>KN832875.1:1523161-2179465 GCA_000827325.1 Oidiodendron maius Zn | reverse complement strand
TCTAATAGTAGTTAATAATAGATATACTAGTCTTAAGCAAAGTATATACTATCTACTAGTAGATATAAGTATATATATATAGACCTAGTAAAGTAGTAATAATAAGAGAGAAGAGAGACTAGAGAGTAATTATAAGGATCTTTTATAACTATTTAAAAACTATATAATACTAGATAAAGAGAAGAGCTTTATTATAATATTAAGAGAGGTCTTTATAATATATTAAAATATACTAGAAGCTAGTACTATAATAGAGTTAAATAACCTATAAACTACTATTAAGATACTAGTAAAAATAGTTAAAAAGACTTTACTAAAGCCTAAGAATATATTTAAGAAGATATAGATAGTAGTAGTAAAGAGAGTATATAGTACTAGTAAAGGAGTAGTATATATACTAAAGATAGTTATCCTAAAGTAATAAACCTAGGAAATTATAGTATAAACTCTAGAATAGAGTAAGGATCTAGCTAAAAGAATATCTATCTAAATAATTAAGGTAGTTAATAAAGTACTAGAAAGAGATAGTATAGTAGTAGTAAGGAGAATATAGAGTAATAATATAATTCTAATATTTATAGGAAATATAAAGGGTTTTATTAAAGAGATAGTATAGATAATAACTATATTTAGAGTATAGATATAAGTGAAATATAAGAAGTTTATAATTATAGTAAAGGGAATAGTAGCCTTTAGACTATATAATATCTATAATCTAATAGAGCTTCTTATTAAACTAAAGAAATATATATCTAATATTATCTAATATAAAATATAGTTTTCTAAAACCCCTTATAGACTATTTACTAATATAGTCCTATATATAAGTAGTATAGTTACTATTTAGAAGGCTTATTAAAGAGATATTATATTTAAGGCCTAAATTTTTAATATTAAACTCTATTATATAAAAGTATAGATAAGGTAATACTTTAGATACTATATCTTTAAGTATATAAAAAATTTTCGCGATTTTAATTTATACCCTATATTCAACCTTAAACCTTAATATAAAATTAAATAACTATGAAATCTGGAACTAGTGACCCTGGTTCTACTACCCTTTAAGTCACCTGTATCCCTCCGGCATTATAGCGGCTCCAATAGTGGTTAACGACAGATACACTAGTCTTGAGCAAAGTATACACTATCTACTAGCAGGTATAAGTATATATGTGTAGACCTAGCGAAGCAGCAGCGATAAGGGAGAAGGGGGGCTGGAGGGTAATTATAAGGATCTCTTGTGACTATTCAAAGACTATATAATACCAGGTAAAGAGGAGGGCTTTATTGTGATGCTAAGGGAGGTCCTCGTGACGCGTTAAAACACACTAGAAGCCAGTACTGTAACAGAGTTAAACAACCTGCAAACCACTATCAAGATACTAGCAAAAACGGTTAAGGAGGCCCTACTAGGGCCTGAGAATATATCCAAGAAGATATAGGCAGTAGTAGTAAAGGGGGTATATAGTACCAGCAAGGGAGCAGTATATACACTAAAGGTAGTTATCCTAGAGTGACGAACCTGGGAAATTATAGTATAAGCTCTAGGGTAGAGTAAGGACCTGGCTAAAAGAACGCCTGCCCAAGTGGTTAAGGTAGTCAATAAGGCACTAGAAGGGGATAGTATAGTAGTAGTAAGGAGAATATAGAGCAGCAATATAGTCCTAATATTTATAGGAAATATAGAAGGCTTTACTAAAGAGACAGTATAGGTAGTAACTATATTTGGAGTATAGGTACAGATAAAATACAGGGAGTTTATAGTTATAGTAAAGGGAATAGTAGCCTCTAGACTATATAATATCTATAATCTAGTAGAGCTTTTTATTAAACTAAAGAAATATATACCTGGTATTATCTAGTATAAAATACAGCTCTCTAAGACCCCTTATAGGCTATTCGCTAATATAGTCCTATATATAAGCAGTATAGTCGCTATTTAGGAGGCTTACTAAAGAGGTATTATATTCAAGACCCAAATTTTTAACGTTAAACCCTATTATATAGAAGTGCAGATAAGGCAATACTTTAGGTACTATACCTTTAGGTATATCGGATAGTACTATACTAAACAGACTAGGTATAGCCACTATACCTGTATAGTATATAAAGAGGGAGAAGCCAACTGCCTAGAGAAGGAAGATAGTAGTAAGAAGAGGTATATCAACTATAGAGAAGCTTATACTATATAGAACCAGGACTACTTTACTACCAAGTAGGAGAGTAGTAGAGCCTACTAGATATATCTATACTAGCTACTCTAGTTTAAGGTTATCTAGAGAAACAGTAATAGCAATACAGGCAATATACTAGCCCTATAACTAGAAGAAGATACAGATAGCTTCTATCTAGTTATATACAAAAGACTACTATAGCTAGGGAGCTCCTAGTATACCCCTAGCTAGCTAGTAGCTAAGAAAGGAAGACCCCTAGGAACTATCTAGATAGTAAAGATATATCAAGATATTGTAATATTTGCCTAGTAAGGCTGTAGTATAAGTATAGCAAGGACCTAGGGAATATAAAGTACCCAAGATACTATAGTAAGCAGCTCCGACCTCTTCTAATAATACTATCAGTAGTATACTAGAATACAGGAAAGAACTAGAAGGCAGTACTAATTGTACTAGGGGATTACAGCAAGTATAATATAATAGCTATATAGGAACCAGCTAAGAGCTTAGGAACCAGATAACTCTACTATCTAGCTAATAGTAAATACTATCTAGTCTATAGAGGCAATAACTAGGTAGCGCTATATATCTATAAACACTACAGAATTATAAGGTAGTTATAGGCTATAGAGACAAACTAGTATAGGGTTACCTTTAAGGATAGGCTTGAACTACTAATAATATAGTTAATATACTTACTATATAAGGGACTAGACTAGCAGAGCCCTTTCTAGATACTCCCTAAGAGACTGCTAGAGAGTTACTATCTAGTAGTTAGTAATATAAACCTCTACTACTTATAATAGAATAGAGAAGAGAGAACCTTATAATATACAGAAATACTTCTCTTAATAATATAATATTAGAACCTTATACTAGCTATACTATAGAGAGAACCTACTAGATAGAGAAATATAGAGTATAAAGAGGATAGAGACAGAATATTAGACCTTATATAGTATATAGAGATACTATAGGTATACTATAAGGGGGGTCTAGATTATACTAGATTAGACTATATAGCCTAACTTGTATAAGTTAAAAGTATATAGTATTAGCAACCCTCTAGTATACTACTAGGATAGTTATAGATAAAGATAGATAAAGACCTAGTAGTAATAGAAGCAAAAACTCTAAAAATACCCTTCCTTATCAGCTCTCTAGAAACCCTTAATTATATAACTAATCAGCTTATATAGTAGCTCTAGAGAATCGCTAATGTTTTAACCCTATAATATAAGACTAGCTATAGTTAAGGCGAACTATAGTGGAACAAGGAAGTAGACAAGGTAGTAGTAGAGGTATTAGTAGTGTAATATAGCTACTATATAGTAGTATTATAATATATATAGATAAAGCTTCAAGAAGCTATCTAGAAATAAAGGCAGGTAATCCAAGAAACATAAATAAAGTATTAGAGACTAGCCCTTGCTAGGGCCTTGAAGCAGCTAAAGACCCTTTGGAAACTCTAATAATAGACACAACTAAGAAGTTATACCTTTTAAGAGCTACTAACAATACTGCTACTATATTAAAGCGAGGATACCCTTCAGTCAGCATTTACCTATAAAGAAAAGAGTGAAACTTTAATAGAGAGGTTCTTCCCTAGCAGTAAAGCAGACCTCTAGGATATCGAGGATACTACCTAGGAAGAGGCTTTGATCTAGTAGCGATTCCCTATCGAAAAGGCAGTTACTATAGAGGAAATAGAGGAAAGACTTAAGTAGGGAGCCTAGAAAGTACTAGGACTGAGTAATAACCTCCTAGCAGGATTCCTGAAGGTATATAGCAGACCCCTCTTAACAATTCTTGTAGCTATAACCTAAGCTAGCTTTAACCTTAAATACTTCCTAAAGCAGTTCTATAGTATAGGAGTAGTAGTCCTTAAGAAACCAGGTAAGATACTAATATAGTAACAAATAGCTAGAGACTAGAGACTAATCTCTCTACTAAATATAGTTAGAAAACTTATTGAAAGGGTGATAGGGAGTTGAATTATAGATATAGTAGAGTTGTAGCGACTACTACTAGAGGGTCAAACAGGGAACAGAAAAGGGTAGTCTATAGAACTTATTATATACCTGGTTACTGAAGCAGTATAGACAGCCTAGAGCTATAGAGTAGTAGCCTTACTACTCTAGCTTAATATTAAAGGAGCCTTTAATATAGTCAACTATACTAGGCTTCTAGATACCCTATATAAACAGGGCTTCCTGATATAGGTAGTGAGGTAGACTAATAGCTACCTTAAAGTATACTCTATAAGGCTTATATTCAATAGTGAAGCATCAGAGCCGATACAGATCAGGGCAGGGGTCCTATAGGGATCCCCCTTATTACTGATCCTGTTCCTGCTCTATATAGCCTTGCTCTATAAAGCTCTAGAGAAGTATAGAAACCTGATAATTATAGGATTTATAGACAATACAAACCTCCTAGTAGCTAGCCGTGATATCCAGGAGAACTGCTAGCGACTCGAGAGTATATTTAAGGTCTATAAACGCTAGGCCAAAACAAGAGGTATAGAGTTTGCCCCTTAAAAGAGTAAACTTATATACTTTACCTGGAAGTATATAGGGTTCTTGAAGGTGGTTTGCCTAGTAGGATATATAATCAACCTAGTAGAGTCAGCCTAATTCCTTAGAGTCTAGCTGGATAGGAAGCTCTAGTAGAGTTGCTACCTGAAAGAAGTCAAGAAGAAGCTAGCTATCCAGAAGCTTGTATTTATAAAGCTTATAGTATTAGTCTAGAGATATAGCCTAGCCTATATAAGAGAAATCTATACTAAGATAATAAGGGTAATAATAGTATATAGAGTATCTGTATAGTATAAACCTAGCAAGGCAGGGGTGAACCCTAGAGGTATTATTAACTACCTTAGTATAGTATAGTCTAACTGCCTCTATATAGTAACTGGAGGATATTATATAATCTAGATTCAATACCTTAAGGTTGAAGCAGCTACTCTATTAATCTATATATACCTTAATAAGAGAGTTGTAGAATTTAAGTCAAGGCTTGAATATATAGGTATAGCTAAGAAGGTATATAGTGCCTGTACTGTAGTGGTAACCTGCCTCTGATAGTAGAGGACAAGAATCAGGCTAGTAGGACTATAACTCCTGCCTAAGAGAGGAGAACAGAAGGCGAAGTAGGTAAGCAGGTAGTATATTAAAGGGGAGCTAATAACAGATAAAGCAGTAGAGAGGGACTAGAGACTATAGTAGGAAGGTAAGGTCAAGATACAGGCAAGGTCCTAGGGAGGATCTAGTATAGAACTAGCGGATATAGACCCTGAATTTAAAGGGAAGAAGGTACTCTAGAAACACTAGGGCCTTAAGAAGTATAAAAGCTCCCTTTTTATATAGATCTATATAGGCAAGATAGGGCTCTAAGTATTCCTGTTCTAGTAAAGGGTCCTAGAAGTGAACATGCCGCTCTATCGCTATAGTATTATAGGGGAAACGCTAGCCTATATAGTCCTCTATTGTCTAGAACTATAATAAGAGAGAGAGGAGCTCCAGAGGGCCCTCCTGCTGCACCCCCTTCGAACCACCTGCGACTTTATAGCAGTAACGGTAGACCCAGCCTGTGCAGGGACGGTAGTAAGGTAGCTGCTAGCTACCGGCCGCCTCCCTGAGTTCCGGCGAGCCTGCAGGTATACAGCAATCCAGGACCAGGAGGAGGAGGAGGAAGAAAGGGGGCTATAGAGGCCCCAGGTAATATTATATAGTCAGCAGTAAGACCAGCTAAGTAGTAGCAAGGACCAGGTAAAGACGCTTTGTGTATATAGAGACTAATGTATAAGGGTTTTGTCTAGCTCTAAGGGGCATGGTTTACCTTATGATATTTCTAGTAGAGGTTCTATAGCTAGATAACTAAACAGAATATTAATAATAATAATAATAATCTTTAAGTATATTAGATAGTACTATATTAAATAGACTAGATATAACTACTATATCTATATAGTATATAAAGAAGAAGAAACTAACTACCTAAAGAAGGAAGATAATAACAAGAAAAGGTATATTAACTATAGAGAAGCTTATATTATATAGAACTAGAACTATTCTATTATTAAATAAGAGAGTAGTAGAGCCTACTAGATATATCTATATTAGCTACTCTAGTTTAAAGTTATCTAGAGAAATAGTAGTAGTAATATAGGTAATATACTAGCTCTATAACTAGAAGAAGATATAGATAGCTTCTATTTAGTTATATATAAAAGACTACTATAGCTAGAGAGCTTCTAGTATACCTCTAGCTAGCTAATAGCTAAAAGAGAAAGACCTCTAGAAACTATCTAGATAGTAAAGATATATTAAGATATTATAATATTTATCTAGTAAAGCTATAGTATAAGTATAGTAAGAATCTAGAGAATATAAAGTACTTAAGATATTATAGTAAGTAGCTTTAATCTCTTTTAATAATACTATTAATAGTATACTAAAATATAGAAAAGAACTAGAAGGCAGTATTAATTATATTAGAGGATTATAGTAAATATAATATAATAGCTATATAGGAACTAGCTAGAAGCTTAAGAACTAGATAGTTCTACTATCTAGCTAATAGTAAATACTATCTAGTCTATAAAAGTAATAGCTAGATAATACTATATATCTATAAATACTATAGGATTATAGAGTAGTTATAGGCTATAGAGATAAACTAATATAAGGTTACTTTTAAAGCTAAGCTTAAACTACTAATAATATAGTTAATATACTTACTATATAAAGGACTAGACTAGTAGAGCCTTCTCTAGATACTCTCTAAAAGACTACTAAAGAGTTACTATCTAATAGTAAGTAATATAAACCTCTATTACTTATAATAGAATAAAGAAAGGAGAATATTATAATATATAGAAGTACTTCTTTTACTAATATAATACTAGAATCTTATACTAGCTATACTATAGAGAAAACTTACTAGATAAAGAAATATAAAGTATAGAGAGAATAAAGATAGAATATTAGACTTTATATAGTATATAGAGATACTATAAATATACTATAAAGGAGATCTAGACTATACTAGATTAGACTATATAGCCTAACTTATATAAATCAAAAGTATATAATACTAGTAACTCTCTAATATACTACTAGAGTAGTTATAAACTAAGATAGATAAAGATCTAATAACTATAGAAGTAAAAACCCTAAAAATACCTCTTTTTATTAGCTCTCTAGAAACCCTTAATTATATAACTAATTAGCTTATATAATAGCTTTAGAGAATTACTAATATTTCAACTCTATAATAAAAGACTAGCTATAGTTAAGGTAAACTATAGTAGAATAAGGAAGTAGATAAAGTAGTAGTAAAGGTATTAGTAGTATAATATAGCTACTATACTATAATATTATAATATATATAGATAAAGCTTTAAGAAGCTATCTAGAAATAAAGACAAGTAATCTAAAAAGTATAAATAAAGTATTAGAGACTAGCCTTTATTAGAGCCTTAAAGCAACTAAAGATACTTTAGAAACTCTAATAGTAAGTATAACTAAGAAGTTATACTCTTTAAAAGCTATTAATAATACTACTACTATATTAAAGTAAGGATACCCTTTAGTTAGTATTTATCTATAAAGAAAAGAGTAAAACCTTAATAAAGAGGTTCTTCTCTAGTAGTAAAGTAGACCTTTAAGATATTAAGGATACTATCTAGAAGAAGGCTTTAATCTAGTAGTAATTCCTTATTAAAAAGACTATTACTATAGAGGAAATCAAGGAAAGACTTAAGTAAAAAGTCTAGAAAGTACTAGAACTAAGTAATAATCTTCTAGTAGGGTTTCTAAAGATATATAGTAGACCTCTTTTAATAATTCTTATAGCTATAATCTAAGCTAACTTTAACCTTAAATACTTTCTAAAGTAGTTCTATAGTATAAAAGTAGTAGTCTTTAAGAAACTAGATAAAATACTAATATAGTAATAAATAGCTAGAAGTTAAAGGCTAATCTCTCTATTAAATATAGTTAGAAAACTTATTAAAGAAGTAATAAGAAGTTAAATTATAGATATAATAGAGTTATAATAACTTCTACTAGAGAGTCAAATAAAAAATAGAAAAGAGTAGTCTATAGAACTTATTATATATTTAGTTACTAAAGTAGTATAGATAGTCTAGAGCTATAGAGTAATAGTCTTACTACTCTAGCTTAATATTAAAGGAGCCTTTAATATAATCAATTATACTAGGCTTCTAGATACTTTATATAAATAGAGCTTTCTAATATAAATAATAAGATAGACTAATAGCTATTTTAAAGTATACTTTATAAGACTTATATTTAATAATAAAGTATTAAAGCTAATATAGATTAAAGTAAGGGTTCTATAGGGATCCCCTTTATTACTAATTCTATTCCTACTTTATATAGCCTTATTCTATAAAGCTTTAGAGAAGTATAGAAATCTAATAATTATAGGATTTATAGATAATATAAACCTCCTAATAGCTAGCTATAATATCTAGAAGAACTACTAATAACTTAAGAGTATATTTAAGGTCTATAAATACTAGACTAAAACAAGAGATATAGAGTTTATTCCTTAAAAGAATAAACTTATATACTTTATCTAGAAGTATATAGAGTTCTTAAAGATAGTTTATCTAATAGAATATATAATTAATCTAATAGAGTTAGTCTAATTCCTTAAAGTCTAGTTAGATAAAAAGCTCTAATAGAATTACTATCTAAAAGAAGTTAAGAAGAAGCTAGCTATCTAGAAGCTTATATTTATAAAGCTTATAGTATTAATCTAGAGATATAGTCTAGTCTATATAAGAGAAATCTATACTAAAGTAATAAAAGTAATAATAGTATATAAAGTATCTATATAATATAAACCTAGTAAAGTAGAGATAAACTCTAGAGATATTACTAATTACTTTAGTATAGTATAGTCTAACTATCTCTATATAGTAACTAGAGGATATTATATAATCTAGATTTAATACTTTAAGACTAAAGTAGTTACTCTATTAATCTATATATACCTTAATAAAAGAGTTATAAAATTTAAGTTAAAGCTTAAATATATAGATATAGCTAAGAAAGTATATAATATCTATACTATAATAGTAACTTATCTTTAATAGTAGAGGATAAGAATCAGGTTAATAGAACTATAACTTCTATCTAAAAGAGGAGAATAGAAAGTAAAGTAAGTAAGTAGATAATATATTAAAGGGGAGCTAATAATAGATAAAGTAATAAAGAGAGACTAGAGACTATAATAGGAAAATAAAGTCAAGATATAGATAAGGTTCTAGAGAGGATCTAGTATAGAACTAGTAGATATAGACCCTAAATTTAAAGGGAAAAAGATACTCTAGAAATACTAGAGTCTTAAGAAATATAAAAGCTCTCTTTTTATATAAATCTATATAAATAAGATAAAGCTTTAAGTATTCCTGTTCTAGTAAAGGGTTCTAGAAGTAAATATATTACTCTATTACTATAGTATTATAGAGGAAATACTAGTCTATATAGTCTTCTATTATCTAGAACTATAGTAAGAGAGAGAGGAGCTCTAAAGGACTCTTTTACTATATCCTCTTTAAACTATCTATAACTTTATAATAGTAATAGTAGACCTAGTCTATATAGGGATAGTAGTAAAGTAACTACTAGCTACTAGCTATCTCTTTAAGTTCTAGTAAACCTATAAGTATATAGTAATCTAGGACTAAGAGAAGAAAGAGAAAGAAAGAGGGCTATAGAGGCTCTAGATAGTATTATATAATTAATAGTAAGACTAGCTAAGTAGTAGTAAAGACTAGATAAAGATACTTTATATATATAGAGACTAATATATAAGGGTTTTATCTAGCTTTAAGAGATATAGTTTACTTTATAATATTTCTAGTAGAGATTCTATAACTAGATAACTAAATAAAATATTAATAATAATAATAATAAACAATTAATTAACTTCTAAATTAAAGTATTTAGCTTTAGTAATTAGATAACTTTATTATATCCTTTATAATTAATTTTAATCTATTACTAATCTTCTTTAACTAGTATATCTAGATTCTAGTTATAATTAGTCTAGTAAAACTATATTACTTTAATCTAATTAGACTATTATATTAAATAACTAGAATAAAGATTCTTTTAAGATTTTAAGAAAAATAGATTACTTTTATTAATTAAAGTTATTAGACTTTATTAAAGTATATAATATTTTCTATATAGACTAATTATATAAAATAATAGATAATTCTTTATTAAGATAATATAATCTAAAACTAAAGTTTATATATATTATAGATAATATTAAATATAAAGTAAATAAAATATTAGCTATTAAGCTTTTATAAAGTAAGCTATTATATTAGATTAGTTAGATAAACTATAATAAAGACTTTAACTTCTATTTAATCTTAGATTTTAAATACTCTCTATATAAACTATATAATTTCTATATTAAATATCTTTAATAGCTAGGATTACTATATAGACTAGTTAATTGGATTAAAGCTTAGGAGCAGGGATATAATAGTTATAAGGATCTAATAGACAATAGACTAGATATATCTACTTAACTACTATAGTTAAGGGTACCTGCTACTTGAAGGGGGGGGTAGTATAACAGCCTAGCCAGGCCAAGGCGGTATAGATTCTGCCAGACTGGTTGTAGCCAGTATCCGGACGTGGTAGTTGAGGAGGATTGGTGACGGATTAGGACTAGCAGGCCAGAGCGGCCGCTAGCGATTCGCTATATCCCCTCGGCACTAGGCTTAATCCAGGCTGAGCAGTATTTATACAGTTGAGCGTTTGCCCAGAGAGCTTTTCTCTCCTTAGTTTAATTGTCTTCGTCAATACAGCACCTTAACTGGCCACTGCCTCCCTTCGTGAAGCTTATAGTAGCCAGGCTGTCACATAAAGGATATTCGGGCATTTAGATCTGAACAGATGATCTGAATATCCGTAATGTAGTAAGTGGCGGTGCACTATATATATTGTGTAGTTATATACAGCTTAGAACCTTAGTCAACTCAATAACAACGATTCCATATATATACTGATGAATCCTTCGATCCTGTAACCTTTGACACTTAGTAATAGTTACTGTATAACCAAGGCGAATCGGATCGGGTCAACTTATATGGAATGGGTGAACAATACACCGGAAAAGCGAGTATATTAATAGCAAGGCAGTAGCCTTACCTTTAGAACAAGAACAACTAATTCAACCAACCTTTTTGACCCTATATTGCATATGCAGTATCACCGGAGTGATACAAACACTGATCAGTGATATCACAGATCAGGAGCTCGTGTTACTTTGAAGAGAAGTGATATCTAACAGTCCTATCCTAGGAGGCTTCTGCCAGACGTTACTTGCTAAAGGATATCAGTCAACATCAACCCCTTTCATCACGAAGGCCCTTGATTCGACTAGTTATCCAAAGGATCAACCCCTTTCAACACATGAAGGCCCTTGATTCGCGTCCATCATGCAAAAGACAGAATGAGTGAGATGAAGGAGATAAAGGCAGGGAGGGAGAGATGGCCAAAGGGTATTGGCGCAGAGGCTACTAGCAAGGATATCGATGACTATATCACCTTTAAGATTACCGAATATATCCATTACAACTTCCAGGATGATGAGCTATGGGAGCTATACCAGGAGGACTTCAAAGGCTTCTCTATAGCCACTTTCAAGGACTGCAACCAACCAGGTATTCGAAAACTCCGTGCATTACTACAGACAAATGGTGTATAGGTGAGAAAGGATAGGCGCAAGACAGTTGCTGAGTCTCTATACAACACGTTGCAGGAAGAGGAGCCAGCTGAGTGGACAATACAAGATATTGAGGAGTATATCAGGACTACAGGACAATTCAACTCGGCCTAAATCAACCATATACTTGGACAGAATGATATAGCTAGCTCTATACATGCTAGGACTGCAGTACCAGATCCACTAGATCCTTTAGACCCCTCCGATTTTCCAGATCCTTACCAACATATACGGTCAGTTAGCAAGGAACCAGAGCGGTCAACTGGTAGGGAACAGTCGTTTGGCAAGGAACTCGCAAACCTGGCAAAGATGTATACGGATGAGAGCAGATACAGTGGTGAGAACGACAACTTTGACTACAAGCTAGTCATCTTCTATGACCTTTGTAGCAGAGTCGATATACCGGATAATATCAAGGCCAAGGCCTATCCAACAATGCTGCGAAGTCTAGCACTTGATCACTACTACATAAGCATCAAAGGGGCTATTCAGACATATAACCTCTCTTTTGACCAGATCTGCGACTCTATATACAATTACTTCGAAGGTCCTGAATATAAGCGTGGAGTGTTAGGGCAGTGGAACTCGACTATATTGAAGACTGTGATACAGAAGAATACAGGCAAATCAACTGAGGACTGCCTGTACCTGTTGATCAAGGAGCTTCGGCATCTACAACATGGCCTGGATACTGACCTATATACGGATAAGTTCCTTCATAACAAGCTTATCAACGCATGTCAAGATCTGCCAGCCTGTCAATATGCATGTTTCAGACCCTCAGATACTCTAGCAGGCCTTATTAATGATTTACGATCCTCAATCACAACCTGGGAGAAGTCAAACAGCAGCAGCAGTGAGATTAATCAGTTCTTTACGGATCGACGGTATCATTCACGACGTCCCTTTCAATCATCCTATAACAAAGGACAGTCTCGATTTGGCAACAAGGATCAGAAGAAGAAGCGCTGCTTTGTATATGATAAGGAAGGCTGCTGGTCATCGAACCACTCAAAGGAAGAGCGAGAAGAGTCTAGAAGGAAGTTCAAAGCCAGATTCAACCAACGCTTTGACAAGTACACCAAGCAATATATTGCAGACTATGAGGGTGTAGATGATGAGGATGATCTTGACTCTATTGATGAGGCTATTGAGGCCCTTATAGTCACCGATATGTTGTCAAATGACCAGGCTAACCTAGAGCCAGCAGAGCACTTCATTACCTCCTTCGGAGCGCTGCAACTACAGAGAGCCTTCGATATCACGACTAATCTGGCAAATCGATCACTCACACATGCTCTTATTCAAAAGGGTAGAGACGCTACACATACTGATTCGGATCCATTCACATATATCACGACCAGCCGATATACATCTGACACATTCTACGGTATCATGATCGATACTGGAGCCTCAAAGAGGTCAACAGCAGGTTACAGTTAATACCTAGTATACCAGAGATCAAATACCAGCGTCTTAATCAATACCACAAAGGCAGGGGCAGTCAATGTGCAGTTCGGTATTGGATCAACACCATCAATCGGATCAATTATAGTCGACATGCCAGTTGGACAGGCTGAATTCCATATTGTTAAGGCTGATACACCCTTCCTATTATGTCTCAAGGACATGGATACACTTGGAGTCTATTACAACAACCTCAAAGACCTCTTAGTTGCACCGACGAAGACTGTTCCAGTGATCAGACGATTTGGCCACCCCTTTATATTATGGGCTCAGGCTCTATACTCATATATATGCGAATCCTTTGAGCACAACCCATGTTACCTGACTATGACTGAACTTCGACGGCTGCACCGGCGATTCGGCCACCCTTCAGCAGACAGATTATACAAGGTGTTGGAACGCTCTGGGCATGATGATATCGATAAGAAGGCGCTGCATCGACTGAATAAGTTCTGCTCCCACTGCCAGAAGCATGGCAAATCACCTGGCAGATTCAAATTTACACTACGTGATGACCAGGACCTCGATTTCAACTGCTCTATATATGTCAACATCATGTATATTGATGGGCAGCCAGTCCTGTATATTATCGATGAAGCCATACGCTTCCAGGCAGCCAGATGGCTAAAGGATATATCAGCCAAATACACATGGGATATATTAAGGCTTTGCTGGATTGACATATATATTGGACCACCTGAATTCATCACTCATGACGCTGGAAAGAACTTCATTAGCAGGGAGTTTCGACAATACGCTCAGTCTATGGCCATATCAACTAAGAGCGTCCCGGTGGAGGCACATTGGTCTGTTGGACTAGTTGAACGCGCTCATCCGATCCTATGCCGTGCGTATCAAATCATTACCAAGGAGTGTCCTGATATCATAAAGGATATCGCCTTACAGATGGCAGTCAAGGCTATCAACGATACAGCTGGTCCTAGTGGACTAGTTCCAACCCTCTTAGTCTTTGGAGCCTATCCACGAATGACTGACCTCGATCCACCGACACCCTCGATCATACAACGTGCAGCGGCTATACATAAGGCAATAGAGGAGGTTGTGAAGATCAGGACTCAAATACAGGTCAAGGAGGCTCTAGGGCAACACAACGGACCAGACACCAGCGCTATTCATGATACACCACTCAATTCAGACGTCCTAGTCTGGCGAGAAGGCAATACAGGGCAGAGCGGCAAGTGGACTGGACCTTTCAAACTGCTAGGTGTTGAGAGGGAGACATGCAGAGTGCAGCTACCACGTGGTCCTGTCGAGTTCAGGACTACAGTAGTCAAACCCTTCTTACAAGAGCAGTCAGAATCAGAGTCAGAACCAGATCCGGATCCAGAACAGGCTAATGCAAGCCCTCAAACTGAGCAACAGGTTCGACCGCAGCGTACAAGACGACTGCCAGCCCGGTTCAGGCAGAACGTTGCTGATATATCGATATTCATCCAAGACAACGCCTTAGCCCTACTACCTTTCACAGCCTCCCGCCGCAAGGAGCTGAATGGTTTACTTGAGAGCGGTGTATTCGAAGTAGTCGATATTGAGGACGTGCCACACGGTATTAGGATCTTCAACTCTCGATTTGTTGACGAGATCAAGAACCCTGGAACAAGCAAGGCCTTTGAGAAGTCTAGACTGGTCGTCCAGGCTTACCAGGACACTGAGAAGGGCATGGTCTTGACTCAATCACCAACTATTCAACGTGTTAGCCAGAGACTGATACTAGCACTTGCAGCAGCCCTGCTAGACAATTCCCTTTACTTACGAGACATCACACAAGCCTACACTCAGTCCAAGACTCAACTCAATCGAGACTTCTTTGTACGACCACCAGCAGAGCTCAGGCTTAAGGATGGATCAATATTGCGGGTGGTTAAGCCTTTATACGGAGTGCCAGAGGCTGGTAACCACTGGTTCAATATATACCACTCTCACCACATTGAGAAGCTATACATGAATCAGTCAACATACGACCCTTGTCTCTTATATACGACTGGCAACAACAACTTAGACTTCGGGATTATAGGAATCCAGACAGATGACACCCTTATTCTCTGCAACGATACCTTTGCAATCAATGAGATCAATGAACTCAAGAAGGCTCAGTTCCTATCCAAAGAGAGGTAGCTTCTTACTCAATCACATCCACTCAAGTTCAATGGCGGCAATATAACACTTGAGAAGGAAGGCTCAATAGCCCTTACACAAGAGCGTCAATGCAAGAACTTACGACTGGTTGCTACATACACCACTGACCTAGCCAACACAAGAGGTGCAATACGCAAGGCAGTTACTCCAAAGGATCAATATGTTGCACAGCGTGCAAGAGGAGCTTATATTGCAACTGTATCACAACCAGAAGCTGCATTTGACCTCTCCTTCGCCGCGCAAGTGATCAACCCGAAGGAGGAGCATGCAAAGCAACTAAACAAGAGACTCCAGTGGCAGCTCGATAACCCTACAAGGGGACTACGCTTTGTACGACTCGATATTCAGTCCATGAAGCTGATAGTCTTTACAGACGCTTCGTTTGCCAACAACCAGGACCTCTCATCACAGATCGGCTTCGTCATAGTCCTCTCCGACAAAGACAACAAAGCTAATATACTTCATTGGTCGTCAATCAAGTGCAAGAGAGTCACACGCAGCGTCCTAGCTTCTGAGTTATATGCAATGGCCCACGGATTCGATGCAGGGGCAACGATCAAATCGACTATTGAAGCCATATTGCAGATCCGACTTCCCCTTATCCTTTGTACCGATTCGAAGTCCTTATACGACTGCCTAGTCAAGCTAGGAACCACACAAGAGAAGAGGCTAATAGTGGATTTGATGTGTCTTCGACAATCATATGAGAGAAGGGAGATCACTGAGATTAGGTGGATTGAGGGCAATAACAATCCGGCTGACGCTATGACGAAGTCAAAGCCCTGCTCCGCATTAAAGGACCTAATCGACACCAATACGATCAACATACAGGCTACTGAATGGGTGGAAAGAGTCAAAGAATGAAGCTATTCACAAAGAGTTGCCAGTGTATAACCAAGGCGAATCGGATCAGGTCAACTTATATGGAATGGGTGAACAATACACCGGAAAAGCGAGTATATTAATAGCAAGGCAGTAGCCTTACCTTTAGAACAAGAACAACTAATTCAACCAACCTTTTTGACCCTATATTGCATATGCAGTATCACCGGAGTGATACAAACAGTTACCCTTTCGGCTTAGCTGCCGGGCGTTAATAAATTGTGTGTATATAGTAACTAAAAGCATATCGGCCTGACAAATCTCGTGTGGTGGTACGGGGCTGGGTGGCGCACGTCAGTTGCAAGGCATCTGAAACAGCTAGACTCGGCCGGACCGTATTCCCCGCAACACAGGGATTTCTTTGTGTTGGCCCACACGAGGCTGTGGCTGCAGCCAAAAGGGGCTTGCGGAAGAACCTATCTCAAGAACTCCTCTTTGGGCGCTATACGCTCAGCTGTCTGTTATGGGCCCAAAATTCCCACGTCTCAGCCTTGCGGTTTCTGTGCCACCTTCTTGAATAGGGTCGTGGGCGGTGTTCTGTTCCCGCGATCCTGGTCGGTACAGTAACCTGCCGTCGACTCCCACGCAGTACTATCGTACAATGGTTCCTTTTTCTGATAACAAACCTTTGGATAGTACCAAACCAATTTGAAGTCTCGGGCTATGATACCAGCGTATTAGAAAGCAATTTAATATACTTCTTTACGTTAATATTCTACTTGAAAGAATGTCTCGCCTTAGAAACTTGCATTGGCTCGCTCTGAAGGTGGCCTCGTCAGTATCCGAGCCCCACGTATGCGACAGTATTGCATAGGGAGGAATTCCTTCAAACGACGCTTCTAATAACCTAACCCTAAGAAGCACTAAGCAGTGACAGACAAGGGCGACGGGCAAGCGGTGGCGGGAGCCGACGTAGCAGGTGGCCAGCAGAAGGAGAAACGGCGAGGCCGGCCCCGAAAGTAAAAGTGAGGCTACGTATCAACGGCTACATCGTAGCATAAGGCACAGCGAACCAATGTCTAGGTTAGATTCACGGAGACTACCTTCGCAGAAAATTAATTCATCGATTATAACAGCTATGAACAATAATAGAGGCTCACACACTGGCATTCTACGTTGAGATAATACGGAAACGTCGAGTGCTACTTTGCTGCCGCAACCCGAGATCAGCGTGGCTGGCAAAGCAAACGGATAAGAAACGCGAGATTCTGAAAAGTCTTTGGTTGGTGGAGGCTGTGGGAATTACCGCTTGACCCTTAGTGACGGAGACGGTGGTTCGAGCGTAGCCGGGTCAGCTGGAAGGCGGTACTCGTCCCTTGTTACGCCCATTAAAAGTCATAAAGCCGTTAAATATTGCCAGCTTTCGGGAAGGATACACTCAGACCAGAATAGTAACCAGCATTTGTCGTGCTAAAGAGAGTACTGCAATGAGCGAGTACTTAGCTTGCCTTAACTTTGATTTTAGTATTCGACCTCATACAACTCCCGACTTCATCTCCGAAGCTGCACGAACATGCGAATTATTTTTTGCTCGCAACACCGCTCTCGCAAACCACTGATCATGGACGAACATGAAGAGCATGAGCCCAATGAAGGTAAGCAGGATCAGTGCAGACAGGAAGAGTACAACAACCGAAAACCAACGCGAAGTTGCTGAAAATTCAGTCCAAGAGCTCAACTCATATGGCACACCCTGTGCCGCAAGCTCAACTTGCATAGCATTCAGTATAGTGGACAGTATAACGAATACCGTGATGAAGGGTGCAAGAACCCGGTTCAGGCAAGAACCCCACTGCGCATGGATATGGTGGAATGTCAGCTTTCCGAGAAAGATTCTCGCCAGCCAGTTGAGCCGCGTCAATCGCAGCTCCCCACAGTGATACCGCGGAGACACGAAACTATCCGGCAGGTCCGCAAAAGGCGTGATAAATGTCGCGAACTTTTCGAACGTTATAAGCTCATCGCAATTGCTAACGGGTATCAATCCCAGATCAGTGCTGGTAGCTTTGCGGAAGTCAATCTCGAATCGGATGAGGAACGAGTACGTCCGCATAAACCCTGCAGCAGCTCTGAATACCTCCTTGTCCTCATGCTCAATGTATTCCCAGAAGGCGCGTGATAGCATATAAGACGGGATCGGCTTAATAAATATGCGGTTGTAGTACCAAACGAGATGTAGATGCGGGTTTTCTACCACGATCACGGACCTACCGCGAGCAGCTTGGTGGTGAAGTGGTGAGATATGGGTATAGTGTGGCTTGGACACCTGTAAAATGCATCAATAAATGAACCTTCTCTTTGGGTAAGCATTGCACTAACTAACCACAGGTGGGGTGATAATTTGTCTAGATGACTAGCCATATGGGCCTCTCGAAGGTAAGTCAAGAGACTTGGACTTCCCAGGTCGGCTCGAGGCTGGCCGGGGAGCGTATTCTTGCCATCGCGCCGGCGAAGCCCGCCATCCTGAGCAGTTTCTAGCAAGTTGCTGCAAAGATCCGTTATATTAATGGTCGAGAGCCCCATGATAACACAGTAAAATCTTGAATTAACTTCGGATCGGGGTCGCTACTCTCTGCCCGACGCGCGCCATAGCCCTATATAAACCCAAACGATAGCAAATCTGAATTGGGGGCCTCGTTGGGCTTCCTTGCACCGCATTCTACCTTGCCATGCGAGGCTCTGGGTTACACACGCCCAACCTGTAAGGGGCACATGACTTTTAGGCCCAACTCCGCCTCTCTCCCCGCGGACTCAACATTTGAGCCGCCTGTCACTGCGCCACACACCGCTCTTTAGACACATAGTATCAGAGAGAGATATAGAGGTTGGATATACAGATTGCTTGCTCATTACACCGAATAAGACTGCGGAAGCTAATTCAAACATTCTTACTGCCTTTGAGCGCTGCGGGTGCGGCCTTCCCATATTGGGGGCCCAACTTAAGATAATATACGCTAGCTAACCAAAATGGAGCAAGCACTTCAGAATGAAACAAATCGGACGTCCGTTGGGTCCACGGAACAGGCGGAAGAGCGGAGTATCGGACTGAACCGTGTCTTCCCTCTACCTGACCGAAGTGAGGAGGCTATGAGTATGGAGATCGAGTTAGACTATTCACAAGCAGACGAAGCTAATAACAACTAACGGCCATTAGTATTGTTGCCATACATGGTCTGGATACTCACTCTCCAAAAACATGGGTAGCGTGGAAAAAGGAGGGTGATCCAGGATCTGGAGAAGTCCATTGGTTGAAGGACGACAATATGTTGCCTTCCATCATCAAACAAGCTCGCATCTTCACGTACGACTGGAACGCGAACTTTGATCAAGATCCATCAACCACAAAGCTGTATGGACATTCTTCAACTTTATTGGAAAGGCTACATATTGAAAGACAGAACGTGTTGTCTCCCAATTCCTATACACAGTCAAATGACTTATTTTTGAAATAGAACAAGGACAGCTCTCCCATCATCTTCGTTGCATCTTGTTTTGGTGGCCTATTACTTGTCAAGGTTATTGTGCCTTCATTGAGCTTATAGGATCAGAACTGACGCCTTCAAGGCTCTAGTCCAGGCAGCAGAGAGTCACAGCAAGTATCAGGACATTCTCAAGTCGACCGTCGGCATTGCATTTCTCGGAACGCCCTTTCAAGGTACCAACGATGGCTTTATCAGCGCCGTGCAGTTGAGGATCGCCGTTGCACTATCTATGGACGATCAAGCATCTGACGAATTAGCCAAGTATCTGAACACTGAAGAGCTAAATGAGGTTGTCCTGCAGTTCTGCGAAATGGTCCAGCATAAAAACTTTAAATTTCCCATTACTTGCTTTTACGAAACAAAGAGGACGGATTTTACCAAGGCCATAAAAAAACTGTCGCCTGAATATAAAAAATGGCTAGACAGTAACAGGGGAATAGTAAGCGACCCGTTCCTTTGCCATATATCTCATCGCTGACTCTAGTAGCTTGTCAGTGAACATTCGGCTTGTCTCCAAGGCTTTGCACGGAGCGCGTTGGAGGTTAGACACGCCATGTTGAACAAATATCCAGATCGGAAAAACGATGCATTTAAACGAGTTTCTTTTTATCTACAAACTTGTGCGAAGGACGCGCGGGAGGTTCTCAATAACAAAGGTTAGTGAGATAGGTGATCAAAAAATTACTTATCGTATCAGTCTAATCCCCTCCATCAGGACATTTAAGGGCCCAAGAGCTTCAAGCTGGTGCTACTGTGGGTACGGGCAGCAATGCAAGCGAATCGTCACTGGATAATCAAAACCAGCTCACATCTCTTGGCACCCGGGAAGATCCTTTATCTCCACAATCAATGGACCTCACGCCACACAATTCTTCGGAAGCCCGTACCGAACCTAATGCTCCTTCTGCAGCTGCCGCACATCGGATCAGTCCCGCGGAGAGTACTAACCCGGACCAGAAAATGGCCCGTCGCTATCCAGCCACTTATAAATATCTCGAAGAGCAGGTTGCAACAATTAAGGAATGTGAAGCTAGGATTGGCAAGGTCAAGGAAGTAAGTGGGTCCTGGCTCTACGGTGGGCCAGTGCTAACCTTGCCAAGCTTTTATCCCTCTTCTCGCGAGCAGATAATAGTCTTGGCGGAAACGATCCTGAGACTGCACACAAGTATTTCATGGACGCATCCTACGCTTTTTACACTACCAGAGGTAAATTCGAATCCGACAACACGAGCAAGAGGGAAGCAATCCGAGAACAACATTACGAAACTTATAACGGTCTAGCAATGTGCAAACTTGCCATCCTCAAGCAAGAGGATAGGCAATTATCGAGAGATGAGAAAATAAGACATCTCGACATAGCGAAGGGATATGCCCGTACCGCGTGCGAGGGACAGAACCATAAAAATTCGAAGAACTGCACGTGTGATGCTCTCAAGCGCGTGAAGAAATTTGAGAAGGAGCTTCATTGATGTCGGATAGGGTGTCTGTCTTCTGATATACCTTATATACTCCGCTATAAGTTATATTCCAGGTTAAGGTAAACGCGACGAGACAATTGAATTTTGGTTCTCACATAATCGACCAACGTTTCCGGTGAACTCTAGGGTAATTACCATTCCAGCATATACATTATTAAACCCAGGCTTTTATTCTCCTATAACTTCCGAGCATTTCCAACGACTCCCAGAATGATCACTATTCATGTACATATAATCTTACAACAGTGCAATTGATATCTGCGTAGTACTAAGGATCTTTCATGCAGATTCTTCCCCAACGGTTACGAGGAGTGATGAACTAGCGGGCCGCCTATTTCGCCGACTGCGTCAGTGGCGCCCACGGACGACGCACCATGGCTTTTGTGTAAATTCGCCAGATTGGTCATCAGATCGTCCACGCTGTCTCGTCGCTTTGACGCCCACGGTCGAGCTGCCCACCATCGAGTTGCCCACTCACGAGGTTTCGAAAAACGCAATGCAATTACGGCAGCAACAATAACAGCACCCAATATAGATCCAACTATGATTCCAGCAATGGCCCCGTTGGACAGAGACGACTTCCCTGTACTCGCAGAGCAAGCAGCAGACGTGGAATTGAAAGGGACCAGGTCTGCGTATATAGGGCTCGGAACGATGGGAGCAAGCATGAATTGATTGGTGGTATAGTGGGCGGCCAAGTACACCTTGGTGATTGTTATTGCACGTACCGAGGAGGCAAGAGCATATGATAGCTTACCTGTGAGAGAAACACCTTGCCTAGGACTGCGGTGTTGAGCGGAGCCTCCTGGTAGAAAATGCCGACCTCTGTGATATTTGGTTGCAGAACTCTCGCGCCGTTGGTGTCGATGCCGCGAAGTGGGTTCGATAGCTCGTCGTTGGGTATCTCTACCTCGTATCCATCATTGAGTGTGAATATGAGACTGCCATTGAAGCCCGTCATCTGCGGGTAGTTGAGCCCTGGCTCCGCGATGTAAAGATTCGGATCAGGTGTCGTATTGCTGCTCCAGCCCGTCACCGTTTGGAACGCCTGGAGGATAGTCTGGGGAAATCTGAAGAGATTGTCATACCTTTACATTGGCGTTAATGCCATGCAGCTGCTGCCTCGGAATGATTGAGTGTTTACTTACGGTTCTATACAAGCTGGGATCAGGATCCCAGGCGAGGTAAGGTTAACATCCGTGAAGCCTTCTGCTAGAGGAAAGCGGAGGACTAGCATGGTGATGGTGATCTGAAATGGGCACTCCCTTTGACCGGCGTCTGCGGTAGTCGCCACTGGGAAGGTTGAGAACGCTCCATCGATGCTGGCAAGATCATACCCGCCCAAGACTAGACCTCCGTCCCGCGGGTTTGTAACCGACTGGCTCCCAGCATTGAAACCGAACCCGTTGTCTGGAATGAGTCCATCGGAGAGGAGAGAGTGGAGAGCATCGGAATCATTTGCAAGGCCAAAATGGCCCGCGTTTTGATGATTCCCACTGGTTATGATGCCAATGGGGAACTTGGATACGTCGTTTTCAGGAGGTAGTTGCAGCACGGTGGTACCAGCGAGCAGTGCTTGTGGAGAAAGCTCAGCCCACACAGGGTTGGGAGCCAATACCGCGCCCGGCGACGACGACGTGTAAGATGTGCCCGCGATGCTGGTGTTGAACGTGTTTCCGCACAACGATTCACACTGCGCGGTGGTGACGTTGGGCTCGGTCTGGCAGAAGGTGGAGCTGATGACGAGCGTGCTATTGACCACGGTCGACGGCACTACGCACAGATACTGCGATGGGTCTGCAAGGTCGAGCCTCAAGCCCCAAGAATCGATGGCAGTGCCTGCAATTGTACAGTTCGAGAGTGGAAGAAAGATGGGAGGTGGGCAGGCCGAGCACGACACGGTGGGGATGAGGCTGAGGACGAGGATGTAGCCGAGGAGCAACTGTCTGGGCAGGTTTGGAAACATACTTTCTCTCTCTGAGACTGCTATGATAGATGGCCTTGCATAAAGATGGTCGAAAGGGAGGTGGGACAAGCGGTGTAATAATAACTTACTCTATATATATTGCATCTTTCACGAATGACGACCTAACCAAAACAAAAACAGGAGAAGAACGAAAAAGGAGCGGCTGAAGAGAAAACCAGAACCATGTTCTGTACCACGTGGTAGTACTGCAGTTAATTTCCCCCTGGGGAAAGCTAACACAGGATCGACCCAAATCACCACTCCCCTGGTCCATGCTGAAGTCTCGGTGAGGTAAGATTCCCGTAGCGGCGACAGTAATCTTACCACAAATGAAGGCTCCCGGGCCGCTATTCAAGGCCGCCAATAATCCCGTCGCGTGGCAGCCACAGGGACCAGCCCATTGCCATGTCACGAACACGAGCCGGGCTTGATTAGTAGCGAGGGGAGGGACATTTGGCGTTAATTATTATAATAAGAGTTCAAGACTAAAAGAGCGAAGTAAGGAGGAGGTTACGCTGCTTATATAGAACAGGATAGGATATATGTAACGGGGGTTAGTAGTTAATAGCTGGTCGCGTAGGGGCGTACAGGTATATTAGGTGCAGTGTAAGGCTGAACCGTGACAGGTCGAATATTCAATTGTAATCTTACTACGGGATTTTTGCCTCAGGGATGTCGGTGACGGTTGCAAATGTGGATGGATGCGTTAGCGTTCTGCTGGCCACATCGAAGACTTGGGATGGTGAGGTAATCCTGCTAGCGAGGAATAAGGTTCAGAATAGGTGATTGAGAGGGTGGAAGTGGCCATCGTATGTTGGATGAAAGTGAGCATGAAGCGACCATAGTGTGGTTGGATGAAAATGGGCATGAAATGAAAATGACAGTCGTGTACGTTGAAGAGAACGGTGAAGAATGGTGGCGATTCAGCGGCTCTGTTTATGCCTGATTTCCGAGGCCTCAATTTTACAGAGTCTAAACCATCCCCTCCTTCCAAATCGCTCCTCCTCGTTCTCCTGATGCTGCGCACCACCACAGCTTCCTTCGTGAAGAAGACTTCTTGTTTCACCTCTAAACTAGCAGACAAGGCCAACCAAGTTATATTTACTCAATAGCTAATAGCCATAATTGCCACAAGCCATTTGCCGAGTTATGAATTGTTGGCTGATTCCTTTCCTCAATATGCAAGTCGCAACTTAATCAAGCGGCCTCGCATACAACCTCCGCAGAAGCAGATACTTCGACATGGGATAGTAGCATATATTATTATCCTACTTTATTAGGTGCTTCAAATATAGTACATATCTGCTATAAATACTTTTTTCCAATTTTGAATTGGAAGACATGTCAAGTGATCCCTAGACTAGCGCCGTAAAACCTGCAACTGGATATCTGACCCCTTTCTCGCATCCGCTGGCCTATCGCTGTGTCTTTCCCAGCTTTGTCGCGATTCGAGCAAAGCAGCTTCTTCGAATCGCTCCTTATAAGCCTGGTCCCGTTCGAGCTCTTGAAAGACATCTGTATCTGTTGGGGAAAATGACTTTCTGAATGCCTCGACGCTGAATTCGAGTACGTATACACAGACAACGATGAAAATTAGCGTCATCCACCATGTTGGGTTTTGTCCGAACCCGGTGAAAAAGCCTCCATGTGCTTTGTAAATTGATGTCGGCGGATAAACTGCAGCAAGCAGGATATTCCAAAGAAAAGCTGCGCCGGTGGAGAGGAAGATTGAGATTCCCGCGACGATCGACTTGTTGTGCACCTCGATGATTTGCAGCTTCACGCTGATGATGATGATCACCGCGACAAAGTTGAGATCACCCATCAAAACCAAGGTGTTATCTTTCGTGAGTGCCGCGTTTGCGAATAAAGTAAGCATGCAGAAGTATACAGTAAGAGATTCGGCCACAGTCATAGCCGTCCATCCAAAGTATATCCAAATGTTAAAACCGCTGTTGTTTTGGCCCATTGTTCTGTATAGCTCTGGTACAGCCAAAAGCGTTGATGCTTCAAGATCCTTTTCGAAGATGCCAATAACCATAACGGGAAGCGAAGTAAAAAGGGTGTTAAATGTTGATAGACTCCACGGCTCATACAAACTCGTCCCCGTAAATCCATTCCAGCATTGGTAGAGAGCTTGAGTCAAGAAGAAGACCGTTTCTTTCCAGAGTGTACCCAGGGCATATTTGGACGTTCGTATGTAGTTCCATCTTCCGTGAACCAAAATAAGCTTTGGCAGGAACCGGAACCGTACAATGGAATAATCCGAACTGCGGACTGCCTGGTAACCTTTACCAGTGATACCGATGCCTATATGGGCTTCTTGGATCATAGCAATGTCGTTTGCACCGTCTCCTACTGCCAACGTAACCGAGTTTGGTACCCGCTTTCTTATACTGCTCACAACCTGGGCCTTTTGGCTTGGTTGAGCACGGCAGCAGATCACGGAATCTGCTAGGAGAACCAAGTCAAAGAAGATCGCTTCGAGGGACCCAGAAGGCTCATTGTAGATGGTTGCTAAAGTATGGCCGTCAATGACAACTACGCTGTGAGCCGCCATTTCAAGAGTTGATATCCTAGAGCGAACCCTTTCCCCCATTTTGCTTAACCCATCTTCATCGTTGATGTTGAATATTGTGGAATGGGCTTTTATTAGACCACACGAATGGCCAATATTGATCGCCGTTTCTCGCTTATCTCCAGTAAGCATCCAGATTTTGATGTTGGCACGACTGAGCTTGTCGATTGACTTCACTACACCCTCTTGGAGCTTATCTTCGATGGCAGTTGCCCCAGCAAGCTCAAAGTTGACTTCTATGAGCTCTGCTGCTCTTTCAATCCTCTTCTCGCGGTTAGATAGGCTTGTAGCAGCTGCATCCCAGATCTGTCTCCACTCTGCATATTCCTTCTCATCGAGGAAGCGATATACATAAAGCAAAGTACGCAAGCTTTCGCTTGCATACTTGTTGACGCTTCGAATGCAATTCTCAATTACAGATCCACTATCCTCGACCAACATTTCATCGAGAAGCGAGACTCTCTCGTCACCGTCGGCCATGGAAGGCCTCGGGTCTAGATAGTCAATTACCTGGCGCGTATCTGGCTGGGGAACGCTGTCTTCAGTTCTGGGAGCAATGCCAGTATGTCGACTATACGGAGCACCGTTCTGCGTATCAACTGCTGGCAATTTTAGCCTCAGTCGTTCCATAATGACAGAATCGGCGCCTTTGCAAATAAGACAGATTCTACCATCAGGGAATCTCACAATGACAGACATGCGCCTCCTATCGCTGGAAAAGTCAATCACGTTTAGCATCTCGTATGTCTCAGTGCTGATGGATGTATCCGGTGTCGAGGAGACCGCAAGACCAATTGTTTCGTCGTCGCGGCTGCGAATCAGAAATCCCATATCTCGAGCGGCCCTTACCAAAGCTAGCTCGTCCGGGGATGAGGCTTGGAAGTCAATAGCTGTACCGTTTTGCGTCATTTCCGGAATACAACTGTGGCAAAGTGCCATGCATCGCAGCATTAGCTTCGCTTGCTGCGCAAATGCAGAGTTCGGCCTTTGTGACAGATAATTCACCAGCTCGCTTGTATCTCTGTCGGCCACGGGTTGCGTACTCGAACACCTGGCGAAAGGGCTTCGATGTGACAGGCTTGCCGCTCGGAAAACATCATGACTGGTGCATCTGACATCGTGGTGGGTCCATTCGGATCCGGCCACAAACTGTCTCTTGAACTTCATCTCATTATCCGTCAGGGTGCCAGTTTTATCTGGAAATATATGTGTCACCTGTCCCAAATCCTCATTGATCGTTGAAGTTCTTGCTTCAAACGGGGTATTCGACCTTTGCTCATACATATCAACATCGGAATTGAGGAAGAAGATCTGTGCCAGTTTGATCATTTCCATGCTGACATATAGCGAAAGAGGGACCATTGTAGCGAACATAATGATGAAACCAAAAATCTCCTGGTGGAATGGGACAGCCGCGGAAGACAGATAGAAGAGCTTAATTTCGACGTTAGACTTCCAGACCTGATATGCGAGTGTATTGTAGAACGATAAGCCAACCACAATAAATATCACCAGTAAGACAATCCTGTTGAGCACGTATTGCAAATGGGGAGCTTTTATGCGAGCATATCCGTTGCCGCTTGCGTTCATGCGAATCTTACACTCTTCACCCGTGTAGATAACCATTGCAGTAACTTGAGAGATATTTCGAAGAACACTGCCGCGATAGATGACGTTGTCATTAGTCAAAGGCGATGTCTTGTCGTCGACTATAACTTTTCCTGTAAAGGTAGTTAAATCCGAGTTTGGGTCCTCGGTAATGAACTCAATTGAGCCGGCAACAAGCTTCTCGGCTGTAGCGCATGTTTCAGCTACAACTTTGACTGTGTTTTTCGCCTTCAAATTCGTTTCTCCGTCCAAAGCTATGGTCTCCACATAAACGATCTTGCTCTCTCCCAGGCTCGATGAGCTAAGGAGCACAACGTCTGCAGGTACTGGCTCATCACGCTTGAGTTTGATGATATCCCCAACCCTCAGGGAATACCATTGTGCTGTTTGCCAGTTCAATGCCCCGGCTACCAACGGCGCGCTCGGATCAATGATTAAAGTCTCTTGCCTGTTCTCTTTTTTGTCCAATCGGTGTCTCCTGTAATCGTCGAATCCTTCCTTTGCCATTGAAATGCTAACAAAAACAACAATCAACGGGATGATATTTGTAGAATTTCCAATTGTACTGAGGCCAGGAATAAGCTGCATGATGGCAAAACACAATAAGTAGAAGTTGGCAAGCTTTGAAAACTGGGCGAGAAGCTGTCGGGGAATGAACGTCCATAGAGTATATTTGTTTGATCGGATCCCATTTCCCACATAGGGCATGTCTGTTCGTTCGTCGACCAGCGGCCTGGTTCGACTTGCGTCGACGTCAACGTGTCTACCACCTTTGCTTCTGTGTTTCTTTCTTCGGTGAAACAGCTCTCTGGCGTGTATCCAAACGTTTTGACTTTTGATGTAGGTTTTATAGTCGAACAGTGAAGAGGATGGTAGGCCATGCCGCCCCGATACACTTGGCAATAGGGGCATTTGAAGGTTTAATGATGATGCCGAGTTTGAGCTTTGATCGGAGCTTGATGAGAGCTGTTTGACCCTGCTCAATGGCTGTTCTGTACGAAGGGTATGCGTAGAGGCTTAATTCTGGATCACTTACTCGACTACTGTTACTCCTCGTCATTGAATCTCGAGAAGTCGGCGACATCAAATCTGGCGAAGATTGTTCGAGAGCTGGCGACAGGGGAAAGGCTGGCAAATTATTTAGGGATGAAGGTGAGGTTGGCAGTTCAAGTCTTTGACCTCCACGTGCACCATGACTGCGTTCCGGCACAAACGATGCCATTTCTTTTGCTGGTTAGAGAGCAGACTCTGGATCATTTTGGTATTCTTAGCATCTGATAAATTCCGAGTGGGGGAAACAGCCCCGTGGTGGCTTTGAACCACAAGAAATGAAACAACGACAGAGCCTCTCCGCCAGTCCAAAGAAAAGCGGCGCCATATGGCCCAGCAAAAGCAAAAGAGAGTACTAAATCGGGCGCTAATTTAAAGTCAAACGCATTCGAGCATTTCAGGGCGAAAATCTGTGTAACACAGTCCTACATGTACATGAGGCAGGAGCTTCTCAGCTTGACGCAAAGGAGAGGCACAATTTCTCGCCCCCCCTATTCGTAAGGACGCTAATTACCTGGTAAAAAATTGTTACACAAACAAAAGAAACAGACACGGCAAGTCCCCAGGGGATTGGCAAGAAATCGGCCCGTGCCGCCTGCTACATTTGTCAGCTGGCTGCGCTCTTTAGCCCGATGCAGAAGGACCACAATGCTGGAAGGAAGATCTTGTGCTGGGCAGGATTTTATTCAGCCGCGTCTCTTCGGACTTGACAAATGATTGAAGAGGTTTTGGTTATATGGATGGATTCGCTATTCGAAAGTCATGCAAATCCGACTGCCTCAGCGGCTCCTTCCCCTTCTCGCGACCGCAACACAAGACCAAGACCAGCAGACGTTGGTGAATATCTTAGGCAGCCCCCTTTCTAATAGGCAAGAAATTTGGCAATTTTCCTTTTACAAATTCGTCAATCCATTCGCTCAACATGGCTTCAGTTGCCAAGCCTCCCACCCAAACGGTCTCAGCCGTGGGTCGAATGCCTGCTCAAGACGATCATTCACAAGCCGGGTATTAAATTCCGAGGAGACTTTGCCAGTGGTGAAGTTTGTAGCAAGTCTTATTATAGCTGTTACCATTGTTCTGGTTGCTCTCTTAAACCCCAATGATATCCTTCGATCGAGGAAGCAATTCAGATCTTGGTTCAACCAATACTCATACTAGTTTAACATTATCTCGAAAGACAACTGCACCGATGCATACTCGGTCTATCTCTACGGAACCCATTAAAACACAAGCGATCAAACACTAACTGGTGCGGGCGAGTTCACCCTCTTCGTCCAACCCATGATCGACTGTCTACTCGACAATGTGAGCAACTACATTCAATATCAACTGAGTAGTTCCTAAGTCATGCTTGGTATAACTCCAACAATCATTGCGGTGCTTGGTACCAGCTCGGAGGAAGTGTGTTTCGTGGCAGTGATTGGGAGAAGACGGGTCCTGGGATTTCTGCTTGCCGCTGCGTCGCCATCCATCTACACAGAGAGAGCATTCAAATATCAAAATCCCGATGTGATACTCCAAGAACGAATCGGTGCTCAGTATATCAAATCCACCAGGGGTAGCAACCGACGTTGGCTGTTAGTCTTGTTGGAGTACGTCCTCGTCCTCGCAGCCATCGCGAATGTAGCAACTCTCAGCTGGGTGCTCGGCGTGCAATCGGTCAACACAATGAATCCCAACACCATATATATGCCGATGATTTGGTCTGTTATTGGAATTATTACGCACGTGATGGGAGCGGTGGTGTTCCACATGAGGGTGCGTCGGCTAGATGAAGTCGGCCAGTTCATACGGTCTTCAACCGTCGCTTCATCTCTCAAAGCAATGATGAGTCCGAGTCAGTGGCCTACTATCTCTGAGATGTACCTTACCGTTAAGAGAATTGCCCGTCGTGAGTTTAATTTGCAACCCGAGGAAGGGGAAGAAAGTTTACAATATGTAACCATTCCCGAAAGTCGGTGGTTCACCTTCCTGGCCTGGTTTCTCTCCGTCCTCATTATATTTAGTATTATTCTTGGAACTAATATCCTGTCCTCCACAACTTTTGTCGGACCTAAAGATGCATTTGGAGTTTTGGCAAGATATATTCTTTCAGTTATCATTTGTCGTATAATAGTGGTTTATGAGTTAGAGGTTCAGAGAGTAAGCGTAAAGTTTGAAATGTCTTCTAATAGTGAAGAGCTTATAGCTATTGAAAACACCTAATTAGTGTTTGTAATAATATATGCTTGTGTAGCTTGCTGGGTTTGGCATCTCTTGAGGGAAGCAAATGAGAGAGGGAGAGGGGCACTAGGGAGCTGAGAGGAACCTGTTGCAGAGGTCAGGCCGCAATATATGATGTATCAAGAGTACTGAATCAACAAAATAACTAAGGGTTACAGAGGTGCGTAATCCCTAATATATAGACTTAAAGCCCCTCTAGGCAGCCCTAGAGTCATACTCCAGGCAGTAAAGCCCTCTCATACTAGGCTGCCCTCTGCTGCCTTATATTAGCAACGGAACCCTTACGGGCCTCTACGCCTGCCAGCTCATTTCCGGGCACGTCTGCATGCCCTGGTACCCAGCGAATATATATGTCTCCAGCTGATGAGATGTGTTCTCTTCTCCATGCCTTTCTTGCTTTGTATGAAGGAAGTGAAAACAGACTGTGAGGTGGTGGGTGAAGGGGAGAGAAGACGGCTGCGACGGGAATGGCGTGTCTTTCACCCAGTTTACTCAACTTATCAAGGGTATAGGCTATGTTGGAGAGCTGGACGACTTCACAATCAAGCTGCTACAACAAGAGTCACTCCTCTTGACCGGCGTATGCCATCATCCCGTATCCCAGCTCTTGCCTGGTTGCCCGCCGACTCTGCCACGGCACGCGAGTGCATACACCCATAACAACCATGTAGCGCGAACCCGGCTTGTGTATGACAGACCTGTCCGAGCCGTTGCGGAGAGACGCAGTACGGCTGGAATCAGCGACGATGACAGTCCGAGCGACAGCGGTTCCGATGCCAGCAGTGACAATAACGGATGTCGCAGTGAGGATGAGCAGGACAGTGCAAGCCCGAGGAAGATTGTCCCGTGGGGCAAGATAGACGAGCAGCGCCTGCGGGTATACCAGGAAGAGGGAAAGGCTTGGAAGTGGATCTTCAAGAAGTTCACGGGGAGAACTGAACCGGCAATACGCACGCGCTGGACTATAATCCAGCAGCGAGCTGAATAGATTTCTCTCATGTTGGTCCAGCTGCTTTCGAGATCGCTCAGGTTCTTCTTGCTGCCATATCGAATACACCTTTATATGGAAACCTAGACAAATGACACAATATCGTGTGCAGATAAGTGTCCCTTGCCCTGCAGAACTTCGATCGCCATGAGCCGCAGGGTTACAGCCTGATAACTAGCTCCACTGGGCACGCTGTTCAACTCCTTCCCCAAGTCCAAGTCGATTAGTCCCCCGCTCTCCCTCTAAATGACGGACTGCCAACCAATCTCGCCAGCTCTGCTGTAGCCCTAGAAATCTCCTTTGCATAGGCATTCTCACTCTTAGGAAACTTGGCTCCGTCGTGAACCCCAAGCTTCCGTTTTCTATTCGCAGAGAGACTGCCGAGTACGCCAGTGTTTGGAGATCGAGGTCTGGATTTGGGTAACTCCTCGGGGTGTTCAGTATCTATATCGATTATCGTCTCCGGGCGTGCGCCTCTACGATATGCCATGAGGAGGGTCGAGTGGCATGGGCGTTATCGAGAAGTCTCAGGCTCGAGTCTCTACATTTTCCGTGCGATGCAGCACGGGAGCTCAACCGCAAGAACGTTGAGAGACTGAAGAAGTGCTTTCGCACCGAGGGGTGCCGCCGACTGGAGCTGGAGAATCACATTCCTGCGACTATTGACGAGTCCCGCCTCCAAGAAGCACTCGCGGCGTCGGGTGCATCTGGGCTCGTGTTACAAACACACCACAAATGCTGACATAACCGACACACCACGCATATCATTTACCCTTTTCGGCCAACTGTGTTGTGTCTATTAGTCATCCAGTTAGCTTTAACGTACTTCATAAGCGAGCTGCGCATATATGCGAGCTGCGCACCCCTCCTCGATTTCAGGGCTTTCAGGGTCAATACAACAACCAATTAATTAATTAAACCCTAATAAACTACCCTAATTAGAAGCCTGCTTTACTGGATATATACAGGCTATATGCAATAAAGATCTATATAGACTATATATACATGGTATATATAGTTATACAGTTGCCTTCTAGTCTACTATCTTACTTTCTGACCTTTTTCTAGCTACTTGATCTAAATCAATCCCCTCTTGAATAGTCAAAACCCCTCTAGTAGCTATATAACTCTTCTTTACTGCTCTCTTCTTCTTTTATCTCTTATTTTCATGTTATAGTTGTCTATTCTCTTCTACTAGAAGGATAGTACTATTTATAGCTAATTGATAGCCCTTAACTAATTGATTTAATGCTTAATTAGTTAGAGTTAGGAGATAGGCTGTCTTAATTACTTTAGCTTAAAGGTTAAGTTAAGTAGTGTTATAAGGTATCTTAAATATCCAGGGCCTTGATTAAGGAGTAGCTATATAACTTAATAAGGGAAATTGTCAGGTGTCTATCGTACAGAGTGAAAGAGTCGGCCAGTCAATGGTTATCACAGGGGCTTTGGGTTGATAGCCGTGACCTCGCTGGAGGATCACCGGTATAGCGTGGTAACAATGATGTATTCAATGACGGGAATAGATAGAAAGACTGATCGCTGCTCCCTAAATCAAGGGCCTCCTCTAGTATATATATACATTTTATAAGACAATCGCCTAGGTGATTCGTGCCACGTAGCAAACAGCGACCACACAGCTATCCGACAGACATACACCTGACAGAAATATAGGTATCTTAAATTAAGTTAGCTTTAAGAATACCCTTTTAGGGTTATATAGAAGTAGTTCTATAGCTATAAAACTACTCTAAATATTAGCTAGACTTATAGACTCTATATAGATAGTATAATATACTATTAAGAAGTCCTGTTTATTAATATAATTAATTCTAGTATATATATACTCTTTAATCTGCTATCTATATAATTGCTTTAAGATAGTAAAGCAGCTAATATCAAGTAGCTATAACAAGTATAATAAATATAGTAGTATATAGAGTGAAATAATTAAATACTCCTTATAAAATAGGTTAAATTCTGGTATTATATAGCTACTATAGCTATTAAGGATTAAGAGTTAGTATATACTCTTTATATATAATATAGTATACCTTTTAAATATATACTTAAGCTATATAAAGCCTAATTGATTATCTATCTAGCTATTCTTATTTAGACTAATTGTCTAGTTTTAAGATAGCTCTAACTTAAAATACTAGATATTTAAATAGAGTTTATACTTGAAAATAATTACTAGTAGTAAAGTCTATCTACTTAATCTAATATAATCAATAACTATAACCTATTCTTGATTCCTAGACTACTTTAACTTAGGTCTATTAGACTTCTTTACTCTAGTTATAACTTTAGCTATTAAAATAACTTCTATTTAAAATCCTATCTTATTAAAATTATAAATATCCTCTTTTATAATACTATACTTTATAATTATATTCTATATAAGTTTAAACTATAGTTAAATAAGAGCTAGATCTTTATATTTTATCTATTAGTAATTATATTTCTGATTATATTTTAACTTTAAAGTTATATACTACTATATAAAGTTATATACTTAAAGTTTATTAACTATAAGAGGATTACTCTAATTTAGAGTAGATTGTTTTTTAAGAAATAGATTTACTATTTGTTATATAGTATTATATCTAGATAGTAGACTATATTTATCTATAGATAATATCTACTAGATAAGAGATAATTCCTCTAAAGTTATAAGTTTTTAGTTTATAGATACTAAATTATATTATATAATAATACCTTTAATATATCCTTAAAGTATTAATTTAGAGATATTATATAACTAAACAGTAATATATAGGCTTAATATATAGCTCTCTTTATAGGCTTATATTACTAAAGTAATTTAGCTCTCTTTTTAAGCTAATTAAAGACTATTAAATAGAGTTATATTAGTTTGAATTAGTAGTATTAATAGTAGAGTATATAGTTTATATATATATATAGCTTATTTATAAAGTATATTAGGCTATATTTACTAAATTTATAGAGGATAGTTACTAAATTTATAGGGTATACTTACTATATACTCTATATCTATACTTAATTATATCTACTTATCTATCTAATTATAAACTAGAAATATTAGTTATTATTATAATATATTATAATAAAGATTAGTATATATTAAGACTAAGATTAGAGTAAAATATAGCTAAGATTAATATAGATTATTATTAAGATTATAATATAAGATTATAAAGCTAATAGTATATTATTACTAAGTTTATAGTATGCTATCATTAACGCTATAGTGTACACTTACTATAAATTTAGTGTATTGTCACTAATATACGCTGAAATTAACTGGATAACTAGTAGACACACCACAGTTGGCCGAAAAGGGTAGATGATATGCGTGGTGTGTCGGTTATGTCAGCATCTGTGGTGTGTTCACCAGTGGTGGTCAGTGCTCTTGCAACACCGAATTTTATCATCCACATATCACTTTACAGCACAACATAAAATTTGAAATTTGATTAAAGATTAGTACTGTATGTGGATGGCTTTCAATTGCTATGTGGTTTATCTAAGTTTTAACGCTGTGGTTGACTTGAGAAATACGGTCTGAAAATTCGAGTGTTGCAAGAGCACTGACCACCACTGGTGGTTTGTAACACGAGCCGTGCATCTGTGGTTCTTCCGATGAATTGCTGACTAATCAATCCGAAGGTTCACCAATCTAAGAAAATTAACACTCTACAGCTGAAGCTATTTGACTAATTTTTAAACTCCAATTGCAGTGTGGTTAACTTAACTTATCTCGAGCTCAAGTTCCCGTCTGGCTATTGACTCGCCTGCCTCCACGGACAACACCGAATCCAGGCTGGCCGGGAGGTCCTGTCTCACAGGAATGCATGGTGAGCCGTTGATCGTCTGCTTGCTGTCTGCTTGCTGCGTTCTGCGCTCCTTCCCCGAGTGAGCAAAGGATGGTCACGTAGAGGGCTGCCTTCTGGCCGTAGCTGGTTTATCTGCCAGTCCTCGTACGATCTTGGTAAGACTCTCAAGCTTATATAGACCTTTATTCTTAATTAGACTACTATATCCCTTTATAAATCAAACTGGTCGATCGCAAAGTCACCCAGACGCTAGCTCGGCTACAGCCGTCGACAAGCCGCGCGAGTTGTCGAGGCCTTGGATCCCCGAGTCCACCAGCGTGGCTGCCGATGTCGTCAGGACCGACTGTGCCGATGCCTTAGTATGACGGCTCTTCAACACCTTTTTCCACATATCATGTATAGTATGCCGTAGTATATATTGGGCCGCGGCGTGGGGGATTCCCCTACTACTCGCTGGCCTTGCTCATAAGATAGAATTTTGAGGAGACACTAAATAATAAAATATTGCATACGCGTATGTGTAATTGAGGCGGGTGGAGTTTTCGCTGTTATGCTTTCTGGTAGGTAGGTCTCGGTAAGTCTGGACCCAGATGCCTTCGCTATCTATATATTATCTTTAGGCGGTTGCTCGGCCCTTCCGCCTCAAGCAGGGCGTACCTTTCACTAGCGCGGGGTTGTAAGAGGCTGGAAGCTCCCTACAGAGTAAAAATAGGTACTGTAGTGATTTTATTGGACCCCAGTAAAATGATAGGTAGTTATATAATTGGCTCGTTTGAGTGCTCATTTACAGGGGTAAGTATAAGCAGACATTAGCAATCACCAGTGGGTATCAGAATTGATAGCACAGCCGAATATTACTTGAAATCACTAAAAATGCTCTATTATCAGTATAACGGATGGAACCTCGTAAGCAAATAACGCGACGCGTTGTTTCTGTTGGGTTACTCAAGTTTATACTAGTAGGTAGACCAATTAGAAGGTACCTTACCATTACAGGTTACCACACTTAGATGCTCAAATGCCCTGAAAAGTCGGCTGTGGTAATTAATTAAGTTGTGAAGTCAGTTTTTTCCTATTTTCAGGGATGTGGGGTCGGTGTTAGGAAAATGCCGTAATAAAAATATACGCAGCATATTTAATACTTCACGCGTACGTCAATGTGTAACCGCTACTCTATTTTTATCCAGGTGATTTAGGTGCTTACCATGCGATAATAATTTCCGTCCTATATTCCGTAACATTAAGTTAATGGAATTGTAAATTAGGCTCGTTACAAATCCTTCTGCCTTCTCCTACTAAGGCTAAGGCTAGCTCGTACTCATTTGTGTTAGAATAGGAAGAACAATGCTTAGAGTACAATCCTCTATATTTAAGGCATTACGCAAAGCTAGTTAGCGGCTCTCAAAAGGCGGGCGTGTATTAACAAGAATAGTGACCTCATAAAATTTGTGTATGATTAATGAGCATTACTAAACTAAGCTACAAATTGGCTCTTAGCCCACTCTAAAGTAGATCCGCAATTACGTTGTGTATAGTTATAAGATTACAAGTATATGAAGTTATAGGCTAATTTATTAGGGGAGAAATTTATTATATGATGGGGTGGTCTGGTAACTCATTTTGTTTTCGTTTCCTAGAACTTAAACAAACTCCTCTCGGTAATATTTCCTGTCTTTGACAACGAATACTTTCTTTCTGGGTCTATTTTGCATAATTCTGGTTTAAAATAATTATATCCAAAAAATACAAATGGTGTATAGAGACGAATTCCACCTGCAATTGCCTTTGTGCAGCGTCTGTAGCGCACCCATTGTGGATTACAATTATTTCATCGACTCCATCGGGCCTCCAATTCCAGCTGCCCGACGCTGGGGAACACCCGAGGATCCAAAGTATTGGATGTCTCTTTATCGTGCGGGTTAGTTTAAATATTTATACTTTTTACGGCCAACTTAAATATATAAGTTTACTAATACCCAAAAGTCCTTATCCTAAAGATGAAAAGGAAAAGGAAGAATAATTGCGGCCTCTTTAAATATCATATATCGGGTATAGGTCACACAAAAAGACCTCAAATTTCAAGTGCCCTCAACGGTAACCTGCTCAGTACTTTACTAGTACCAATGAAATCTTCGACTATTTCGACGCCCTTTTGTTGGTTAAACAAGCCTCGGAAATGTTCCAAATATACCCAGAAAATTCGGTTTGATGTGCCCAATCTCTGGACTTATAACCCGTATCAGCCAGAGTTTGGTGAGAATCCTATTGGTATACCAATCCACTCTTGTTGTTGGGATATACTCGAACGCCATATTGGTCCTTGCAGAGGGAGCCACGACCTAGAGCGACTTGTGCATGTTCTACATAAGCGATGGACGGGGGCATACTTCTTCGGCCTTGGTAATAGTATTAAAATCAAAAATAACCGCAAAGTCTGGGATGCTGTGTTGCAAAGTTTCTATGAGGATGGTTATCAAGGCTATAGCGTCTGTGATTCAGACCCGGTGGCTACACTAACAAATCCGACCAATAGAGAGATGTTCGAGCACTTTACCCCCCGTATTAAGGAATTTGCTAGAAAGAAAAGGCTACGCACTTTAAGAAGCTGGAGATTCTATAACAATTCTGTGGCAATTAGCAGTCATCTGCCTCTTGAGATCGTCTATAACATCCTGGATTATATACACGGTACAGACACTCTATTAGCACTAGAGATGTTAGAATGGCAGGTTCCGGACTCATACTGGCGGAGGCGTATCCCCCAAGACGTTCTTTCCGATCTTGATATAGATCTGGAAGAACTAAATGCGATTGCAGATATTGATTGGCCATTTCTCTGTCTGAAAGCAGAAGAGCTTCTAGACACCTCGCCTAGTTTTCTTAATCGGCAAAGGATTCTTCGAATTGTGGAATCGGTCAAAAGGCTTGTCGAGTAGAGTAAGGAATTTCCATGACTAAATAATAATAATAATAACTTCTAAAAAATATTACTGAGTAGACAGGACAATCGAGGTTGGAGGTATTAGTAGCATCGTGAGAGTATGTTCTATGTCGAGACTATTATTATAATAATTATTATAAGTTAATTAGTAACTCAACTCCTCATAACTACATATATCTACATTTTTTTATGGAGAAAGTCGATTGATGACCGCTTTGCATACATGAGATAGGGTTATTTGGTTATGGAGATTCACTACAAAACATCCTCATTTGCTAATATAAGAAGAAAGGTGTTTCTAAAGTAGTATAATCCTAAATGACTTTTCTGCATATAACTGGACTCTGGAGTCTCGCGATATGAGAAACAAAGAATAAATAGAAGCTCAAAAATTAATACACACTACTGGCTTCTAGGGTTTGCGGCTCAGTAGCTCTCTATATTTAAAAAATGATCTGTTACTGTCAGAGGTTACAGGATCAAACGATTCATCAGCATGTGTGTGGAATCGTTGTTATTCAGTTAACTAGAGTTCTAAGCTGCATATAACCACACAATATATATGGTGCGCCGCTACTGCTACGTTTACGGATATACGAATCATCCGTTTGCCATAGGGGCGGGAGGGCGATTACATAGGAGACTGAAAGGCTGGCCATCATATTAAGAGGAAGGCCTTTGTTGTTGGAAGGCCTTTGTTGTCGGAAGGCTTTTGTTGTCGGAAGGCCTTTGTTGTCGGAAGGCCTTTGTTGTCGGAAGGCCTTTGTTGTCGGAAGGCCTTTGTTGTCGGAAGGCCTTTGTTGTCGGAAGGCCTCCTAGCAGACCGACTGCAGAGTTGTGCAAAAGAAGTGGCTCGCGGATTCGGGTTTCGAGGTCTCGAAATACTAAGAACTTATTGTAGCCGCATTCCCATTCCCACAATCGCCTTTCGCCCCTCTTGAGGAAGCCACCCCCAAGTTTGCCTTTACCCGCGAAGACTGCGCAAGATGATGGGCCACGTGCACAAAGGCTTGGCACCACAAAACATGGATGGAGCAATCGTATCTGTCGCAGGGTTCCCGTCGATTCTACAGTAGCACTATGCCAATAGCAGATAGCGGCAGCAAAGCTTCTTCCTTCTTCTTGACCTTCTATGCAGGGCAGGTAGCATCAGCGCGCACAAAACCCCTGATTCGGGGGCCAGGGTGCACGTAGCCCTCATACCATCTGGGCGAGATCCGGTCGGCCTGGGCTTGCACGTTTCGTCAATTTCGACTTCCATTGATGGAGCTCTCCCATCCTTTCGTTCTCCCTCCGAAAGGGCTCCCCGCGTCTGGCGGTGCGTGGGGTGGGATATTTCCAGGCGGCCTGAATATCTGCATAGATTCATAAAGATGCGCGTTGCCCCGTGTCCTTCGTGCGAGAGAGATCGCCTTGACGGTACAGTACGCAACTAGATTCGAACGACTCCCGCGGCCATGCCTTCCTCTGCCCAGCTACTTGCTGTGGTGGTTACGATCATTCTTGCCCGTGTTGTGGCACAGTACAATGATGGCTACGAAACCGTCAATTCCGCGACCGATCCGGTGCAGATCCGCCTAGCATACCAGGGGCCGACGGCCATGATGGGTAAGCAGGCACACGACACTTGCTTGTGGCACGATAAACCAGGAAAATAGATGTAAATACTAATAACGCGTCGACTCACAGTCTCTTGGAATACCTTCGCGCCACTGACCAACCCCACCGTCGTCTACGGCCTCAGCCCTGACGCCCTCATCCAAACCGCTTCATCCTCCGTCTCCATCACCTACCCTACCTCTTTGACGTACAATAACCACGTGAATCTGACTGGTCTGCTGCCATACACGACGTATTATTACCTTCCCCAATACAGCAATGCCAGCACGCCCTATGCCTTCACCACCGCGCGCGCGGCTGGCGATTCTACCCCTTACACAGTGGGAGTTGTTGTCGACATGGTATTTCCTATGAACTTCCTCTGTTGAATGAAAGGTACATGCCTAACCGCTTCTCAGGGTACTTTTGGTGCTCTCGGGTTGAGCGATGTGACCGGAAATGGGGCATCAAATCCTCTCCGTGTGAATGAGCAAACCACCATTTCCGCTCTAGAGCAGATGATTGATGGCTATGAGTTTATGGTCCATGCCGGAGATATGGCGTATGCTGACTACTGGCTGAAGGAGGAGATCCAAGGCTATCTCCCGACCACGACAACGGCCCAGGGAGCACAAGTCTACGAGAGCATCCTGAATGCCTTCTATGACGAATTGATCAACATTACCTCGGCCAAGGCGTACATGGTAAATGCCGGGAATCACGAAGCGAATTGCGACAACGGCGGCACCACGAACAAGACGAGCGGCGTGGTATACACCGAGTCGATCTGCCTGCCCGGCCAGACCAACTTTACCGGCTACATCAACCACTGGCGCATGCCGAGCGGCCCTTCCGGTGGGCTAGGCAACTTCTGGTACTCGTACGACTATGGGATGGTTCATTTCGTGCATATTGATACGGAGACTGACCTTGGAAATGGCCTCATCGGCCCGGACGAAGGCAGCCCCGAGTACGCTGGGCCATTCGGCAGCGACAACCAGCAGATCGACTGGCTCGCCCACGATCTGGCATCCGTCAACCGGACCGTGACGCCGTGGATTGTCGTCTTCGGCCACCGGGGTTGGTATCTTTCCGCCTCGAGCTCGGTCTGCCCCAATTGCCGGACTGCGTTTGAAGGCCTCCTCCATGAATACGACGTTGATCTGTACATCAATGGGCATGCGCATCTCTATGAGAGAACTGCCCCCATTTACAATAATGTCATCGATCCGAATGGTCTCAGCAATCCCAGCTCCACTCTGTACATTACCAACGGAGCGGCAGGCCACTATGACGGCCTGGATTCTTTCACGGCGATCCAACCTTACAGCGTCTATCGTCAGGACTCGGACTACTCATGGACGACCATCTCCTTCACGAACGCTACTCATATGACCGTTTCTTCATTGTGGTCTGCGAACAACACGGTCTTTGACTCTGCAACCCTCCACAAGGCCCATGTGTACTCGACGAATTCGTCCTCTTCGACCACGTCAAGCACCTCTTCGACGAGCACAACCCCCTCCACAACCACAAACCCTACCACGCCGACCACTACCGTCGTCTATCCTACCTACACCAACTTCAACGGCCAAGGCCATTTATATGTCTATACCGGTGGCCTAAATGAGGGCGATGTTGGCAGCGCAGACACATGGTACAACACGCCTGGTCAAAACACTGCCACGTACACTGCCGTACCATTATACAGCAACGGCACCGCCTTTACTCTGCAGCACAGTGACGACTACTGTGCAATTGGCACCGATAGTTCCTTTGGTTGCGGAGTCGAATCCAGTGACGCGACTATTTTTGGCCAGACACTGGATGGCAACCTGACCTACAACGGGTCGCCTGCGTTCTACGCCTCATCGTCGGCTAGTTCAGGCGCGAAACCCAGTATATATGCGACCCCTTTGCCTGTATCGATAAACATTGTCTGGGGAGTTAATGGCCCTCCTCTTCCTGCATCAACCACTAGCACGCCTGTAAGTAGCTCAACTTCCAGTAGTTCTACAACATCAAACACTACAACTTCTGCTGCTTCGGTAACATCTTCGTCAACCAGCTCATCCGTGGCTACGGGCAGCTGTGGAACCGTTGTAGCCACGGGATCTCCGGTTGTGGCTACGACGACATTCATAACAGTCACTTCCACGGAGACAGATTCAGCCACAATTACCTTGACATCTACAGTGACCGATTCTACTACCATCACCGAAACTGATTCAGTTGCTATGTACGTTATTCCACATCCTCAAGGCTGAAAATTGTTTCTTCGCGAATTCTAATCTAATGTTCTCTTCAGTACTGAAAGCACTACCGTAACTGAGACGAACTCCCCAGCAACGGTGACGTTCACCCCACCAGCTTCAACTGTTACGCTCACTGCAAAAACGATAAGAAAGCACATCACTGCAACGGTTACACAGACATTGACCGAAACGTCAATTTCCCGCACGACAACCGTAATTATAGACACAGTCACTGACATTATCCGTTCAACAATCCTGTCAACTTCTACTATAACTGATATTATCCGCTCAACAATTGTATCAACTTCTACTACTACAAAGTTCAAGACTGCTACTATTACTTCCACTACAACGGAAACCAGGAAGGCGTGATTATAAACCCTTTCCTAAAACGCTCTCCTTCTCTTCAACAATCCGATAATTATCAGCGCTTAACTCACGGGCTGCTTACCATCAAATATTGCCTTCAATGGTTTAGCTAGCTGAAAGCAGCAAGATGGATGGCAAATTGGATATATGGGGATTATCGCGCTTGATACAAGACTACGGACTAGGGCGAGGAATAAAATTACTGCCGTCCAGGTTAGCTGGTCAGCCAATTCAACACACAGTTCATGCGCCCCTTCCTTCTTAGAGCTGTTGAATAATGGAATAACTATATTCAACTATCAAACTATCTATAGCAATGTTTCTATGATGTCTAACGTGAGATGTACGCTTATATGATGATTAGTTTAGATGATTTGCGTCATTCGTACTCGAGACCGATTTCTTCTACCGTCATAGAAATCCTAACTTATATATAGGGACCACTTATATATCTATTTTCTCAGATTTCCTCTTCCCTATTGCTCCTTCTAGCATTAAGTCTCAGAGAACTCGAGTTGTTCTGCTCTCAAAATGCTTGGCCTTATAGCTCTGGCGCCAGCCACTCACCATTACCAAGATCGGGGACGCATGTCTTAACCAATGCCTCTAATTGTGTGAGGAGGTACCAAGTCGCGAAATAGTCCTCTGCCGTGATCAACTACTATTGCAGAGGGGGCACACAAGCACTCCAGGGAAAGGCGTCAGACGCTCATTGAGAGCACAAAGCAACATACTGCAGTATATTAAAGAAAGAGAACGAGGTTCAGACCTTATTCCTTTGGTTCATAACCCATGCGGATGAGTCGAGATATCTGATAAGAATCTAGCTTAGGTGAAAGCAAATAAGATAAACTATGTCACGTTATAATGTTGATGGGGTTTCGGTATCTTCCCCGCCTGATGATAAATATCATGTGTCAAATCAGAATGCTTGATGACCCGCTAAGGGCGGGACAAGGGCAATGGTTGCCTAAAAGCCACAAACAACAACATATCAACAAAAACCAACGCGCATTGTTTATGTTCAAAGTGGGTGAAGAGACAAACCATTCCTCGAATTATTCTGAAGAATTTGATTCCATTTTCAGCTGCGTAGGTCATACTTTTTTCCCCAATGGCAGAACCAAACACGACTGTAGAGCTCAGGACATACAAAGGCAACTGCCACTGTGGTACCTTCAAATTCAGTATCAATATCCCAGAACTCACTTCGGTCACAGAATGCAACTGCAGCATCTGTTTCAAGAAAGGATATAAGTGGGTCTTTCCTGGCGATGGATGCTTCACTATCGAGAAAGGAGATGGAAGCTTGAAAAAATATGAATTTGGAAAGCATTCTATGCTTCATGAGGTACATATTCCATATCATAATGGAGGGCTGCAAAGAGCTAATGAGAGAATTACTTATAGTTCTGTCCTACATGTGGTACGGGAATAATAGGACAGAAACATGGCATGGCTCCAGGTATAGGCCTCGCGGTTAACGTAAATCTCTGCCACATATTTCAACTCCCTAGACTAAACTGATATTTGACAGGCAAGAGCGCTCCAAGACGTTGATCTCTGGTCACTAAGAGTAAATAAATACGACGGTGCCGCCCATGAACCCTTCTACAAGTCACCCACTTTCACGGGACCAGAACCTCCAGCCGAGATAAAAGGCGGCAAATTGTACACCGGATCTTGCCACTGCGGTGCTGTGACCCTGGCTTTGAAAACTAGAGGTCCACTTAATAAGGAAGTTGAAGTGATTGGAGAATGCGACTGTAGCATCTGTGCTCGTGTATGTTGACATGAACTGATCTGATTGTAGCATTTACATTTCCGCGGTTCACAGTCTTGCTAATCAGAAGCCTTTGAAATAGATGGGCAGAATCCTTACTTATCGTCCTCCTACCCAGATCTCTATCTACCTCACTCCTGGCAGCGATATCAGCAGCTACTCTTTCGCAATGAAGCAATTCGAACATAAATTCTGTCCTTTTTGCGGAGTCGCTGTGGGCGTTGATGATACGGTTGAGAATATGAAGGCGGTGAACTTGAGATGTTTTGAGGGAGTAGAATGGGATGATATTGAGACTTATAAGCACAATGGGAATGATTTTGAGCCACTGTATGTAGTTCCTGAATAATTTTAATAGGTAAGATTGTAGCTACAGAATAACATTACTCTATAATTAAAGATTGATATACGAAATATTTTCCTATAGGAATATAAACTCTTTTATACTTATCCTACTGGTAATATTTTACTTAACTAATAGCCTCTTTATGTTAAGTTAAAATTATACAGTAAAGCCTAAAGAGTATTTACACCAATACTTAAGTAAATAGTAAGATAATGGTCTAATAAATAAGGGGTATAAGCTATCTTCATAATTAATGTGCTTTTGTATTAATTAGATTTAAGTAGAGCATAATTATAAAACCAATGTTTAAAGCCTATTAGTTACCTATCTAAAACCTTACTTTTCTAAGTATACCCACTGTAGGGAGTTGGTTGGTAATTGAGGTATAAAAACAACTTTTATAAAGTTTTAAACAGGCATCATGCACAAAATAAAAAATCTCGCAGAAAAGCAAGAAACTTTAGAGACGGATACATCAATAGGCTTACAGCCTATGGAAGATAACAATAGGACATGGCCTGTTGGGGTCCTAGACAAAAGCAACATCTTTAAGATGCCTCGATCTCATGCCACCCTTCCCTGAAAGACTCAGTTGAACCGTATCGCAATATTTCCTGAAACCAATACCACTCCTCTATCAGTGTGATAGTGGTATCTCGTCATTCTCTCCCATACGGATGCCGATTGCCGTGAACTCATCCAAATCTTCGACTGCCAAGTCGAGAAGGTCGTTGTGGAGGCCCCGGCTGGACTGGTAGTCGCCGTCACTAGTGGGGAAGAACATGCGGCTGTACAGCATCTTCGTAAATGCTTTCGTGTTGCCCTGCTGCAAGGCGGCCTGCCCGTCCTTCCAGCGCTGTTCGGCAGACTCGTGAGAGATAATCCAATCGGCATCAGTGGTGCCGGTAACGCGCTTGACACTCTCAAACATGTCGCGCTGGCTAAGTCGGAAGCTCGATATATAGATGGAGCTATTTCTAAATTGTGATAGGGTGGGCAATTCATCCATATCGTCGTCCGGGAGTTCCTTCAGACTGAGTAGATTGGCGATGGCTTGTCCGCACAGTGGCCAAGTGCTGGTGTTGATGGCCACGTTACCGTCATCAAATAAGGTGAATGAGCGCTTCTTGAAATCAAAGCCGTAGCGGTCTGCTCCACCGCCAAGGCTAAACTCATACCAGAAGCCACACGCTAGTAAGAGGTACGAGCTGACGCCGAGATTCTTGATCTCGGCGCAGATGCTGTCACGGTAATGGCTGAGCAAGCTATCCTCGCACAGCCTATTGTTGGCGGCATCATGGCCGAACCAGTTGGGTAGGACATACGGCACACTAGCCTTGGCTGCTGCACGCACGAGCTTGCTAATGGTGTCGCGCGGAGCATTCACCGCCATGGTGATGATTAAGACTTGCTGCCCCCTGAGCGCCGCTATCAATTCATCGCTGCTGTAGTCGACGCGGATAACGTGGAGTCCGTCAGGCATAATGCTGGTGCTGCTGGGGCGCGTGATGGCCGTCACGGTATGCTTGCCAGTCTTGAGCAGCTGCTCTGCTATATGCTTTCCCACTTGCCCGCCAGCCTATTGTGAAGAGTTAGAAATGGCAGTCTTAACTCACAGACAGGATGCCCAAAACCTTGACATACTCCAATAATGGCGACTTTTTCGATGCGGTTGGAGAAGCCCTGAGGCTGATCGTTGGCATGTGCCTTGGCCATAGTCGCCTTTCAGGGGATGGCCAGATTGAGAGACGCTGCTCGGGGTACTGAATAGTCGTCTCGATGGGCGATCAGCGTGTAAATGAACAGATATTTATATGCAAGGAGCAGATGTAGAATTTCACTAGCGCCTGGTCCAATACGTATTCGTGTCAATAATAAACCAAGGCCCCAGGATAAAATTCCGAACGCAATCTTACCATAAAGCAAAGCGATTTTTCCTGCCCTGAAATTTTATCATAGTTTCATATATCCTTTCAATGCCAACGCTTCGACTAAACGGTTTAAGTATTCGTCACAACTTCTCTGCTAGCCCATTTGGCTACTTGTGATTACTTTTGCTTTTGATTTTGTCGAAAGAGCGTGAAATATAGCTTCTGTACGTACAATTTCGTCTTCAAAGCAGCCTTACTTGTCTGGACATATCGGCGTTAATTTGAGCTTTAAGTCGGAGTTATCGGTCTTTACCATCTGGACCGGGTGCGGGGTCTTCAGTAGAAGTGTTTTGCAGCTAACTTGAAATAGCTAATTGGGATGCGCGCAGATGTCGGAGAAAAGTATCATCTCTTTTCCAGCAAGCTGTAGACGTTCAATCTAAGTTATTCATGACCTAGAACCATCCAGGTTGGCTTGTTGGACGGGAAGCGTACTACTATACCGATACCAACAGGCTGCAACAATTGTCAAGAACGAGCCATCGTTGTAGGAACGTATCCTGCCAAGAAGTAGATGGGTACCCTAATGTTATGTAACCCACGAGATAAGGTTCAGTATATATGTCCTAAATGTTGAATGGAATATTAAAATGACACGCCTCTATTTCTCGATATATGATCACGTAGTTCATACTCGTGCTGAAAATGTTCTATTTTAATTGCAGTAGGGAGTGGCTTACGGCCCAAATTGTCAATGGAAATAATTCGGTACTGCCAGAATGCCCTATTTAATTTCACGGAGGAATAGGAGAATACTAACATTTGGCCATCCGTCCCTAAGTTGACGGAATCAGCCATCGTCCAAGGTCTAGTTACCGTGGCCCACACGCTTAATGCGGAAAGAATAAAGAAATAAATAGAGTTTACTGAAAGGTATAGAATTATGCTATACAATTATATTGACCAGCTAAATCGACATAATTTGATCATACATTAGATCTGGTTTGCATCAGAAGGGCAAAGAGCAATAGACACCTCAGTCGGCAGGACCAAATATCGCAGCATGATTGACAGTAGCTCTAGAAGTAATGAAGAATGATAGAAGTACATTAGATCTCCAAAAGTTACACGTACTCCCGATATTATGCCATCCAAGGCCATCTGATACGACCAAACCATTCGTCATTAATTATCTGCGAGACACGCAGCGCAAGGTAACAGTCTTCATCAAGAAGAAGAGAGATCCGAGAAATCGAAAAAATGATAAACCGGCGGTTGCCCATAAAATGGCCCTGAAATAGTTTGTCGTACGTGTTGTCGCAGAATTCTACAGCATGATTATATTAGTTCATTCGAAATTCATTTATGTACCCATAGTGTTCGTCGTGGTAGAGATTTGGAGTGCCGGCCCTGCCTAGAATATATTTAAAAGAAAATTTGCATACCGTGAAGGCAATTCTGTTCAGACTGTCACTTGTAATACAGATTGAGAGAATAGCGTTGGAGAATGTCCAAAACAATATTAATTTGGTCCGGAAAGCTTTGTAAGAATCATCCAAACTCTTGGCATCATTCGAACTTTCTTCAACAAATGGAGTCAGTGCCAGCTTAACGGTCTTTTCAAACTGACTGTCGATGTCGGCCTGTGATTTGTGAACTTCTTCAATAAATGCACCGCTATAATTACCCTGTTTCTTGGTTTGTGCTGATGGGAGCGTATCAGCCTTATCGGATCCTTTGGTTCCCCACGAGACATCATGCCAGTTGCAGAATGCATAAACCATCAAGATATTGATGGAAGAAGTTAGACCAACAGCGTAAGCCCACAGTGATGTGACCATGTGCCACGGATCCATATACAGAAGACTTGAGATAAAGTATATACCGTACGTTGATACCAGAGCAACGACCACAATACCCGCGGAAGCTGAACTAAAAAATGACTTTAAGAATGCCCCTACTCCATCATGTAGGTTAAAATCCAGGGTGCCACCTGTAAAAGCATGAGCAACTAGATAAAATGAGAGAATGAGGACATATAGTTGAACCACAGCGAAGTAAAGAAATGAAGCGTAATAGATATATTTCGTTCTGCCACAAAGCGAGTCAGATATCCAATCTATCGAAATTTTGTGTCATGTTACTTACCCCTTTGGCCTGTTTCCTAACGCCAAAATGAATTGAAGGCCCAGAAAACCCAGATAACCATACTGTAGAAGCGTATTGATTATTGGGGTAGCCGTATTCCCGAATGGCCATCCTTTATTTTTATTTGAGTCGCTGGGCGTTCCCACTAAGTCCATAATGACCGAGGTGGTTAGCCAATAAGAAGCTAGAGAGATCGTACATCAGTCCAATTTAATTTGACAGGAAATTGACAGGACTGTAGAATCGACTGACAAAGTGAGAACCAACTCATTACAACGGTGCAGAAGGTGTAGAGGGCTTGAATATGCAGGAAGAGTATACGGATGATGCCATGTCCGCTTTTATAAATTCGTCCAAAGTGCATCATACCGTAGAGACCCGCGGCGAAGGAGCCATTGAGCCAACGTCGTCGTTGACCGATAAATTCCGGCGCTCTTTCGGGAACATCTGTCTCTGCCTTTGCAGCTTTAACATATGCTAAGTGCCACTTGAATCCTGCCTTAGCCACTAACTCAAAGCAGAGAATTCTGTCTTCTGCTAAGAACATATTCTTCTTAAATATGTTCATTCCGTCAATGCCCTTTCTTCCAAGTTTCTTTGAGAGGGTATGATCTCCGTGGAAGTACTGCTCAAGAGGTCGTCCAGTAATTGCACGGTAACGGTAAGCCGAGAAAGCACCAGGCAAGACACTAACGTAGCCAAATGAGCTTTCCAGTGGCTTGTCTAAAATATTAGAAATTTTATACTCGAAGTTTTGAGCCGCTACCAGGGGGTTCAACAACTTTTTCCAATTTTTGCCCAACATGGCGTGAATCTCTCCACATGCGCCGCCTAGGTCTTTGTCATTGTTAAATGCTTCCCATAATGCCAAAAGGGCTTTCCGTCCCGGCCTTGTGCCAGCATCAAGCAAGACACAGATCTCAGGATTTAGAATTCGACTGAAAGCGTTAAAGAGCCATCGGTGGGAGTTGATTTTCTTGCTATTCTTTTGTTTCAGACAGAAGATCATTTGAACAGGCGGGAATGCTTTAGGGCCATCAGATAAAGGACGAACTAGCTGTTGGTTTGGAGTGACAGAGAGCTGAGTGGTGTACTCAAACTGCCGGCCATTAATATATTGGACTGAATATTCAGAAGGGAAGATCGACACACAATGTGAGCAACTGTCTCTCTACCATCTATATCCTTTTTCATAATCCCTTCCTGATAAACTCCTATTGTCGCAAGAACATCAAGAGTATTCCTATCGCAGGGATCGATTCCGTCAAAGATAAGGCAGACTACAATCTTTTGCCAGGCGGGTCCTCCCTTGTTCCAAAATTCGGACTTTTTCAAATTGACAATATCCCTAATGTTTTGCATAACTCCGTGTAGAGTCCTGGCGGTAAGGACTTTGTCTTCATTGTAGTACGTAATAGCTATTAGGAGCTCGGTTTGACGGTTGTACATTGCAGAACGGAGATTATAGCCGTTGCGTAAGGTGAATTCATCTGGATCGCATGTGGCAGCAGTATCTAAACCAAGTTAGTCCTCAGAATATCTAGTGTTATATATGGATAGCCCCCTTAAGTATGACTTACATCTCAAAGTTGTAAATTCCTCAGAAAATCCATCTTCCAAGTCTCGATATTCTGGCTGAATTGAATTTATAATAGCGCTGGGAACTGGATAATCAACACTGAGAACTGATCCTTTAACAAGTTTGATTTTCCTTGTTCCTTGGCGACGTAAATCTGCTGAACTAAGACGCTGACTTCGCCGCCATGTCTTCGTACCGAAGGTATCGTCTTTGGGGGCAAAACTTTCCAACTCCACTTCACGTGGAGTTTCTAGTTGATCACAATAAGACGTCAAGTACACAGAGGATGGTGTGCGGAGTGACTCGCGACAAGACACATCGGGAGAGCCATAAATTTCGTTCACAAGATAGGTCGAACTTGATTCTGTTGGAAGAGAGTAAAACCTTGGAGAATGCTCGTGTAGAGATTCAACGGAAGCTCCTGCCTGATTTGAAAGAAGCAGAGTTTGACTAATCATTCCTTCGTCCTGGTCCGTATCATGGTCATGATATTGCTACCCAGGGCCATCCCGATCAGCGACACTGGGAAAGTAATAAGTGATGATTGGATTGGATCAGATTCTTCTGGTTTACGAACTTTGCAGAAATTTCGACACTTACTTCGTGGGTGGGTATATCATAGAGATTGCGGTCATCTTCGGCGCCTTGAGAAAGACAAAACTTTGGTCCTTCCATGAGAATTTCGCGTGAGCAGGATCAATGAAAAAGTGAGAACGGAGACCAGCAAGAAAACCGTACGGGAGTCTAAGCAACGAAAATCGTACCGAAATGAACAAGAACCTGAGGATATTTCGTGTACGGGGGAATAAATTATCATTCGAAGCTCTGGAACAACTTTTCAAATTGCTAAATATTATTGTACAAAATCGGCTATCCGGAAGATTTCTTTGGCCCGTATTACGCGTCCCAAGGACGGTGTGAAATATACGAGTGCCTTTGTCATGGCGGTGTCTGTACATCAAGGCCAGGATACAACGAGTCTCACTAGTACTCGTATCTAGCCTTATCGTATCCAATTATGGGCCAGGCGTCGTCATCCATCAGTTTGGTGGCGCCCAAGTTTGCCGGACTCCGTGAAAGTGCCGTGTCCGATGTTATTAATCTCCAAAATTGATTGTCATACAAAGGGCATCATGGTGGTAGAGTACTGAGCAGCGTAGAAACAATGAATATAGTAGTATTGAATATTGCTACTTAAATGACCAATACTGAGAATCGATTTTGAAGCTCATATTCTTAGAAAATACGATATGGAGTGCGACGAAACTTAGTTTTCAACCTGCCATATAACTCGTATGAAGAACATATTTTCATCTGGTAAAGTGACTGGCATGTCTTAACGAATAAAATCGTTATGATTTGCCTTATACGTCCTATTGGTGTCAAAAGGCAAAGAGTAGATTTATGTGTTACTGTGCTAGCACAAGCTTAAAAGCGTGATATGATATTGGAGGCAAGAATGCGGAGAAGTTACATCTAGAGCTCAACCACACTCTGCTCAATAGCATTAGCTTCATCTGGCTTCGTAACCTCGTCTTTATCTGCAGCCTTAACCGTCTCCCAGAAGATTTCGCCATTCTTTGGGTCATGGGCGAAGAGATGATCAATCACCATCTTCTTTGGCGTTTCGCCCATCCATTGGAACAAAGAGAAGTCTCTGAACTCATCGGCGCGAAAAACCTCTAGCATCTCAATTGCTTCGTCGCCAATGTTCTCCACGAAGTGCCCCATGTTCCGTGGCACGATACCAACATCGCCTGGCACGTAGTCAAATGTCCTGGCAGTGCCTTCGGAGGCGAATATTGTGATGCGGGCACGACCCTTGATAAAGAAGGACCATTCGTCGGCATTCGGATGCCAGTGCATCTCTCGGAGGGCACCTGGCTCGATTGTAACATGGGCAGCGGCCACGGTCTTCGAAATAGGGAAGTTCTTGGAGTCAGTGATGCGAACCTCCCCCCCACTCGTCTTCTTCGGTTCTTGCTCCAGCATCCTGTGAGTAAAGTTGTATTTTGATTGCTTCACGCCCTTGCCGCTTGGCTTCTCCTGATCAATGGAGCCAGGTTGTGAACCCTGGAAAATGTATTTCTCTCTATCTGGAACATGGGCAAAGACTTCTGGAGCCAAGTTGAAGTTCTTAGAGATTACTGACTTTGGCGTATGTGCTATCACCAGTTAGCTGGGGGATGGGTTAAGGGCTTGGAGAGAGTAAGAACCTAGCCAATCTGTCAAGATAAATGTTGATTCCTCAGAGAAGTTTCCGTCGTCAAAGATCAGGAGGAATTCAGTACCATTAGTACTAAGACCTTGCAGAGAGTGAGGCACGCCGCTTGGGAAGTACCAGAGGTCGCCTTTCTGTAGGTCGTCGATAAAGTTACCGCCTTCATAATCGATCGCAGTAACGCGGACTTCTCCATCAAGGACGTAAGCCCACTCAGCCTCTTTATGCCAATGCAATTCGCGAATGACACCCTGGTCGAGACGCATATTCACGCTGGCCAGCTCCACGCTAGAGCCCAGCTCCCGAACGGTCGTCTGCCGTGTCCACCCACCTTCCTGTGAATTGTTAGTGTATATGTGTGATTGTGCTTTTAGAGCCATAGCTGCTTCATCACCTCAATGCGGATATGAGAATCGGCGAAGCTCCAACGCATGTTTTTCATGTTGCCACTATCGGTACTGGGTGGCCGCACAAGATCTGGGCTCTGTCGGGAGCGCTCCCAGTTCCACGGGCCTAACACCGATGCCCCCAACCCATTTCTCCAGGGCAGGGGATCCAAACCGTCTCCCACTGTGTCAATGGCCTTGTCCAAAGGGTCCCTGCTGCCTGGAGTGTAGGGTGGTGCCGTCTTCGCTTTTCTGTACTTTGGCGGTAGCTCGTAGCCATTGAGCAGGCGCTGACGAGGACTGTCCTGGACCGGAACGGCCAGGCCAAGCTCGCTCAGTGTTGCAAACAGGAGCACCGCAGACTGGAACCTCATGATGCCTCGCGAAAGAATGGGTAGATTGTTGTATTCCGAATTGTTACAGCAGATGAGGAACTGCGAGTCCGACTCTTTGAGGGATGGAGCAATTACGTTATATACAAAGGCAGCTACAAGGTATGCGAAAATATTGGGCCAAACATCGGGACGTGCGGGTTATGATTTCTCGAGCCTGGCTACGTCATTGCATGGAGGTTGTGAGAATGATACCATCATCTCCTGAACATGACTCCGCTACCGAGTTATCCCCGACAGGAGAAATAACCTCAGACAGAACGGCCTGACGCCCACAGGAAAGGCCATAGCCTCGAGAATACAGTAATCACTGTTTCTATCTCCCATCCAATTACATCCATCTGGTCATGCTCTCATCCCCATATCTCTTGGACATCTTTTATTAGTTGCCACTCTCTGGACGACCATATTCGCACGCCGGCTGTTATAAGTCGCCCAGCATAGCGAACTCAGTCGCTCTTATACTTGATTCGTCAACATTCTCTTGTTATAACGTAAGGTACAGAACCTAGGCACGTAGGACAAGACCAGCTACTCGTTTTGGAGCTCTGCAGGATCTTCTCAAGGCCCTGCTCAAGGGAGATCGTGGAACTTCGTATGTGATTACTGTATTTCGAGTTACTAGCGTATGACTGGGTGCCCAACGCGAAAATATGAGATTTACTTTTCTCGTTTATTAGCTAAGCTGGGAATCACAGGTTGTGTGGTTATGGAATGCTGTAGCACTGTGGAGTCTGGTCCTTGGGCTTGATTGCTGGCAAAACAGTGCATTTCATCCAACTCCATTCACGCGAGCGCGCCGTCAGCCTTCAGACTCTGCTTCAAATCCTCCTCCTTCACGGCTATCTTAGGACGTTACGAGCACGGACAACATTCCTTCATAACCTGCAGGCGCTTATAAAACTCGACCCAGGCTCCGTATCATAGCTTCCATGGCGTCACAAGACGGGTACGGCACACTGATCAACGGCAGCAGACACGGTGGTAATGAACCCACCGATCAGGAGCAGCCACTTCTGGGGGGACCGAGGTCAAAGCCTAGTTGGCATAATTATATGATGGCCAATGTTCACCGCGACTGGGCAGATGTAGTGCTTCTCATATGCTATACTATCACTGGTCTCCTCGACAGTGCCTCAATATCCACATGGGGCTCCTTTGTATCCATGCAGACAGGTCCGTTTTGGTCCAAATTACTTCCATCTAGGGAGGCATCACAGCATCCACTGACAGAGGCTTATCTAGGAAATTCCGTGTACATTGGCCTTGGTATAGCCTCACCAAATGAATCGAAGAGGTGGATCAAATCGGGATTGTCTCTCGCCTCATTTTGCGCTGGATCTTTCTGTTTCAGCCGTTTCCACCGATACTTCATGCCCCGCCGGCGTTGGGTGCTCTGCGCGTCCTTCCTAGTGCAAATGGGATTGATAGCCGTAGCCGCAGCAATCCTTACTTGGGGCCCACCGCCAGTTGATGTAGGAGACGAAATTAGCTGGCGAGTTCTCGTACCCATAGCATTAGTTGCCTTCCAGAGCTGTGGCCAAGCTGTGACAAGCAGAGCACTGAAATACAACTCTCTCACTAGCGTAGTGTTGACTAGCATCTACTGCGACCTATTCTCCGATGCCGAGTTGTTTGCACTACATAACACTGAAAGGAATCGGAGGATTGGTGCTCCAGTGTTGCTCCTAGCCGGCGTGGTTATGGGGGGTTTACTAGCCCACAGTTCTGTCGGCGCAGCTGGCGCTTTATGGGTTGCAGCTGGGCTTAAGTTATGTCTTGTACTCGCCTGGTGTGCCTGGCGAGGTACAGAAAACTAGCAGTAAAGTAGAAGGTAGACTTAGCCCTGCGAGATACCGGGCTCGATAATTGGGAAGGAAGGGAATATGTCTGAGAAAATTTTACTTGGTTACATTGGCAAAACAATCTGGATGCTATAGAGAAAGGCGAGCATATAATTTACGATGTGCGTTTTATTTCTCAATCTGCTCCGTTGCTGTGGAGGGAGGGGCCTCTTTTCTCTAAGCCAAATACTAATTATGCTTAGAGAAGTGGTGAAATTAGTCCAATGTACTAAACTGGCAGGTTCGTATCAGACAATACCGGAATTGATGGCATAGCGGGCGGCTTTATGGTAATATTTTTGCTCCTCCTATCGACTACTAATAGCAAGTCCATTACCTATCAGTCTATTGAGGAGTGCTGAATAAAGAGAAATTTTTCGACAAAATATTTCATAGCATTCGGAATCGCTATTTATTCAATCGCGTAAAATTTAAATCTAGACTCTTATACGTAGAATGGATAATGGATTTTCATGTTCCCCCTTGAGATTAAATGCTCCCCTCACATTGCCGTTATTCGAGCCAAGGCCGCCAATATTAAACCCCAATATGAAAGATAATTCGAGTCAATGTACACTACTAATCTCTATCAGGAATCTGGTAATCCTGCTAACCAACCAGATGAACTCAGCGCCTTATGATCCACGCAGTATTAAAACTAATTGATTTGACCGTATGTCCCAAGTGGAGGCGCTTTGCCAGCAGAGAATGACGGAGTGGGGAGTTGGCCATCCAAAAACTCAGTCACCAGTTTGGCAAAGTACTGAGGATATTGAAATAGATGGCCGTGGCCACTACTAGGAAACATGACGAAGTTGGCTCGTGACAGTTGTCGAGCGAGAACGAACGAGTTCTGTGTTGGAACAATTAGGTCGTTATCTCCCGATGTTACAAGTGCATCCTTCTGGATGGTTTGCAGAAGAGAGTAAGGGACTGGATCGGCATCCCAAGTCAGGTAAGCTTGGGTGAGTTTAATGAGATCTTCGCCAGTGGTGAATAGGGCGATCTCAGGCTCTCCATTTTTCCCCGCCACAGAGGCACGAGAATTAATACTGCGATTAAACCAAGCTTGGCCTTGATCACCGGTAGTAAATGACGGGAAGAAGGCTTCGATAGTGGGTAGACCTGGCGTAGGGTTAAAGACAGTTGACTGAACCTCGTTCATTGGACGTTGTAGATCAGGGCCAAGACTGGGACCTGTACCGGACAGGATAAGTTTGTGAACTATATCTGGTGCATCGAGGGCAAGAGTTTGGGCGATGTAACCGCCCATTGAGAACCCGAGAATGTCGACCTGGGGTGCGTGAATGGTAGGAAGAAGGGCAAGCAGGAAGACGAGCAGATCTGAGGCGAAGCCTCTAATACTCGGCGCAATGTTGCCCGTACTGTGGCCCAGGCCAACATAGTCGTAAGTTATCACTTGACGACCAGCTGCGGTAATATTATTAATAACTAACGGGTCCCAAGTGTCTATCGTAGAGCGGACATGATTGAGCATGAGCAGAGGAGGGGAGCCGCTTGAATTACCGATAAGGCGGTAAGCATATTTGACGCCACTTGCAGTCATGTAGAGGGTCTTTGCCGTTTCCTGTGTCGCCATATTGAAAGTGTTCGAATGTTTTTGAAGAAATGTATGATGTGAACGCTCGTAAGAAGAGTAGAGGGCAACAGGATGCTTTATATGCATATTCAGTTCATCATTCTGCTTTCTGGAAGGAAGCAAGGATTACTAATATTCGACTTATCATGTTAGTAATGGCTCTAGGATTTGTTTAAGTTGCAACGTAAAGCATGGAAGTTCGTGCAAACCTTAATGTTCTTGGCGATGAATTCGACATGGTCGGAAATTGTCCGCTCCACTCAGGAAAGTCCGCCAGGCGGACTTACTTTCCGACAGACACCCGATCGCAACTAAGCATGAATAGGACGCACGTGAGAGAAACAATGGAGAAGTAAATAAGAAAATAGTCAAGGTTCGAGACAAGGATGGTGTTAATAATGACATGACAGCATACAAAACTGCATAGGTGTCATTATTCACCACTCGGGATCTTTCCCCATTGAAACAGCATTGCATGTAAGTTTAGCTTAGTGCCTGGCCTTGCTACTGAGATGTCCTGGGCATCTAATCTCTCAATTTGATTACTGCGCGCACTAGTTACTAAACGGCATACCTGGCTATTGAACTAATCAAATATCTTGTCTATGGGATTGCGTAAGCAGTTCCTCGGACATATAGGTCAGGAGGTATTCCCAAATCTACTCAAGTCCGTCCATTCCGTGAAGTTTCAATCACTGTTAATATTTCACATAAAAATGGGGTGAAAATCGGACTTGGTAATGCCATTGTATTAGCCATCGGTATGAAAGAGGCCTCGATCACTGAGGCAGAGAGTGCCGTTGGAGTGTTTGAACAGGTAAGCAATCTTTGCTGCAGTTGTTGATTTTGAGCTCATTTTAATCAATAAAAGGTCGAGAGGTCAACTGAAGTACAGACATCGGGGAATATATCACATACCAGGGAGGAAAAATTCCATGGTGATTATGCGAGGAAGTTGATATTTTACAGAGTTTGTCGACATGGTGGAGGAGATTGGGTGGGTAGTAATTAAGGGGCTAGATAAAGGGGAAATAGATATATCTAATATATACGAAAGGTAGCTAACTTGACTAAAATATTTGATATATCTCAGTAGATATATCTATTGTTTAGCGAAGCGTTTCAGAGAAGTGTATGTCAATTTGTAAGGCATTTTTACACAATTTGCAAGTGGTTCAACTCTAAATTTCTTTATCCAATCGAACGGTAGCATAGGGCCAAGAAAGACAGATGTAAGATTGTTACTATTGTTCCATGCCTGGCTGGGTGAAATTTCAAGGGTTTTCAGAGTACAGAACAATATTTTTGCTATTGGGAACAACTGAATAGCATTTCTTTTAAACGAGGTTTCGACAAGAAACACTTATCCTAACTCTAATCAAGGCTGCGATACAGTTGGCCGCTATTGACAACTACATTAGCTCGTAGCTCAATATTGACAGCGGGAGGGACTTTGGCACAGCTTTGGTGGCCGCAAAACACTTTATCTCCCTCTCTTGATGAAGAAAAGAAAGAGGCTGGCCACGTCGGCCTTGGTAGAGATGCAATATTACCATATGCCACTGAAGTCGCGGGCTTCAATAAGTTGTAAGTATATTCCTACAAAAGTTAGATTGAGGACAGCCCATAATTCACAAAAATGGAAGGTTACCAGCAACTCTCCACCGACCGTTCATAACCTTGAACGCAGTTTTTATGTCTTCGAGAGCATCTAAATCGCTCCGGTTTCCCGTCTGCTTATGATTAGAGGCGTAGAAGATAGCAGAACGGTACATGGTGTCAAGGCAAAATGGAGATATCTCCTCCGTAGCACAAGAGCCTTCTGCGCTTATGGCACGGGCAAGCCTCAACATCTCAGCCGCAATGTGGGCCACGAAATCTGGAGGTGGACTAGTGCTTTCTGGAGTATCGTGCCAAGTATTCGTAGAAATCCTTTGTCTTTCGTTAAGGAGAAGTCGAGAACTATCAACGGTCAATTTTGGCTGCTCTAGGTCACTTGGACCGTACCTATAGCATATTGTGGTTGGACTGCATACCCCAATACCGCGGTATCGTCCCTCTTCTAGCGAGACTTGCGTAAGGGCATTGATGGTGTTATCTAGCACCCGCGCTTCATCATTTCGAAAATCATCTCCTCCGGTATTATCATGCATATTTCTGAAAACTCTTCCAAGCAGTACTGCCGCCTGCACAGTCAACCCAAACCGTCCCATACCTTCAGTAGGAGGAGACGACAGCACATTTGCCTGGTAAGATGCATTTACCTGCGCAGTAAGATCGGCAGTTAGCATTACAGGAAAGTTCAGCCTGAGTTGCGAAACCTACACCCAATTCCCACTGTTTGTCATCCATTGGCAGAAAGCTGCTGCTACTTGGCTCTTCAACAACCGAGGCTCGGTCCGCGCATCCTAAGTTCAGGCAACTGCATGGAAGATGACAAGTTAGACTGGAAGGACGGTATTTTAGAGCCCATAACGATACGTATAAGTTCGTTATTGTATGGTTGATGAAATCAGATGTGTTCCGTCTTGAAACGTAAAATGTAAAACAAGACAGTTGACGACATAACTGGATTCTCACCGATCTAGAACTATGACAGCCCACCAACTCCTTCTCTCTTCCTCAGATTCACTCCAGTTATATGTCTGTCCAGATGTACCCGAGATTGCCTTGTTGACGCCCAGCGCAGCGCCGTATCGCGCGCAATATCCAAGAGTCAGATATGCCGAAGGATATATGGCGTGCCCTATCTCATAGAGAGCAACGAGGATGAGAGCTTGGAAAATTCTAAACTTGAGGAGGCCATTTATTTCGGCTTGGTGGAGGGTGGCTTTCATATGGTGATACACAAGGCTGCGCGGGTCACCTTCGCCAGGCGCAATTGCCACCAATTTAACTGCGGCAATCAGCAGCTCAGTCTCAGCATGTGGGCGTGCGAGAGGATTTAGAAACCTCTCTGAAAATAGCTTTCTTGAAATGAATGGTAACCAGGGATGAACGTAGTTAAGGAATGTAGATGCGAATGTCTTGACGTCAGATACATCACCTATGAAGCTCTGCAATTCGGAATCGATAGGTAGGTTTGTATCCGGCAAATGGCCTAAGGAACGTGAAAACAACAGGGAGTCTAGAAAATACACGGGAGGAAAGCCATTGCCCGCTTGTTGATAGACCTTTGCGGATGAAGCAGAGGCGCTGACGGTCGTCATTGCTCCATTCCCTGAATTGCGTGTGGACTGGTCATAGGAGCAGCTCCGGTGATGCCTGATAACATTCTCAAATCAGAACAGCCGTTCGACTAAAACCGGAAAGCGATGTGGTGTGGAGCCGCACCGCAGACAGAGAGAGCATTCAGGGAGAAGCCTGTCACACTTCTTCTTCAAACGTTGGCATGCGGCACACGCATAACGTGCTTGTCCCTCAGGCTGTTCCATTTCACTATTACTCATACACCACGATGGATGAAAAAGGGCGTATTATGTGGGCGGTCAATGGCGATCAGGCAGGCGGACGGCGGAAAGCAGTCGGATAGGTGAACAGGACGGATGTTGTCCGCTGTCGGGTTTCCGACCATCCGACTCCATCCGCGGCAATTAGTAACTAATTCTTCTTTATTACTAATCCCTTTCTTTATGATCACCAGTGATATATAAAGTATATTTATGGTTCGTCCATCGCAAAAGGAACTATATCTACTTGCCACTGTTTTTGGTAGCCAGCAGTACGAGCGGCTGATTCTTCCGCCTTCAACTGGTGACAGAAATTCCATCAAACCAATCCCCACGGCGACACATAACTGTTCTGGGTATCATATACGTGGTAATACTTGACGCTGTTCCTGCTGAGCGTAATCGGTCCTTCTATAGTTATACCGCGAAATGCGATCTCCCCGTTCGTCAAACTCTTGCTCGAGGATTGCATGACGTGATAAAATGCGTTTTTATCCTGTGATAATATGGAGTCCTTCTTTTTACTCGCGCTTATATGCATCTAAAGGAGAGATCCTGTCGTAAATGCAGGCTATGGTAATAGATCCAGAGGCGGTTGCTAACATTCCTACACGCATGTGCGTCGGTTGCTTCTCTCTTCCTCTCTTCCTCTCTTCCTCTCTTCCTCTCTTTAAATAGACCTGCCAGACAATCACTGCCGTTATCAAACGTTACGGGTGGCTGCTACCTACATACACTGGCATTTGAACGCCAAGGGAATTCTTTCACGGTACGGCGAAGATCCGCTTCTTATGTACGACCTGAACGACCATAATTGGGAAATTCCTTCTTTGCAATTCCATTTGACGGCTCCTATTGCTCGGTGGCGGGTTATAAACTATAAGTTACGCAAGCGAAGAATAATCAAATGTCAAGGATAAACAATGGAAAAAGACAGAGGACGACTTGTCCTAGGAGAAGACTAAGTTGAGAAATTGAAGAAGCTACTCAAGTTAATTGAGATGGTTTAGTGAGAATGGGTCTCTGTAGCAACGGGCTAAGCTGGCTATGAATTAACGGCATCACATTTTGATCGATTCTCGCATTATTACCTTTTCTGTATCTTAATTTGTTTAATATGTTATTAAAAAGCTCATCTACCCATTTATCTGAAGATGCGGGTTTCTTCCATTTCACATATGGCGAAAAATAATGCTTTTCTTGCTCTGAACTCCTATACGTGGGGTGTGTAAATTAGCATACTAGTTTTACTGGCTTCATTAACTAGCGGTAGCGATAACCAGACCACAGCAGCTAGATTCTGTTGTTAATTGAGGTATTGAAGAACTTTCTGGAGTCGCAAATAAACTTTCGACGCTTTTTGCCTAGACTTTCTACCCCAGATTATGGGGGGATCACTGGCGGGGTTCAAATTGCTAGCGGGTCTTGGCGTTGTGAGGAATGATTACCGACTGGACGGAACAATTTTATATCCAACCTAAAATACTTGTCTCTTTCAAAAGTAATGTCGCAGGTTAATTCATTTACGGATAAGTTCAAACTGAGAGTAATTATTTTGCTTGGCATTCAGGAATTTTGTTTTATTCGTGGAAACATTTCTGTTCTTGAGTATTCCATGTAATTAAGTCATAGGATTCGGCAGCACGTCAATATCCACGACCTCATCGAGTAAAAAGTATGCCGATTCCTTGGCCACGATGGGAGAAATGTGATTTTAAGATGCTGGGTCAAATGCTCTTAAATAGAGCTTCGTATTCGCAACCTCGTCATTTTCTTTCTCGTAGCCAAGCTGTCTCGACGTCTCATTTCTTAGCTGAATCAAGATGAAGCTTTCTATTCTCTCTGCTACTTTGGTCCTTCTAGCCCCGCTTGTACTGGCTGCGCCAACCCCTACAGAAAAAGACCACGTCGAACGTGCTCGAATTGTGAAGAGAGCTACTATTACAGACGTTGCTGATACGGGTTATGCTACCCAGAACGGAGTGTAAATAGAAAGTCAAGGCTAGAAAGCTTTGGGAACCTCGCTAATTACGTCTATGTTAGTACAACTGGAGGTAAAGGTGGAACTGTTACTACCGTATCAACCTTAGCTGAATTTACTGCTGCTGCCAACAACGCAAAGAATGACGATACGACGCCGAGGATTATTGTGGTATCTGGAACCATTTCCGGCAGCCAGCAAGTGAGAATTGGATCCAATAAATCTATTATCGGACTTCCCGGTGCTTGTAAGTCTCTAAAGGATAAATATAACCAGGCTTCTGACTCTTAGTAGCATTTGTGGGTGTTGGATTATTCGTATGGAAACAAACGAACGTTATTGTACGCAATATCGTAAGTCAAAAGGTGCTTGCAGCCAATGGTGATGGCATTGGCATACAAAATTCCACCAACGTCTGGGTTGACCATTGGTTTGTCGGGGCTGTCACACTTCTGGGGTCGCCGACTAATGTGAGGTAGCGAATTCTTCTCCGATCTAGACCATGATAAAGACTACTATGACGGGCTGATTGATATTACTCACGCATCAGAATGGGTCACAGTCTCCAACACTTATCTTCATGACCACTGGAAAACTTCTCTTATCGGACACAGTGACAACAATGCTGCTGAAGACACGGGCCACCTGCATGTTACACAACACGACAACTACTGGTACAATATTGGAAGCAGAACCCCCAGTTTGAGATTCGGAACTGGTCACATATATAATTCCTACTTTAATAGCATGAATACTGGAATTGACACTAGGGATGGAGCTCAAATATTGATCCAGAGCAATGTCTTTAGCAATTGTACTGAGCCAATTGCGGCATTGTATAGCGACGATACGGGGTAAGATTCTCTTCTGATGATGCTAGAGGAATCAAAGAACTGACTGTGCTAACGATTATCAGATATGCCAACGTCTACGACACTAATCTTGGTGATGGGACAAATACTGCTCCAGTGGGCACTTTGAACCCTAACAGCATGCCATATTCATACTCCTTGCTAGGGTCTGCAAATGTTATTTCCGCTGTTGTTGGGAAAGCAGGTGCTACCTTATCATTCTAAACTGTAAATAGGAATGATACATAGCACTAGATATGAATGAGTTGATACCTTATATCAACAATTCTATACCATCTTATTCATCTGACCCAGCGACTACAGAGTCATGTTTAACCATTTATATCTTTACTTGCCCAAGATATATAGATGGTTATTATCAACACAATGTACTAACTAAAATAGTGTTCTATACCTTTATAATTTACTTATGAAGCCTCTGAGTATTTCTCTACTTAATAAGAAACGTTTGGCTTCTTGCATTAACCTTTCCCACAAGTGCGTATAATTGAGAAAACCCCAAAATTATCTATCTACGTTTTGACCCTTATAGGGTTTTAATTCACAGTCGATGATAATCCATTTAATTTGGATTGGTCGCCCAACTCTGATAACTGTTAACTCCCTCAGTCTGGCCAGTTACCAATATGCCCACATTCTTTACAAGTGTTTTAATTAGAAGCAGCTTGATTCTAATATAGAGAGGGAAATTGTGATTGTCTTATCTAAGCTAAAGCTGCCCATGCCTTATCAGGTGTGAATCCACATGATATAAGTATTTGCGGTCAATAGAACTTCTCTATTGCTTATCTCTAATTGTTTAGATTGTACATATTCCTTGTTGAACAGAATAAAATCGCATATGAGACCATGATAATTTGTAGACGAACGTACTTGTAAGACCACCACCAAGCCTCTCCTACCCAGGCTGCTAATCGAGCATCGAATAAAAGGTGCACCAATGTATGCAACTGCTTAGAGGAACAATATTCATATATATTTTCCGCTCACATGATACATTCGCCTTAGTACAATATAAAGGCTTGTCCACCTGCACTATAACCAGATCTCTTCCGAAGTCCGTCTTTTATTGTGACATGTTTAGTAAAGTACTGTACGCTATGGTATTTAGAGAAGTTTTTCTTGATCTTTTGCCTATTTTGTGTAGTGACTATCTACTAATCTTTAAGCTTATGTGCCTTACTGCACACCTATCTGCAACAGTATGGAACAAAACCCCAGACATACATAGTCTCCTGACTTCTCTTGTCAGACTATGTTGTAATTGGAACGAAAGAGGGAGACCTACAATAGCGTGCGGGGATAAGCTGACAGCCAAGATAATGAGTGGGGGCTGGGGGAGCGGATATCGAGGATTACCTAGAGATTCAATGAACTGCATGCTCTGTATTAGCATCTTGCCCGAATTGAATCCGAACCCTTTTGGAAGAAATATGATGCACTCCGCACTGTGAAATTGGATAATTGCAATAGAAGATATATCAAGCACATTCAGTTGTCTAAAGATGAAATCAGGAAATCAGAATTAATACCGTCTTTGCACACACTCGGTTAGCTGAAGAGGTATTATCACCTCAGTAGGTAATAAAGCCAAAGTAGTCGCGGCGCGAGTCGGAACCATTCCCGAGCACGTAGTCGAGTTCTTTCCTATGATTTGATACCCGTTTGGCTATTAGTTGTATACCGGTCGGAAGAAAGCATGGTGTCCGATCTACCTCTGGATTATTTGAATCCAGCCTGAGCGTTCTAGCATTATGGTAGTCGTATTACGTCTCCCGCACGAATTTGGTATACTCGCTCAAAAATTGGCCTGACTAGTTGATTTACAATGCAGATGTAAAATCAGAAACGAGGAGAGAGGATATACAGTCGATGGGAACATAATGTTTGGCTATAAAGATAATCAAGTCTAGGTTTTATGTCTGGTCTGTAACTTGACCTAAACGACTCACAATGAATTAAATACGGATGTTGCAGTGATAGTTTACTATGCGTGCTTACGAGCTACTCTTCCCCCACCATATGCTCAGTTGCGTACAAGAAGTGCCCATTGCCAGCTCTACTAGCAACTCTTAGCGGCGGGGGAGGGAATCCATGTTGACCTTACGCTACATATTCGGCCATCCCTATCAATGCGTAGATAAAAGACGCCGGTTTACCATGCCATAGATTACCAATGCAAGTCGACACAAATGGCGACTGTGGCAGTCTGATGGCGAACTCCACCAGTGTTATATCTTTGACAGCATCCATGATCAAAGTATCGCGTCCACATGTTCCTAGACACTCCCAGCCTCGATGGCAGCACAGGACAAAGAGCAATAGTAGCTTACGTACCCGCTGCAGATCCGATAGAAAGATTGTGATTGGCAGTCGAGGACGGAAGTTACAACAACAACAGAAGGAGGGGTTCATCTGTACCAACCGGGATCCAGGCATCAAGTAACCCGACGTCAACATCCCGGGCATTTCCGCAGCAACCCCATCTTCCTTTCCCAAGCTATCAGCAGGTTCTATAGCTGGAATCTTAACAGGCTCTGTACGTTGTAAGTGCTGTCGTGGGCATTCTGGATTGGCGTTCAAGGTATATAAAGTGGATGCATCCCAGGCCGCAGCCAGAAGAAAGCAAGACGCAAAAGTCTGTCGAGGCCGCGGAGATTATGGCCTTCGGGGTAGTGTGATCTGCAATGCTTGATCACATCTTCTGCATCTTTACGTCAACGGGATGGACACGGTGTATGGGGGGTGGGCAGCAGCAGATACTGATCCAAGTTGTAAGGACGGTTTGTGGGTCAGAAGGTGTTGGAGGAGAGGAACATGAGCACACCGTTGACTTGCCTGCAGAGCGTATGGGAGAGGGTTTTCAGCTTTCTGAGTGCATTAAATCGCAAGGGATGATTATTGGGTTAGTTAAGCCGAGGGTAATAAACTAACTACTGGGCCGAAGCGGGGTGGCATGGCTCCTCCAGCTGATGGGCCAAACCACGCGTGGCGTTTGGCATCCAGCGAATACATCGAGGCATGACCGATGATGGCTCTCTGTCGCAAGAGCCACGAAAGCTCAGCCGTGATAGTCTTACAGCACAGCTTCCAGGACGAGCGTTAGCGAGCTGCTGAAGTTTCGCAATGTGGGATTCACATGGGGACCATTATGCGAGCAAGCGAACACGCGCCATATTTGGATCAGCGCGACATTCAATACACTGTACCCGGCACTCAGCTTCAGGTACTGTAACGTAATAGCAAGATGGGGTTCCATGCTGCAGGATGAGCTTTTTGTGGCGGCCCTCCTCAACACGTTTCTCTCACGCAGCCAAATGTCTTGGTCAACCGAGGCGTGGGTGCTGCAGCTCCACCTCCGCACGGAATGTGGTTCTTCTTTGGCCCAAAGGTAGACCCATTGGAGAGGAGCATTCGGCATGGAGAAGACCGCTGCTCTCGTGTTCGTGATGCAGAAATGTGATTAAAAAACCTTCGTCTCACATATCACCGAGCCGTAACCGAAAAGAGCTCCGCACCTCGTAAGGCCCGGCTTCGCGGAGGAACCTCGAGGTATATCTACTACACCTGGACCATTGGGTCATGGACGACGGGGAGGCTCACGTGTCTGGGCAGGGGGGAACGCGCGTTCTCTGCTCTCGGCCAGCGCGACCATCTCGACCGAATCCGGCTCTTGCGATGGAGGTTCGCGCGCGAACCTCCAGCGGTTCCGAGCCGCAATGGCGCAGGGCGATCGTACTTGTAGAAGAGCGGCATCCAGACCTGGCGCGACCTGATAATAGGGCGTGCTAGGGGGACTGTGGCTGGCCATAGGCATTCGCTGGATAGGGGTCACTTGACATCGTAGTGACGGCCAACATACAGTACCGTGCATAGGGATAGAGTAATACGAGAGGCCACAAGTTCGCCCTTCTGTACGTCAATGCATCGTACATCATGTCGTACCAGTATACTTAGTACAGTCCACGGCGGAGGACACCGCCCGCGAGCTGCCCCCCTCCGCACGGTACGGTCGTGACCTGACCTGACCTGACCTGACCTGTACAGTACCGTACCGTCGCATCGTCCTCAGATCTCACACGAGAATCATCATCTTTCCCCGTATCATCCGCTTCGCTTATTCGACCCCCTAAGTCCCTTTCGCCCAATTCGGGAAGGCGGCAACGGCTCGACCCTGAAAATACGAAAATTACCCCTGAGACGCTCCCTCTCAAACCTCGAGGGGGATTTCCTGCATTGGTCGAGCTGAGCTGCGCCGACACGCCGGCGGCCATACAGATCCAGAGAATTCCTCGTATTGCCGGCGTCCCCTGTCCGCGAGGCGTCTGTTGGCAGCCCAATCGACCCGCCCCGCTCCCTCTTGACCGCTCCGCTTTACCATCAACAATGGCTAAGGCTGTACGAAGTAGGCAGAGGGGAGATTGAGCTCCACGCCCAGACCCAAGCGGTAAGACTGAACGCGACGATGGAACCATAGAAATAGCAACGAGAGGCCCCCCCCCCACCCAAAGAGTTGTTGTCGCTGCTCCGGTCAGGTCTGTAGGTACACTCGTTCATCCCACACCAACTTCAGACCATCATGAGGTCGTCCGTTCTTTTGCTCGCCGCGTCGTCGGTGACGGCGTCCGTCTTGCGCGCCGTCAACCTTCCCTCCTCCTCCTTCCCCAGCTTCCACACCCTCTCGCTGGAGGATGCGATAGCCGGGGCGGATCTCGTGAATGGCCCGGCGGAGCTCAACTCGACGAATACTCAAGCCCCCGAGGCCGCCGTGCCCATGGTCATGACCTCGGCGGCGGCGACGTGCGCATCCAACCCCAACGTCCGCTTTGAATGGCGACAGTTCTCGACCTCCGACCGGTTGGCCTTCATCGCCGCCATCAAGTGCCTGATGAACAAGCCGCCGTCGGGTAACTTTGCGCCCGCGACGAACCGCTATGAGGATCTCGCCCGCCTGCACCAGATGTACATGCCTAACGTCCACGGCAACGCCAAGTTCCTCGTCTGGCACCGCTACTACCTCTGGACCTTCGAGCAGGTCCTGCGGGACGAGTGTGGTTTCAACCGCGCCTTCCCTTGGTGGGATGAGACGTTGGACGCTGGACACTTCTCCGCATCCGACATGTTCACCAGCCCCGACTACTTCGGCCACCTGCCCGGGGCCGTCAATGGCAACCCCGTGTGCATCACCAGCGGTGCCTTTGCTGGGCTCACGGCCCATATTGGCCCGGGATCGAGCAACACGCCTCACTGCCTGTCGCGTTCCGGCGACGCCTCCCTGACCGCGCAGTGCAATTCGAATTTCGTGAACACTTGCAACTCGCGCACCTCGTACGCAGACATGGAGAGCTGCAGTGAAGACGGGTAGGTACCCTTTCCCCGGGAAGATAAGAAGTTCGTACACTAATGGCATCGCCTCCGCAGACCCCACGCCTACGGGCACAACGGTATTGGTGGCGTGATGGCCGATGTCTCGGCCAGTCCCAGCGATCCGATCTTCTGGATGCACCACACCTTCGTCGATCACAGCTTCCGTATCTGGCAGAACTATGACCCGTCTTCGCGTACTACGAGCATCAATGGTGTCGACCATAACGGAAATGCGTTGACCATGGACACCACCATATATATGGGTGGGATTAGACCTGATATCACCATCGGTGATATTATGAACACGTTGGGAGGTGTCTCTATCGGTGGCGTTCCTTTCTGCTACAAGTATACATACTAGTTAGTATAGCGTTTCGAGATAGAATATTGCTGGGTGGATCCTTCCAGGATGGATGTTGAATATGACAGACAGCTTCATCTAATTTTAAATAGTAATATATATTAAACGACCTATCAAGACATCTGTCATGTTTACAATTGTGATATTGTTCATGGCTGCGTGACGCAGATAGGACTGAATGGCGAGGCTGGTAGATGAGGGAGCCAGCTAGAGCAAAGGCTGAATTTTTTGAATATGTCAAATATAACATAATAGAGAAGCTTCCAAGCATGCTGAATGAGAATGTCGTGAGGGAGTCCGGGTTATATATATACGGCAGAGATAACCCCTTCCCCTGTCATGTCATGCGCAAGGAACTGGATATCCTTGACATTGAGAAATGGTCATACAATATCTAAACGTATGACATTATCATTATTCGTGCACTCCCATTCGAAATATGCATTGCGACCTGGTCGTCATGACTTTATGGCGGACAATTCGCGAACAGTGTATGCCCGTCGGGATCGAGAATTCCTGTGAAAGAGCCTTCTTTCAATATATCTGGCCTAGGTCATATACAATCGGCATGAGCCGGTGGTGGAAATGCGGTGATCACCTATCATATATGTAATCAGAAGCATTTAGTATTGAGCTTGTGTGTACCGTTCTTCAGTTGATTTATTCCTGAGTGTCACGACCGACATTATTTGGGCGTTCTAAAATCACCAGGCTTGAACTTTCACAATAGCAATAGCATGATGGAGAAAATAAATATGAAATCTTATTTCGTGCTTAAATGCAAACTACTTTATTCGAAAATTTCATACCTTATCTTAGGGAATTTTGCTGCCCAATCACTTCATCCCATTACACAGACTTGGAAACCTCGAGCTCGTCATCAAGGTCACTCCGTATATTGTAACAGGTGTACCAAATTGAAGCATTTATTAGACCTCACCGAGGCTAAGGAAGAGAAGTAGTAGGGAGGAATTTGGCGAGAGAATAGTGTCTCTGTGGCATACCTAGTACATCCTGATACTTCTGTTTTGAGAAACGGCAGTCTCGGCCCAAAACAATCATGAATTCTACACTCGCAGCATAAACGCGCACTCACAATTACACTTTATCTGACTGGCTATTGGCATTATCGAAGCAGTTAATGCCTGATCCACTTCGTGCAAAGGGGGTGGCGTGCCGCCTGGTCTCCATGCAACGAATTACAGCGATGTTAGCCACATTTCGACGGCCGGGAGAAAATACGGCGAGAGATGCATTTCATGCAGGCACCATCAGGTCTGGTGGCTTGTCCAGAATACTGCATCACCCACGCAAGGAAAAAACAAATATTGGAGATAGGTCGAGGCTGATCCGCCCATTGCGTAGTTGAGGGAATTTGACTTCCAAACTCATGTGTCCACAATCATAGCCGTATGACAACTCACATCGCAACTGAGGACTACAGCATCTTAAGTAATACACAATTCGCCAAGAAACCGAACCCTTGCAGTATTATCCCTGTCCGGAGGTTTTGTTCCTGGTCTGCAAAGTCGAGTTCTAGGACAGCAATTAATCGTAGGGATGAAGCACCCCAACCAGTCTTTACGCTGCCATGACTATAGATGTAACTTTGCGTTTTGAGATGCAATGCTCAAGGAATGCTTTCTGACTGCGGTCTATTTGGTTCATTATGCCCAACCTGCTTACGGATTTATGCTCGCTGATTGTTTCTTCTAAGAAATTAGAAAGGAAGGTGTATAACGTACCCAGGAATGTCGCTGTATAGGCGGTTACATTTCCAATCGCGTTCCCCTACAGCTGTGCGACTAGAATCCCATCACAAGGTGGGTGCTACATCGCACATTTTCAATGGCCATCTTAAATTGCACAACTCCACAATACCACCGGCGTTTGGAGAGGGTAGCGCGCGGCAAACCATCAAATATCGGGTTCGGAAGACATTGCCGACAGAGGCGAATCGCTGTTGAATCACTTGGCAGAGAAGCCGGCTCTCAGCGTTCTCCTTATATCGTATTCCCTGTGTCAACCCTTCGGGATTATGTTCTCATATCGCCAGGAACGGATGGCATTTTACCGGGCATGCCTCCATTCGATCCTAAATGGGCACTGCCTCCTTGTGGGACTGACTCGGAGCCGAGGCGTGCTGATTTACCCCACCCTCCGATGTTCACATATATCCGCTATTTGCTCATATGGCCAGGAGTATAAAGGCTATATTATCTGCTCCGACAACTTTCGGAGTCGCTACAATGCATCCCAATTACAGCACTTGCCAGGACAAGAAGTTCCGCAATTTGATATTGAGCCGTGAAACCTCAGCCCACCTTGCGCCCACTCTATCCCATACGCCCGAATACTACGGATTCGCCGGACCGTGTAACCTCTCCTGACGCGCGTGTTCGAAAATGAGCTCCACGGAGTTTATTAAGTCACTCTGTCTATCAGGCCAACCTCGGAGCCTGTGGGAAGCAGGGCCGGTCAGCTCGGTCATGGGGAATCCAGCTCCTGCTGAAACCTCTAGTGGAAGCAAAGGCTCCGGGACTCCTTCGCCGGTGATAAAATTCCACCCCGAATGGCATATCCTCGTAAGACGGCAAGATCTCCAAGCCTCATCTCGTCGTGGCCTTCCTTCTGTACCAACCCTGCAGATGAGCTACTAATCTCAATGGCATGAGTATCTTATTAAATGAGAGAACGTTATGCGTGAGGCAGCGTGAGACATACTGTACCTCAAGAGAGGGTATTCTAGCTATACTGCTCACGGCACAGAAACTAAGCACTCGAATCAGCCAGCCGCCTGGAGACAGGCACACGACTAAAGCGGCACATCACCTCGAGGTTACTTACATTATGTAAAGCAGGGACCAAGTACCTGCAAGTTAATTTAGTCTAAAGCTTGGCATGAAACTTAAGTGTTAACCCATCCATAGGAGAGTCAACTTGTTTCGTCCTTGGTAATTAGCCTACATCCCGGCATATCACTCCTATCGAACGGTCCACTGGCTAGAACACACACGTAGTGAACACACACGTAGTGAACACGCCGCCACCCGAGCATTGCAGCGGCAGAGTCGGATCTCCTTCACATCGGACGGAAAATTAAGAATTGGGGGCATGGCGGCCCGGGAAAGTAGGATTATTGATATGCCCCGCACTCTCAGCCAGCGCAACCCCATGATAGATTTCCTGGGTATTTCATGCGGGGTGTGACCCCCTGATGTCGCATCATTTTGGCGGGGGAAATTTGTTCCGTGTTCCGCCGTCGTGTGCGATTCCATGCTTCATCTGGACCGTCTTCTCCACGATCCAGCGCCCAGGCGGTCCGCGGGGCCGTTGCTCACCATCTCTTCAGCTCTGTTTTCGCCTGGGGAAGAGATGGACAAGGCAAAGGAATTCCCTATAAAGAGGCTGTTGTCCGTGGCCATGGAGGTGACATTGTGTTTCCACTGCCGGTATACAAGCCAGACAGACCATACAATAGCCCCAGAAATCTGCAAAGATGCCTGCCTCTCTTTCTCCACGGGCCTACCAAAACGCCCTCGCTCTCTCCTCCCTCCTAGTGGCTGCCGGCGCCCAGCAGATTGGTACTTACCAAACTGAGACTCACCCATCGTTGACATGGTCGAAGTGTGCTACAGGCGGAACCTGTACCTCTCAGGCCGGATCCATCGTTCTTGATTCTAACTGGCGCTGGGTTCACGAAGTCGGTTCCACCACTAACTGCTACACTGGAAACACCTGGGACACCAGTGTTTGCTCCACGGACGCTACCTGTGCTACGGAGTGCGCTGTTGATGGTGCTGATTATTCGAGTACCTATGGCATCACCACCTCCAGCAACCAAGTCAAGCTCGACTTCGTCACCGAAAACTCGAATGGAGCCAACGTTGGTTCGCGTGTATACCTCATGGCCGATAACACTCATTACCAGATCTTTGATCTGCTGAACCAGGAGTTTACGTTCACAGTTGATGTTTCAAATCTGCCTTGCGGCCTTAATGGAGCGCTCTACTTTGTTGTCATGGACGCCGATGGAGGTGTATCCAAGTATCCCAATAACAAAGCTGGCGCACAGTACGGCGTGGGATACTGCGACTCCCAATGCCCTCGTGACCTGAAGTTCATCCAGGGCCAGGCAAACGTTGAGGGCTGGACACCTGAGTCCAACAGCGCCAACTCTGGCACGGGCAACCACGGATCTTGCTGTGCGGAGCTTGATATCTGGGAGGCAAACAGCATTTCTCAGGCTCTTACTCCTCACCCGTGTGATACCGCCACCAACACGGTGTGCACTGGAAACGCCTGCGGAGGCACCTACAGCTCAACCCGTTATGCTGGGACTTGCGATCCTGATGGATGCGATTTCAACCCTTACCGCCTGGGCAACACTACTTTCTACGGGCCAGGAAAGACCATCGACACCACCAAGCCGCTCACCGTCGTCACGCAGTTCATCACTAGTGACGGAACTTCCACCGGTACCCTATCCGAAATTAAACGGTTCTACGTCCAGAATAATGTCGTGTACCCCCAGCCTAATTCCGACATTTCTGGCATCACTGGCAATACTATCGACGCTGCTTTCTGCACCGCTGAGCTTTCCATCTTCGGAGAGACAACCTCATTCACAAACCACGGGGGTCTCGCTAGCGTCAGCAAGGCTCTTTCTGCCGGTATGGTGCTAGTCATGTCCCTTTGGGATGATTACTATGCCAACATGCTTTGGCTGGACAGCGACTATCCCACCAATGAAACCTCTAGCACCCCGGGCGTTGCTCGTGGTACCTGCTCTACTTCCTCTGGCGTTCCGGCCACTGTTGAGGCTCAGAACGCCAACTCATATGTGATCTACTCCGATATCAGAGTTGGGCCTATTAACTCGACATTTGGTTCTGGTACAAGTGTTACCAACCCTACCTCTTCAACTAGCAGCGCCACCGGCGGCTCTGCTACTGGCGTAGCCCACTGGGGCCAGTGTGGTGGCCAAGGTTATACTGGCTCCACGACCTGTGTCGCGCCATACACCTGTCAAGCACAGAACCAATGGTACTCTCAGTGCCTGTAAATCGGAACATCACCTCCGCAATACTGGCCGCGGGCACTGGACGAGAACCTTGACCTGGTTGGGACCATTTGAAAGGGGTCATACAATCAAAATTATTTGTATATACGTATCTCATGTATATAAAATCTTCTATGATTCGATATATTTATTGTCAATTGACTTGACTCGTTTTTGGTCTCTATTATATATGCTAAATTGTTCTTCAAATACACGAAATCATTTAAGCTTCATGCGTGTTCTGATCCTAGACGGGTAAAGTTCTAGATTCTCCCGGTCAACTTCGTCAGATCTATGAAGCTCACCACTTGCGTTGAGGGTGGCTAATTATCCTTTTCCAACTACTGCCCACTGCTATTACAGCCATTACTCCTGGACACATTATTTGATGACAAATACTGCAGTCTTAGGATATGAGCTCACCATAGGATGCGAATAGATCAATACCGCTATCTTGGTATTTGGCGCAGTGCGTTGGACGTAAAAGTTGGGCCACTTTGTTAGCAAAAACTGGCAGAGTCTTTAAGCTCATACGGAAACCGGCTGTATTGTCTCTATTGCTTTGTGGAAGTTAAGATCGTAAAGCTCACAGAAATCGACCGAACTGGTGGGTTGGAAAACGTATGGCTGAGGTAGTTCGACCGTTGCCATAGGTTGAAAACTCGATAGCTCGTGAACGAAGCTTGTTTCGTGACTGTCTCCTGGGGATAGAACCTCCCGGGCAATGACCCCAACTTCTTGATACGTCCTTTTCCCCATAGGCCAGCAGCATCAAATATGCCATGACACCTACACTACGTAGTTGCAGCAGCTGCATATGTAGGACCTGTAAGGGCAGAGACTACCTCTCTTCTTTCTATACGTCAATTAATTAATTTATACTAAGACTTTACTTGCAAGGAAGCACCAGAAGGTGGTGAGGCACCAGGGGGTGTCAGAATTGATGGCACAGGCACCACTTTAGCTGAAATACCACATTAGCAATGGAGCAACATTAAAATGGAAAAGTTCGTGCGCGTATATCTAAGATGCCTAATCGATATAAATTAGTAGTAGAATCTGGTGGGAGAGCGCGTTATAGTAATATAGAAGAAGAAATTGGGTATGCGCCTGTGCCATCAATTCCGACACCCCCTGGTGAGGTGGTGAGGTATTAAGTCTGCTTAATAAGCAGTATTTCTGCGTCTCGTCTGGTGGCGTCATATCTGCAGCTTACCTTTTACACTTGACCAACCAAACAGCCTCCAAACAGCCACCAAACAAGTCTCACCCCTCTCTGTCATTAGTCATGGCATCATCTCTGTACCATCCTACATCAGCTTCTGAGGCCCCAATGTTTAAATCCGCATCAACCCCAGCTTCATCTGCTTCGATGGCGTTGCAGGACACCAAGCCCCCAACTATTCAATTCACAACTGTTGAAGCGCTCTTTGAGCACATTAATCATGTTCCTGGAGATATTCTGATTGTTACAGGTATATATTAGCTTAGCTCTATATATCTTTACTTACAATTATACTAATTATTTTTAGATGTCTCTTATCAAGATTTTGCTATAATTAAGAAAGAGAGAGAGATCCGTCGACGTAAGATTCGGTTCCGTCGCTATCATGCAGACTCAAGACTCCTTGTTATTACAATCCCGACTAGAACCCACGAACTCCTCCATCTACAGCTTTATCAGCAGTATTTATATAAACTTGTCCCAATGAATTTACAAGGACATTGGACACCGATAGGTGCTACTACATTACAAGCAAGAGAAGGACACCCTGGTGGTAATAGTGGTGAAGGTGATTCGTCTGGTGGGCCAAAACCAGATCGCAGAGGACATGAAGATTGGCCTACTCTAGTTATTGAAGCTGGGGATTCTGAATCATTGCCAGAGCTAAGAAACGATATGAGATGGTGGTTCTCTACATCAAATCATGAGGTCAAGATTGTGATTCTTGCTAAATTTAATCATGGGGAACGTTCAATTATGTTGGAGAAGTGGGAGGAAGAAGAACGAGCACCTCGACAAGGAGCAGCTACAACCCGATGGTCTGCAGCAATGGAGCCAGTGTTACAACAAACAATTACAATTACCTACGATAACACTGGAGACCCTGGAAACGCAGCATCATATACTGTCAATGGAGGTGCATTAGTACTGGAGTTTAGGCTCCTGTTCCTTAGAGATCCAGGTCCAGGAGAAGGGGATATCGTCTTCAGTATTCCAGAACTGCAATCTTATGCAGCAGATGTCTGGCCACGTTAAACAAATGCTTCAGAATGGCGCGAGCCAAATTTCTTTTTTTTTTTTTCCCTTTGTGGCGCGAGCCACCTTTTATTTTCTCCTCCTTCTCCTCCTGCCCTCCTTTCTGGTTTGGGAGTTGATAGGTCTAGAGTCATAAGGTCTTTAAATTTTGACATCTCGTTTGGCATAAGCTTCTTCCATGCTGTCCGTTGTGATTCCTCCTTGCGTATAGTGTCCTCTTGCTTGGAGTTGTAGAACACCCATTTGCTAAATTTGGCCGATCACTAGATGTATAGGTTTTATCTTGGTGGAAAAAACTTCCATCCTCTGCCTAGGCAAACTACCTCTTATATCCTTGATCCTGATCGGGTCAAGAACATACATCGCGCGTCTGCACAAAACCCTAGTTCTTTAGTTGATTCAGTGCTCTTAATACATTATATATTGCTGCCTGGCCTTTGCAGCACCATTCCTTGTTTTCTACCATGCTCCTCTTCACCTAGCGACCATAGATCTGCCACTCACGGAAAATGTCATAGTAGCCCCATGGCGTCGCCGCCCTTGTCATTACAGACAGAAACATGTCCCATGTCACTTTAATCATCTGCCGTCGAACTTTGGCTAACTTTGGCTGACATTGAACTCTATCGTAGACACGATGGGAGGGATATCTGCTGCAGCCAGTTTAACGGCAGAGTTTCCGCGTCGATGGGTTAGGTGTAACGGCACTTAAGATGACTACTCAATCGTGATATCCGAATGTTTTTTTTTAAATTTTTTTTTAGCTCTACTAAGCTCAGGGGGAAAGGTGACTACATAGGTGTTAAAGTGCGGGGCTAGAAACTCTAGGAAAGGTAAAGATGTAATGGCACTGCTTCTCGACAAGTAGGGAGACTAGATCGCCATTAATAAGAAGGCGGTAGAAGGTGCAGCTAGAAATTCCGGTAAAGTGGTCACGACGATTGTACTTCTCGACTGCGGGGAGACTAGATCACTATACCAAGGAGGTAGTAAAGGCTACGGCTGGAAATTCTCAGAATGGAAATGAAGTGGTAACGCTTAATCTAAAAAGCAAAGAGAAAAAAAGGAAGGCTCGCGCCTTTACAAGAAATCTCTGACAAGACAATTTCAAAAGCCTAAAGAAATCTAAATCTCAAGGCATGTCTAGTTGTCCCCCTCGTCCTCGTCCTCGTCCTCGTCTTCCTCATACCTGTCCTCATAACGTCTCTTCTGAAATCGCAGCTGTTTCGCAATTCCGATGACACCTGTCTCGTCAGGCTCATTGTCGTCTCCAGGCTCCATTGGAATATTGTCACAAATCTCGGTGTCATGCCCAATCTCCTCTGCTATTGCGAGAAGGAAAGCGCGTTTCAGGTAGCGGCCCTTGGTGGCCCAGAATCCCTTTCCTAGCTGCTTCTTCAGGACATTGGCTGGATCATTGCGATACTCGCGTCTCCAAGCTAGTTTGAGCTGTGCCACGACGAACAAGAAGTAGAGGTAACGCGCTCTTGGCCGCATGTCGTTCCTGAAGAAGAGTCGCTTGCCGCCAAGGTCCCGGATAGTCATATCAACACCGTCTATAAATGGCTCGTCCAGCACATCTGCCTCATCGTCAATAATCCTCCATTTATACTCCTTAGGCTCCGTACTCTCCCAAGTAGCCACCTCTTCAGTGGAGGGTGCATCGGGGAGATCTGGAACAATCGCAATAGCTCCATCATCCATGGCCGTTTCGACACCTGACGGGAGTAGGAGACCATTGTATGGCGTATCAAGCTCTCCTTCGACATTGATTCCGAAGATGGCAATCAATACATCTGGTCCTAGCGAGTAATGAACCATATGGGCGGCTGTAACGTGGCTTGGCACGAGCTTGCTACCAGTGGCGTTATCGTAGAGCCTTGCGATAACCTTGGGCTTCCTCGGGATAGTAATAGCAGCGCCATATGCCTGGATTATGTTCTGCCTAAATTTTGACTGCTGGGTTCTAGAGCGCTTGCCAACCCCGACCTTCTCGGCCGCAAGTCCGATCTGGCTAGTCGTAAACATAGCTTGGAACGCACGTCTCATCGGCCCGCCTCGCTGGATCTTTTCTGCTTGCTGCGTATATAGCTTCTTCTCGTAGACAGCGGCCTTGCGCTTCTCAATAAGGTGATGGGCTTCTGGTGTGGCCCACCATTCCATCGTGTCCTCATTCTCACTGCCATCCTCTTCCTTCCAGTTCTGGATAGCAAGCTTTGTTTCTACCTCGTGTATTTTAGCTGAAACTTCGCTGGCGGCTGCCGCCGACAACCAGTAATTGGCGTCGAAGCTATGTGATGGCTTGATTTTCTTTCGCGTCTCCTGGTCTTGGAAACGCAGAAGGGCGTAATCAGTCTCGAGCTGCTTTCGCGTTCTCTTGCTCGAGCTTCTCTTTGGAGTTTTGGGTGGCACACCCGGAGCTTTTGAGGATGAGGATGCCATGATGATTTTGTTGTTGTAGTGAGAAAGGAAAAAGGTTGACAGCAAAGAGACTGGGTAAGTGCAGTGGTATATATATATTATGTTCAAAGAGTAGTTGATTATGTAAAGAATGACGGCTAAGTTAACGTAGAAGGTCCCACCACCAAGCGAGAATCACCACCATCCGAGAACGAAAATTAAAAAACTCCATTTCTCTAACACGTATCAGATCGGAATTATATAGTTAAGTATTTTTTAATTGACTGCTATCACTTATTAGGGCAACTTCGATAATTATAACCTAGAGAATTACATCCTAAGCATTTGGGTAGCGCTTTATACGCCTTGATAGGAATCCCACCAGTATAGACTGAGTTATCTAATGCACCCGTTTGGGGCGTATCCGCACCGTTGACCTTGGAAACAGTCGCTTCTAGGCTCGAGACAGTGCTTAAAGAACCATTTCCCTGTCCATTTTCTATCATGTCTACTGTATACGCCTTTAGGGCTTTTTTTGCGGTCTTGTCGACCTTAGTTTCATCATCCTCCCTCTGGTGCTTTTTGCCCTGCTTTTCTTCCTCCCTTCTTAGTTCATGAACCTGAAATAGGGTCAGAACGCGTCCAGTCGAGAGAACTTTTCCCTTAGAACTCTTTCTTGCAGCTTTAGCTACTATAACTTTCGTTAGTCCCGTATTTTCCTTTATAAGAATTGTAAACTCCGTGCTTTTCCGAATTACAGTATAGCACACCTTGTTACAGAGTGCTCTAGAAGGACTGCTCTTATACCCTTGGCTCTCAACATACCGTTCTAAACGATAGCAATATTCAAGGAGCCTTGTATAATCTCGAGGAGTCTAGAGGGAGCTTAAAGCAGTCGTGGGGCGTGCTGGGCTTTACGCCTATTAAGTAGATAATTCAGGTTGTTCGGCTTAAGGAATCAACTTGTCCAGGATAACCAATAGGTCAAGAGGCACGAACCCAGACTTGCGGAATACAGAGCTGATATTTTTGGCTATAAAAGCCTTCTACCGTACAACAGAATAGAATCGAAGAAAGTCGAACTTGGAGACCCTATACAGGCTGTAGTGACTCGCTTCATCAACTTCAGCTCAGTAATAGTATACAAGAGGAGCAAAGCATCCTATATCCAACAGCTGTAGCATATATGTTGTATAAGGGGGCAGACAGAGAGGTAAAATATTGTAGTCATAACAAAATCCTAGAAATTGACTTGTCAAGTGGCTTGAATGCCTGTCCATAAGGAGGAGCCTAGTACGGCCTCGAGAGGACTCTACTGTTATAGGGTGGAAGACTTTGCTCACCTACTCGAATCCTAGCTTGTGATCGGTATACCTATTCAGGCTAGTTGCGAAGGCTGTTCCTTCTATAGAAGAGCTCAAGTCTAGAGGAATCCAGTTGTCTCGATAGGTCTAAGCCTTCCATATTATGAATAGCGGGATAATATTGCCAGCGCTACAAATATACTCTATAACGGTAACAAATTCTCGATTTCCTGGCTGCTTCAAGAATTTAACTTTAGAACTTGCCGGAATAAGGATCCGGGCTTTCTCTGAAACGCCTAAGACACAGCCTTTTTCATCTATATTGTAGACGTTACTATCAAGGATTCGGAAATCCTCTTTGACCTTCTCAACGAGATTAAACCACCCCTCCATTGATTCCCTTGTAACATTATCCCACCGGTCTCTATCTAGCCTAGAACCCATTACACTCTTTATCTCTAGATACCGAGCGACAAAGCATATCACCCAATTCGGCCCTAGAGAAGGGAGGTCTGTCTTTGCCCGACCTTGACGTACGTGATTTGCTATATCCTGCAATCGAGACGGAGTAGTGGGTACACCAAGGCGATGAAGTTGAAAAATCCAATCAATTAAGACTTTCTCCTCATTAACATATAAGGCAAGCTGTTTTTGGGACTTCTAGGAGTTGGAAGGCCGGCCTGACGTGCGGTAGTAAGTAGTGGATACAGCAGCATCATTAGCGAGGGCAGCAGCTTTCAACGACTTAAAATGTCCTAACTTATACGACTGAATTGCTCTCTAAGCCCGGGTTTCAGGTGATGGGATATCTATTGCACTTTTACTACGAAAGAATTTGCAGATAGCTTAAAGGTCTTGGAGGAATGCAACGAAATATATGAGGAGGTCGTAGGGTAAAAAATTTTCTTGTATAGTGGTGATTCTCGCTTGGTGGTGGGACCTTCTAGTCCACCAGTGAGCTGGTCATATCAGTAAGCCGGTCAGCTAATTTTACCGCAAAAATCACGATTTTAAACTGTAATAACGTAGCCATTTCATAATATTTCAATCTAAAGTTAAAAATGGCTACGTTATTACAGTTTAAAATCGTGATTTTTGCGGTAAAATTAGCTGACCGGCTTACTGATATGACCAGCTCACTGGTGGACTACGTTACAGTAACTTACAGCTTGAGCAGATAAACTGCGCTAAACTAGATACAGCCAGTCAACCCAAAGAGGCAGGTTACTAGCCTGATGGGGGAAAAAGCAACACACCTGACTGGCCGCCACTCATTACCCTCGCTTATATAATCCCACCTCGTTCCCATTCTCCTTTCCCTATTAATTTCTAGTATGCTTGAGTTTCTATAAGTAAAATATATAAGAGTTTAAAATATAATACTTAAAAGAATTATATAATTATAATTATATTAATTATCTTTACATATAATATAGCACGCGGAACCTCTAATAATACATAATGTTCACATGGTAAAACCCTACTGAAGCGGGATAAAAACCCACATGCTACGAAGTAAAGATAAGAGAAAGAAAGTATAAAAGACGTAAATAAAGTTACTCAGTGTTATAGCACATGGTTATTACATAGCTAGAGCTAATGCGCGGAATGCAGCTAAGACACTAGTGCAATGCGAGAGGTCAAATTTTGTAAGTCTTTATGACTATAGACCTATCAACTCCCAAATAGAAAAGGAGGCGGAAGGGGAAAATATCGCCCGCGCCAGAAGCAGAAAAGAAAAAGATGGCTCGCGCCAGAAGCAGAAAATAAAAGGATGGCTCGAACTTCTAACGACAAGAATATACCTCATGGAGAGGCCCGTGCTGCCCTGGCCCGAGCTTCGTCGAGGGAGGCTTTCACTTCAGGTTGTCTGAAGCCTCCAGCACCTCGCTTCTTTGATAATCTGTCGTCTTGAAAGTACTCGAGATCCTAAATAGTGTTAGTAGATATAATAAGATTAGAAGAATCGGAAGACCGTACAATGAGCCAGGTTGGGTCAACAGCTGTCACAGTCTGTATGTATTGCTTGCCTGAGGAGAAAAAGGTGTCGTAGATGACCCACTCATAGTTGGATTTGACCAAGGCACTTTCAGGGTGAATGCCCGCCGGGTGATTGTCGTGCACAGTCACATAAAGGTCATCACCCTTGCCAGTGTAGAAAGCGGATTGATGGAAGAAGCTCTGTGCCAGAGCCTTGCGGATGTTGGTGTCGTAGGATTCGTCACCAAATGATGTCGACCTTGGGCCTCCAACTAGGAACCCACGGGCAAGAGCTAGAAGCTGCTGGCGGATAAGAAGGACTTCCTCCAGCACGCGGCCACTGAGGAAAGCGTCAAAGCACCACTGCTCCATGTCAATGATCCCTTGGAGCTTTGTGCGGACATATGCGTGCAGTGCATTAAGCTGGCTGAGGTGGTCCGAGTTCCAATGGAAGAACCATGGCCTTATCGCGTCCGCAGCATATCGAGGGCCATATGGGCGAACAAAGATAGACTGCTGCGTGCTGGCGAGCGCGGCAAGGCTGACCATCTCGTTGCTGCAGTTGAGTTCGTGCGCCTTGAGAATGGCATTATACCAGACTGGATGCACTGGCAGCTTTGACGCCATTCGACCGCTGGGCGTTATGGATCCCTCCGTATTGATGTAGCCCCTGTACCCTAAGATTAGTTTGAATCAAAACTTCGATGCTTATAGGTAGCCAACAGGGTAACAACACTTACATATTACTCAGCGCCCGGAGACCACGCAAGTAGGGCTCTGGATGTGGCGGTTCGATGAAATCGAACCTGCCCACGGCGTTATAACCGGCGGCCTTAAGCAACAAGATCTCTGAGCTAATCTCAGACTTGAGTATCGCAGGAGGGGTGCTCTGAAGAAAGGCATTGTCGTGTGTGTCTTCTGTGTAGAGACGGAAACACATGCCCGGCTGAGTGCGGCCAGCTCGGCCAGCTCGCTGCCGGGCAGAAGCCTTGGAGATGGGCGCGGTTTGCAGAGTCTTTAAGCCTGCGCGCGGGTTGTACCCGGCTTGCTTGGACAAACCGGTGTCTGTCCTTAACTATCAGTTACACAGATTCCAAGTGGCTCAGGATCTCCAGCTATTCAGATATCTTACCTATAACGTAGACCATACCGTCGATCGTCAAGCTTGTCTCGGCAATGTTGGTTGTAACAACACACTTCCGTGAGGAAGACTTGTCAAAGACTCGACCTTGCTCGGCCCGCGGGAGCGAGGCATATAGAGGCAATACCTCTAGGCCTTCTGTAGTTTTTCTCAGCATCGAGCAAGTCTGCTCGATCTCGTCAACTGTCAGAAGGAAAAGAAGAATGTCACCAGCTGCCATGGTCTTGTGGATGTGTTTAACCACGCGCATAGCGCATGACAAATAATGAGGCGTCGCCTCCGAAAGATATAGTATTTGAACTGGAAATATCCGGCCGACCACATTGAACAGCGACGCACCACCGAAGTAGTCTCGAAACTTGTCGGCGTCTATAGTCGCCGACATAATAACGACTTTCAAATCAGGTCGGCGCGAGACAGCTTGCTTGAGTAAGGCCATCAGGATGTCAGTGGCCAAGGTGCGTTCGTGGGCTTCGTCGACGATCACACAACTCTGTTGTTGTTTATGAGGAGCAGGTCTGGCAGCATTTGGTCGTGAAGAGTACTTACATATTTTGAGAAGGTACCATCTTCCATAGCCTCTCGCAGTAGCAGACCATCCGTCATATACTTGAGACGCGTTTTATCATTAGTGGCATTGTCGAAGCGTACACTGTAGCCAACTTCTTCCCCTAGCTTTACGTCCATCTCTGAAGCAACGCGGCGCGCCACCTCGATTGCTGCTAATTTCCGTGGCTGTGTACAGGCCACCATCTTACAGCTGGTGTATTCGTCAAAGAAGACGAACTGTGGGATCTGGGTCGATTTGCCCGACCCCGTCTCGCTCGAGAGGACCATGACCTGCTTACATCAAGTTATTCTCTATTAATATATCTCAGATAGAAAGAGCAAAAGATAATATTTACTTACCTGTTGTTGATGATAGGTGTTCAGGAAGTCTTGACGGCTATTAGAAACGGGAAGCGCGCGTCGTGCGTTCAGAAGCTCAAAATATCTGACCGTGTGCAGCCCATCGCGAAGAGGATGGTCTTTTCTATCCTCAATCTCTATAGCCTGAACAGCCGTCGTCTTGTTGCGCTGTAGAGACTGCATCTTCAGTGCGCTCATGATGGTAGTCGCGGTGATGTTGGTGGTGGTTGAGGTAGTTGTGGTGTTTTGCCGTGAATTGTCTCAAGATCTAGAATACTCATACCTTTTAGTGGGAATACAAAGACTAGTATCTCCGAAAGTGAATTGCCAATGGGGTACATAAATACATCTACTACCGCACACAACCTTTTCCACGCCAACAACCCAGCGCCAGAAAGGTGGCTTTTCAACAGTTGACGCATATTCCACATTCTCTGTATCCCTAACTACTCTCTGCACGCATATGTGCATCATAGATCAATCTTGATGAACGTAATTTGGATTTAAAAAAGGAGCATTGCATCTGAGTTAGATGGGCAAAGAGCAGGAGCTTAGCATTTCCAGGAAGATTCGCAGCCCTCTAGTTTTTGGCTTTTGCTACCTAGCAGGGCCTAAGGCGTAGCTGGTCATGATGCAAAAGTCGGGATCTAGACTTACACGCTGGTGATGAAGGTGCAGGAGTGAAGAGCGACGAACCACTGCAGGTCGTGAACTTGAAACTTATATTTCTTCGGCTTAATCACAATCTTCAAATACTTGGCCGCGTCTTGAACTTTAGATGTCGGCATAACATCCAAGGCCACATTACACAGAACTGCTGGCTGGTTGAGGTGTTACTTCGTGGTAGTGGTGGTTGTCGTGACTGAGGCATCCAAGGCAACTATTCCAACACGAGCAAAGCAGTTCATATTGCAAACTACCTGGCTATAGAAAAGAAGGATCACGACTAGTAAGAACAAGAAAAGAGAAGGGGGCTCCCACCCGACAAAAAAAGAGAAAAAAAGAAGGCTCGCGCCTGAACTCTGAGTAACAACCTGTAGCCTATGAGGGCCTACCAATTCTGGTCTTCTCCAGTCTGCCGGCGCCGTTGCTCATATGCCGCTCCAGCCGCACCCTGGCCCCTCCCACTGTAACCTCCTCCACGCCCGCCCCTTTGATTGGCCTGGTGTTTTGGATTCAGTGCTTCGAAAAGGCTTTTTGGTGCTTCTTCGTCCCGCAGGTTATCCGCCTCCATACCCATCACGGCCTCATCCGGAGGAATCGTCACTCCACGGGTTCCAACCGGAGCGTCGCGGGTGGTAACAAATTCATAGGTGCTCTCGGAGATTTTGCGCCATTCCTTGTTTTCCACCATGCTCCTCTTCACCTGGCGACCATGGGTCTGCCACTCACGGAAAATATCATGGTCGCCCCAACCCGCCCCAACACCTGCTGGGCGCGGAAACTTGAGTTGATGACCGCACGAGGTTGCCGACTGGAAATTTTTGGACGATTCGGCAGGGGTGATAAAAGTCGGAGAATGAGAAATGGGGGCTCGCGCCTGGAGATTGTCTCCAAGAAGTTGGCCTGGCTGCCAGCTAAGGCCATCTGCAAGACTTGCCGTCTTGATTTCCGCGGCAAACATGTGAGCCGCATCCTTGTACGGAGCATCGGTCTCCCAGACATCGTTGATTTTAAGGATCTGTCGAGGATCCTTGTCGGTGCCTGGCTCGGTGGGCCGACCCGCATATTGCCACTCCTCCCAGCCGTCGGCCGCGAACTCGGCCAAACGCGCCACCTCGATTCTTTTGGCCTCCCGATGCTTCCCCTCGTCTTTGTACACCCAAATGAATGGTTTTGTGGCGAAGTTGCTGTTGTGCGGGGCAGGGCTGGGGTACTGCTGCGAAAGGGCCACGGCCTCGTCCCCCGGGGCCTCCTTAACCAGCGGGCGAGCGACGACTCCGGCATTTTCGTAAGCCCGCTCTAACTGCTTCGCTCGGGACATGACCGATTCTTGAGCCAGGCCAGGGTTCTCGGGGTTATAAAACCACGACTTGGGGTATTCGGTCAGGCGCAGGGACCGAAGAGCCGCCGAAGAGGACGGGTTATTGGTCGCCTGTACCGCTGAAGAAGAAGAAGAAGAAGAAAAAGCGACAGCTCCCGCCGGAGCAGAAGGAGAAGGCCCTAGAGAGGCTTTTGCTGCGAGGGATGTCGTCTCTTGGACAAGGATGCTAGCGACAGACTCGGACGATGTAGATGGATCCTGCGGGGGTTGCTTGATGGGAGCTGTCGTGGGGTGGGCTCGAGCTCGCTGTGCCGGGGCTTGAGGGGCAGCCTTGGTAACATTAGCAACAAAGTTATACGAGGCCACCGTGTACCTTGATCTGTACTTACGGCAGTGTTCTCAATCGACCCGATCTTGATGGGCCTTCCCATCAGAGGCATGTTCTGCAAGGCGCTCTTTGCGCGCTCCGCTACCTTCTTCTCTGCGAATTGCACACGGCACCAGCCCTTGTGCTCGCCCGGCTGGTTAGGTGGCACGTCGGGCCAGAAGAAGGTGCATTTATTGAATCCGTGCTCTGTTAAAAGCTTCTCAACATCGGTCTTCTTGGCCTTGAAATTTAGACTGCCCAGATGGATGACGAGGCCATTCTGAGACGCGCGCTGTTGTAGGTATCTGATACTCTCGTGAGTAGCCATTTCTATCCTTGATTAGCTATAATAATAGTAATCTGACAATAATAGATATATACTCACTGATTGCGTTGCTGTAGTATGTGGCGACGCGGCGATGTTTGTGATGAGGTGTGACGGTAGGGATTGTGTTGTTGAAAAGGTTGAAGAGGTTGAAGTGAATATGATAATTTTTTGGTGCTTGCATACAACTTTTTGGGCTCAATCCACAAGGCATTATTGGGAGTGGGCGAATGACACATTATTCAATAACCGTGAGGTTGGCTATTTTGATAAGTATTAATTTTCGTAAATATTAAAATAACTAGAAAATAAAGAGTGCAAAATATGAATTTGTAGTTCAGAAAGAAGGTAAACAGAGGAGTTCGTACTGGTATATACCAGTGCTGGAACCTGCCTTTCCGGCTTGCTGCTTGGTTATCTTAATTCCGTCTTTCCCACTACAAACACTAAACTGTGATGCTTCGTGCCTTGTATATATAGACTTGATGTAGCTATGTACGAGTATATAGGATTAGTCTTAGCTACCTCTAGGCTGCAGGATCTTTGGATAAGTAGCATTATAGGCCACGCCTTCCTTGTTCCGTGACTGAGAGGAAAGAGGAAGCTACACCGTCTTGCGCACTGCTTTTTCACCAAATAGAGCTCGTTGGGTAGATGTAAGGTGGAGAGGAGGCTATTGCTTTCGAAGTGAACAGGTTTGTAGGCTCCAATTCTAAGTTCTCGTATCTAGACGAATTACGATTTAAAGTGCGTTCCAACTACTGTATTATGAAAATAGCCTGCTCTGTCATCCTCAGGGGATTCGCACTAAAGTACAGCCCCTTTATATAAATTAGGTCCGTAAGTCCAACTATAGCTTATTAAGAAGAGTAACTAAAGCTGAGGATCTACAGAACAACTCGGCCCAGCTATGTATTACTGACCAAGTTAGGCTAGCCTAGGAAACCCCTCCGCTATATGATCAAAGCGAGGCGTTCTCCATACGTACAGTACCTATAATAGTGCACGGAGATGTGTAATGAGAAGAAGAACACCTCCCAGCCTTCTAGAACAGTTAGCAATACCCCTTATGTATCTTCCATCGTAATTTATCGCGTGGTATTGTGGAACTAGGCGTCCTGCAGGCAAGTAGTCGTGTAGTGGAAAGTTAGGAACGAGTTTGAAGGAGGCAGGCAGAGGTCGAGGTGGAGGCGGTTTTCGTATCTGGGGGAGCAGTTTCATGAAGCAGAATCACCGACACAAATTTTATCATAATAAATATATCTGTAAGTTAAACTTAATAACAATAAAGAGAAACCTTAAAGTAAAGGAGTATAAATATAGTACTTAATTATACTTGGTTATATATTGTAACGGCTAACGAGGTGCTGAAAACATCAGCCTGCTCGCTGTGTTGGCAATTAATGGCTTTTGTAATTCCACACCCATCCTTCACCACAACCCCTATGCGACCATCCTATTTGATTTCTCGTTTCAATGCAACAGATCAATAAAAGTTGGCCTTTAGAAATTAAGGAACATGACTAAGAATACGCTTTCTGTTGACTATTACAAACCAAGATGTATTTAAAACTTGGTTTCCCTCCAACTCCTACTAGATTCAATGTAGATAACCACTCAACCACTTATGAGATACGCCAATAGTTGCCCATTACCGGACTTCCCATTGCGTTTCTGCTATTTCTAAAGGGTCAACTAAGCTTCTGTCTATTGAAGGGTTTTTCTTTTCTTCTTCCCTCTTTAGTCATAGATCTCAGTCGAATGGCGGTGGCAGAACTGAACAACCTCAACAGGCAGCGAAGGAGGCACTGAGACCCCGCACCTTCAGTTGTCGCTTCCTGCACTGATCTGCTAACAGAAATTAAAGATCCTCATCCTTAAAACTCACAGAACACACGATGGCTTAGGCCCTCATTTTAGCGCAAACGCAAACCACTATGGTTTTGGTCCTCTAAAAAGATCACCGCACGTGACTATGACATGTGCCAAGGCCTGCGCCCAGGCAGCGATCAGGCAGCAACCAAATCTCCCGGCCGAAACCTGACAGCAACCTCTATTTTAAGCATCTTGACCCAAGTAGAGGAAACAAAGTGTCTTCCTTATCAATTACACACGGCAAGATAGATAGATCTCGAGGGAGTATCTCAAGAATACCGATTGCTGATGGTTTAGCTGCCACCAGTGCAGTCTGCCTGAGCGCCGGAACCGCAGCTAACCCCGCCACCGCTTATCCCACGCCAGGGCCATGGATCTGGTCATGCCAGACACGCCAGACACGCCTTCTGACTCGTCTCTGGAGGTGTTGAGATATGACTGCCTCTCACTGAGCTCCGGTGATCTGGCAACTGTGTCGCCACCCCAAGAACCAGTAGCAAAGAACAACGCTAGTGAGAAGATTAGGCTGGGAAGAAAGGGGCGTAGCAAGTCGAGAACGGGATGCCTCAATTGTAAAAGAGCACGGATAAAGGTACGTTGTTCTGAATTCCTAGAAATATGCAAAGAAACCTGCTTACTCGTCAAAGTGCAAGGAGAATCGCCCGATATGTGACTACTGTCTCCATCGGGACCTTAATTGCGAATGGCCCGATATCAAAATCAACCAAAGTGGGAGTGTTATACGCAAGCCTGCATTTCAGCCAGTTGCTATGATGGCAAGGAACCCCCAACTGCCTATGCCTGTATTTACTATCCAGGATTTTCGATTATTCAACCACTTTATACAGGTTGCGTACCCCCACCACCCAATCGGCAACGATTCAATATGGAAGCAAGACGTTCCGAGCATTGCATCAGATGTAAGATTCGCTTTCATGTCCCTTGGTCGATTAATATAGCTGATTTGGGCAGTACGAGTACCTCCTGCACGCCATGCTGGCCCTGTCAGCCTCGGATCTGGCCTCTGGAAAGGAGCATACCCCTGAAGGCTCGCAGCTGATTTCCGCCGCCTTAGGACACAGAGTGAAAGCTATCTCGGCTCTAAGCTGTGCCATATCAGTCGGCTTGGATCGCTTCGAACAAGCCAATGCTATGCTCGCCACATGTTTTGCGCTGTTGTTCCAATCGACTCTCCTTGATGATGGGCTTATAGAGTACATGACTTTCTTTCGCGGCACTATTGCCCTTAGCATACAGATGGGTTGTCGCAGAATGAAATTCCTGTTCCAAAATTTGTTCGGCGATGAGGGCTTCAAGCAGATTGATGGCGCGATATCGTCAACGCCCTTAATTAAGCCGGAAGTGGTGGCGGCTGCTTGTCGGTCTTTTGAACGGTTTTCGCATTTGTGTCGGAGCAAGGTCGAGACTGAAGTATATACCATCCTCTACGGGATTGCCCAGTCTCTTCGTGCCTCCTCTCGCGATGGTAAGTCCTCTCTCATCTTGATGTCCACATTTTGTCATTTTCTGACGTGCAACGTAGCGTATTTAAACCTGAGTGAAATGTACAGGCTGTTCGGGTACTCGATGCCGCCGGATCAGTTTCACGAATTTGTAAACCCACAGAACGAAGTGTGCAAGCTTCTCCATGCACACTTCGTCGCCCTGCAATTGATCATGACACCAATCACGGTAAAAGAAAAGGAAGGGAGAGAAAGGTCGACGGAGGATAATGACGGGGTAACTGCGCGCTGGCTGATTGCGCTACATAGTAATATTGCTCCGTCTATGGTGACGTATTATGAATGGACGATGTGGATCGAGCAGGAGGTAAACCGAGGACGGATATATAACAGCGAATATCCGGAAGAGATAATCAGCATATAAGGCGGGGATATCGAAGCGCTCTTGTCGGCAGACCTGTCGTCTAGGAAGAGCATGGAGGAGTCAGAGATCGAGGAGCATTGCCCTCAACGTCTCAGTAGCTACTATGAAAGGTATTATACGGGCCATTCTTGAGCACGACCACCATCCAACTTTGGAGGCTCCATCCACACGTATTCGGCTAGAGGCTCTGCAGAGAAGCAAACAAACTCTATGAGGTAAAGAATGCGATCGCAGCAGATTCCGAAGATCCTTGTTTCTCAAGACGCCCTAAAGAAGCCGCGTCGTCCCGCTTCAGATACCCTTAACCATTCTTCCCGCTCGCAGAAAGCCACCGGATTCCTTCTAGCGCTCCACGTCGCCACAAAGAGGGCTGGAAATACCGCTCAGATGGCGCACTAATATTCCACGAGTTAAGCCTCAGCAGAAACGGCAGCAAAGATGCGTCTCCGCCCTGTAAGGATGAGCCTCGTGCCTCACATCAATGAGCACGAACAAGACTGGTCCCAAATCAAATTCTAGGCAGCGATCTCCACACCTGGGAATTGTGCCCTACGAGATGAATCGCGGGGTGGAACTCGTCATGTCATTCGCCATTAGCCGAGAAGAAGGCGCAGAATGGCCAATGAGCGAAGCTGAATCATGCAGGGATGTTCGCTTTTCGTATGTCTAATGTCGGGAGCCTTTTCCTCTCGGTTATATCCCTCACCCAATTTGGGGCTGAGTCCTTTGGAGCAAGAGGTCAGTGATATAAAGGCCTTGCTTTTGTCGAGAAGTTATGAGATGGATATGCCCGCACTTCCGGAATTGGCTTGATCTCCTTGTTAAATAATTGCCCGTCAGCACTGAGACGCCTCCCCCGAAGAACTCCCAGAACCGATCGAAATTGTAGTCCTGTCCCAGCTTTAAGTTGCCTGTGGAACTTATCTCAAGATGGAAAACGGAAAATATGGTGTGTACGGCCAGTAAACCCCCAAGATGGAATTACTAACGGCATTGGAGTCGATGGGAGTTTGTGGTTCTACGCTCCTAATAAGGGTGCTCCCGTTGTCTTCGCTTTCCTATTTGGCGCCTCGATGTTCATTCATGCCTATCAGTGCCAGTAAGTCAATCTCAGGGCCTTTATGACTTGCAAATGGTTTGACATTTATACAGTCGTTACAAATGCTGGAAAGTAACGGGCACCCTCGTGTTTTCAGCCCTCCTCTTCGTCGTCGGATACATCCTTCGCGAAGTAGGAGCCTTCAACTTCGGGAACATAGATGTTTTCATTTCTAGTCTTGTCTTGATCTATGCGGCGCCGTACGGACCCCAATTCTTCATCTTATTATTTGGTATCATGCTAACGCCTACAGACCCATATACGAACTGTCGAATTATTTTATCCTCTCTCGAGTCCTCTACTACGTACCATACTACTCTCCAATCCACCCCGGACGTGTCCTGACAACCTTCGGCGCCATGTCAATGATCGTTGAGGCTCTGAATGGAAATGGAGCCGCATACGTAGCAAATACCAGTCTACCAAAAAGCCGACAAGACACGGGAAAAGCACTTCTCAAGTCCGCCCTCATCCTCCAGCTCGTCATTCTCGGCCTCTTCGTCACATTGGCCTCATACTTTCATCGCAAATGCAAAAGGGCAGGCCTGCTTCCTAAGAATCTCAACGCCGTCTTGATCACTCTATATATCTCTTCGGCATTGATTGGAACTCGTACCATTTACCGAACAGTGGAATACTTCAGCACCGCAAGCCTGAACTTTTCCAACGTCGACCCAGCTACCATCACACCAATCATGCGCTATGAATGGTTTTTCTGGGTCTTTGAAGCTACACTGATGGTTATAAACTCTTTTCTATTGAATGCAAGACACCCGATGAGATATCTACCCAGAGATAACACAATTTATCTTGCCGAAGACGGGGTCACCGAGGTTGCCGGCCCAGGTTATCTCGACTCAAGGAAGTGGTACCTTACCTTCTTTGACCCATTTGATATTGTTGGAATGGCACAAGGGAAAAACATGAACAAGAAGTTCTGGGAGACGCATGACGCCGGCAGGATCTCTAGCCTTGACAATTCGAAAGACCCGTCACATGTAGAGATGGGCACATCGAGGAATGGCCACATTCGCGGCTAATAGAGAACTTGTTGGCAGATAGGTATAGGAGATACAGAACGGGAGGAATAGTAAGGGCGTTATTTATTGATATAGGCGCCTTGATTGGTTTCAAGGTATACCATTCATTTTCGGAGGGTGTCTGGCTCTCAGGAGCGTGTACGACTATACTAGATGGCTGGCTGATTTAACGATACCACTAAATTGATTTTATATTATGGAATTGCAATAGACGACACATCACGCGCCACGTACTTGCACTTCTCCCCGAGTCCAGTGTGCGGCCTACCCGTGATTTCGGCAGCTTAGGCATGAAGTGCCAGTGCAATATATAGAAGCAAATTGGACGAACACTTCCCGCTAGCCGTCGTTCCAACGTATAGCAGCAGAGCTTCTGGGGATTTCAGGTCATTAGATCTGCCAAGGTAGCGGTATAGCTGGGACGATCCCGAAGCGGTGATCGACATCCAGCTATTACAAGGGCAGGGATATCCGATTTAAATTACACCGCCCGCATTCGACATGCCTACCCTGAAGGAGACAGTTATCTACTGGTACAGCACAGACCTGATCCCTCTCACCGGTTCCATCCGAACATCTGATATGCAGAGCTTAAATCCATTCGCCACTCTCCCGCGTTCCATGTGAAGATCAGTGCATGATAGGCGCTGCATTCTCCCAAAAGACGACGGGAACGCTATTGGAAGATCACATGTCTCAGAGACAGCCCAGATGTGATTGGAGAGCAGTCGAGTTCGGAAGTAGATCATACTGAATATTACAATATTGTATTTCATCTCTTACATATCAGTTAAGACACTGGTGCCACGTGCGGCAAGAAAAGAATCTGGAGACGCCGTGGCAGTTCAGAGCGCCAGCCACATCTTGTTGATCTCTCAAATTGCAGCCCAGAGCGTCTTTTGCCCTGGGTCTCCCGAGATGAGAGATGGAGATGGAGAATAAGATATAATTGATAGACCGGCCCGCTCCTCTCATACTCATCTCGAAGTATCTGGCTCTCCGTTTGTTAATTGAGAGTAATTTATTTATCCCAACTCAGGATGCTCTGTATCCTTCCCATCCTCCTCGGCCTATGCGCCTTGGTATCAGCCAGATGTGGCACTCCCCAGCCCAACGAGAGCATTAAGGCTCTACATGCTGCCTACCAAGCCCACGAAGCCGCCTCCGCTAAACAACCGGCACGGCGACAAGCAGGGGGGAATGCGATCAATATGTACTTCAATGTCATTGTCTCTGGTGTCTCTGAGGATGAGGGGAATATCCCGCAATCGTGGATTTATAACCAGGTGGGTGTTACAATTATTGGCCCTTCTCTCCCATTTAATCATCCGGTCTCATTTAAAACCATGAAAACAACTAAATTTTCGGTAGCTGGATGTTCTCAATCAGGCATATTCTAATACGGGCTTCACTTTCAACCTCATAAACGTAATCTACATTCTGAACGCCTCGTGGCGACAGATTCAGTACGAAAGCGACACAGAGTACGAGATGAAGAGCGAACTCCGCCGCGGGAATTATAATGACTTGAATGTCTACATCGATACCATTGCACCCACCCCGCGGGGAGAACAACTTCTCGGTTATGCGTGAGCCTCAATCTCAGATGTGAGAGTAGCAGTCCCGCTGACGTCTATTCAGAACTTTTCCGGACCAGGCCAGCCAGAGAACATTCGACTTGGACGGAGTTGTGATTGATCCAGGTACTCTTCCTGGTGGCTCCCTGTCCCCTTTCAACTTAGGGATCACTCTTGTTCATGAAGTAGGCCACTGGCTGAGTTTATTCCACACCTTCGAAGCCCATGGCAATGACACTGAGACGGGTGGATGCTATGGTTCCGGTGATTATATATTTGATACCCCAGCGGAAGGAAGTTCTGCATCTGGCTGTCCCGCGGTAAGGACCCTGATCTCATAATTTGGCTTTCTTTGCTTGCGCTACACCACATCGAGACAGACCAGTAGCCTGGCATCGTAATTGCTGAAAACGTAAAAACTAATCTATTGCACACCCAGGACCGGGACACGTGTACCGATAGTGTACAGGACGATAACGCCACTTCAGAGCCTGGAGCCGACCCCATTCACAACTACATGGATTACACGGATGATAGCTGCCTCACTCAATTCACTGAAGGTCAGATTGATCGAATGCTGACGTCGTATTCCGACACAAGGCTTGTCTACATCCAAGGCAATGGAGGTGAGGAAACGGATGATCCAGTCGGCAATGGTCCTCATAGTGGTTGATGTGCTCTGATAGCACCCGAGTTTGCGGTGGTTGAAAATTGTCTAGGATTCTACGGACGGTATCTTTCTATCTAGTTGATTTTGGCGGCTTTTCAGAGATTATGTTGGCTATCCCAATAAATTCAATTATCTTCTAGATGAATCCTCGCCATATGGGAAGCCCTGACCTTACACTTTGCACAGAGTATGCACAGCCCGGACTTGTTGCCTTGCGTGGTAGTACCCGGAGGGAAAGCTGAAGATCTGTTCTAAGTCAGGAGGCTTCCGATAGAGATTCCTGGCGCCGGAGATGGATTAGTGGAGGACTTTTTTCCATTTAGACGGAAAAGCTATCTTGGTGTCTAAATTTATAGTACAATTATCATCTAATTTACATATATCCTACATGTCAAAGAGGAGAGAAACTACAAGCTAGTTGACCAGGTCTATATATCTGATTCCAACACTGAAGCAGGGCACAATTAACGCCAAGAGCTCCTGCCGCTATATATTCGACTCTTTTTGAAGTGGCCTGTGAACTTTGGCTTCGGGGCATTCTTTTCGTCTATTTTCCTCTGCCGGGTTTCCAGTTCCTCTTCAAGACGGCGGTTCAGCAAGTTAAGCCTTTCCTCGGGGTCTGTACCTTCGAATTCATCATCTCCAGATTCTTTGTCAAAAGCGTTGTCAAGCAGGTTTCTTGGGTCCACCTCTGCATCCTTGAGCTTGGCGACTGTCGCAGCGCCCAAATTGGCCTCTATTTCCGTCCATTGCGCAGCAGTGCGTTTATTTTGCTCCAACACCTTTGCCGTGTTATTGTCGTCCTGAATATCCGCTTCTAAGACATTGGCATCTTCGTGCTCAACCCTTGATGTGCTATCGCGGTTGGGTTGCTTGACCTGCGAGGCGTTATTGTCCTCCACCGTCGCCGCCATGCTGTCTCCTTCGCTTGATCTTCCCACTTGTTCGAGACTTTTCGTGATGTCCCTTTGCTCTTCAATACGCCCTCTCGGAATGGCCCACTGTCGCATCATTTCTGGTCCCGGACCTCCAGGACTGGGAAATGCCGCCTTGAGTGATTCTAACCGTTCTTCGATCTTTACTCGCTCCGAAGATGGCGTTGTCCCCGTTGCCTCTCCTAGCTCCTTTAACTTTTTCTCCATCGCATGTATATCCTGCATTCTCCCCTTCAGCATATTATCGTGAGCCTCTTTTCCAGGATACAGCTTTCCCGACTTTGCATATTCCTCATCGTCAATAAGCTCGATAATTCTAATATTATGCTTGCCTCTCCTCAATATCAGCAAATTGCTGCCGATAATATATTTCTCTGTTTCTTCTGGTGTCCAGAGCTTAATGCGGGCAAAGGAGAGCCCGCCCTCATTCATGGGCATCTTCTCCTTTGTTGGAGCGCCACCGATGTAGACAGCTTGTTGTGCAGCCAGACGGTGTCCTTCGGATGCTGATTCGGCAAGGCCAGCCGCGTGAAGAAGCCGTCCGATGGACACTGCCCCGACTAAACTGCGAGGAAGTTGCATTTGGGCCTGTGGTCGATTATTGGCATTTACTTGTGCGAAGCTGAGAGCATTGCGACCAGCGAGGTCCGGTCCTTCGTTTTCCGTGGGCGGCTTTGGCGAGCTTCCAAAGACTATTCGATGTTGTTCCGCCGCTGCTTCAGCAGCTGTCCTTCCATGAATTAATTCCACAAGTTCGGAAGCCAACTTATGTTGTGCTATCCTGTGGGAGGGCGATTCCATGTGCTGCTTAACTAACTCGTCGATATCCTCAAGTCTCATGAACGTAAAGAGTTTAAGATATCTGCTCACATCCGTATCTGACGTGCTTACAAAGTAACCGTAGAGGTCAAAAGGACTGGTCAGGGAGCTATCTAGCCAAATCGCGTTACCCGCACTCTTCCCGAACTTTGCGCCAGAGGAAGTCGTCAGGAGCGGGACCGTGAATCCAAATGGAAGATCACTAGTTTTCTTCGGGGTATCCGGAGCCGGATGATTCTCAGCAATGTACTTCACCGCATCAATACCGGCAGTGATGTTTCCGTATTGATCAGCTCCACCGATTTGCATCCGGATGCCGAGTGTATTATACATGTGCCACCAATCCCAGGCCTGTAGGATGGGATAAGTAAACTCAGCAAATGACATCCCGTCTCCATTCTGCATCTTATTCTTCACACTATGGCAACTCGTTAGCCTAACCCAGTTTTTAGTTGCAACGGCATCCTTACGTTTCCTTGGCCAGCATAGACCCCATCCTGACACCTGGGCCGAGGATTTGGAGTACCTCCAATATCGGGAGCTTATTCATCCAAGTGTTATTATTCAGAAGCCCCCGTTTCCATGCCCATTCCCACTTATATCCGTATTTCAAACCGTAAGCCTCCACATTGAGCCACAACTTCTTCAGCTGGTAATGCATGCTGACCATGTATTGCGCCCGGATACTTCGATGTACGTGATCTCTCGATGTTAAACGGCCGGTGGGATCACCAATTTTCGCAGTTGCACCTCCGACGAGTGTTATAGCGTGGTATCCATGGACGTACATCCAAAATAGAGACATCAGGGGTAAAAGGTGTCCAACGTGGAGGGATTGAGCGGTCGGGTCAATTCCGACATAGGCTCCCACCCGTCTATCCGTCATCATTCGGTCGACCTCATCGCGGTTGCTAGATATCAGATTAGTAACTCGGGGCCAATGCCCTCTGGGAAGCGTACCCTGTGACGGCGTGGATGAGACCGCGCTCTTCAAGAGTAGTGAGCATACTCTTCTTTTTGCCTTGTTTGATCTCCAATGCTCGTTCCTGCCATTTTAATTCTGCGTCAGCAACCTTGGCAAGATATCTCTGGGATATCCATCGCTTGCCATCACGACGAGAGACTTTAATCGCACATCTGGCGCAGACATGGAGGCCCGGACGAGTCGCGGATCGAAAGACGGACGGTTGCACCATGCTGGCGGCAGATCGAGGCTGCTATCGAAGCATTGGCCGACACAAAGCTAGCTGCCCGGCTGACTTGCAACCGCCACAGAGTGCGCAAGGGAGGTAGTGTGTTAAGGTTGTCGGTCCTCTGACCCAGCGCTTTTGCATTCTCGTCTTCTTGCTGAAGAAAAGTTATGCAGCGGGCGCGCGCTTAGAGTAGTCGCGGCGCCTGTGCAGACCGCATTAGCGTCAACGCGGGGAAACCTTCTTCCATTGTTACCGATAGAAAGCAACCACGTATTGATGAGAGACGCTGTACGTGTCTCTCACTATTCTGTTGCGTGATCCTCTCGATTCTCTAATTACACCTTCTTCCCTGCCGTTCCGTGCGTGCCCCATTTTCTTCTCCCCCACCACACTTATTTGCAATTGTTTTCGAAGCTCAGCATGGCGGAGCAAACCATTGTCAGCCCCACTGATGGCAATGAGGTCTTTCAGGCCCAGTACATACCAAAGCAGAAAGGCCCTCCCAAACCCGACTCCCCCAGCATGAAGGTATTTGTGTCCACCTTCCCACCACTGGGAAGGGTGACCCTTGTGGATCAGGCTACAAGTGCCAATTCCAATCCGAATGAATGCACGAGTAATGGAGCTTTCACTGCAGTGCTTGAAGTTGACGAGAGCCGTGCGGACGACCTTTGGCAGGTTTCACTGTGGCATTCGGACGGTGGGGAATGGCGTGAAGTTCGTATGGAGCGGATCCCGCCGACCGCACTTAGTCCCACAACTCTGCAGGTTTTCAAGTCTGGTGCCAGGATGAACAGAATGTACTTCCGCATCGCTCTGCCGACTCACTTACCTATGAGTTTTACTGTCAAATTCCGTAATGGTGAGGACAAAACCTGGAAATGGGTGAAGGATCATCAAGGGGCAGAGGATGGACTTGTTATACTGAAAACTGTGACAAGCCAGGACGCAATATCTAGCAGCCTAAGAGATTATGTAGAAGACCTCAACCCCGCCCTCGAGTTTAAGAATCACCAAAGCCAATCTCCTGGCACTACTGTATGGTCTGCGGATATTCCAGTAGAAGCTGCCCAAGGAGAAAAGCCCGCTGTTAAAGATGTCAAGTTTGGAATTCCTTGGGGATATAAAAAAATTGCTAGGTAGGTGCAATTCTGCTCTATTTCGGTAGTTGAGTTATGATCAAAACCCGAAACGAGTCTCTTTATCGTCATCAACTGTATCTTTTCTCAGAGTAGCCTTTGTGTATGTGCTGACTTTAATAGATGGTTTGCCCTCGTTCGCATTTGGTCTCCTTGGCTGGCTCCAAGGCAAGGCAAAACCTATTTTGAACTTGATAAGGAAGCTGTGCTATGCTCTTTTCTAAGCCATACGGGCAAACATCTAGTTTTATTAGCCATTAGCGGCGTTGACGATGTTATGACCTTATTCACAAGCACTGATGGTGCCGTCAACTTTCACGTATGTCATTTCTGTGTGAAGAAATATGGAGACATTCGATTGACGATTTAGGTACAAAATGATAGCAACAAGGAGAAACGTGCGAAAGTAATTATAGGACTGGGCGATGATTTTGAATCTGCCAATGCTGCAGTGATGTATCATGCAAGAGGAATCGTGACGGCGGCAGACACGGCCTCTGTAGCACAGCAAAAGAGCATTGAGACAGTCGACGGAGATGACAAAGCAACCAAATCGTGGATGGAGAACTGGTACGATGGCTTGACTTATTGTGAGCATCATCATTCAATATCACTGAAAGAGTCTAACGATGGCCGTTTATAGGCACATGGAACGCACTTGGCCAACGGCTCACTGAAGAAAAGGTTCTCAACGCGGTTGAGACTCTGGCAAAGAACAATATTAACATCACTAACTTCATTATTGATGATAACTGGCAAGCAATCAATTATGATGGCCACGGCCAGTTTCAACACGGTTGGATAGAATTTGAGGCCGAGCGGAAGGCTTTCCCGAATGGCCTCAAGCATACGGTCGCAAAGATTAAAGAGAAGCAACCAAGCATTCAGCACGTCGCCGTATGGCATGCAATCTTGGGATATTGGGGTGGCCTAGCACGAGACGGAGAAATCGCTAAGAAATATAAGACCAGAGAAGTGGTGCGGAAAGATGCCGAACGAAGAAACCTGCCATTGGGCGGAAAGATGGCAGTCGTTGATAAAGATGATGTCGGTCGATTTTATGATGATTTCTATCAATTCCTCTCCTCTTGTGGAGTTGATGCAGTTAAGACGGAGTAGGTTACGACTAACTTCGGAATGACATTCTGCTGACTCTGCTCCAAGTGCTCAATTCATGCTCGATACCTTTGTCTCCGCAGTGGACCGCCGTGACTTGATTTCTGCTTATCTAGATGCTTGGACCATTTCCACTCTGCGCAACTTCAACGTTAAGGCGATATCCTGCATGTCACAAACGCCACAGATCCTGTTCCATTCTCAAATGCCTCAAAATAGGCCACCTCTCTTAGTACGGAACTCAGACGATTTCTTCCCTGAAATCCCGACAAGCCACCCTTGGCATATCTGGACAAATGCGCATAATGCACTATTCACACAACACTTGAATGTAATCCCGGATTGGGATATGTTCCAGACGGTGCATGATTATTCTGGCTTCCACGCTGCAGCTAGGTGCGTAAGTGGAGGACCGATATATGTCACTGATGTGCCTGGTCAGCATGATCTTGATCTCATTGGCCAGATGACCGGGCCAACTCCTCTGGGAAAAACTGTCATATTTAGACCAAGCGTCATTGGGAGGGCTCTAGATCAATACAATGGATATGACGATGATGCATTGCTTCTTGTGGGCGCATATCATGGTTTGTAACCCAAATTTACTTCACTGGCCATGCTCATATGATACAGGTGCTGCGGAAGTTGGAACAGGTATAATAGGGATCTTCAACGTCTCCCAAAGACAACTTTCTGAAATGATTCCACTTTCTAAATTCCCAGGTGTTATTCCGGGCCAGTCATACATTATCCGCGCTCACAAGAGTGGCAATGTCTCAAGGATCATGAAGGTTGATGATCCTGATCCTCTGCTTTTCGTTTCCCTCGAACTTAGAGGATATGATATTTTCTCCGCGTACCCATTGGCAACATTTCAAGGTGCAAAACACTTCCAGGGCCTATATCTTGCCAATCTTGGGCTATTAGGAAAGATGTCTGGAGCAGCGGCTGTAGTAGATAATAAGATGACTGAATTAGACAATGGGAGACTTCTCATCCAAACCAACCTCAAAGCACTTGGCGTTCTCGGTACATGCCATCCTAATCTTGCATATAGAGCATTGCTAATTCGGATAGGCATTTACATATCCGATCTCCCAGAGCGATCCGTCGTGGATACTCTACTCGTCACGATACTTGGACTCGTAGTGCCTGTACATACAGTCAGCATCAGCAAGGTTGCTGCATGTGTCCTTGAGATCGACGTCGAAAGGGCGTGGACAGAGCTAAATCTGGAGAGCAGATGGAGCAATGAAGTTGAAGTCAAGATATACTTCAGTCCGGTCCATCAATGAAGCCGTCAGTCAGGGTAATAATATCAGCGATTAGCTAGCGATAAAATCTACAAGGAACAGAATAGAATAATAAGTCCGTTTTTTGGCGCTTTGACTTTAAAATAAAAGTGCTTGTTCCGATTTGTGACATCTACTCTGATTGCTGCCACCGATTTGACCCTCTTGATGTAGGACTGGACTCAGCCTCATTGCACTGCTTAAGATCCCTTGTGATCCATAGCAAACCGTCTGTGAGCAACTCACGATGGTTAATAACTTTACAATGTCTCCAAGATGCGATACATTCACAACTAATATCACGGCCATTCAGACCAAGCAGTTGCGCTTCGCAAACTACCTTAAAATCTTATTCCACAAACATGCTTCTCCCAGCATAATTGTGTAGGAAATGTGCCACCTCTGCCGCAAGTTGGAGACTCTCAAACAGCTCGACTCCAAAACTATTAAACTAATTGTGGCACTCATTTCAATATTGCACAAGAAGATCGAGCCGCATCTAGGAGATTTTTGGCTCCAGAGGTATGAACAAACTGTGAAGCTTCAAACTTTCTTGACCAAACTACAAAATACGTTGCCACTAACGACTTTACGGGCCATGCTGGACAACATTGATCGTGAGCTGGACCACATCCTCAAAAATATGCCAGACCATACTCCGCAAATAAGTGCCGGGTGGCTGAACCTGTCAAAGGAAGTAATTGCTCCAGGTTCTAGCGCCAGTTTCCCGGTTGCCCAACGCACGCCCGGCGACGGAGGGCAAGAAAGGAACGATACGCAAGAAGTGCACAAGCGACGGAGATTAGGATCCATGAAATGTCTTGCCGTATCAGCAGATACGACTGAGGGCAGACATCTGCCTGAACTGCCAGGAAGTGACCTTGCCCCACCAGCTGCTCGAATGCGGCAGTCGATCCGGAAGGTAGAGGAGTGGTTCAGACGGTGCGAGGATGCAAACAAGCAAGAGCGGAAATGGGACAAGCAACTTGCCAATCCAGAGGCATCGACGACGGTTAGTATGGTCAGTTCAAGAGATGCTAGACGCAATGACCAAGGTATATCAGAACCAGCGCCGAGCAGCAGAAGACCTCCAGAAGATCATCTGAATCCCATGATTCTTCGGTTGAGCAATATCGCTGCGGCGAGAGAGAAGAGCTCTGGGGCTTAAAAGGACACCTAAGTAGATAATTATACAAGGAACCAGCTTATAGCAATGGATTTTATATTTCAGCTGGGCGCGTCAAGCTTTCGCGTCGTCGGAAATGAAATGATATTGTGGCTGAGGGGAGGTTCGATTAACGCGCAAGAACGCGCTAGAGGGAAGATAACGCGTCTCCCATCCGTGCGAGTTTCCATCTCTCGTACTGTCCAGCTTATACTCAGACTTAGCCCTGAAATGTTTTGTTAGAAGTAATCTTGTGTCTCTGTGCTATCTCATAGATTTTATCTTCAATCGCCGTACTTACCGCCATGGTCAAGAAAGAGAGAGGCGACGAGACGCCCGCGCCGTCGTCCCTCAAAAAGCATACCTCGAGTGCCGGGTCGACGAAGAACGGATCCATCTTGAGTTTCTTCTCTAGAGCACCCAATGGTACCCCCAATTCAGTATCCGGCGTGTGGACCGCTAGCAGTGAGGCCAAAGGCATCAACTCGATTGCCAAACCAAACGTCTCGGTCAAGAAGCCCGCATTCAAGAAAACCACCTCCAACAACGTGACGCCGGTCCCAAGCAGTGACGCCATGGGCCCTTCCAGTTCACAAGAGAATGAAAACGGTGGCATTCTACAAGAGGTAGAGGATACCGGTTTGCCATCGCCTACGACGCCCGCTAAGAATGTTGTCGCACAGGTTGTCAACGGAAAAGGTCTCGAAAGCAGCCCCTCTCGCAAGGTACTTCTCTTCGCTCCTGCGGCAGTGTGCTTATATAGGGTAGCTAAAATCCTCCCAGGCCAAACATAAAGCTATCAGTTATGCCGAGTCCTCCGATGACGATGACGATGCCTTCGACCCCGCTGGCATCAACAAGAATCGAAGAACACAACGGAAGCGTGTCGTTGAGGACGACGAAGATGGGGATGATTTCATTATGGGAGACCAAGATGGTGCCGAGGGTGATGACGGTTGATCCATCTTTGCATTACATGTGAGACTCTTTCTGACAATATTATACAGATGATATGGACGATTTCATCGTCAATGACGACTCGGATGCCCCCGCGAAGACAACCAAAAAGCGGAAGCGGCCAACTTCTACAGCTACTTCTCGAAAACGGTCAAATGTGTCCCCGCCGGCTCCTGTTGAGCCCGATGAGGAGGATGACGATATGGCAATCCCCGAAACGTCAACTGCCCAACAGTGGAAGTACGATCCCGAAAATACCCAACCTTTTCAACCAAGATCTATCAACACACCAAAGACTCCATCCTCGAGTAAAAAAGCAACAAAAGAGAAGGCACACCAGTCCGAACCGGAAAAGAGATACCCATGGTTGGCCAACATTCAAGATATAGACCGCAATCCTCCTGGACATCCGGATTACGATCCCAGAACCATCTACATTCCTCCAAATGCATTTGCAAATTTCTCGCCTTTCGAGAAGCAGTATTGGGAGATTAAGCAACGATACTGGGATAGTATTGTCTTCTTCAAGAAGGGCAAATTTTACGAACTCTACGAGAATGACGCTACAATAGGTCACCAACTCTTTGATCTTAAGCTTACTGACAGGGTCAACATGAGAATGGTGGGAGTTCCCGAGATGTCCCTGGACCATTGGGCCAACCAGTTTGTTGCCAAGGGCTTCAAAATTGCTCGGGTCGATCAATGCGAATCGGCACTTGGCAAGGAGATGCGTGAACGGGAGGATAGTCAGGGGCCGCCCGGCAAGGGGGCAAAGAAGCCTGACAAGATTATCAGGCGAGAACTTGCCTGCGTACTCACTAGAGGAACTCTGGTTGAAGGCAGCATGCTTCAGGATGACATGGCAACATTCTGTGTTGCCATCAAAGAGTCAACAGTGGACGATCTGCCAGCATTTGGCATTGCATTTGTGGACACTGCTACGGGACAATTCTTTCTATCCGACTTCGTCGACGATGTCGATCTCACCAAATTTGAGACTTTCATTGCGCAGACTAGGCCTCAAGAACTCTTGTTGGAGAAGTCATGCATTTCAACCAAGGCTCTTCGTATTTTGAAAAACAACACAACTCCCACCACTATCTGGAACCACCTCAAACCTGGCAAGGAATTTTGGGATGCTGAATTGGCAAAGCGAGAACTCGACTGCAGTGGTTACTTCCCATCTGACTCTGCTGAAGGCGAGGAGGTCTGGCCCGAGACTCTACAGGCAGCTAGGAATAAGGACCTCCTTATCTCTGCCTTTGGGGCACTCGTACACTACTTGCGGACGCTCAAGCTTGAACGAGACCTTTTAACTCAGGGCAACTTCACCTGGTATAACCCCATCCAGAAAGATACAACTCTCGTCCTCGACGGACAGACTCTTATAAACCTCGAAGTGTTTGCCAACACGTTTGACGGTGGCCAAGAGGGAACATTGTTTACACTCCTCAATCGCTGTGTCACTCCATTTGGCAAGAGAATGTTCCGGCAATGGGTATGCCATCCGCTTGCTGATGCAAAACGGATCAACGAAAGGCTAGATGCGGTAGACATGATAAACGCCGATCGTACGATAAGTGACCAGTTCATTGCATCTATGACTAGAATGCCAGATCTTGAACGGCTGATCTCCAGAATTCATGCGGGGGTGTGCAAACCTGATGATTTTGTCCGAGTTCTCGAGGGATTCGAGCAGATTGAATACACCATGAGTCTCCTTGGCGCATTTGGCGGCGGTGGCGGTATTGTCGATCGTCTCATTGGCTCCATGCCGGATCTCAAGAAGCCGCTGGAGTGGTGGAAGACCGCCTTTGATCGTTCCCAGGCAAGGGAATTCAAGATCCTAGTTCCGGAACGCGGAATCGAAGAAGAGTTTGACGCCAGTCAAGATCGCATCTCGGAAGTGGAGGGTGAGTTGGAAGCCCTGTTGAAGAGCAAACAAAGTGAGTTTCGCTCCAAAAAGGTCATTTTCAAGAATATCGGCAAGGAGGTCTACCAGCTTGAAGTTCCCAGCGCCATCAAAGTCCCGAAAGATTGGAAGATGATGTCTTCTGCCGCTGGAGTTAAGCGTTACTATTTCGTAGAGCTGTCTGATCTGGTCCGCGATCTCCAGGAAGCCCAGGAAACTCATGGCCAGGTCGTGAAGCAAGTCACCGGGAGATTTTATGCTCGCTTTGACGAGGAGTACAATACATGGCTAGCTGCTATCAAGATCATGGCACAGCTCGACTGTCTGATCAGTCTTGCAGCAGCATCGAGTGCTCTAGGCCATCCTAGTTGTCGGCCAACTTTCGTAGACAGCGAGAGAAGCATAGTCGAGTTCGAGGAGCTTCGGCACCCATGTGTCCTTCCGAATGTCACCGATTTTATTCCAAACGATGTGAAGCTGGGAGGGGATGAGTCAAACATTACTCTCCTAACCGGTGCCAATGCTGCTGGCAAATCAACGATTCTGCGAATGGTATGATTTTCGGCCAATCCCTTCAATGGACAGAATGCTAATGTACCTAGACCTGTATTGCAGTTATAATGGCCCAAATTGGCTGCTACGTCCCTTGTATCTCTGCAAAACTCACGCCAGTTGACAGAATCATGTCTCGCCTGGGAGCCAACGACAACATCTTTGCTGCCCAAAGTACTTTCTTCGTCGAATTGTCCGAGACCAAGAAGATACTGGCAGAGGCTACTCCCCGCTCCCTCGTGATTCTCGACGAGCTAGGTCGCGGTACCTCGTCTTACGATGGTGTGGCTGTCGCTCAGGCTGTCCTCCACCACGTCGCTACTCACATCGGCTGCGTTGGATTCTTCGCCACACACTACCATTCCCTGGCTACAGAATTCGCAGGCCATCCTGAGATCGCGGCCAAGAGAATGCAGATTCATGTGGACGATGACAATCGCCGTGTAACCTTCCTGTACAAGCTCGAGAACGGCGTTGCGGAAGGTAGTTTCGGCATGCATTGTGCCGCAATGTGCGGCATTCCCTCAAAGGTCATTGACAGGGCAGAGGTTGCAGCCAAGGAATGGGAGCATACTAGCAGGCTGAAGGAGAGCCTGGAAAAGGCCAGGAGCGGATGCTACATCCCTCTTGGGATGCAGAGCGATGTGAGTTGGGTCTTGAGGGAGGCTCTAGGTGCTGAAGGAGTTAGGGAGAGGGATTTGCACGTCATGATGAAGGCTATAGAAAGCTTGTAGACATTTTGAGCGGTGATTCAGATATCTAACTTGTACTTGGCTGTGGATAGCTTGTTGGCGAATTTATTCTGGTAGGGCCGGCGCCTTGTAGCTGCTTATCGTGGCTCTTCAACGGACTGGTGTGTATACTTTATAATGGGAACTAGGTACTTTCCTTAGGAACGACAACATCTTGTAGCCAACTATTTTCATGTCACGTCTGCCAACTTACTTATTTCCGCCATCGACCGCCATACCAAGCCTAAATCTTGAGGGCTGGCCTCGATCGCAAACCATCTTTTCCTTTGCCTCTTGCGTGATGCCACTGAGCACCAAAAGACTTCATAGAAGGTCCACATATTCTCGAAGAAATGTAATGTACCCTGTGACATAAGCACCATTTCTCAGTCCCACTCTTTAAACTTCTCGAATAAACGTGCAACGACCGCGCAACATCAGTCGCACCGTCAGTTCCTATTCTCCCCCCCACGTGGGGAGTAAACCAGACCTTTGTCGTACCTTCCAGCATTGTTACCTTCCTTACCCAGATAATACTCCGTATATTAAGGCCGGGAAATACCCATACGGGCCGATGACATTCTCTTGCAGTGGACTGCTGCACTCGAAATGTAGACTCCAAAAATTGATATCTCTCTCAATAATACCAGACGTTGAATATGGGCGCCTGCTGCGTGTCAGGTCTGATTGGGCAACTGCACCTGCCCCTTGCGCACCATTTTTGCCCCATTGGGGTTTTCAAGCGCCAAGAGGGGAGGGACGATAAGGCTATTGAATTTGCAAGTACAGTATTGTATTGTGCACTGGACACCTTCTGATCTTGGGGCTGATGCTACGAGATGCGGAGTGAAAAGAGTGGAGGGATTGGGATCCTGGGAGATTCAAGGATGCCGAGAATAGCCCTGATATCGCTAGATACAATTCAGTACAGTAGATGGGCACTTCCCCCCTTTTCTTATCGCTTGCCCTGAATCCAACTGCCGAACATCAAGCCCCTCCTCAGCACTAATAAAGATGATTTTCTTGCCTCAATTCCTCACGATAGCGGATTCTCTGATATCGGAATCACATGTTCTTACAGAAGGACCTCAAATCTCGATATCACGTCCTGGACCCCTGAAAGGCTAAAATCCTCCGCGCCACAGTATGTATACGAACGCCTTCCCCCGCTCGTTATATTAAGCCGCGACGAGGCCATTGCCCATTGTAACAACCTCCTCGCCTTGGCTCACTCCGTATAATACACCTTGCAATTTGCACAGACGCACACATGTCACAAGCGAAAGGTGATAAGAGGGGTCACGATCCTCGGCTCTTATTTCACGTGCTCTTGAACTCTGGGGTATGCATTTCGGCAGTTTTGGGGGCCAGTTGTTATGTATCACCGTTTTACAATTAGTGCGCTAGTGCAGCGCTTGGGCTTGGGGGCATCATGCAGCCCCGCTCTGCAAATGTAGTGTGATAACGTCCGTGACTTGATTACGGCTTACGAGAAGAAGCATGATCGATTATTCGCCGAAGACATACTGGGGCTTGAGGCTTTGAGAGTCGAGCCGAGCCGGTACGCCGAAGCGGGAATGCCCCGCCCCTGAGATGGGCGCTATCTGGACCCAGAAATGTTCTTGCAGATGTAACGGTGATGCAGGTCCAGAACAACACGTACAGACGTTGAGAGTTCGTAGAGTTTCTTGTGGGATACTTGGGAGATGCAATACAATGCAATCTACTAACTAACTCTACACGCATAATGTAGTCGTTACCGTCTGAAGACTAAACGCTCTCCTCACTCTCATCGTCCTCTGGTACCATCCGCCGGATGGTATCCGCTAGCTCTCTCAGTGTCTTTGCGTCGCGGGGTAGTGTATGACCCTTCCCATGATCAAACAAGATCGCACTGTCCTCATCGCAGATATTGTACAATGCCACCGCGCCCTTGAGATATGGATCCCCCGCGCCAACAACATGGCACGTAGGAATCTGAATAAACTCCTCATATTCATCTGCCAGAACTATTGAGCAGTGCCTTACATCTAGAGGGGGCCACCCCGCAAAGAACACTGCGGCCTTGATCCGCCGGGGAATGCCCTCTTCTAAGAAGCGTCGCTGCTCTTCCAGGATCAGAGTGGACGCTACGACGGTACCTTCCGAATACGCACACAGCCCGTCAAAGGGCCCATGCTTGTCCATGGTGCGGTACACCGCATCCAAAGCATTCTGGACACTCTGTTGCAGGCCCTCCGCTCCCTGTGGGGGAGCTAATTCGCGCAGCACTTCCTCGGGGGTCTCGCCTTCGGGGAAGTCGCGGATGCGTTCAAGGACATCGTTCTTCTCGATGCCGTCATATTCAAAGAAGCGGTAATGAGGAGCTGGGCCGAAGTAGTCGAGGAATCCGGGAGGGGGCTTGCATTCGATCTCTCCTTGTGTGAAGAAGAAGCTTGTCTTGCCGTCTGAAGAGAGTTCTTTGCAGAAAGGGCCTGAATTGGGATTATTAGTAAAAGCAGATATAGTATGAACGGAGTCACCTCTCGCCTGCCACGCACCTAGTTGGACTTGGAAATTCTTCAGCTCCAGTTAGAGAGTGCTTCTTCCTAGTACATTGCAGACATTAAACCACTCACTTTAGCACTGCCAAAGGCGCCAGGAAGACACAGATACCGCATGGCTACTCAGTCTGTCGAGAACAATCTCTCACTCACAAAGAGGGAGATTTGGTTTTTTTTGTTTTGTTTTGTTTTGTACAATACAACTGTAGTATGTCTCGCTCCTAAATCAAGATTGAGCTTTGCGGCAGCATCCTGCTCCCTGCCAAGTTGCGATCTTATCCCTTTCGAGGACATATCGACAGGATACCGCTGACTGACCCATCCAAGCATGTTGGGCAGTCCATCACGCGTAGGGATGTTTGTATCAGAACAGGCATGCTATGGACAGCTACAGCGGAGGGTGCGACGAAAGCGACGGCGCGGCCCCTGTGCGGTGAATTCGAGGGTGGGGGTTTGATCCCATCTGAACTTCTGGATGGCGCGTCCCCATGGTCGGATTCTGTCGCTGAAGCCCTAGATTGTGATAAGCAAGATCGGCATATCTCAGCCCCCGGGCTCTAGGCCTGGGGTTTGTCTGTTTGTAGGCAGCGTGCATATCTTCCTGGTATGAACGTGCTGTCAGTTCTCAAAGGCGGCCCTATCAGGCATCTTGTCTACGACATCGGCCGTACACACTGAGACAGGACAGAGATTAGCGAAGGCCTTCTGAAAGAGGAGGAGGGAAACCGACCTACCGTCAGGAAGTGAGAATTGTTGGCCCTGTACTTCGTACTCGCTCAATCCCTGCCCATATGATACCGTCATTAAGGAGGAGGACCACGATCCTTCGGAGGGATCTCTCGATCTATCGACTCGCGTTCAGTGCGGTTCTTGGATATTGCAACTCCTCATCCACATGTGATTCAGTCTTCAAACCTCGGGTTCCTGGAGCCCCTGAGGCGGCACGCAGTCTGAGGTTCTTCTCCCCAGGCACAGGACCGCCCGCGCTTGCCTGCTTCTAGCGCCACTAAATCCATGAAGAAACAACGACGACTCTCTCACTCTACGCGTAGGAGGGCCTCCTTCGATTGCTCGCCCTTGCGGCAAATAATGCTGTGAGCAGTGCGTGGCCCGCCCTCTTCGCATCCGATCGACGCGCTTCGGCCCAATCGATCTATCTAGCAGTGCATGGCATCGCATCTTTGCCTACTTCAACCCAGCCGCGCACCCCCTAGCTGGTATCCAGCCAGATTACCACGTCCCACTCTGCTCGTCCTCGCGACCAGGGCACAAGCTTTCCATGGGGTGATCGGCCGGGATCTTCCCATGCATGCGGGCGGTCATTCCTACGCGGCAATGATAGCCACCTTCCTCAGCTCCATCTCGAAACAGCGTGTCACGCAACGTGCAATCAGAAAGATGCCATCCATGTGGTTTCTACTGGATACCGCGGACCGCGGGTCCCCGCTCAGAGCGTGTCTTCCAAATCAGAACGGCCCCTGCCCCGGCTCTTGCTCTCTCTTGCTCCCGCCGCCTTTTCCCCGGTTGGAGAGGAGCTATGGTAAGGATGTTGCGTTATCGTACCGCTGTGGGGAGCTTTCATAGTAAGGATGCAGATATTAATTTCCTATCAGTTCTTCCCTCGCTTCTTCTCTTCTCTATCCTGATGCCCTGTGAGTGTTGAATCGCAGGGTAAGTTAGACAAGCATTCTGGTGCTCTCTGTCTTGTGACGCCCTTTTCCTATCCTAGGTCTATTCTCTGCATATTACCTGCGTCTGCATGTGAAGCTTCGTCTTGAGGAAGGTACGATGCTACTGAATCGGGGAGTGTAATGCCCATCCACCTTCTAACGCGTGTCAGATTGTCTTTTAAGCCTTCAGGGCACTTCCTCCCTCTCTCTTGCTGTGAGCTGTATAAACATGTCTCCAAGCGCGGTGCCAGAGAATGGCGAATTCCACGAGCCTCTTGTTTTGACTCCGGCTACACAGATAGAGCTCCCCTCGAATGAACCCATAAATGGTGAACTCAATGGCAGCAGCTCGACAAATGGAGCTACAAGCTCCCCGAATGGCACTAATGGCGTCAATGGCACCAATGGTTATGCCGCCATGAATGGGTCAGCTCCCAATGGAACCATTCACGCCCACGAACACTCAAAACCAACTCCCATTGCCATAATCGGCATGGGTTGCCGATTACCGGGTGATGTTTCGAGTCCAGAAGAGTTCTGGGAACTCTGCTCCCGAGCCCGCAGTGGTTGGTCTGAGATACCCAAGAGCAGGTTCAACCATGCGGCATTCCACCATCCAAATCCAGACAAATTGGGCTGCTACAATCCTGCGGGGGGACACTTTCTCAAGGAAGACATTGATGTATTCGATGCTCCCTTCTTCAACATGACCGAGAAAGAGGCGATTTCCATGGACCCGCAGCAACGGCTCTTGCTGGAGTGCACATTCGAAGCCTTGGAAAATGCTGGTATACCGAAACGCTCGCTCTCCAGGAAGAATGTGGCGGTCTATGTGGGAGGGTCATTTGCTGATTACGAGCTGAATAATGTTCGAGATACTGATACAGCGCCCATGTATCAAGCCACCGGATGTGCCTCTTCGATCCTCGCAAACAGGATCTCGTATTACTTTGATTTGGCTGGACCAAGTGCAACTATCGATACTGCATGTTCGTCCAGTTTGGCAGCGCTGCATCTTGCGTGCCAGAGTATGCATAGTGGGGAGTCCAGCCATGCGATCGTTGCCTCTTGTCATTTGAATATTTTGCCAGACTACTTTATAACCATGTCAACATCAAGTCTGTTCTCTAATGAGGGAAAGTCATTTGCATTTGACCATCGTGGTAACGGGTTCGGTCGTGGTGAGGGCGTGGGATGTGTCATTCTGAAGCCCTTGGATGCTGCTATCAAAGACAATGATGCGATCCGAGCGGTCATTGTTGGTTCCGGCGTGAACCAGGACGGAAAGACAAACGGTATTACCATGCCTAACGGAGACGCCCAGGTGTCTCTCATGAAGTCAGTTTATGAAAGATCCGAATTGGATGTTGCTGAAACAGGTTATGTCGAATGTCATGGTACAGGTACCAAGGCTGGAGATCCAATCGAAGCCTCCGCTGTGCACAAGGTCTTTGGTCAAGGACGAACGGCTAGGCAACCTCTCTATATTGGTTCCGTTAAGTCGAATATTGGCCATCTTGAGGGTGCCAGCGGCATTGTGTCCATCATCAAGACTGCCATGATGCTGGAGAGGGACTTTATTCTGCCAAACTGCGACTTTCAGAAGCCCAATCCGGACATTCCATTCAAGGAGTGGAATCTAAAGGTACTTGTATGTTGTCTATTATCGAATAGCAATGCTAAGGAAATATAGGTTCCCTCATCACAGCGCCCGTGGCCTCGTGGGAAGAAGTATGCGAGCATCAATAACTTTGGATTTGGTGGAACGAATGCTCATACTGTTTTGACACGTGCTCCAGCTGTACTGAAGCCCAATGGTGCAAATGTTCAACCCGCACGCAAGAGACTATACGTGCTGTCTGCGAACGACAAGAAATCTCTGGAATCCCGAATGCATGCCACCACAGTTTATCTGGAGCAGAATCCGGAGGTCTTCCAAAACTCACTAATGGGCAACCTCGCATATACACTAGGTCAGCGTCGCTCTGTGCTCTCTTGGAAGGTGGCTATCCCGGCGGACGGATCCTCCGATCTTATAACCAGCCTTGCAAGCTCTTCCATTACACTGCAACGATCCACCAAGGAACCAAAGGTTGGATTTGTCTTCACGGGACAGGGAGCTCAGTGGGCTGGAATGGGACGTGAACTCATTGAGGCATACCCAGTATTTGCATCTACAATGGAAAGAATCGACATTTGCCTCTCCAAGCTTGGCGCAGACTTTTCACTAATAAGTATATCACCCTGTGAACCATTTCAAGCTATAGCTAACTAGATTGCAGGCGAGTTATCCAAAGATTCCAAGTCTTCACGGGTGAATGAAGCTCAGATCAGTCAGCCGGTTTGTACTGCAATCCAGCTGTCTTTGACAGAGCTCCTCAGATCGTGGGGTGTGCGCCCGACAGCCGTTGCAGGACATTCAAGCGGAGAAATAGCTGCAGCATATGCCGCTGGCGCGTTGTCCCTCGAATCATGTATTGCGGTCGCCTACCACAGAGGGCAGGCTATCGTATCACTAAAGAAACAGTTTCCAGACCTCAAAGGCGCCATGGTAGCGATTGGAGGCAGCGCCGAAGAGCTCAAGCCCATGGTCAAGCTCCTGAGAGAGGGACGTGCTACAGTTGCATGCATCAACAGCCCTTCTAGCATCACGGTATCAGGAGATGAGGAAGCAATTGCTGAGCTGCAGGAGAAAGTTGAGTTGCAGCAGATGTTCAATAGGAAACTTCGTGTCGACACAGCATACCACTCTCATCATATGAATCTTGTCGCTGAGGAATACAGAGAAAATATCAAGACAGTCACCACGCAGGCCACTTCGGGTATTACATTCAATTCGTCTTTGCGAGGCTATCAGCTTAGCACCACAGAACTCGGGCCATCTTATTGGGTTGACAACCTTACCTGCCCAGTCCGCTTTTTAGAGGCTGTGGAGTGTATGATTAAACCTGTCGATGGGACTTCAAATCCTGCAGTCGACCTTCTGGTAGAAGTTGGCCCGCATGCGGCTCTTGAAGGACCTGTGAAACAAATACTAAAAACTGCTGGTGGGAACGCAGCAAAGATTCCATACGCCTCGGCACTCTTGAGAAACCAGGATGCCTTCGATACGGCCTTGCAGCTTGCTGCGACCTTGTTTGCGAAAGGCGTCGATCTTAACCTGGAGGCCATCAACTTCCCTATTTCAGGTGTCAGGCCTCCAATGCTATTGACAGACCTTCCAAATTACACTTGGAACCACTCCACGAAGTATTGGCACGACTCCCGAATTAGCGAGAAGCATAGGAATCGGGAGTTCCCTCGGAACGATATTGTTGGGGTATTGGCAAACTATTCGAATGATCTCGAACCAACGTGGAGAAATCTCATCCGGGCCGACGACCAGCCGTGGGTTAGACATCACAAAATGCAGTCAATGATCGTCTACCCCATGGCCGGTTACATTGCAATGGCACTTGAAGCTGCGGCACAGAGAGCAGTAATGAGGAATGTGTCCTTCAACAAATTTGATCTTCGAGAGGTTACTGTCAGCAGACCCTTGGTCATCCATGAAGGCGCCGAAGTCGAGACAAATGTTTCTCTCAGAGCCTTTACGGAGGGCACAAGGGTATCATCGGATGCTTGGGATGAGTTCCGTATTTTCTCATGGGCAAAGGATCGTGGTTGGATAGAGCACGCTCGTGGTCTGATCGCGGTTTCCAAGAACGAGAGCAATGCCGTTGATGGGTTCAGACAACTCGATGACTCGAGGAAGGCTTTGAGGTTAAAAATGGATTCGATCAACGAAGCATCCAAATCACCTGTCAGCCAGTCCGAAATGTACGAAACGTTAACTGCAATTGGAGCAGATTATGGTTCAACATTCCAAGGACTCGAGAACTGCCGTGCAAGTGACGAGCATGCTGTTGCCGATCTGGTTATCCCAGACACTGCCGCAACTATGCCTAAACACCACGAACCTAACTTTATTATACACCCTGCTTTCTTGGACCAGGTCATCCAAATCATATGGCCTATTTTCGGCGCTGGACGAAAGGGTTTGGATGTTCTGTACATGCCTTCATTTGTGCAAAGCTTATCTATTGCGACTGGAGTCACTACCAAAGCTGGGGATAGATTGCGGGTTTATGGTTCTGGCAAGCCTACTCCGGCTAAACCAGTAGCGACGAAGTTTAACTTTTTTGCGACGTCAGCTGAGGGTAGTGATGAGGCTCTCATAAGCATGGAATCATTGGTCATGACACCTGTCTTCGAAGGATGTGACTCGCTCACATCTTCATCTACTCGAGAGCTATGCTATAAGATGCGGTGGGATTCTGTGTCCGTTACAGAGACAAACGGGGCTGAATGCCAAGCTGAATCGGCTGTGATAACTAACGGCCACACAATCTTTTCGCCAGAACTGGAAGTGGCCATTATTTGCGATCCAGAAAACCAGCAAGAATTGGTCACGGCTTTGACAGAGCAGCTGGGCAACTCTATACAAAAGGCACCAGTGGTAGGAAAACTGGGCGATATCAAGACAGAGGGCCATGTCTGCATCGTTCTCGAGGAACTTATTCGCCCTGTAGTAGCAGACCTTAACTCTGCCAAGTTAAAAGCTATTCAAGATATGGCATCGAGCGCGTCTGGGATTTTGTGGGCCGTTAGAGGGGCTTATACAAATTCTGAGAATCCTGGCTCGCAAATGGTGATTGGGATGGCAAGAAGCATCCGTTCAGAGACTCTATTCAAATTTATGACGCTGGATCTTGGCATTTCGCCACAGCTTTCTCAAGTTGAGACAGCGGACAAGATATTGGACGTTCTGAAACGAACTTTCTCTTCAGACGCTCCTGCTGCTGTTGGTGTCGATATGGAATATCAAGAGCGGAATGGACAACTGTTCGTGCCACGTGTGGTGGACGATTTGGAAATGAACAAATTTGTGCACAAGGAGACTCAACCATCCGCGTCTCCTGACCTTCAGCCATTTTCTCAGGAAGGGAGACCACTTAAAATTGCCATCGAGACCCCTGGAGCCTTGGATACTCTGTATTTTACAGATGATCTTGCTGTTGGCACGCCGTTGCCGGATTATGAAGTTGAGATTGAAGTTAAAGCTACTTCGATGAACTTCAAGGATATCATGATTAGTATGGGCCAACTGTCGAGCAATTATCTGGGGGTTGAATGTAGTGGTGTCATTAGCGGCGTTGGTAGCAAAGTCACTGACCTTGCCGTTGGAGACCGAGTCTGTGCCATGTCTGAAGGTGCTTATTCCACTTACACTCGATGCCTTGGAACTAGTGTGCAGAAGATCTCAGACAACATGTCGTTTGAGGATGCTGCAACCGTACCTGTCATTTACTGCACTGCTTATTACTCACTATTCGATCTCGGCCGTCTCACTAAGGGCGAGACCGTCTTGATCCATGCAGCCGCTGGTGGTGTGGGACAGGCTGCCATAATCCTTTGCCAAATGGCAGGTGCTGAGATATTTGCAACCGTGGGGAGCGTGGCGAAGAAAGAATTCCTCATGACTCAGTACGGTCTCCCGGAAGACCATATTTTCTATAGCCGCAACACCTCTTTTGCAAAGGGTATAAAGCGAGCAACAAATAATCAAGGCGTGGATTTGGTTCTCAACTCTCTTGCTGGCGATGCTCTCCGCGAGACTTGGGATAGCCTAGCGCACTTTGGCCGCTTTATTGAAATCGGAAAGCGCGACATCGTCGGAAATTCTCGACTCGAAATGTCTCGTTTCGAGCACAACGCTATGTTCGCGTCTGTCGATTTGACCGTCGTTGCCGCTGAGCGTCCCAAAATTATGAGACGACTGCTCTCTGATGTTTTTGATCTGATGGCGAAGGGCCTGGCCAGACCTATCTCGCCAATTACGATATTTCCTATCTCGGATGTCGAGGTTGCATTCCGTACTCTCCAGAGCGGCAAGATTATGGGCAAGATTGTCATTGTTCCCCGTCCAGATGATCAAGTTAAGGCTGTGCCTGCAAAGACAAAGCTGCTTCTCCGACCTGACTGTACATATATTATTATCGGAGGTACTGGTGGTCTCGGCCGCAGTATGACTCGATGGATGATTGGAAAGGGTGCGAAACACATTGTTCTTGTCTCTCGAACTGGCAGCGCCGCAGGTAAAGTTGCTGAATTGATTGAAGAAGCCAGGTCACTTGACGTGACTGTAGAGGTTCGGCAATGTGACGTTTCCAACAAAGAACAAGTTGAAGAGTTGGTCAACAGGGGGATTTCTGGTATGCCGGCCGTTCGTGGAGTGATCCACGCAGCAATGGTTCTTGATGTAAGTATTGTCCAATATGAAGTGCACGTTCCTAACCCGTTCAGGATGTGCTTTTCGAGAAGATGCGGTTCGATCAATGGGAGGTAGTGGTTAAATCAAAGGTCTTAGGAGCATGGAATTTCCACCACGCGCTCTCTAGTGTCCAATTGGACTTCTTTGTTGCAATTTCCTCGGTAGCAGGTGCTGTTGGCAACCGCGGACAAGCTGCATACGCGGCTGCAAACTGCTTCCTCAACGCATTTGTGCAATATAGGATCAGGAATGGACTGCCTGCATCAAGCATCGATTTGACAGCTGTGAGTGATGTTGGTTACCTGGCTGAAAACGCTGAGAAACAGGCCCAAGTTGCAGAGAACATGGGAAGCGAGACAATCAGCGAGTCCGAGGTACTGGCCTTGCTAGCTGCTTCTATCAGTGGACACATGGCGGTTAGCAGTAACAGTCATTGTATCACTGGATTGAAGATCGGTACCAACTTGCAAGGCCTCTTCTGGGTCGACGATGCGAAATTCAAGTGTCTCAAGGAAGCAGCGGAAGCCGAACAGGCACACCTCTCCACCTCTGCTGCTACCGTATCCCTCTCCAGTGCTGTCAAGTCTTCCAAGTCTTACGAGGAAGCGCTGCAATTTGTGAGCGATGGTCTGATGGACAAAGTTTCGGCTGTGCTCATGGTTCCACGAGAGGAGATGGATCAGAGCCGTCCGATTGTCGTGTACGGATTAGACTCGCTGGTGGCAATTGAGATCCGAAACTGGATCACGAGAGAGTTGGAGGCTAGCCTACAGGTCCTGGAGCTGCTTACTTCCAGCTCTATCACTGCACTTGCCGGGACAATTCTAAAGAAGAGCAGACTCGGAGAGTTCAAGCCTTTAACAGAAGGCGAGAATTAATCAAGAGTCAAGTTTGGATAAAGACTGCCTAGTTGGTTTTGCCTTATGTCTACTTCCTTTGTATTTCCTATTGCTGCATTGCTTGCTCTGTTGTATTCTTGCTTGTGTCGCATATGCATATGAAGATATCCTTTTCGTTTTCATGTCTCAGAAGTTATTTTAGATCAGAACATTTGCATAATATATAAGGCAATTGTAGATAAACCCAGTAACTTGTCATTGTGTCGATTAATGTATATGAATACATTATGACAAGCTAAATGAGGCCCAAAAGGGAGTCTGTAAGCCATTCGTATCGGCCGTGTCTATACTTTTGATAATAATAATACGCCAGATGTTAATGCATAATGGTACTTAAAATTTTAATATTTTTAAGATTACCTGAACACCTGTTCAATATTACCGCGTAGTCAAGTCTTTCGTCGATTTGATCTAGATAAAAATTACCGGCAAATCCGGGTTATTAATACTTAAATGTTCACCCATAAATTCCCGTGACCAGTGCTACCGCTCATTATTTACCTACATACTCAGATTTTCAAAACGATAATGGTTCTCTTTCATGTTACGGCGGCAATAGGCAAATATGCCAAGCTTTCTATGCTTCGACGCTAAAGCTACGAGCCACCGACGTCTAGCCCGAAATCGCAACATCGCCCCGCTCTCGAAACAATATTTTGACCGCTCCGGGGTCTTGATAACCCATACACCTATTTACATCCTCAACGCGGTGCAAGAGGTAGCTGGACAGTCGCAACTTGGGAGAACCAGCTACTGAGCGCCATAAGCGCGGATCTCAGACACGCATCGGTCCTCTCAAGGGATGTGGCTTCCAGCATGGCAGAGGGAACAGGCGACACGCTCGCACGATCGAGGTCGAGGTCGAGCGACCACAATGATCGATTAGAGCCGCATCTGCTGCGCGCAGCGGAGAATGACAATGTCGAGCAGCTGGAGAAGATTATTGATGCCGCTAGGAAAAGGGGCCAGTTGAACGAGAATTTCCTGCGAATCGGATTGATGCGAAGCTCTGAGAAGGGCGCGACTAGTGCAACAGAATACCTCCTGAACAAAGGAGCAAAGCCTGACGGAGCTGTGGGAAACAGACTCTCGCCATTACTGCGCGCCGTGGAACATAATAATGTTGCGATCGTGAAGGTGCTGCTAGGCTATGGAGCGAATCCAGAGGCACGAGGCAAACGAGGCCGAACCGCGCTGATGTATGCTGCTTGGAAAAACCACTGGCATATCTTGGATCTACTCATTACAAAGGGGGCGGACGTGAATGGGAAAGACGAGCGAGGACGAAATGTGCTCCACAACCTGGCAGCGGACAAGAACTGCGATTGGGGCCAGGAAGTGATCCAGCTCTTGTTGAGCCAAGATATTCACATAGATGGACCGGACGGTCAAGATAACCTTGGACGTTCACCTCTCCACTGGGCATGTGCTACTGGAAAGCTACGCTTGGCCGAGCAGCTGCTCACCAGACCGAAAAATGCGAAGGCAAACATCAATGCGGTGGAGATACGAGAGAAGACCAGTCTTCATCTTGCAGCGGCTCATGATAAGAGCGATATTGTTGAGATGCTCCTTCGGTATCAGGCAAATATTAACGCCAAGAGCGATGGAGGCTGGACAGCATTGCACGCGGCGTGCGAAAAGGGTTTTGTAGAGGTTGTGAGGATCTTACTAAAAGCTGGCGCTGATATAAACGCCAAACTCCTCAACGGAATGTCTCCTCTTCATTACGCTGCACAAGGAGGTCACGTAGAAGTTGTGAAGCTTCTGCTCGGACGAAAGGACATTAAACGGGCCGCGAGAGATATATTTGGATTCACGCCCTTCCTACGAGCAGCTCAACACAAGAGAAAAGATATCGTCCAGATCTTGGCGCCTTTCCGGAACGTTGAAATCCTGTCGGAAGATGCTCTTGGAGCGTGCAATGGATTCAGCGCAACTATTGTGGACTTCGGAGATTTCCGTAATGAGAATCGGGTTGAGAAGAAGACGGTATACGAGCTCCTTTACGCCAAAGATCGTATCAATGACAGAAAGCCGGCAATTACCATCTTACCAAACGACAAGGCATCAAGGTTCAGATGGATCCATCTCCCAGCTAACAACATGGCTTGGGTGGAACCCCTTTTGACTAAATTATTCCTGGAAGAAGAAACGAGTGATGTAGAAGGTTTCAAAGCTTTGGAGAAATCTTTTGGTCATCAACACCATGGTCAACGGAGCCACTCCCATTTTATGCGACCTCTATGCCAAAGTACACCACGTCTAGCACGAATGCCAAAGGAAGAGACTTTTCAGTCTGTGAAGAGCGATGCAAGTCACCCAACCATCGTGATTAGCGACGGACCAGATTATCCACCCCCCGAGACCCCATCGAGAAGTAATCCTTCTAGGGAGAGTAGCCGTTTAGAAGAACCTAAGTCCGGCTCCCATGATATCAAGAAAGACCAGCCCAAAGGCGCATCCAAAGAGAAGGGAAAGAAAGTCACTGGTAAAGGCAGCAAGTCTCCCAGAATTGGGACAGAGACGCCAACAAAGGAGCAGCAGCCGAAATCAAATTTACACTCTGGAAGTAAACAAAACCAGTCTGGTAATCGCCATGCGCAATCTCCAAGCTCACCGGGGCGTAAAGAGGCCATGTCAACTTCCAAAGGAAATATATTCCTGTTCATGCCTTACTTACACTTTGAGACCAAAAGTCGCCAAGCGGAAATGCAAGAAGCTATCCGTCGCGCTGAGACACTGCGATCTCCAACTCAGAAACTGGCCAGAGCATCAACTTACGATGAAATGCTCATCCGAGCGCATCTCTCTACATCAACAGTGTCACTGCATGTTCGCCGCACGTTGGATCAGTCATTCTACCACAACATCGATACTGAAAGTCGGGACCAGGATCAAGTCGTATACCGATACCAAACCAAAGGCAAGGCTCTGGATGAATGTGACCCGAAGATTGTTATGGTCGACCAGTTGTGGATGTGGATTCTTGGCCCCAACCTTATCATTACGGCATTCCCACAGAGGTGGCAACAGCCAAGGAATGACCCCTTGAACGTTTTGGATAGCATTATCGAAGATATCAATTCAAAGACACGTGATCCGGTAACGTCTGTTTACGACCTCGCCATGATAATTACGAACCGATGTGCTGGGGTATTCGATCGCCATCGCATAGGCGACGAGGAGTACCAGTTCCTTGACATGTTTGAGTCGAGCATTGGGAATTCAACCAATAGAGAAACTGTACTCTTTAAAGAGTTCAATCAGGCCTCGGCGCAAGCGTCAGAGTGGCTGCAGCATCACCGACAGCCCGGGCGACTTGCAAGAATTATGGACATCGACTCGTCTGATACGAAAGTTAATGAGAAGCAGTGTGACGAATGGGATGATAGAGTCAAGTTCGAAGAGTATATGCGCGGCCCTCTCTTTGTCGACAAGTTGCTTGACATTGGTCAAGAAACGGACCTGTTGGCTGAGACAAAAGACATTCGGGATGAGTTGAACATGATAGCCAAAGTGTTCGAGGACCAACGGCACGTGCTGAAGGAACTTGAGGATGGGATCTGTGATATATACTTCGAGGAGCAGCAGTCTCAAAAAGGGGTCAAGAAGCGATTCCAAGACCAGCAAAAGACGATTACGTTGCACCTGAAAGATATTGAGCGCATGGACAAGCAGGTAGAGCGAACACACTCAGCAATCATAGGGATGCTTGACTTAAAACAGAAACATGCCAACGCTTTCGAGGCCCGTTTTGCTCGAGACCAGGCAGCGGGAACGGCCAAGCAGAGTCAGATCATCATGGTGTTCACGATAGTTACGATCGTGTTCTTGCCGTTGAGTTTCATCGCGGCGTTCTTCGCGATCAACATCGAGGAGTTCCCACGCACATCGGACGGCTCTGCCAGCCTGCCTCTCGGATATGTGTCTAAATATCTATTCGGAATCGGATTCGCAGTGTCTATTCCTCTGATCGTCATCGCATTAGTTCTTGACGACATCAAGGATGTCTATTGGCAATTCAAGAAGCACTACGCCAATTTGCGAAACCGGTCGCCCGAGGGAAACGAGACATTCAACATAAGTGAGACAACGCTGAATGCGCTGAAGTTGGAGCAGATGCTCAGCGCGACGCGGAGTATGAGGCGGAGCGTCGATAATCAATGGATTAGTGATCGCCTGAGCAGGGAGACGGCTAGGACGAGGAGGGAGAAGATTACAGGGTTCAGAATGAGGGTGAGCCAAGATATCGAGAGAGGGGCTCGGGAATTTGGATAGGGCCATGGCTATTTAAGCAGCGCATTTAACGGCCGCGCGATATGTCTGCATATTATACCCATTTCGATGCGAACATCATTTGGATCGGTTACTAGAAAACTGATTAGCGAGTTTGTATATAGATCATAATGACTGTACCTGATCATCAACGTGGAATTCTCATCTGATGCCGAGCTTTCGTTTACCTCCTGCTGGTGATGGTATAGTTAAAGCTGCCGCGAGTAAATCGATTACGACAGCCAGGTGGAGTAGCAGACTACCACGCGTATAGTGCTCTTGTGACCCTTCTCAGACACCAAGCATGGGATCAATTGCGCCGATCCTCTGCTGGCTGGTGGAAGAAGCATTCTTACCGAATACGATACGCTGATTGCTGAACATTCAGCATTATCTCAACCTACCTTTGCCATCTCCACCCCGTCCCGCGACATAGCTGCCCTGATGATATGATAATGGACCATTGACATAAAAGTTCTCAGATCTGTTTCCATATAAGCTTTGGAATGAGGGTGGTTAGGACCGATGCATGGACAAAGGACTGTTGCGTTGTCAAGTCTCCCAAGGATCCATGTTTCATTCTCTTTGCACCTTCTGTCGGAAATGCATAAAATCGTAATCAGCCTACAAGAGCCAAGTCTCTTGGCTTTGCAATCGCCACGCCCCTCAGTCCCGAGATACAGAGCATGTAACCATGAGCAGCCGACAACGCTCGCCAAGCACACTCCATATGTTACCCGTAGTACTGATCCCATCCCGTATATGCAGGTAAGAACTGAACCTAAAAAGACGAATGATACAGGAGCTTATGGCAGCCGAGGCGTCCGGCAACCGACGAGAGGTCCCGTGTCCTGCGGCCCCAGGAAAGCCACGACAGAAGAAAGGCCGGAGTGGGGAGGAGGCGAAAAAATTGAGTCTGGAGAGGAAATTGCTGCTGTATTTCTTTGGCTTGATATATGTATCGATAAGAATATAAATAATTGTACATGTGGTAAGTTAATAGATAGCAAGTTGGAGGGGTAAACTCTGAGACCGTGAGGATCCTGCAAGGCTGACAACTTTGAGGGTCATATCAGAAGGGGAATTGATATACGGAAAACCACTCTCGCATCTCCAGATGTGGAATCCCCCTATCATTTGGGATGATTGATAGACACGGCCACTTCCCTTTCGCACCAACAGTTCTTCGCACAACAGCATCTCATCCTGGCAGTGTGGCTCACCGTCGTTAGCGGTGAGTGGTGAGGATTGACATCGAATACGAGCTTCTCAACGTCACGACCCCGCGACGATCCCCCGCAGCTACCCGACACTGACGAATGTTGGCCTGCCCATCAATATTCTGGCGAACGACTATGGCATTGTGGTAACGCCTGCATACGTACGAGGGCGAGGTTGTTGCGGTCAGCTGGGAGGGAGGGGCTCTGATATAGGGATATTAAAAAGAAGGAGCATCCCCTCATCCAAATACCTCATTTTCGACCCAAATCTCCTCCTCTTACTTCCCTCATTTTTACATCACACTCCTCGTCCTCTTCAATCTCCATCTCCAGTCTCCAACGTTAAGATGAGACTCTCCATGATCGCGGGCGTCTTCGCCCTCGCCACCTCCACCGTCTCCGCCCAATACCTCAACCAATCCGCTCCCTTTGCCCTCATCCTCATCTCTGACAACGACACTGTCAATGGCTCCGCTCTCATCGCCTGCCATGAGGGCGCCGCCATCGAGGGTCTCTGCATCGGAGCAGTCGTGGTCGGTGCCCCCACCACAGCCTACACCTTCAACTACTCCGCCGCCGAAACCGTCGATCCGGCTATCGGTGTCACCGGCCTTCTGACTTACGAGTTGAGCGGCGGCAACTTCAACGTCTCCTCGCCCATGGAGCTCGTGTACAACCCCGCCTCCAACGTCGCCGTGCCGCTGCTCACGCCCAGCGAGAACGGCCAGGAGGTTGCATTCGACGACCAGAATATGCTAGCCATTGCGCAGTATATTGATGATACGCTTGCGGGATCACCGAATCCGTATAATCCCAAACTACTGTACCGCTGGTACGTGTGCACGACATATGAGGGCTATACGTACCAGACGCTGGCGTGGGTGTTGGGTAATGGCACGCCGCAGAACCCGACGTGTGTGAAAGTGGATGTTTTGAGGGTGTTTTCATAGCTGGAGAGATAGAGAAGCAGATGGGGTAATGAGATTGAGGAAGAATCATCAACATAAGATACATTGCCAAAGAACACAGGGATCGAGAGAGGGGTAATATGCATTGAGAGAGGTGTAATGATAGTAATGAATACATGCATTAGCGTTGCTTGGCCATTCTATTCATCTCTTCTGTATTGACTTCAAGCATAGAGTAAGCCTTAACACCAGCTCTCCTTCGTATATCCTAATATCCCAGAGCTCTGAGACTATAGCGCATGTCAACAGAAACTCGCGGTTGGAATAGGGGTCTAACCGAGCCTCCACATCGGAAACGCCACCAAGCCACGATACTACGCACAGACAGAAATACACACAGGATGAGAGCCATGGCGAATATATTGCTTATCCTCCATCACCACCACCTCTATGATGCCAGCCGCATACATACAAGACAAGAGAACCATCGACCACCAGCCGTGCTATCCAAGCCCGAACCAACTAGCGAGCTGTATACAGTTATGAGGAGTTATCTTTCTCTCGAGACACATTCAGCCAGGTAACAAAAAACGCCGCTTAACTCCAATGTGGTCCCTTCCCTTCCCATGGCCATTTCTTAAGCCCCGTTCCCAACAGTTGCCGTTAAAATTGTAATTACAACAGGAAAAATTAAACGAGTGCATGATGAGCTTTATGCAGAAGGATCGGTACTCGAACTCGATGTTTGGCTTTCGCCTACAGGTGTAGGTGCTATTCTGCGCTTCTTCTTCTCGTGGCCGCTATCCTCTTTTTCGCTGTCGCCGGCCTCCCGCTTGACTCCGCTGACGCTGCTCGTTGTACTGCGCGGCGTCTGGGGAGGGGTTGTCATTGGGATGCTAGGGATGAATCCCAGTGCGTTACCTGCCACCACCCCGGAGATATTGCCTGCGAGGAGGGGAGGATTGCTGATGAACGTCCCTGTCGGAGGGTTGACGTACGATGCTTGTGTTCCTACGGAGGACGTGGAATTTGAGCGCGTAGGCGAGGAGGGACGGCCACTGGGGCCTGCAGGGGCAGGAGGTGGTGAGGGCGCAATTGACAAATTCGAAGATGACCGCTGATGATTCGAGCGGAAAGGCGATGGCGGGGCTATGACAGAGGTCGGCGTGGGTAGCGGCGTCGATTGAGCAGAGGCAGCAGCGCTATTGATAGTCGGGTGGTGTTTGGCTGTTGGTATCTCACCAGTGTATACCTGGCCCAGCTCTCCGGCCGCAAAAGTAAGGGTCGAGCAGAATCCATCCGAAGAACTCATAAGCAGTGTTAGACCATCAATTGACCTGCTCGTCGTCAGTGTAAGTTTTCGAGGTTGGAGCAGAATACGTACCATGTTAAATCAGTGAAGGTTGCGCAGTGCAGGTTGCTGACAATGCAGATTGGGGTCTGCTGCTGAGTATCGTATAGTAGAACAGAGTCTTCAGTCGCGACGGCATAGACCATGCGGTATGGCAAGACAAATGCCATTGAAGGTTCGTTTGAGCTACTGTCTAGTGGCTTTGGTTTTGGCGACGGCGGTGGTTCCATATCAGTGTGTGGTGGCGATCTAGGACTGACGATAGACTCAGGTAGGGCACTCATAGCCTCCCCTGACGAGGTGTCGATGGTAATTTGCACTGGCTCGGTGGTTGGCTTTCGCGGAGCATAGTAAACCGGAGAACACTTGACTGCCACAGAAGGCTTCTTGTGACCCGGGAGATGGGCTATTGGGGGCTTGTTGATGCCGCCTCTGGTATAGATGTAAACCGTATTTATAATTTCAGTGAGCAATTTTGCAGACTCATCAGATCCACGATGGTGCGTCTGGTATTGCCCAGCTGGTGTGAAAAGAAGACTTCCATCTGGTGTAAATGTCAGTCGCCGGAAAAACGACTTTAACGTATCATTGGCATAAATATTGGCATTCCGCACTCCAAGGCTCGCGTACGGCTTCGGAGAGGCTTCCATTGGCATAACTGCTGGCAGTGGCAGAGATGGAGCCGGCGAAACAGATCGGCGCATTGACACGGCAGGCGAAGCTGCACCGAAAGAGGACCTCCTGCTATGGCTTATAGTACTCGGCGGGTTCATAGGCAATGCTGAAGAAGTGGGAGTGCCAGGGCATGAAGGTGTTGGTGATCCTATCGCTGTCCCCAGTTGCTCTGTTTGCAGCTGTGGCCGGAAACCGGTCTCCGGAGGAGCGGGACTGCTCGAAGAAATTCGTCGTCCAGGCAGGTCCATCTTCATATTCATGCCAATCCTCTTCGGCTCCTCTCTGTTATCAAGCGTGAAGAGCCCGTCCTTTGTTCTGAGGGTATAGATATGCACGGATCGATCGGAGGACTGAGTAGCGATGTATTCGTTGAGAGGGTCCCAAGTCACACCTTGGACATAATGTTGATGTTCAGCAATCTGTCGGACGAGCTGGCCTGTGCAATGTAAGTATCTATCGTCCAGAGTTAGATTTATGCCACCTACCAGTTTGAGCATTGTAAATGCGCGCTACATTATCCATGCTCCCGATGATGAAGTACACGCCATCAGGCGACCACGCAAGGTCATAGATCTCAGCACCAGACGATCGGCACATGTGTTTCGTCCTCCAGGACTCCTTATCCTCAATTCCATCTCCGCCGAATGCAGGCGTCGCAGTCTTCCCCTCGTCTAAGGCCCACAAGATGATGTTGCCGTCGTCACCAGCCGAGGCCAACAGCTCCCCTTTCGGTGCCCACCGAACACAGTTGACAGCCTGCGTATGCTTCGAGAGGGTAGCCAGATACTCGATTTTGCGGTCATCTCCACCAGGCTCCAGTCTCCATAACTATTCCCACGGTTAGCAGGTCAAGCTTGGCAGGGCTTCACTAGAACTTGTCCCCACCCTAACGTTATTATCTCCTGCGCCAGTTGCAAGTCTTCCCTTGTCACCCTTCTGGAAGTCCGCCGAGTATATTGGCGAGTTCGATTCGTGCCAGTTAATGATCAATGGGGTGGCTTTCATTGTGACGGACTGAGGGGTTAATGTTCAATCCGTTCAGAAGCCGACCGCGGCAGCACCGGACCCCTCGATGCACACTATTGCCTTATTAGAATTCCTCTCGCTGTTTGCTAATTGATGTTTCCGCCTATATGAGAAGAACGAAGAGACCTGAAGGTCGTCTGTAGAGGATGGGTCGAGTAAGATGTTTGAAGAGACGAGGAGATGGCCCCAGTGGAGCCGTTTCAACGCTCGTCGTCGCAAGATGATTGGAGATACCAAGGCAGGATGATGATGACTGGTTCGGAAGGGGCCCTTACAATGGTTTTATTTCTGCGGGAGAGGAGGGAGTTGGAAGAGGAGGCTCGATTGATGTGTAAACTGAGGGCGGATGAATATCTTGGCGCGTCGTCGTCTCCAGGCGCGTCGAGATCGCCAAAGGCACCACTTGAGAAGAGGGGAGGAGCACGTACTCTCGACACAGCGAATCCGCCGGATGGAATGCCATGTAACTTCTGGCATGCCGATTCACTCCTCGAGCCCCTGTTCAGGCTTTAATTAATTTTTCCGTGTACAAATGGCGGCATGGTATTCTTCTCGACCTGCCGCTTTGGACCGCAATTTACGGTGCTATGCAGCATCTCGAGGTCATGCCTCCAGATCTTACAGCTCAAGCACGGTAGGCTTTCAAATTGAAATGGCAATTGACGGGCACTCGAATGCTCTATTGCAGTTCAACGGAGCCAGCTCTGCCAGCACCAAGCTCATCTACAGAGCATCTTACAATGATTTTTTCTGAGTACTTGAGTGGAAGTCACTGCTTTCAGCCAGTTATTAAATTAAAAGGTGAGTTAATAGAAGGATCTTTAAATTTGCCTTGTTGTCTTTCTTCATGGAGTCCAGTAAGTCTCGTGTTAGTGTCTACTTTCTCAGTTGAAGGCCACCTCAAGTTCAGCCCCTCTCCTTCACAGAATCTCACGCAAGATATCAAAACCTGACATGTTTGGTTCCCCATCCAACTTTTCTAACGCCAATTTTCTACATGGTTAACTAATTCTCATATGAACCGTTGTGGAGTCATGTGTATGTGGTGTGTCTCAGAAAGAACACTTCAATTACCTGAATAGATAAAACACTGCAGTTTCAGAGATGACGCGCACAAATGGAGAATTTGCACCAGGCAGGCGCCAGGCTGCAAGCCTGATCTTATAGAGCGGCACGTTGTGTCTGTTTTACTATGTCTCGAAATGTGAACTTCAACTGCAGCGTTTAAAAGATGCACAGGCCTTTATTAAGGTCCATGTTGGTGGGACTGCTAAGTGTCCTAATTGGCTCTGGATAGATTCAGCAAGTCGGGCTGTCAACCAATCGTACATTGAGTTCTTTAATGGCCAGCCGCTAGAATCTTTTATTAAAGATGCCATTATCCAATATGATAGTGCAGAACTGCCTCGCCTCTGCCAATGGAACTCTAAACTCGCCGTCTATATCGTTCGCCGTCGAATCAATAACAGGACAGAAAATGGTTATCCTTCGGCAGTAAGAGGAGAAGATGAGTTAATAGCAAGGTTTGAGGAGATTGTACTATGCCAGGACCTGCTTCCGATCTATACACAACTTGCTCGGCAGATTAAAGAAGATGGCGAGGATAATGGACTTACGGCCTCTAAGCCTAGATTTACAGTTTCTTTGTAATTAGCAAGATTAGCTATTGCAATTTGAATCTCTTCACTACAACGCCTCTGCGAAGATCCCGTCTCGTAACTCTCGCTCTTAGTAGTTGCCCTTCTCAAGAATGAGAAAAGAGACGCCATTCATATTAACTGGCGCTTTTTGAGATAGAGATTAGCCCCACCTTTGGCACGGAGGCACAGCAGCTCACCGCCAGTTGGTCAGTTCTCGGGCGGTCAGCACGAAGATCTGATAAGTCATGGGGGAGATTGAATCACGAAACTTGCCGGGTTAGATTCATCATTGACCCATGGTGACCCTGATGGGTGGCGCATAGGGCACCTGCTCGCCGATGAGAGAAGACCCGGAAACGGGAATCAGTGAGGAAGAACCTACCGGAGATAGTGCGACGAAGAGCAAGGGCGCCGCCAAGAGATCCCGCCCTAGTTGGAATATTACTTTGAGGCTCGCCGTCTCCATCCGTGGCTAAGCAACGCGGCCTGTCACCGTATGACTCTTCTCATCTGGTTCGTCGAGCCGCCCCTCAATGACCGGCGGATCTGTAACCATCCACCCCCACCATAGCTGCTGCGATGTGCGAGCCTATGCAGCAGCCCTGCGGCACCCTTCATTCAATCTCCATGCCTGTGACTCAGGTTTTCCATCTACATATTCAATTAGCTTCGAGGTCGTCCTGAGGGATCTCTCGATCCCACTTGCACTTGTAGCCTCCCCAAAGAATCTCCGCTTTTGTCGCGGCTCCACTTCCACGTTCCTCCTGCACCTAATCTACAGGACCTACCTAATGCTGTCAAGACCCGTCTCTATCTCCACCGCTTACAGTTCTATTTGAGATTGTTTTGCCACTCCAAGCATTCGTCTTCTTCTTCCGTCTCCTCTGTCGGCGCTTCTCGTCGTCGAGCTCCCCACTCTAACTGCAGACATTTCCGACCATGGAATGAATCAAATAGCCATCTCTGAATCTGGTCTTCTAATTCCTACAAGCCGATCAAGATGCTCAAGTACGATTCGAAGTCTCTTGCCTCGGCAGCCGCCTCCTTGCTTCTGATCGTGTTTCTAACGATACCCGCACTCTTCGGAGCCGTGTTGCATCTTCGCGAACCCAAGAGCAAGCCTGCGCTCTATGAAGACAAGGATGGCGTAGCTTCGGAGGAGTCTATGGCTGCGTACACGGCCAAGTACCCCAAGGTTCTCTTGTCCATATTCACTGTGGTTGGGTTTGCTACGGCTGTGTGCTTGGCCGTGCTCGGTACCGTAGATCGTGGCCTCGACCCTATGTTCCTAGAGAATTGGCTCACTGCAGGTCAATGGGTATGTGAATAACTGTACTACATATCATTGGGAGATCAATTACTAACGTAGCACAGTTCCTTGTCCTTGTCCAAGGCCTTGCTGTAGTCCTCATTCGCAAGAGCACCAAAAGCTATACCCTAGGTGTGTATGTAGGAGTGTCTTGCGTATTCATTCTCTTGGATCTTCTCTACCATGACGGGTTACGGGCACGAGATCCTTTAATTCATAGCCTTGGGCCTTCCGGAGTTACTGGCCTGCGTTTTTCTCAATTAATCCTTGCAGCGGCGTCCGGATTTTCAGCCATTTGCATCCCACGACGCCCAGTTGTCTTCAAAGATGGCGGCCCAGTTGATGGTATGTTCACTGTGTCGGCCTTTGGCAGATATACGTTCTCCTGGGTGTCCCACCTTCTTGCTTTAGCTCGTGAAAAGAAGCGACTCAATCTGGAAGACCTGCCTAAGATGGATCACCACACTCGTTCCAGGGACCTCAGTCAATCGTGGGGGAAGGCTAAACACTCGCGAAGGCTTTGGATTGAGCTCTTCCTTGCTCATAAGGAGCCCTTAATGATGCAGTGGTTCTTGACCTTGCTACAAGCGTTTGGAAACTTTGCTCCCCAGTTTGTGATATACCATCTTCTCAAGATCCTTGAAAGTAGAGTTAGGGGTCAACCAATTAGCCCTGAGGCCTGGATCTGGGTTATTGTTCTCACGATTACCACACTCGGGGCTTCGTGGATTGAGGCATGGCTTTTCTGGATCTCGTGGTCCGAACTTGCCATCCCTGTACGATCCCAGCTGTCTGCTTTGATATTCGAAAAAGCTATGCGTCGCAAGGATGTGAAGGGTGCATCAAAGAAGAAGGAAAATGGAGAGACTCCTGGAGCTTCCACGGGCGATTCTTCCCCTAAAGAGGAAGAGGAAGTAGAGGGCGATCCCAAAGGCAAACAGTCAACAGTGAATCTCATTGGAGTTGATACCAAGAGAGTTTCGGACTTCTTCTCCTTTAATAATTACTTCCCGGGCAGTCTCTTCAAGTTGCTGGTATCAATTGGCTTCTTGCTGGGTATCATTGGTTGGAAACCGCTGCTCGCCGGGTTTTGCGCCTTCTCTCTCACCATGCCAATCAACATATACTTCAGCAAACGCTACTCCGATGCCCAGGACCGTCTAATGAAAGTTCGTGACAGTAAAATGGGTGTTGTTACAGAGGCTCTCCAAGGAAAGTACAATTATTTCCATACAACATAACTTGCTAACTCAATTTTAGGTATTCGCCAGATCAAATTCTCTGCCCTAGAAAACAGCTGGCACAAAAAGATTGGCAAAGTCCGTGAGAGGGAGTTAATGGAACAGTGGAATGTTTATCGGTCAGTAATATCAGCTCACGTATTATAAGTTTCCCAAACTGACATTCACAAGCTCTGATACAATGCTACTATTGTAAGTTCTTGACATGGTCTCCAAGTAGCAGCTTTCCTAACATTTGCAGCTGCTGGATCGCTAACCCAATCCTACTTTCGGCAACTGCTTTGGCCGTCTATGCTTATGAATACGGTGGATTAACTCCATCTGTAGCTTTTACAGCAATAGGAGTATTCAGCAATCTTGAAGTTACCTTGTCTGTCATTCCTGAACTCACGACAGATCTTATTGACGCAAAGATCTCCGTTGATAGAATCGAGAAGTATCTAGCGGCACCTGAGATATTAGCCAATACAAAAGATGCCCCCAATATATCATTTGAACAAGCATCAATTGCATGGCCATCTGACGAGGAGAAAGAAAATGGGGATGAACGCTATATTCTTCGGAATCTCAATATATCATTCCCGGAAAAAGAACTCAGTGTTGTCAGTGGAAAGACTGGCACAGGCAAGAGTCTGCTCTTGGCTGCAATCCTCGGGGAAGTCGATGTCTTATCAGGAAATATTAATGTGCCACAAAGACCAGTTGCAGGAGATTCTCACGATCATTTGGCTACGAGGGATAATTGGATTATTTCTTCGTCAATTGCATTTGTTGCACAGATCCCCTGGATCGAAAATGCGACGATCAAAGACAATATCCTCTTCGGCCTTCCGCTTGACGAGGAACGCTATGATAAAGTCATTGAAGCGTGTGCCTTGAAGAAAGATTTGGAAATGCTAACAGATGGCGGAAGCACTGAGATTGGAGCTAACGGCATCAACTTGAGCGGAGGACAACGCTGGAGAGTGACATTCGCTCGTGCCTTGTATTCACGAGCAGGCATATTAATATTGGATGACATATTCTCCGCTGTCGATGCTCATGTCGGAAGACACATTTTCGAAAAGGGCCTAACAGGAGAACTAGGTTTTGGCCGAACTCGTATTCTCGTCACTCATCACGTCGGGCTATGTCGACCAAGGACTAAGTACATTGTCGAACTAGGCGATGGAACAGTCGATAATGCGGGCTTGGTAAAGGACCTGGAGAAGACTGGAGCTATGCAGCAGATTATAACTCATGAGGAATCGAATACTGAGCTCCAAGAAGATGAAGAAACTACAGCAGTTAACTCGGAGGAAGCTTCGCAAGCCGAGATTGGAGAGGTGTTGAAAAAGGTCGAGTCTAAGAGAGCTGTGAAGAAGTTCGTGCTAGACGAAGGCAGAGAGCAAGGCCGGGTGAAAACTCGTATCTATCTGGATTATATGAAGGCAAGTGGAGGCTGGCCGTACTGGCTAGTCGCAGTGACTGCCTTTGCAACTTTGCAAATGCTTATTACAGGTGAGTAGGCTTGACTCCCTCTTGCCTGATATGTCTCCGCGATTCCAATGAGAATACATGGCTAACTCACCACAGGCCGTTCGTGGTTCTTGAAAATATGGACTGGCAATGGTGACGCTTCCACTGAAGCTCTGCCATATACCGTCGCGTATTCTTTCCAAACTCATCACCTGGGTTCATTTGCTGTATCAGCTGTCAATGATGGCGACCTTGATGGGTCCGACGATCTGGCCTACTATCTTGGGATATACATCTCCTTCTCAGTTGCCTGTGCTCTACTTGGTACTTTCCGTTACTTCTACATCTTCACCGGCTCTATTCGTGCGTCTAGAAGAATGTTCGACAAGCTTAGCTTCGTGATTTTGCGGACACCCTTGAGATGGCTTGACACTGTTCCCTTGGGCAGAATTCTGAATCGCTTTACAGCAGACTTCAATATTGTGGATGCCAGACTGTCCAGTGATATTGGATATGGGGCCAATAACTTATTCCGTCTCATAGGAATTGTCATTGCAGGGTGAGCTACTTCATCCCATCCTATCTTCATTACTGACATTGATAGGATCTTCGTCTCGCCGTACATTATTATCCTCTCGCTAATGCTTTTCGGTATTTGCACTTACATTGCTGCTCTCTATTTATCTGGTGCAAGAGAAGTAAAGCGATTGGAATCAACCGCGAAGTCGCCTGTCTTCGAACAGTTCGGATCCGCTTTAACAGGTGTAGCCACGATTCGGGCTTTCTCCAAAACCGAAACCTACATATCACGCATGTTCAGCAAGATTGATGACCATAGCACCACGTTCTGGCACACATGGACGTTTAACAGGTGGATGGGCTTGCGAATGAGCCTCGTCGGTGGTCTCTTTGCATCCTTTGTCGCCGTGACGACTATTCTGCTTCCTGGCATAGATGCAGCCTTGGCAGGCTTTGCATTAAGCTTCGCTCTTGACTACGGACAGGTAGTCATCTGGACAATTAGACATTATACAAATCTGGAATTGGATATGAACGCCGCTGAGCGAATTGTTGAATACTCCAATTTGGCTACGGAATCCCTAGATGGTGCCGATCCACCTGCCCACTGGCCTAGTGAAGGACGTCTTGAGTTCCATGACCTCGTAGTTGGGTACGCTCCAGATCTACCTGCCGTTCTTAAGGGCCTAACATTTAGAGTTGAGCGCAACGAGCGTATCGGTGTGGTCGGACGAACTGGAGCCGGCAAGTCTAGCTTGACCCTTGCTCTCTTCCGCTTCCTCGAGGCCCGAGAAGGAAGCATTCACATCGACGGGCTCGACATCTCGAAAATTAAATTACAAGCGCTTCGCAGTCGTCTTGCCATTATCCCTCAGGACCCAGTGCTCTTCTCGGGAACAGTGCGAACTAATCTGGATGCCTTCGATGAGCATAATGATGGAGAGCTGCGCGATGCTCTTGAACGTGTCCATCTCGTCACTCCCTCCACCCTTGCGACACCTGGTGAACCATCGGATGGCACCGCAACTCCAGGGAGTGTCAATTCTAATCAGAACATCAATCCATTCACGTCACTCGCGTCGGCCATCTCCGAGGGCGGTCTCAATCTGTCTCAAGGCCAGCGGCAACTCCTCTGCTTGGCACGAGCCATCGTGTCGCGGCCAAAGATAATGGTGCTGGACGAAGCTACATCTGCAGTTGACATGGCGACAGACATGCTCATTCAGAGATCTATCCGTGAGGAGTTCTCAGATAGTACACTCATAGTCATCGCGCATCGACTAAGCACGATCGCCGATTTCGATAAGATCTTGGTTCTGGATGATGGCCAAGTTGCAGAGTTCGGGACGCCGAAGAGTCTGATGGAGATTGAGGGAGGGGTCTTCAGGGGTATGGTGACGGAAAGTGGTGAGCGGGAGAAGTTAGAAGGGATGATTTTGGGGAGTTAGTGAAAGGCATGCATCAGGATCATTGAATTTAAGTGCGGTTTGCATCTGCGAGCTTTGCATTGGCTTTTTCTCTCTTACTAAATATGAAGTCCATGATCGGTAGCATTTGTGACATTATGCCAAATTGAAACATTAAGATTAAGCAAAGAGAGCGACTAGGTCTACCAACCATATTGCATATTCAAAATGACAGCACTGGAATCCGGTACTGAAACAGTGACGCTGCCTTTCTTGACCGTCAGCTCCTCCCCAATGGTGGTATTGTGCAGGCGGACAGGCCGGCCATGCTGCAGCTCGTAGTTGTAACTCCATCCATCAAAGGTGATTCCGGTGATGGCATCGCTACCGTTTGCCGCCAGTCTCTGAATGCCAACTTTAGAAATTCCAGACGGGATCTGGAATGTGTACGACTGACTCTCTCGTGCAACCGGATTGGGCACCGAGGAAGTTCCATTCACGGTGTAGTTATACTGACGCATATTTATCACAGCAATACGTTCCAGCTGTCCATTTTCGTACGCAGCATAGGCACTTTCATTCTGGTTCGGCAGGGGTAGGCTGGAGATCTGCACGGCGTGACGATTGAGGTCTCCCAACATGGCAGCGACCGTAATACTTCCATAGTAGGGAGCCTTGGTGCCAATACTAGTCTTGTTGGTCTGGACCGGCTGCCAGGCGGCGTAGCGGTAGTCGGTGCCCTGGTGCATGTGCACGCGCTTGAGACTCTGGGACGCGCACCAGAGGTTAAAATCGACGCCCCAGAGAGCGGCACCGAAGGCATTGGAAAGACCAGGGGCACCTTCGTTATACAAGGAGTTAGTCTCGCCTACTACGTATGGGATTCCGAGGTAAGCTAGGTTGTTGCGAGCAGTTACGAGATTGTTGACAGAGTGCACGGTATTGGTATGGTTCATTAGCGTTCCTTGAAGAGTGACACCCGGCTGCGTTGCACCTCCGATATAGCTGATCTCGGTCAGTGTAGTTCATATACGGTAGGGGCAAGTCGTACTTGTGGATGGAAATCAACCTGATATCCTCATCGCCGTCGAGATCATCAGCGAATGCCACAGTTGGCTTCAGATGGTTGCTGACGCCTGCGAATGACGGAGCCATGTACCCGTAAGTCTTGTTCGACAGCATGTCAGGGCAAGCCTTTGACAGTTGGCTCTTGATGGCACGAGTTGCATTCAACCATTGCTCTACGTATGTAGACTCGTTCCAAGTCGGCGGCCGAACGGGACCTTGGCTTGAGGTGGAGTAGAGATCTGGCTCATTACCGTACTCCCACCAGAGAAGCTTTCCACCACCAAGCGCCTTACAAGCTAATGGAACCGTTTCTAGCAGCGTTTCCCATCCGGCAGAATTGTTTCCGCCCAATCCCATATTGAACCCATGGGAATACTTGGTATTTGGCCATGTATGATAGGATTCAAAGTAGGACGGGCCAATGAAGATTGTCGTGGGGTAATCAGGGGATCTCGCTAGATTATAAGTGCCATTTATAGCTTCTTTCAAACTGGCATTATAGAGAGCATAGTCTTGAGTATTACCGCCAACACGGATGTATGGGTTAGTTCCCGCCAGATGGCCAATGTTTGTTAGAAGGTTATATGAGAAGGTATTCGGGTGTGAGATGTTGCCTATGGCATGTAAGAATAGAAACATCTGGCAATGGACAGGAAACCCCACCGGCAAAGTCGGGAAAGAAGGCAAACTCAATCGAATAGCTAACAAAGGCCTCGGGTATAGGCTCACTTGCTCCGGTTGGCGCACTACTGACAGGAATGGGAGTCGTCGCGCTCGCCAGTAGGGCCAAACCGGCCAAAGCCAGAACAGACAGAGCTTTCGCCATGATGGTTGGGGATGTCGACGAGCCCGTTCAACTATAGAGCGAGTAATTGACTTCGTGCGGAGCTGGGAAAAGAGCAGCTTTTGGGGCCATTGTGCAAGAATATATGAGTGAAAACTCTTGGAATTGATGGGAAAGTATATAATCGGGCCGATCTTTAACCTATTAAGCCGATGCAGTACCTGGACGATCTCACCGAAGCAGAAATCGACATGAGATGAGGAGCTTACCTGGCTTCGCAGATCGCTCCCCGGAAACGTGGGGAAAACCAGGTACAGCGGCGTTTGACGGTTGGATTTCAGTGAACTCGCGAACATGGGGTGAACGCTGCGATAGAATAGTGCGATGCATCACACCCCACACGATTCTTAAAGGTGCCGAGTGAAGATCTCCTCGTCGCCATGGATTCGCACAAGAATGCCGGAGTGACGACAGTTACCCCTTTTCCGTCGAGGAGAGCCATACCGCATAGGGAAAAAGGAAAACAGGAGCTGTTTGTGCCTAGTTTAATGCCTGAGGCATAAATAGTTTCCTCATGACGTCTGTTACTAGGCCGAGGCCTCTTCCCCCACTCCTCAGGCCATCTGCTCCCGATATCTTCCACTCGCAGCCCAATTTGTGAACCATATATTCCAGATTGCGGGCTGCCGCAATTCTGCTCCCTTCCTCTCTCCTCCCATAATGAACCCCGTCTTCAGATCCACTGCTTTTACGTCAAGAATCCTCTGCCGGTCTCGGTTTCAAGCTCCAACTCTACCCAGTGTATATCTGCGACACGCTTCTACCATGCAGCACGTTGTCCCGAAGCTCAACGATCCGACCCTGCTCAAGACCGATGTAGCCTACGTCAATGGCGAATGGGTGAAGGCAAAGTCTGGAAAGACCTTTGAAGTGCAAGGTATGTCGAAGTCTTCCCACGCCCCGCGGATATGCCTAACTGTATGCCAATTTAGATCCGTCCTCTGGCAAGACCATTAGCACCGCCCCCGAATTTGATGTTGTCGATACGCAGCTTGCCATTGATGCAGCTGCTGCGGCGTTCCCCTCGTTTAGAACTACAACTGGGCGACAACGTGCGAAGCTATTGAGAAAATGGTATGATTTAATGGTATGAGCTGGCATAAATTGAGATGCATAGGGCTCCATTACTAATATTGGGCAGGTGGAGAACCACGAGGACCTTGCCAGGCTAATCACCTGGGAGAACGGCAAACCCATAGCAGATGCAAGAGGCGAGGTAACATACGCTGCAAACTTCTTCGAATGGTTCAGTGAAGAAGCGCCACGAACTTATGGAGATACCATCCCGGCATCAATAGTCGGAAACAGAGTCGTAACTCTCAAGGAACCCGTTGGAGTGTGTGGATTGATTACACCGTACGTTACACAATATCTTCGTTTATCATGACATATTCTGACGCGGCCGCAGATGGAACTTTCCTGCAGCAATGATCACCAGGAAGATTGGTCCCGCTCTTGCAGCTGGCTGCACTGTTGTAGCAAAAGCCCCTGGCGAAACACCCTTCACATCACTCGCCATCGCCGAACTTGCACACAGAGCTGGAATCCCAAAAGGAGTGGTGAACATAGTGACGACGATGGCGAATACCCCCCAGGTTGGCGAAATTCTCACGACTTCGCCAATTGTCAAGAAGGTCTCCTTCACAGGCTCAACCGGGGTTGGAAAACTCCTCATGAAGCAATCTTCGTCCACACTCAAGAAGCTCTCTTTTGAGCTGGGTGGAAACTCCCCATTCATCGTCTTTGATGACGCAGATTTGGACCTAGCAGTGACCGGCGCCATCGCATCTAAATTTCGCTCTTCTGGCCAGACATGTGTCTGCGCTAATAGAATATTCGTCCAATCAGGCATCTACGATGAATTCGCTCAGAAATTTGTTGCCAAAGTTAGAGACTTTAAAGTCGGTGGCGGTTATACAGATGGGGTCACGCATGGGCCTCTTATCCACGATCGTGCAGTAGATAAGGTTGAAAGGCACGTGCGGAATGCAGAGGAGAACGGAGGCAAGGTTATTCAAGGCGGTCAGAGGATGCCCGAGCTCGGCGCCAACTTCTTCCAGCCAACAGTTATCACTGGTATGACAACCGACATGGATCTCGCTCACGAGGAGACCTTTGGCCCCGTCGCTGGGCTTTTCAAGTTCAACACAGAGGAAGAGGCCGTGAGAATCGCCAATTCATCTGAGGTTGGCCTGGCGGGTTACTTCTACTCACAAGATATTCAAAGGGTATCGAGAGTAGCTGAAGCGCTAGAAGTGGGCATGGTGGGTGTAAATACGGGATTAATCAGTGACGTTGCATCTCCGTTTGGGGGGGTCAAGGAGTCGGGATTCGGACGAGAAGGAAGCAAATACGGTATCGCTGAGTACCAGGTCACGAAGATGATTACATATGGTGGGATGGATCAAGCGCTACAAAAGTAATTTTATTACATATGGATGGATATTAAGATTACGATATCTGAATAAACTCCACTGTATATTGTTCCAAGATTATGGAAGCACAGTACGATGTGTTTTTGTATACATATTTAAATTCCATGTACGGGCATTGCAGAGATCCCAAGAGAAGAGCAAATATTATGACAAAAGTAGCCTCAATTGGCACTGACAATTTTATGGGATTTTATGAGTATTTGCGACCCTATATACAGTGGGGTGGGTCATTTATAGCGACCGTCAGCAGGCATGTCCTGCAAAGTAAAGCGTGCTCAATATATACAGTGAAGTGCACGACCAGCGAGTGTAAGTATACAAAGCGTATAGTTTCCCCCTTCCCTCCAATCTTATGCGATGAAGACTTTTAGCGAGTGTATGATGATGCCTTCTTATCTTCGCGCTGTGACACCTTCTAATGGACCAAATGCGCCTCTACGGAGCAGAACAGTCTCTGCTTCCCATGTCGCCTGTTCCCTCCCCTTACTCTCGACAACAGCTGCTCTTTTTTCATGCGGTTGCACGCTTGGCCCTTCGTAACGTGGTTTTGGAAGCTTCCCGCTTGGATGATGAGCCGCCTAAATCAGCAGACACGGCATCGAGGAATCCAGAATTGGCCCACAGTTGGCTCATATCCCACATCATGACACCACCGAAGCTGGAAAATGTCTTGCTGTAGGTAATGATGTTGGCGAGTGTGGAGCCAGACTCGTATCCGGAGCCAGCGGCGCCTTGGTTGGCTGGGATGCCGAGGAAGACCTTGACGTTCTTGTTGGCAGAGGTCTCCTTAGCCCAGGTGTCCCAGGTGTTGAAGTCAAAGTTGTTCTGAGTGGAAGAGCCCTCGACATATGATTGGAGACCGCAGTAGTTATTGTAGAACTGCACCCAAACGAAATCGAAGGACACCGAATCGTCGAGCATGGGTCCGTCAGCAGCATCTGGATAGGGACATTGGGGAGCTGCACTGAGGTAGTACGTCTTGCTGGTATCGGCATTCATGAGTGACCTGAGCTGGTTGCCAAAGGCAGGCATGTTGGATACAGTGGACTCGAAGTCGAAATCAAACCCATCGACAACGGAGGTTCCGAAGGGACGGGGAATGGAGGAATCAGAGCCTGCAGGGCCAAAAATTGACCAGATGTTGTTTGCGGCTGTTACTGCTGCAGAAGAGCTGCTGAAGCCGCCTTCCGAGTAGGTGGCGCCTCCGATGGAAAGAAGAATTGTCTTGCCATATGTGGATTGACATTCCGCAATATCCGCCCTAAGGGAAGTTAAGATGTGATATAAAGGAAAGATTGGTCGTAACTTACTCGAGTTGTGGGCAGTAGAAAAGATTCGAGCCTGAAATAGCGGTGCAGTTATTTCCGGCATTTGCAAAGTTCAGCTCCGGATTGGAAATCGTGATAAGGAATGCCAATGGAATGATCTAGAAACTGCTTGTTAGTTGACGTTGACCCGCTAGAACATAGCACTTCCAGACACCTACATCCAACTCCGAGTCTTTTCATGTTAGCGTATAAAATACAAGGGTAGAGAATCAAAGCTTACTTGCACAGTAGTATGAGAGTCGCTGCTGCTCAAGGGGTCCCGAGCTTTGATCATACGAATTTTGACCTTTGGCAGGTTAGCAACAGACACATGGCGATATGAAGGGAATATTACCCCAGTAGACTGCGATGTTACTGCTAGCTGATACGTCGGCACCAGCCAAAGCGAGTGGGAGCAAGCCCGCAGCGGAAAATAAGGCGGTAATCAAATGCATGGTTTCAAGGATAGTGGGTTTGGGTATGTAAATTTATGTACAGTAAATGCTAGTATAACGCTCAGTTATCTGTCACAAGTAGTAATAGAAAGAGTGGCCTGCCAGTGCTGATTTCCTCAATATTCAGAAGGAGACGGCAGAGGAATTTATACATCAAGCACCCTCAGACATAGCAGACGATCTTTTCCTAAGTGGAATAGAACTCTTGCGACCATGAATCAACCATGAGCAGGCAAAGGTCTGCCCCAACCTCCCTAGCAAGATGTTCTCAAGATCGTAGGGTCACTGCATGGAACGTCACCATCCCTGTATGCAGCCCTTGTGCGGAGGGGCGTCCGTCCGAACAAGGCCATGTGAGATGTGGCTTCTCGGTACGTGGAATGGCAGCTCGGACATTCTAGGTGGCACTGTTCTTGGCACTATCAAAATCAGGAACAAGGCGGCTACTTCTACTCCCGGGACGGCGCTGACGGGACCCCACCAAGATAGGCGTCAGACAAATATCAACTGAGAATTTAAATATTTAAAATAAAAAGATCATTTCTATTCTGCAGAGCAGAAATCACCAGACTCGTAGCTTAGCAGGTGGTATCTCGGACACAAAGTGGCTCCTACGACGATCGCTTCAAGGTATTTATCAGGACGAACAGCCGTGATTAGGAAGCTGCCAGGGACGCCTTGATCTGGTTGGTCCACCCTTGAATAGTTGAGAGTCCCCTCATGCAAGCACTTACGACAGCTCAGACCGCAAAAGCGCGCTGGCCTTGTCTTGTGGTAACGTCGCGTGGAGCTCGAGAAGTGAGAGAGAGATCGACACACGTCCCAAAAAGGATGCTCCCGTTAGGCTATGAAACAACCAGTCACACGCGGCACAGCACCCCGGATCAACAGGACCAGCGATAGGCACTCGGAGAAATAGATACAGATCCCTAATCTCGGGCGCCGGCTATTGTAGTAATCCTCTTCGTCGCTGGGCGCTTGTTGTAACGTTACTCATTTAGCCAGCCTTATGGGGGCCGATAAGGGCGAGCACTTACGCAAGTGAGGACTGCTCACAGATACATCCGTCGCGCAATAAACAGAGGCCAGTGATGGGGACTTCCACACCACAGTTGGCCGTGACAAGATGGCGTGACGCCGAGCAGGCAAACCAGCGGGTCATGGACTTGACCAAGGTGATGAGGTTGGAAGCGGGAAGCGGGGAGTGGGATGTTGATCATTTGGATGACCTTTGAAGCCGCCGAAACAGAGTTTCAGCGGTTAAGCGGCAGCTAGGCCGAGTTAGGAAGTTGAACCGAATTACCCCCCTTTATGTGTCCGTGAACTCTGTGGGGTTGAGGCGATCAAAAGAGGACTATGCCTCTACTTGGGACGAAAATAAGAGTGGGCGTAAAAAGTGGCTTGGGATTTATATTTCCTGTGGAGCATGAAGTTCTAACCCTTTATGATTAGGCTCGTGCCATCCTATAGATCCGAGAGCTGTATCAGCAAAAACCACATTGGCCCAGAGTAGAGTGACACGTGATTAGCTTATATTTCCTCAATTATAGTCACGTCTCTCCTTTGCCTACCTCCTGTAACAAAGTTAGAGAAGCTAATAGTGCCCGTTTTATTCAACTCGTTAACGCGCTCTCCCATTCCCCTGACCTCATAGCTCACCCATTATACGGGTGTTCTGGGAAGAACGATATTGCCCTGTCAGTCCTCCCACACGCTTGGTCCACTCCTAACATCCTTTCAAACGTACATTTGATTCCACATGCTTGCGAATCCAAAATACATCAGAAAAAGCCATGAGAGGGGCCGCTGAGGTATATATGGAGCAAAATTGAGCTGTCTCAGAGCCTCTCTCCACAGTGAGTTTCCCATTTCGGCAGATGACATACGGTGAGACTCGGAAAGACCTTGGAAGTCTTGGTATGTCCGCGCGCCGTTGTCATCGGAATATCATTTGGAAGAAAACAGACTTCCGTGTGTGTGGGTTTTGGCCTGAGAAAATGATTTCATGCGACCTTACGTCATGATGAAGGCTGGGTGTCTCAGACCGGAACGGTCACAGATCAAGCTCGTACAGTACAAGTGTACTTCATATTTATGATACCAAATAACAGCAGTTTCTATCCGTCTTCCAAAGCTGGTGGTTTTACTTATTAATCTACTTTTCCGCATAGCACTTGAGCCCCTTGATAAAATGAGAGTCTCCATCGGCAAATTGAACGAAGCCATTTGCCACCCCTCAAATCCCCTTTATGCAATGTTGATCTGGGACTCAGACATGGCCTGCAGATCCGGATACACTACCCGGAGTTGCCACAATCTGCAGGATTTAATCCTGCGTCAACGGGCGCAGCTTACTGGACTGTGATGTCTCAGGAACGCTGCCCATAGAAAGATAGAATCAAGCCTGGTCGACTTCACTCTCGAATTTATCAACGCCTTCCAAGATTACTTAGATCCTTCTTCTTGACGCAATAGGTTGGCGATAGTCTTATTAGTTAGAAGCTGATCTCAAACCGCCCATTTTGTCGCGATTGTGCCTAATTATCAAACCCCTAAATTTCGGCCATTAGACTTATTTCAGCACTTTTTACGAGTTTTCTTCTACAAATTTTTTGTGCAGGTAGTTAGAGCTATATTATTTTTGTTACTGGTATCTTCTTCATTACCTGTAGCTTCTTAAAGTACCTTTGTAAGACATCATAATGGGTCATGAAGTCAGAAATTGTGGAGTGTCGACTCTCTTGGTGTGACAATTAAGTGGATTATATTGCAGAGGTGGCAGTTCGGGCGAGGATTACGAGAAGACTCGCAGCGACGAGGTTCGGCTCGAATTAATGCTCTGTACACTGTGACACAACTTTATGTACGACAGATTTAAAAGCAAGCCTGCCTGACCTACATAAATATGGTTGCTTTTTTATGCCGGAATCCGTACCATTGAGCTACATTTTCATTTCAGGGGTGCTCAAGACAGACCAGGGGTCCTTGAGCTTAAGATAACTCTCTATAGTTTTCCGACGTTCTTCAGAGCCAGGGTGTCATCGTTCCCAAATGTAGCGTATTGACCACCCGAGATTGGCGGCTCATTCAAGTCATCCTTACGGCTCTTTGTTTATGCGGTGGAAAGCCATCAAAACTCAGGGCTGGCCAGAACAGGAGTAGCGTATGTGGTTGACATAAAGCATCCTACACAAAGGATCAACACAGCCTTATATGACTGGTCTTCGATGAGAAGAGAAGCACCAACCCGAGAGGACTTCGGCAAATTCACATGGATTGAATCCTTTTCCCATTATAGAGCCTGGGCAATAATGGAGGACATAGAGCCGCTAAGCAGTGAAGGGCCGAAAACTCGACATTACAGCTGTCCGTGATCTCCGACTCGGTGGCGGAGCCTAGCATTACGCCTTCACATGCTGCCGCCTTGGCTTTAGGCCATTTCACTGACATACCCAGTCGCCGTAGACAAGGGCCTTCGCATCGTCCATTGTCTTCGGGCGAATATGTAGCGATGATACCTTGCAAAAGAGGTTTGGCCATATGGCATCGAGGGACGCGCCGCCCATAATCATGAAGGAGCGTTGGGAACCTCAAGCCATTGCCGCATAGATGGACGGCATATATATAACCTTAAATCTCGTTGGAAATTGGCGGCAGCCACATCCGCAGCCATATCCGCAGTCATGTTGTCGTCCGTCTTGTTCGCCAATATCTTGCTCCTCGCACTGAGTCGTGTTTCTCCGACCGCAGCAATACCAGCTCCTGCAGAGCTGGCCCATCACAGGCAGCAGACGGTGGATTGGCAGAAATACGTTCGGGCCCCATCATCGACAACGGTCTCACCAGTCAGCATCGTCTCGAGCTACACAGCAGGCAGCGTCACCAATCCCGAGGGTCTCCTAACGCCAGGCGGCGACCCCACAATCCTGACGCGACCGGTGCCAGCGTCTGGAGCTACGGACGTTGTGCCTCAAATCGTCGTCGACTTCGGTCAGAATATCGTAGGCTACCTTTCAATCAATTTCGCTGGCGCCTCCAGCGACACTACTGGGTTGCCGGGCATCAGGCTGGCATTCTCAGAATCAATTCAATATGGTTACCTTACAAGCGTGAGCGACTTTTCTCGATCAGATAATGTGAGTGTAGCTGTACATACTCTTCTTAAACTTAGCTAATCTTTCGCAGGGAGACACTATTACTCCGGGAAGCGACCAGGTAAGATTTGACTTGTCAAAATTCCTGCCAAGGATGCGTGGAACTTGGGGAGCACCGTGGCTGACCACATGATTGACACAGATTGCTGTCCAGCCTCAGGCCTATACTTGGACTGACAACTATGGATGTGAATATGGCTCCCAAGTCTGCGTCGATGGGCTTCACGGCTTTCGATACTTGAGGATCTACCTCGATGCCTTGTCGACTGACTCTCCATATACATCACCGTACGGTCAAGTATCGATCGACTCCTTGACCTTGAACTATACAGCGTTTCTGGGCACGCCAGACACATTTACAGGCTGGTTTCAGAGCTCTGATGAGGATCTTAATCAATGGTATTATGATGCCGTTTATACGACTGATATGGTTACTGCTACCCTTGATGAAAATTCGATTGATCCTCGAAATGCCGACAGCCCTGGAATGCTCAACAGGCTAGTTCTTCTCGACGGCGCTAAGAGAGACCGCCTTCCTTACTCTGGTGACCTTGCTGTATCTTCTCGCACCTCATACCTGACTCGTAATGTCCCTGAAGCAACACGCAATGTTCTCACTGATCTGGCTGATCACCAAAGATCAGATGGATGGATTCCTCCTGCAAGCATGTAAGTTTAATCAGTAATTGACATTAATCAGCGATATAGTTTATCATGTTCGGTTGCTAACGCTGAGAAGTAACGGCTACACATTACCGCTTCTTGATTATCCCCTCTGGTGGGTTAGAAATAGCTATGATTTGCTCGTCTATACCGGCAACACCACCTACTTTGACACGTCCTACCAGACAATGGTTAACGCCCTTGACACCTTCTACCCTTCAATAACTGATTCCAATACTCAACTTATTACCAAGGGAGTCGGAGTCTCCGGGAGCTACGGTGATTACGCTTTTCTCGGACGGACTGGTGCGGTGACATACTACAATACTCTTTATGTTCTTGCTCTCAACAATGCTGCATCCATTGCCAAGTTTCTTGGAGGTCATGACGATGACGCTGCGCGATGGACTGCTCGCGCCCAAACCGTCTCGGATGCAATCAACAGCCGACTCTTCGACAGTGCTGCTGGCGCATTTTTCGACGGGGCCTGTGGCTCAAGTCCATGCCAGACTCATGCTCAGGATGGAAATTCTCTTAGTATTGTCAGCGGTGTAGCTAATGCTGCAAGAGCACAGTCAATCCTCTCATATATGGCGACGAACATGAGTCAACCATACGGAAATGCCTTCTATGACAACGACGTTGTCGGTGGAGGATTCTCTCAGCGAGTTTATGCCTTCATCTCATACTTCGAGCTCGAAGCTAGGTTCCTAGCTGGATCCGCAGGTACCGCTCTGGAGGAAATCAGAAGGCTGTATGGATGGATGGCAAAAAACGATCCTGGTATCACGGCATGGGAAGGTATTGGAACGGACGGTCTGCCCTATGAACAGGGCTTTACATCCATGTCCCATGGGTGGTCGACTGGTATTGTACCGGCTCTCACCAACTATGTTCTTGGTGTTATTCCTACTGGGCCTGGCTTTAGTACCTGGAGTATCAAGCCGATGCCAGGAGATGTCCAATGGACCCAAGGTCAAGTTCCTACTCCGAATGGCGAAATTAGCGTGTCTTGGGATAACAGCGCCTCGTTTTCGCTCTCCATCAGCACGCCTATATCGAGCTCCGGTACTGTGTCGGTTCCGGTTTCGAGCAACAGTGTGCCAGTTTACGTCAATGCAACACAAGTCTGGCCTGCAACACAGCCAAATTCCTACAGTCCTCAGTATACTGATGGATACGTGGCATTACAAGCTCCTGGAGGCAGCATCACTATTACAGTTGGAAGCAGTGGTTAATAATTATTGTAATAGTACTCTCGTCCAGAGATGAGACAATAATGGGCTATGACAGCGTTGCAATCGATAACTTGGGTGAGGCGCAATTAACATACATATGAATATTATATATGGATGGAGTTAATCTCGATTCAAAGTTCTGATTTCTGAAAGAGTTCAAGAGCTCTGCGATGCAGGGTCGTTTACGCTACTCTGGAATCTCAATTGATCAGTCTCGAATTTGATGTACTAGTAAACCTGAGCGCGAGGCATATAATGGGCAAGGATTGGCTCCGCTCTGCAATGACAAATTAGCTGTGAAATTAGCAGCGGTATCTTTGGGGTACAAGTAGGCAAGGGTGCAAAGCCAGAGGCGTCTAGAATTGGACCCCGCTAAAAATATATTAACTAAAAATCGAGTGACAGCCAGTTCGCCTTCTGCTGTAATAGCATGATTATAGTTTGATTAATTAATCAATTCAATTCAATTCACCTTTGCTTGTTCTGTTCCGAATGCAGATATCCTTGATATCACCATCAACTACATGAACAAAGATCAAAGCTAAATTAAATTTAGACACAAAGCAAGTCATGCTTTGGGACACTTCATTGAGAGTTACTTTAGTGTCGTTGAAGAAGTTTCAAAGAACATCTCCACAGAGAGCGACGTAAACCCTTTCGATTTCCATCTCCTAACGTAACTGCAAATACTTGAGGTTATTCATCTGCATGAGACAACATATTATACACGCACAATCCACAACAAAATATTCCAAAGAATGAGTGCCACATCAGAGTTTGATGTACCCACATGGAATTTACTCCACCCCATAGACCGTGAAAAAAAGCGATACGAGACCTGGCTAAAGCGGTCGGAAAATTGGCAGGGCATTTCAGGGAAATGGGAAGGAGTCAGGGTCCTTGGTCGTGGAGGCTATGGGCTCTGCGGTTTGTTCAAGTATAAGGGTAGTGATGAGAACATCCCAAAGTACATCGTCGTCAAACAGTCCGGTTCGCCGGATAAGGCTTTGAAGAATGAGTCGAGGCTGTTGGGGCAATGCAGAACTTCGGGATCAGTTCATATCGTCAAGATGTACAAATCATACCATCAAGAAGGCGGGACAGGCACATCGTCCCTATTTGACCCTTATCCATACGGAAACCTACCAATATTGGGTCCAATATATAGTAAGGCAAAAGAAGTGTCGCGCATATATCTAGAGTATTGCTCGAGAGGTGACCTGGACCGCTGGATTAGGCAACTGCATGCCCGGTATGCAGCTATCCCTTGTCTTCCGTCGGTTATTAATTTGATGCAGTAGCGAAAAGATTTCCGAACTCAATGCGTGGAGGGTCCTTGAGTGTCTTGCTAGGGCAGCCATGGTGCTTGAGCGAGGCCATGAAGGCGATCCTACTCCAGGTTCTAATCATAGACCGATTGCACATTTTGATATCAAGCCCAACAATAGTAGGATTTTAACTTAGCTTCTATATGAAGAAGTCATATATTTCTCCAAGGCTAACCATATTATAGTTTTAATAGCTACAAGGGATGCGGACCACCCTGACTTAGGCGTTTTCAAGGTAACTGGCACTGTGTAACAAAGGAGGAAAGCTTACTTAAACTCGAGTGTCATATTTAGCTCGCAGACTTGGGTCTTTCTCGGCTTGTTCCTGATTATCAATCTAAAGCTTGGTTCGAATACGCAGAATGGCGGTTTACTCAGGGCTATGGAGCACCAGTAAGTTTCTATGGGTTCCCTGTATAATTTCAATAATATCTCAACAAGTCATAGGAACAACTCTACTCGTATCACGAGACACGACGCATCGACCAGTCTTGCAACATCTGGGGCATTGCCGCCAGCGTCTATGGTCTCATCATGGGAGGAGCGTATGTGCCACAAGAGATATTTTTCATCGGCTATGACAATCAACGTCCTTTCCGTACCATGGGATATGAACTTCTCAATGACGAGAATTGCAATTTCTCCACATTCTTTAAACTGACTATTTTTGCTTGTCTGGCCTATGATCCAGCCGACAGGCCGAACCCACGCCGGATAGTGGAGCGTTGCCAACGAGCAATAGCTGTATTATCCACAAACCCTTCAGCAGATCTTCTGTCCACTTATAGAGTGTATGACGAATCTCTACGAAAACTTAAGAGAGATCCTGCACCTCGTGGGCGTTTTGCTCGTCCAATTTACATCGGAGAATCTGCATTGGGGCCAGGCTCGGATATCGATGAGATAAATCTCGGCTCTGGACTGGACGACATGGCGAAACTTATCTCGAGGCCCAAATTAGCTCCACTTCCACCAAGTCCTCCACCAGGATATGTCCCTGAAGACTTTTCTGGTCATTTTCACCTCCCTGATCAGTCGACAGAAGAAAGCACTTATCTCTCTGCGCGTCAAAGTAAAGAAGCCAGACTTGTTGCGTCTGGTCAAGTCGAGTCAGGTTCGAAGAGGCAGAGAGGGGGGGCCTACAACGCTCTTCTATCCACCGCAAGAGGCCAAATTGGTTTTAACCTGGTTGGTGGATACCCGATCTCTGGTATGAAAGGAGCAAAAACGGCTCCTGGCGATACGGGAGAGCCGATGGACCTTGGCATGAGTTCTGATGAATGAATCGGGCTTGACAGTGTCCATTCAGAATATTCATTATTCCTAGCGAGCTCTGGGTAAAAATTTAACATTCGTAGGTTGTTAACAATCCTGTCTGTTGACTCTGTTTTATGGCCTTAATATTTTTGAGCTAACAAATTTGGAGCTGGAGGAGTTGCTGAGGTGTGTCTAACCATTCAGGTAATCTATGCGTAGTATATACCAGATTCCTAGAGCTTGATATATAAAGCTCTTCTCTGCTGAATATATGCTTTCAGAATATTAGCTTTTTAAAATTTCTGGATCGTGCCGATGACCTTCAATCCTTGCAGGATCATGCTACTAGCAAAATCATCTGTATATGAGCTTCCTGCCCTGTATCCACTGTCTAATTTAATTGAGGCCTATCAAATGGTGATAATAGTGAGCCTCAATAATTATGAAGTTCTATATGCCTCGGGTAAAGGCCGCATATGCATGGTGAGACTCCAGCCAGGCTGAATAACCTCTTCCCATACCTGGGGTAGAATTATCCCGCCTGGTTCGGCGAGATCGTAGTGTTCCTTACGGACATGGTGTCCTATTATGTCGAGGTTTTCGCAGGCCGCACTGGTCAACTTTGTCTTGCCCTGACGAATTTATATCCTGGGTCATTAAACAGACTGGTCTCTGTGGTCTCCGTATCATTTGACCCGCATGAGGAGCAGCCGTTCTCGCAATAGTAGCAGGTGAAATACCTGTATTGTTTGCAGCAAGCTTTTTCTAATGATGCTCTTCGTATAAAGGCATCAAGAGGCATTTTGCTTGACCCCTCTTATCATGTCGATGCCGATGCTGGTGGCAGTGGATCCCGAATCCTCTGCTTAGGCCCTGTAACTTCATCATCGTCAACTCTAACTTTTTGTCTTTTCTTCTCAAGTACGGATTACCCCACACGACCAATACAACTTGGTGACCCCGGGACTTCTTCTTCATCTTCCAGGAATTTTTCTTTGCCCCTCGCTTCAGAACGAGCGATGTGGGCCGGTATTTGGTTTTGACATGACTACCATTCATAAATTAGTCTTACAAATACATTTATACCTTCATACTAATATCTGAGCAGTTGAAATTAACACCGTAATGTTAACTAATCTCAGGTGCACGGCATCTCTCACTGCTTTCAATTCCTCCTTCCCAAACAGTACCCAGCCCATTTTTGCCAGCTATCAGATATCACATTGCCTCGTCCAATACCGGAAATCCTGTCTCGATACTTCTTCATGCGTTCAAGAAAGCGCGCGATGAGAGTCATGGAGGAGAGCAAAATATCCGCGGCGGCATTGATGGTCGCTCGACTCAGCGTCGGGTTGGGCCGCATTTGACCAACCTGGAGAAATATTTGTTGTATGGAAGCCAACTCTACCATGGCCACTTGATAATCTATGCAAAGCGCCTTGGGTCTCAGACAAGGCTTGGATCAAGCGGTAGGTCAGATTTGCGCCGATAATGAAGTCTCCGAGGAAGTATCCGAACCACATACAGTAATTTCAGCCCGGCATGATGGAGAATAGGTCGTAAAGGACAGGGAAGAAAAAATATCGGCAGAAAATAATAACATTTCAAGAGTATGAGAGATAGCACTCGCGACAAATCCCCGCCAAATCCTGCACAGCGTCGGACCTCAACAAGTTTATTCGCATGTTAAGTACAAGACCGACATAAGCAGTATGCAAGACGCACTTATAAACTGGCGAAAAAGCGGACGGATAACCGGTCCTACAATAGGAGCGTTTCACAGAATAGCCAGTAATTCTTTCCATCCCTCCTCTTCTAGCTAGGTACTCCTTCAACCCTGGAGTTCCTGTCTGCTCGTCGGTGAGTCTCCACGAATTGCCTATCGACGAATCGTCATTCTCTCAATGGAATAAATTAATAGGTTTATCAATGCACCACTTAGCTGGAAGACTCAATAGATACTCTAGCGAGGGTGTCCTGACCTGTGCCTCGCCTGAAAAGATGCTCCCCATGCACTCACGGAGTAGTCTTCGAAGATATAAGCTCTCAGCTCGTCTGCTGATAATACCCATGAAAGGACTATTCAGTTAGCAGCTATCAAAGGCAAGTCATTGCATGCGCACAGGACTCTGCAGGAGCGCAATTGGCCTCACAAAATTGAGGTCGATTTAAGGTCCAGCTTTATAACATATCACGTGTGTCAAGCTTTTCGTAGATCCCTGTAAATTCAATCAGCCAATCATTTTGGATCCAGGAACTCGAATCCAGACTAACCCTTACTCGGATTCTGGACTCCAAAAGAGGAAAACTTGTTCGCAAATACAACTTAGCTGAGCCAGCTCTGTATCGGAAATAATTCTTCAGAGCTGTGGATCATTAGCATTATCTCGAGGCTGACGTGATGTTAGTATCTATCCCCGAGACGTGCCACTAGCGTAAAGGGGGGGGGGGGGACTTCAGGGAGAAACAGTATAAAATGGACGGAGGAAGCAGTCTAGGGATTTCCCAGAAATAATTTGAAACAGTTCTAGAAAAGCATACTAAAAATATAAAAAAAACGAAGAGAAGAAGAGAGATAATATACGATAGTTCAACATCGGACGAAGAGAACACTGGTCATTAAATGCCAGGGAACAAAAGAAATTTGTGCTTATAACCAACTTGCCTTTCTCTTTATCCTCTTTTGGGTAGACGCCTTGCCACTTTTTTTTTTCACTCACCTATATATTCTCCATTCACCTAACAATCCTTCCTCTTCTCGCGAGGGCAAACTCCGGCATGGGTTACCACACTGCCGAGCTCGTCTCTCCATACCAAACTTCCTCCGTCATCATTGCCTACTGCTCTATCAGCAAAATGCCGACGCCGCGCTTTCCGCTCTCTGATCCCTCTCTTGTGCCACAGTTTCTTGGCTGTCGTTCTGATTGTGACATCCCAGTCCTCCATCCCCTCCGTTGCGAAACCAATGTCGCACGAGTACGGACGAATTTGTTGTCCCGACCAACAATACCGGCGTAACATCCTCCACGGGAACAACGGTGTAAATCTCTGGAGAAGAATACTATCGATGCGGCGAGCGTGATGGGGACAAGGGGGTGAAAGTCTGGGCGTTTAATCCGGGATATGTGGTTACGAATTTCAGTTGAACGGGGGAATTAGAGAGGGAAGGAGAGGAGGAAGAGGGTAGTTGGGGATACGAGAGAGTACGAAGGCGCTGGTGGATGTTGTGATTTGGGTGAGGGATGAGGACGTTGGAGAGGTTTGGTCATAGGGATGTGATGCAATCTTGGTGGGAGATGGGGGACGTGAAATGAGGTCGAGTAGGACCTATATATATATATATATTCTCTATTATTTGAGATATTAGAGCTGCAAGTGGCAAACACGCGCAATCTATATAGTATATCTCCACTCACACGCAGCAGAGCTCTCGCCAAAGCATACTTCACTACAGTATGCAGGCACATGCAGAGCCCCTTGCGTCGCCTCGGCCCGCGCCTCAGGGGCTCGGCTAAGCTGTAGATTATTTTCGGATATCGGCAAACCGGGTATCGGATATCGGGTAGCAAATCATCGCACCGAAAGTTGGAGCTAGATGAGGATTAAGAAGGTGTAGCAGCGAAATCTGCTTCACGGGGTGGATCCAGACCCGCTTCCCCATCATCAACGCGCCCTACTGCCCATATGCGATTAAGCTAGGTGTGTTTTCAAGGCGTTTCTAAAGCGAAACTTCCTCATTAAGACGCGGTCTGGGCGAAAGTGTGAGGAGAGCTGCCAAAACAAGGTAGGGTATTCCGAAGAAAATTCGTAAGGTAAAACAGGACGGCTCTATTGCATAACATCATCAATCGGTGGTGTATTTGACCTCAAACCCCACAGTCTGCTGGATTACGTTCTGTCTCAGCCCATCCTCCCGCAGACCTCGAACGCTCTCTGAGTCCTCCTGCCGCGAACGGCTTCCAAGGACCGAGGCCTGGGCACCGAGACTGTTGCTCTTTACGTATTCCGGGCTGAAACGATGGCCAAACGTGTTAGTAAAGGCATATCGATCACCCGACCTGGTGTTGTTGTTGGCTCCGCGATGTTGGTTGGTGATGGCGAACGTGTGAACGTCGGGCTGCATGTCGACGATAAGGCGGCCGAGGGAAGGCAGCGCGGTACTGAAGATGCTCATGTTCATCATGATTTGATCCCAGATACTACTATTAATACTATCCCCTGGAGGAGAATCAGCGCGGTCTTCTTGGGTAAATTTCCAGAGAGCCTACAAGTTCTGTCCGCGCCGGCTCTATAGGCTGCTGCAATATGAGATAGCTGGATTGCAGTTACAATTATCGCACTGTGGCTGTTAGCTATGACACTTTAGGGAGATTTCCTGACTTGTACATACACTATTCTTATCGAGAACAAGAAGACAACCCTCATTCTCCTAACTGGATCATGCACGCTCCAGAAGACGGCGCAAGGAAGAGCAATTAATGCGGCGTCGGTCGCGATATTAAAAGCTCCAATGGTATAATGAAGGACAGACTACCAACCATCAGTATAAGGACGCTTCTTAATGTCATCTCCCGCCTACCTGGTCCACGCAGTGTCCGTTGCTGTCCCATGGGTGCGGCAAGGAGCACTGGAAGGCGAGCGCCATGATGGAACCGAAGGCCCATGCGACGACGATGCCCAGCAGAATGCGACTCCACATCACCGTTCGTTTATCCGACATCATACTCTGGAGGAGATACGAGAGCGACACCTTGGCCATGGCGATAGCCGCGATGAGCATGATCTGCGCGGCATATTCGTACTGGGATCGTCCGTCAGCACTCACGCGAAAAAGAACATGCGGGGCTTATCTTGAGGATTTTCTTCTACCTTTTGGTACTGAGTAAAATCGCTGGAAGAGACCAGTCTCTCTTTCCGGCCCAAGCCATGTTTCAGGGCCATCTGTATAAGCACGCTCTGCACGAGGCCCAGGAGCTATAGTTTGCGCCGCCATGTCAGTGTCCGGGGTGTCAAAATGTCAAAAAAGCGAAAGCAGTAGGTGAGCATAAGAAGGTTAAACGTACAGCAGCAATGGTGAGGAGGACATCGTCGACTTTGACGAAGCGTACGACGTACCACCTGGTGAAGACGCGGGTCGCGACGAGGCAGACCATCAGCACCAGGAAGGTGTAGGAGGCGACGGCGATGTACCCAGCATGGTCGTCGGGAGTTATGGTGAAGAGTGGTGGAAGCGTTCCCGCCATGGTGAATGAGGAGAGAGTAGTTGTAGAGGAGCGGATTAATTGCGGGAGTGGAGGAGAGGAGGACGAGGAGGAGAAGGGAGGAGGGATGTGAGATTATGATTATCTCTACTCTCTCGAAATCCTGGCGTTGGTGGTTGAAGAGGAGCTCGTCACTGACGAGTTATGTCCACCGAAGCAGATAGGTGGACGGGAACGCGGGCGGCGAGCATCTGGGCCAAAGAATTTTGCGTGGGGCAGCGACCGAGACCGGGGGGAAACAGGGCCACCACAAAATACGCGGATTTATGATAGACAAGCTTTCGACTCGAGCCGGACGCGGGAGCTTCTCGACCGGATCCAGGAACGGTTGCGAGGAGAAGAGATTATCGTGGCGGTGATGGTCTGGCAGTTGGACGTGTTCTGGACAATGTGGCACGGATTGTGAGGAGGGTTTCGATTGCATTTCATGTGTGTGGAGAGATATGAGGAGGGCCTATGATAAAAAGGGGGTGGTTAGGCCGAGCCGTCCGTCTTCCTCTGCTCCACCGCGAGATAGCAGCCATGATGGCCCAGAAAGAAGAGGAAGAGGAGTCGTTGCACAGCCAGGAGCAGATAATCTAGTCCAGCCTGTTGCCCGCCACAGAGTCTAACCACACCAAATGCGTCTAGTACCCATTGGTGTGTATCTCCGGATTCTCCCAGCGTCCCAGTGGCGGCTTTTCTTTCCCTCCGGACACTTGACACATTATCTCCCCATACCGGGTGTACTGTGTCTCCTGGTGGTTTCCGGGTCCTGGTTCTTCAAGAGGCCCCTCCCCGCGCTGCCATGATACTGTACAACTCCCACCTCTGCTGGACGTGTTGGAAAGAGTGCGGATGACCCTGCCTCCCTGCCCTGCCGCCGGAATTGGAACGGCGGTCTGAGCGCCCATGTGTTTCTGTCTTGGGTGACAAGCAGCACGGCACGGACGTAACGTACGGACGAGCGAGTGAGGGAGCTGCGGTCAGGATACTGGCGACTTCTTCGTCGTCATGTCGTATGCATCCGCGTCAACCGACGCTCTGGAGAGGCGACCGTGCCGGTAATTGGCATGCCTTCCCTGCCTCTTTTGTCCCTCGGCACACGCCGCCCGCCACCACTGATATCGCGACTCTTTATTTCTCCTCACCTATTGGCCGTCAACACGAGCTTTGTCACCTCTGCTGGTGTTGTTGTGGGTGGACCGACGGCGAGATAGCCTCTAGCGTATTGACCTCGGTGGTCTGGTTACAGTATAGGCCCGATGAAGCTAAATATCGGGCCCATTGTTTTTTGCTTCTTCGCTCAACCTCGAGGTGTTGCCCCTGGGCGCTCGTTAATGGTGCTACGGCCACTGCCACCACCGGCCCTCCGGTCCCCACTTCCTCAGTTGATGCCGGGCGATCGATTTGCACGCTCCAGCACTCCCCATACTCTAGTCGAACGAGGATCGCTCTAGCAATGCCCACGCCACCGACCCTGACAGTGGCTCTCACGCGCCCACAGTGGGGATCGTCGTGGATCGCAGAAGCCCGGATCAGGAAGGAGAGCGTGTTCGTGAAGCTTACTTGCTGCTTCCAGTGTAGCCAGAGATTGCGTTGCACAAGCCAATTTTCCCGTGATAATGACTATGACTGAACGTTTGAGAGTATCTGGGAGACGATGGATGGGGCGAGTGGGCTCGTTCCTGTGGGATGGATCGATCGGTGGAAGGCTGATCGAGGAGATACCTGGTACCATTCCTCGTAGTATACTTGTACGCACCTAGTGCCTCCCCAACTTCGTCCACATACTTAGACAAGTAAAGACAGAGAGATGGATTTCGCATGGGATGATTTGTGTGTCTGGTGGTGGTCAGGGATGTGATCCCAGGGCGCCTCGACCTTAAGAATAATCATGCCTTAAGATATGCTTGCGGCACTACTCCTGATACTCCTTCGAGCAACCCCCCCCCCCTCCATCGTGCCGCTGTCAGGGTCTAATCCGCTATCTGTCAGGACATGGTGACGGGTAGGGATCAGCCAGCATCAATACCAAAAGATTGACTTGCAGCTTATTTCCCCGGCCGTTTGCGGTTTCTTTTTCTTGCCCTTCCGCCGACCCACCTCCACATCGACATCGACAACTACAATACCACTACAGGATTCTGAGAGAGTCGAGAATACGCATACACAAGAGGTAGATTCCTGCCTCGGGTTGCCTGCCATCATGGCGAACGAGCATGACTTCGAGATGACCCCCTTCGACACCAAGTCGCCCATCGACACCAGCGCCCGGCGCATCAGCCGGACCAAGTCGACCCTCACCAACGACCGCGCGGTTATGAGCCGAATGGGGGCCACGCAGGAGCTGAAGGTATGGCAGAAAAAGGGAAGGAAATGCTTATGATCTCAATATACTAATTAATCGTAGCGAAATTTCGCCTCGCTTTCCATCCTGGGCATGTCCATCACCCTGCTCTCATCGTGGGAAGGTGTGGCAACCAGCTTCCAGCTTGGTCTCCTCAACGGTGGTCCGACCTCCCTCGTTTGGGGCATGCTCTTCTCCGCCTCAGGGACGACGTGCCTGGCCCTCTCGCTGGCTGAGATGGCCTCCATCTGTCCCATTTCCGGCGCACAATATCATGTAAGGTCCCGAAGGCTGGTGTGACAGTGGCGGGGCAGGAACCAACGCTCTCGTTGAGTCCCGAGCAAATATACATATATTCCATATCCTGGAAGCCGCATGTCCTAGATACATGCTGATCTATTTCTCTATAGTGGACTGCTCTGTTCTCCCCTCCCAAGATACGGGTGTTTATGACCTGGATGCAAGGTGAGAATGGAATCCGACATCGGCACAAAGAAGATAGATATTGACGGAGTGCACAGGATGGGTCACGGTCTTTGCATGGCAAGCTGCTTGCACAAGCATCTGTTTTATCACGGCTACTCAAATCCAAGGCCTAATCATCCTCAACAATACCAACTATGTAATCGAGCGTTGGCACGGGACTCTTCTTGCCTGGGTAAGCTCCAGCTGCCACAGTGAGAACCCTTGAGCTAACGAGTGCGCAGGCCCTTTGCCTCTTGACCTTCGCGGGCAATGTGTACGGCATCAGACTCCTTCCGGCAATCCAGTTGATGGGCGGCCTCTGCCATGTCATCTTCTTCTTCTGCCTCGTTATCCCGCTCATCCTTCTGGCTCCGCGCAGCACCCCGGATTTCGTGTTCACGCAATTAATCAACCAGGGGGGTTGGTCGAGCGATGGCATATCGTGGTGTGTCGGCCTTCTCACTGTCACCTACTGCTTCATGGGTAAAGCGTCGCCATTTGACTCTTCATTTCTCCTGACTGACTTCCCCACTAGGCTTCGATGGAGCTGTCCATATGAGCGAAGAGGTGCGGAATGCACCCATCGTGATCCCGAGGATGCTCGTCCAGACGATTGCGATCAACGGCACGCTGGCTTTCTCCTTTGTCCTCGTCCTTCTATTCTGCATTGGAGACTACCAGCAGGCTCTGGAAACCCCCACGGGGTACCCCATCATCCAGATCTTCTACCAAGCAACCGGGTCAGCCAGAGCTGCCACTGCCATGCAGTGCGCGATTACGTCAGTCGGGTTTATCAGCTCTCTCGGCGTCGTGGCATCGGTATCCCGACTCACATGGGCCTTCGCCAGAGACGGCGGCCTCCCATTCAGCAAATTCTTTGCTCATGTAAGGACCCCTTACCCCTTTCCCTAGCACGCACACCATTGACGGTATCAATTCTAGATTGATGGACGATATCACGTTCCCTTCCGTGCGATCGGCCTCGTATGCGTCGTAATCTCGCTCCTCTGCCTCATCAACATCGGGTCTAGCACAGCCCTCGGCGCCATCATCAGTATAGGCACAGCCGCCATCGTTATCTCCTACACCATCCCCATCATTCTCCTGATTCGCAAGCGCCTGGTCAACGAGCCCATCCCATTCGGACCCTGGACCCTTGGCCGCTTTGGTCTGGCGGTGAACCTCTACGGCGCCTTCTTCGGCGTCTTCATCTCCATCTTCTCTCTTTTCCCTACGACCATCCCTGTAACCGTGCAGAACATGAATTACGCCGGGCCCGTGCTCCTAGGTCTCACGATCATTGCCGGCCTGGATTGGTTCATTAGGGGAAAGAACGTGTTCAAGGGGCCGTTAAGAGAGATGATTGAGGAGGTGGTAGAAGGCGGTGGAAGGAGGAGGAGTACGTGGGAACCGGACTCAGCGTGAAAGTATATATACCAGTTTTTCCAGTAATTTGTAGAATCCTTGTTACGAAACGCTTATGATACCTTATATATAGAGCACGACAATGTAAAATATAATGATTGATCAGCACAGTTTCTTTTTCCTAGATCTGTAAAGTGACTCGAAGCAACAGCGGGACGGCAGACGGTATGAACCCCAGGTCCCTTCTGTCATACCATATTTCTGAAAGACAAAGACACAAAATCGCGAATTAAAGCTTGATGCATCCCGGATACCTTGAATGCTCCCCCACGCGTCCATCTGCATGCAAAATCCCGACTGACGCGATGCATGCAATTATTAAGGTTTCTAGCAAACTTAAATTTGACGCAGATCGCAACAGGGCTGGTCCTGGCTTGCGCGTTCCTTGGCCACGCGCAGCCTCGTTTCGCTACCGGCAGCTGGGTGCGGGAGGTTTTTTGCGACGACCGACGTGAACCCTAAAGTTAGGGAAGCTAGAAAGCTAGGAGCGCGACAGGGAATTCTTACTTCCAACGACAACCACGATATAGTATAAGAGGAGCCACTGACCAGCAGTCGACAATGGGATGGTTCTGGGGATCTCCATCAGATGGTGAGAGCAATGGGGCGAAAGATCCCTTGCGCGATCTGGATCCCAGCTTGAAGGCATTCCTGGCGAAAGAATCGCCAGTGAAGTACAACACCACGTCTTCCTCTCCCTCCGCGACATTAGCAGCAGCTCCAATTCCTCAACCAGCCTCCTCCTCTCAATCCACAACCGCAACCTCACCCTCGCCCGCATCCCAACAAACGGAGTCCCCCACCCCCTCTGCCTCGCTCTTCCCGGACGGCCGCTACGCCCATCTCTGGAAGACATACACGCCCCAAACGGAAGTTGAAGCATCGGGAAAATCTGACCAGGAGAAGATCAATGATGTCCTAGAGGGGTATAATCAGCGCAAAGCCGAGATAGGGCGCGCGGCGCTGGAGAACTGTGCACTGGAGCAGGGGGATGTGAATGAGTGCTTCCGAACAGGAGGGGTAAGGGCCAGATTGACGATGTGCAGGGCGGAGAATAGGAGGCTGGATCGGTGTTATGTTATGCAAGCGGTAGGTGGTTGTGGTTTTTCTAACATTGGGAGATGAAAGGGAGGATGACGATGTGGGAAAGAACGAGGCTGATTATAGAGGTACAGAAATTCCTGAGAGCTCTTGGATATTTATCTACATACGACAGACCACCAGAAGTCGATGAGCGGATCCAGATGCATGCCGATACATTATATCACCGCATGCTCGAACAGGAAGAAGCTATCGACAAGGCTAAAGCAGAAGGCAGACCGATCCCCTCGTTCCCACCGCTCATAACATCCAAGCCGAAATCCTCCATGCCAGCAGCTAGCCCTGCGACGGAGAAATCCCTAGACGATAATCGTCTCAAGATAGAGGAATTATCTCCATCAGTGCAGGCGTCGTTGAAGAAGAAACTCGAGGGCCTGAGCGAGCCGGAGAGAAGAATTGAAGAGATGGCCATCAAAGCGGAAATCCAGGCGGGCGAGAAGGTGGCAGAGCAGCTCGGCTCGATATATGATAGGCAAGCGGAGGAGAGGAGAAAGAGGAAGGAGGAGGGGAAAGAGCGAATTGGTGATCGGATATCATCCATCTTTGGATTTCGGTGATACGGAGGAGATACATACGTGTGCGCCGGAGTTGCAAAGTGTTAAGGCCAGCATTGGACTGGGAAAAGTACTGCAGTCTTTGGTATATTAAAGAGGGATTTGTATGATAAAACAGAGATAATACAAATATACTAACAGCAGGGCGTGGGCCATCACCGCTCAACGACACATCCGTTCTGGAGAGGTTCTTATCTTCTGGCAGGAAACGGCCCCTAGCAACTTATATCCGTATCTAATATCGATATGTATGCTTTTACCCGTCCTTTCCAGCTCGATCCTCCTACAGAAAAGTGGTGCCCCAATATATAGTAATGTCCAATTGCAGGCTTTCGTCAAATTTTGTTGCAAGTCGCATATCCGAAAGCTCACATATCTCTCTGGTAAACCCTTATAGCCTATGTGAAAGGGACAAAGAGCAATGTTACGTAAGTTAGCTAGTAGGATCGAAGTGCAGCAAAGGTCGAAGAAGTCGAGGTCCACAATTGGTCAACCTAATCGACTCTGATTCCGCCCTCTCTGCAACTTGCAACAAGACAGGTTGCAGCTTCTGATGCGTCTGCATAGGTAGGTAGGTTACCCTCACTTTGCCGCTCACCGAATTTGTGAAATTATTGATTTCTAGGTGTGCAACAAAACCTCATCCACGGCCAACCTTAACCACTTGTTGCTGGCGGCCAATCTTGAGGCTCTCTATCATACAACTTTGTAGCACGTCGACATGAGCTGCCCGAAGATGGACAACAAAATTCCTATTGGAGCTAGTCTGATAGGCTATTACATTTTTTGCATATCGCACTTTATTACTAGATCACATGGGCCTGAGATTTGGAGAGGGATCCTTTCCGTTTCTGGAGGTGTCCACTTTGGAATTATCATGTGCAGCGTTTGATACCAACACGAGCACGATCTCAACTGAAAGTTTCCCGTGAGTAAAATAGGTGCTCCCAGGGCTATTCTTGGGATTCCATTCCATAATGTAAGGCATACGTAATTCATTGCAGCCACTAACGTAGATCTATAGTTCCCGATTCAAGACGTGCTGTGCAGCATCCCATTGCGCTCTCTGTTCACAGATAACTCCCACTTCCCAATTCATTTTAAGCTGAAGCCCTGTCATCAACATCTAGCTGATCAAAGAGTCCCATTTCTCTACTCTCTATACCACGTCCGTGACGATCTGTCCGCCCTCCCACGTCTCACCTGCCTCGAGCTTTTGCCACCCCTTGACCGCGCCAGCTTCAACACAGATCATGTTCCTGTACCCGTCGGCGGGTGCGAAGTCCGCCATGCTAGCCCCGTCCGTCCACGGGTTCCATACGACGACCTCGTTGAGATTATCTCTGGTGATACTGAACTTAGGTTTCCCGGCCTCGGCGATGACGACGGGTGCACTGGGCCCGCCAGCGGGAGTGTACACACGGTCAATCTTAGAAGAGATGCTAAGGGTAGAAGATGGGGAGGTATTGGTCGAGATAGGCGTGGTCAGCTTATCGATGTATGACGAGGTTTCGAGGCCCGAGACGGAGACCTTGGAGATGTCCTACTGGATTATTAGTAGCTGGTTGGATATAGCTGTTGGACTTGGAGGACATACATTGATCCGAAAGTAAGTGTGCATCAACACCTGGAACTCCCACGCACTCTCGCCCTCATTCCGCACCACAACGCTCGTCATCAGGCCCTCCCGCCCAAGTGTAACGCTATATATTAGGCCAAACGCATACGGCCACGCCTCCTTGCTCGCCTCGTCCAGATTGCTCTGGCTAAGACCAAAATCCAGCTTGACGCTACTATCCCCGCCATCCGTAGTCCCGGATCCCTCGCTGGTGCTCTTGCCCAAAAACTCCCACCTCGACGTCCGCGCGAAACCGTGCTGCGGCAGCGTCGCCGTGGCAGCGTGGTCGGGGGCCTTGCCAAAGACGGGGAAGACGAGCGGGATGCCACCGCGGACGGCCTTGGAGCCGTCCAGTGCAGCCTTCTGGCTCAGGAACAGCTTCTCTTTGCCCGTGGCATCTTTCCAGCTCACGATCGTGGCACCGTACAGCAAGATCTCGACAGACTCACCTGTGGGCAGCACGGCAGACACACGCGAGTTGGCGTGGGTGATGTTGACCTGCGCCTGCGGGGCTAGGCCGGGTGAGACGGGGTTCAGGGCCGATGGCTTCTTGGGGCGGTCGACCATGGTGATGCACGTGCTGTTGAAAGCGTACTGAGAAGGATTGGCGGATTGGAGCAGGATTTTATGGGAGATCAGTTCGTGCGGTGGAGGATTGGAGGTCGGAGAGGGTCGACGAGTGATGTGAGGGGTTCTTGGTGGGATGTTGGCGGTTGGCTGACTAAGCATGCCAGCCTGAAACACCAACAGACAGATTATGGAGAATAGGGGTAACAACATGTAGTGTTACGATATATATGTATGTATGTATATATAGAGAGAGAGATTTATATATCTCAATCTATTTTTTTTATATAATAGTCAGATGTGGAGGATAATCTCGTATTACTACTGTCTTCGGCCTGCATAGACACATTGTCGTGGTATGAAGTACAATTCGTGGTATACCTGTAGACAGCTAGGTCCTATAAACTCCTCTGATGAATGCCAATGCGGGTCCTTTAGAGCTATTCCTGACCCTCCGCCCCAGCCGCCAAAAATGCAAATAATACTCCGAGCCCAATGCAATTTCACGAACTCTCTGCTCTCCCTCTTCGAGCAGCGCCATATAATTTCTCCTTGGCATCCATAAACATATCCTCAAACACATTCACCTCATCGCGAGTTAGGACTGCAGTGGCAAGCTCGCCGATCAGGCTCTGCAACTTCTCTCTCATGCTCGGCATCGCAGGGGCACCCTCTTGCGACTCGGCTTGGACAGGTGCACTGGCTCCTCGAAGGACGTCGACAGATCGAGTAGGGCCATGTTCAATCATATTGGAAATGTCCATCCTGTCGTGAATCGACTTGCGCATAGCTGCAGAGCTCTCCAAGAAATCGCTGTCGTCCATGGTTGTATCAGCAATGACTTCAGCGACGATCTCCTTTGAGTCTTCAGTGCTGTCTACTTGCACAAGCTCTCTAATGGGTGTGGCGACCTCTTCCACATCGTCATCAACGGGCTCCTTTTTGTGAATTGCTTCTGAAGGTGCAACCATGGTGGCTCCTGCTACCTCTTTCCCGGTTGACGTAAATATATCAGCTGTGCTATCAAACTCCAGATTCTCCTGTGAATCATCTACGCCGACAGACGAGAAACTTTGCGATGGCTCCGACTCGACATCCGGACTCATATCAGTCTGCATTGAAAGTCGAGAGCGTCGCTGAGCCCGCCCTCTCCGTCTCTTAGAAGGAGAAACACTCTTCACAGACATATCCATTTCTGTAACTTTATTAGCATACGTCGAGCATTAAAGCTCGTCACGCTTACCTTCAAGTTTCCGGGTCGGACTATCCGGCACTTCCTCTGCGGCTTCTGTCGCTTGCTCATGCTTCCTTTTCTTTGAAGCTGGACTTAATGAGTAGTTACGGATTCGAGTGAAGAGTGCTCTGCGTGGCTTGCGCTTTGACGACTTGTACGGTTCATAATCGTCCGGTGTATCGACGAAGATGGTTTCTTCTGGATCCAGCTCTTCTCCGTCCTCTGTGACCAAAACAGAGCCTTTTAGACCAGGCGTTTCCGGGACCAGAGAGGGAAGAGAGGAAGGTTGTGATCCTTTGCTAGAGGAAGAGTTCAGGCCCAAGCGGGTTCTCTCTCCCTTGTCACGACTCATTGCAGTCAGTTCTGCCGTGTCGGCCATGGGCGAATCGACAGGGGCGTCGCTTGGTCTAGCTGGACACAGAGAATCGACTGACCCAGATTCCATTCCAGGCATATTCTCCTTTTTAGCAGAAAATCTAACACTACGTCTTGGATGTCCCGAGCTCTGGTCATATTCTTTGACCAGTCTCAACATACTAGACTCGTCAAAGTCGCTGATGGGCGATGATACCTTCTTTGCTGTTGTCTTCTCTCTATCAAGACGAGGCGAGGAAACTGCATCCTCAAATACGTCTATATTAGCGGTGTGGCCATCAGAGGAGACTGGGCTTGTGAGCGCATCGTGGAATACTGGCGTTGTTCGAGATTGCTGAGCAGATGCAGAGTCATCGGTGCCATATGGCGTGCCAGTGACGGCTGGGACGCTTGTGTCTACGGAGGTTTGACTGTGCTTAGACACCGAGTCGGCAGCGGAGCTCCTAGTGATTCGTCCAGATCTAGCTGGTATCTCTGATGCAGATGTCTTGAGATCGCTGCTCGCATGTGGAGTCTCTTCGTATGTAGAAATAGTACGGGTAGTCTCGACAGCATAAGGATCGATCTGGGCTGACGGGTAAAGAGGAGTCATGTTAACGTTGCTCAGGTCTTCCACTATTTCAGGAGGCGAAGACGGGATATCCGACTCATCGTCATAGCTCGCAATTTGCTTCTTCGTAATGGCTTCCGGCGGCGAAGACGGAGGTTCTGAAGTGTTTGCTCGTGTAGGGGTTGGCGACGAGTTGACAAAGTCATCTTCTTCCGCTTGAAGAATAAGGGTTGGAGTAGTCTTCCGTGCGATAGTAGGTGAAGCAATTGAGCGCGTTTTAGATGTCGACCTATGTGACGGAAGCTCTGGAGTTGATGGTGTTCCCTTGGTGCGCGGGCTCGACCTGAGGTCAGGGAACATCGCAGCTTCAATCTTTTGTCGTTCTTTAACTTCTTTTTGCCTATCAGTCAAGAGTTGGGACTCAAGTCTTTCATCGATTATTGGAGAAGAATCAATAGCTTCGAACTGAATCTGAGAATCATCATGCCTGAGTTTAGGAGTTGGAATTCGTTTCTTCGCGTTCCTGAAGCCTACCTCGGGTGTTTCCTCCCGAGATCGTTTGTTTACTCCCAGGAGCGGTGACACACCCCGGATGGGAATTTGGCCCTCTGATTTCTGATCCATAGATGAATCTAGACGTGTTATAGGCTGTTTCCCCAAGATTGAACCAAATCTGGGTTCAAAGAAGGTAGCCGAGTCATTTTGAGTCTCTGGAAAGGTTAGTCGTTGACGATGTTCCTCAGAAGCTTCACTTTCGACAGTTTCCTGAAAAAATGGAAGCTGCAGATCTGCAATAAGGCGAAGTCGGAGCAGCACAACTCTGACTTTCGGCGGATACTCCAGGCCCTCGGTGCAGTCAGCGAAAGTGGCGTTCCAGAGCCGGACTGCCTCATTGACAATTGCACCATGGCTACTCTCTAAACCAGCCAGAATGATGGGTTCCAGATTGCTAAGGATTGCGGAGTGACCATGATTATGCCTCATGTTTGGAATCTGGTTACAAACTGTCATCCAGAGTGATGTGATCTGTAATCGTTAGTTAGATATTCATTTAGGTATACATATAACGTACCGCCTGCGAATAAGCATTGCCCGCACTGAATTTTGAATCCTTGTCAAGAATCCAGCAGGCAATGCCATTTTGAAGCTTCAGGTAGACACTGTAGAGCATTACAGCTGGGCAGCGACCGAGAAGTCCGGTGGTAGCAGAAAGCACATCTGAATACTCTAGAGCCTGGTCCTTCTTGAATGATGCGTACGATCGCTCCAAACATCCTTGTAGGCATATGTATAATTCATTATATGGGTCGAAGTTAGATGGCTTCATACCCCCAGTTGCAGCACCCCATAATCTTCTCCGAGCTCCATCAAGAGCTTGCCGGTCTTTCGGATAATTCGCCTTCGACACTATCATGCGGCAGTAAGCAAGGCTATAGTCTGAACCTGCTGCTGCACCCTTGAAGAATCTTGCAGTGAAGGAACGAGCTAATGGTTCAATAATAGCAATCGCTCTGCCGCCGTCACCGGCGTCAAGGGTAGCAGAGTTTACCAACGCTTCATAAAGGCTTCTCCACCCTGGAAGCAGTATACGTGGAGACCTATGGATACAGACCTCGAGTATCTCCAAAGCATTGCGATAGTCAACGCCTAGTGGCTGGTCAATATTCCTCAGATTGCCATTCGAATTATCATCCCTGGTGTCTGTAGCACGTGTTGCGAGATCCGCTAATACTTGCCAGATCAATTTGCAAGGCTCATTAAATTCGCCATCGACCGGAAGCAATTGTAAAAGCTCCTTGATCAGTTCCATCTGCGACCTGCTTGAAGGCCGTGCGTTGATGAAGGGAGTGAGAATTCGCCGGACCATCGATGTAAACTTCTCACCGTACTCCAGCCCAGGGCAAATATTCGTGAGCAAGATGAAAAGATGGTGTAGCGGACACTGGATCTCGCCTCTGGAATTTCTTGGCCGATGCGATGGGGTGGAGATGACCACGAATGTGTCTTGGTTGCCGATTGAAAGCAGTTTCTCAGTAAAGGGAAGAACTCCCAACTTATCGATTGCTGACAATATGATGTTGGTAAAACTGGAGAGGAACTTCTCTAGGCCTGAACCATTTAAAGCTGGGAGACTTTGCAAATTCTTTGGTCCCGTATGCCAGGTCCGGTAAAGGAAGTTGAAAATGCAAGCTACGCAAGCCATTGTCTCATTAGCAACCTTGACTTCTTTAACAGCAGGGGCGGCAATCGATGTGATATATGTATCCCATAGACTTGTAATAGCGGTCCCCTCCTCAGTGAGATCCCAATAGAGCTGCTCGAGAAGAGGATTCATCAGGGTAAAGACACGCAAAGCACTCTTCCGAAGCCACTTAGAGTCCAGAGCCGGGAGCTCACTTGCATCCATATTCGAGTCCGTCGTACTAAAGTCCATGGCCCGCGTATCCTTCCAAAGCCGTGGTGTGGTTGAATCAAACAAGCCTTTTAATATGAGACAGGCATCTATGCGATCTTGTCTGGCCGATTCAGGGGTTTGAAGAGAATTGTGAGAGGTCAAAGTGTTTCCCACAATTTGAAGAACATAGTTGTCCCAATACTGATCCAGTTGCGTCTGGGTCGAATTGGGCCAGAGTGAGTAATAGAGCAAAACACAAATGCTATTGAGGGTGGCTTTACGAGCTTTGCCAGTGGCTTTGCCCTTGCGTTTTAACTGTTCAAGTAATGGTCGACTGAGGATGCTAATGATGTTTGGAGACGTTTTCTCGTCGGGTCGAATAGCGAAAACTAAACGATTCCATGCCAGGTTGGCTTCTAGTTTTGTCTGCTGATCACTGCAATTGAAACACTCCTGGATTACCTTAAGCCAAACGTTCATAAATGCCCATTGTTCGAATTGACGAGGTCGACAACGGAGGAACAGTACCACAACACTCCAGATTTGGGGAACACTAGCGCTCCCACCTTCCTGTTTCTTGTGTACCATGGTCTGCATACGCTTTGCAAAGTGTTCTCCATATTTCGTGACCGATTGCTCGTCTTGTCGCTCTCGTTGGAAAATTTCCATGACCGCACGAGATGCCCTGCTCTCAGTGCCAAGTACCAGAGCCGCTTCTAGACCCAGTTCGATTGCATGCGTCCTGGTGTCCTTGACGCTACTGAGAATATCACCGAAGAGGTCTTCGACCCAGTCGGTGTTGGCTAGCATGCAGGGTCTAGACTTGCGTATCAAATTCCGGTATATATTTAGTCGCCCAATTACAATGCTCTTCCCCTTCACAAAATTCTCAATCTCATGAAGTGCATGGATTAATCTTCCAACTCTCTCAATATTCATGACCTTTGTTGAAAAGCTCTGCTGCGCAATAATGAACATCAGATGCTTAGCTATGTCCTTAGACATCGCAGGATCCTCGAAGGTCTTGATGGCATGGTCGACAAGATAGGCACTGAACTCATTGTTGAAAAGATCGGCAATCGCAGTTTTGTGGAGAAAGCTCGAGAGGAGTATCAGATCATTAATAACAAGGGGAGTGTCCAGAGAGCCCGTTGAAGTTTTCGCAGCCAAGTCTCGTTTCATGAACTGCTGCAGCAAGCCCATCTTCTCCTTTAACGCGCGTATATCAGGTACATTGTCGTGTGCTTTTATCGTCCCTGAAAGCGTTGTATAGGCATCCATTCTCGAATTTCGGTCCTCCCCAGCCAACTGTTGAGCTACCGATTCAAGCATGGTGGCAAGACTGCTGTATGTATGTGGAGGGGAGAGTTTCGACGTTGAGACTAGATTAAGGCTGGAGATGTTGACTCCATTATACGGCTTCAGGATTGACTTGATGGGTTTCCTTTCTCCCGAAGTTGGCACCGGCTGGTTGTTAGGACTTGAGGTAGCTTCGTCGTCCCACCCAACCCTCTTCCGAGTGATGCCCGATGACTGGTTTGGAGAATCCGCTGACGAGTTGGGCGTACTACTCAAAGCTGGTTCACCAGTGGTATCCTTCTCCCTCGAGAAGATACGACCGAAGAACAAGGCTGCCTTTGACTCGTGGTTGCCGGACTCTCGAGGAGGAGTAGGAGGTCTAGGGGTTGTCGCTGGCAGTTGTCGATTTAGTGACATGTGCGCCAGAGGTACCATGACTGCGATCTCGAGGAATGAGAAGGACAAGCTTCATCGAGACGCAGGTTTCCATCCAGTACTACTCCATGGTAGTTGGATATAAGGCGTGGAAATTTCTCAGGCGTGGATCGATGTTCATGGTCGCCTATCGAAACGCGACCAGCCGACTTTAATCAACGCGTTCGCGTCAAAACCACTATAATGCCCTCACGTGATGACATCAATTGATCTACACTTAAAAGTCGGGAACAGACTAAATTGATGAGATTCACTTATGCTGAAGAGATATATGTATAACGTGCTTTATAAGCTTATTGGTCACTCTATACACGTATCCACGCGACTAATTTTGAGCCACAGTGACCTTGACTTACACCACCATGCCTGCATTTGATCTTGTATATACCATTTCCAATCAACCATGGCTGCGCAACCTCGAGCGATAAAGAAAGGCAGCCTTTAGCAATTACAGCAACTTCTCTTCTCTTCCTCCCTGGATTCCTTATATGCCGCTATAGACTTTGAGTGGCCTGTATCTATCATGAATAATTTCACGCCATACTCGGATACCTAAGCAGGAATTTCTGTCCTCTATACTCGAGGTTTTAATCCATTTGTACGAAAGGAAAATTAAGGCTAGAGACTTATAACTTCATCACTAGATGGGATGTATATTATGCCGAATCAGTTAAAAAGTTTCTTCAGGGGACTTTAGAAAAAAATTTCAAGCAAGATGTTGAAATGTATCAATAGGCTTGTTCGCCGTAACCTAAATCGCTTTGATAGGTCATGGTCTCTCCGAGGACCTTGCTGCACTAAGGTTCTTGGATTCGATATTCACACCTCAGTGATCGGTATCTTTGACACAGTCAATATAGTTTCTGAGCTAGGAATAGATCAATACACATTAGGGTGATTTTTTAGAGAGCCTGAATACCCTGAGTCAAGCGCTGGAACTTCGCAATGCTAGAAATGATACAATTTCACTTTGCGGGCCTTGATCCTCTTAATACTCAAAGGCCACAGGAAGCAGAAGCTTGAAACATTAATACCAAAAGAGGAGGAAGTAAGAATGGAAGCTCTTGATCTATAGCGATGAAACCTCTGCCTAGGGTGAGAAGGCCTAAGAAAAAGAGGCCTCGGAAGAAAAGCATTGCAAAATCATAGTCATTTGAGAAGCAGGAGGATATCTGTGAGGAACGGCGACAGGAACGAAGGACAGCTGCTGCCACTGAGAGTCTTACTGTCACGATGTCCGGAAGTTGGTCCAGCTCACCAGCTTCGTTGATGGTGCTGCCTAAGGGTTACCGCCAGGTCTGGCGGTAACGTATAATGGCCTCGGGTACATATTCGGTATATTAAAGATGTCTCTACCTGTTGATTTTCAATGAGGACTGCAGTCTCTCGCAAAAGTGGCACTACGCTAGTGCTATTATGCAGACGGCGACACGCTTGATCGGCGACTATTTTCATAGGACTCGAGGCTCACCTATTCCAAGAAATATAGAAGCTTTCTTCCAACTGAAGCCCTCAACAGAATGACTACAACACCGAGTTGGAGCATCATGTGGAGGTGATTGATACTGAGTGCCTTAACAGGTTCAAGTTATCTCACTTGTCGGAGATGAACAGGTGTTGACTGTATGGAACTGGACTGAATTGGAGGCAGAACTTGCTGAAGTTTGCTGGGACGACGCCCTCGGCGATACCGAAGACTTGGACATTGAAGATAAGAATTGGAATACTGACGGGAAGAGAAGGGCAGCGATGACCGGAAAATGGGCAGGGATGCCGCGTAAACTAGATGCTTGTGAGGGGTATACATCGTGCGTTAGTTTCTACCTCAGCCATTGACCTATCTAGTCTACACCGTCGTCCACGCAACGTTTCAGATCCGCTCATTTCATGAGCCTACCTCCTCTCTAACCTTATTCCCAGGATGGAGAGTGCCTTTGTTTTTGATTTTCGCCTGCTTCTTCTCTGGGGGCGGATATGCCTTCAATGTAATCTCTTGCCATTCCTTCGAGGCTTCATACGCCGCCCGAATAGGCTCCATGAGACTACTGAGAGCAGCTGACACTGCAGGCTTGAGCATTTGTGGCGTTAACTAAAATGTAGTTAGCGTCCGGTGGATAATCATAGCAAAGTTAGATAGGCACATACAACATCGTTCTTGTAATCGTCATGCAACTGCTTGGTGTCGGTGTAAACCAATGGCTCTAACCCGTCCAAGCGTTCGACACGGAATTCTTTGCGGCCCTTGAGAGCCGCAGCTGGCAAGAGAATGAATTCCACCAATGCTAGGAGACCATTCTCTTCAATGACTTGAGGAACCGACACAGCTTTGCGTATCTTCTTAGAGATAACTTCGGGGGGGTCGAGGAGGTCGATCTTGCTGTCTGATAATCAAGATAAGCATCCATGTATTGATAAAAGACGGATCTGAATCGTAGATTAAAAAAGATAAGGGATATTACCTGGGTCACTGGAGCTCATCTTTGCGCCTCTCAAACCGGCCACCATAGGATTAATGAGGTGTGCACGCTGAAGATCCCATGAGCATATGATAGCCTCCTGATTTGTTGCATCTCACCTGCCGGTACCCAATTTTAGGTAACCACTCCTTTGCGGCTATGAATAGCTTCCGCTGATCGACTCCTAATTAAAATTAGTATAATATGATTATGCCGGCTTTGAGAAATACCTCCTAACTGAGCATCAACATGAAGATGTTCTTCATCGAGCACTTGGAGGATAGGATAGAGAAGGCCGCTTAAGGGCGCGTTGTCTGACTTCTTGACAATCTCTGCCCCGGCCCTCTTTGCTTCATGCTCTGAGACCAAAGATGATAATCGATACACATCCATCACGTAGTCAGGGCTTTTCTGGTAAGACGTTCCGAGAACAAACTGGAGCTTCTCGGTAGGCACGCCCACGGACTCCAGTATAGCCTGTATAACTAGTCGATACCAGGCCGCCCTACTTTCAACAAGCTCAAGTGGCGCCTTCAGGTTGTCGAGGAAGCCGTGGATGTCGGCGAGTAAAACGACCACGTCGCAGCCCGCAGCCAAAAGCTGCGCAATTTTCAAGGCTGGGACATAGTAGCCAGTGTGCGGTCTACCAGTTGTCGCGGTGCCTGTGTGTTAAATAGCACGTTAGCAGGTCCCTGGTAGATCGAAGTGGAAGGAGATATCACCCCAATACACTCTTGGGTTCCGTCCTTCAGCCAGTATGTTCTCAATTATCTCGGGGTCCAGAATCTCAGCAAGATTGTCGCTAATGAGTGAAAATCTCTCCCGAGCGTCGAGATCCATGGCGAGAAGTCAGTATCTGAGAAGGGAACCCCCAATTGAATATTCAAGTCGAAGCAATGGAACGCAGTTAGACGTGAGAATGTGGAAACGGAGCGCAAGTTCAAACTTTAAATTCAAGGTTGACTCATCTTCGCCTACTGTCCATCGGACTATGGTTATTCCGGGCATTATTGTGGGTCCATACAGCTGCCACTTACAGAATACATATAAAGCAGTGCAAGTCTCTGTAGTTAGGGAATCAGTCAATTCAGCTATATTCAATCCTGCCTTGTTACTTAGTAAACCTCGAATCGGGTTACGGACCCGGTGTTCGCGCGTGAATTCCACGGCCTATTGTTGTATATTGCGGCTTCCCTCCTGGCTCCTGCAGGAGAGTAGAGCTATGCTGTACGACTCGTGAGACCGTGCAGTCGCCACGAAAAGCATTTGCTTGATTGATTACTAGTCAATAATATGTTCGAATACACTTTCCTTGGATAGGTTAGAGACCACGAGACTGCTTTTGGGTCTCTAGTGCAAGATGCTATTAGGCGTATCAGGAAGATGAGGCCACGAGGCTTAAGAAACGAAGGGCGGTCAAGGTCAGGACTCGAGTCGGACTCTTGGAGAAGTAAAAGGCGTAGACATAAGAGAGGTCGACACAGAACAGGTATGAAACTATACACTATAGGTGTATACTGGCCAAGAGGCTTTTTTGATGGCCACCAGGTAAAGTAAACATGAATAGAAGCTATTAGATATAAAAGTATAGTTATAAACGTGTCTTATCACTAGAAAGTGATTTTCTACTTAAAATTAGAAGTTAATATGAGTTATATACTATACTTACATTATCCCCCTTAAACAAATACTAGCTACTTTAGTTTAAGGTCATTTAAAGAGATAAGAGTATAGCTTTAACCGTAGTTCTATGAACAGTAGAAGCCTTAGAAGTGTTTAAAACAGCTAAATATAAGCATATTCTTATATACATTATATCTCAAATATTCACATGAAAATGGCCCGACCGCCTAAAACCAACACCGCAACCCAGCTTATGTCTAAAGTTCACTTTCTCACCAAGCGCCTAGAGCCCTTGCATGGCAAGGGTGTTATTCACCAGACCTGCTGATTCCAGGATCTGTCGCTGGGTATGGACGTCTGTGATCCGAGGTTCAATGCCGAGGAAGTAAAATAAGATTACGAAGACAACGATAGCCACCCTCGAAAGCACAGCCCGAAAAGAGAGAGAAAGGAAGGCGAGAAAGAATTGGTTGATTAGTTCCAAGGCCGGACGTACGCGTACATAGAGTGGTGAATTGCGAATTTTCTACTCCGAATTAGCTCTACTCTTGTCCTATGAAAGGGGATACCGGAACTCACCTCCAAGTATTTTCCAAACGTCCGTTCCAGGGCTGGGGGGAGAGTGAGCCTTGAAGCCGGATCTTCTGGCCTCGCAATCTCATTCATCAACTTTGGATGCTCGTATTCACCTTTCTCGAGGTCCCGGTATTCGGGTAGTTGCTCCTCTATTTCCTCGATCCTTGGAACCATCGGAGCCAAGGATCTTCTCACAAACCTGGGTCGGGGCCTCTCGGCTGCTGCGAGCCTCGCCCTCAGTTTCGCCGAGGCGTTCCCGCCTCCCACAGTGACCAAGAGAGTTTGGGGTGATGGATCACTCAGGTAGCCGCTTTGATCTACCTCATTTGAGTTTCCGACATCATCGTAAGGGAAGCAGTATCCCTTCCCGTCTAGGTTCGCGGCATGGACAATCCTGGCATAATGGTTCGTGATTGAGTTTGTATAGTAAGACGCAACGGTTTCGCCATCAGGTTGGTTGGCATCGGTCAATAGTGTAGAGCGATTGATTGCTGTGGAAAGTCTTGCCCCGACGTTAAGCAGCTCGGCAGTGTTTGTGGCTTGAGCAGCAAAAGGACCAGTGTTCTGGCCAAAGATGTCTGCGGCACTGGGTTTGGTAAAGCTGCCAATGCCATTAAATGTTATGGAGCTGCGATCATTGGAAGTATTTCCTGACACTGTGCCCCATGTATATTGTGTGTCAACAACCAGGGGAGTGCTGACATATTGATCCCAGACTTGGTTCACGTAGCTTGACCAGTAGTTCTGGAACAGAGATGGGTTGAAATCAATGCCGCCAGTTGGGTTGAGAACTCGGAGGGTAGATCCATCACTTTTCTTAACAATGAGCTGATCCCAGCCTGCGCCGTCAGAGTTGTTTTGCGCGACCAGATTGTTGGCGATGGTTTCGAGTCCGTTTGCGGGAAGACCACTGACATGAGTGACAGTTCCACTCGTGTTTGTAAGTTCCAAGCCAATCGGAATGCAAACGAAATCGACATAGGAGATATTAACATAGATTTCTGCACTAGAGTAGGAGAACTCGCAAAAGTCCCAAGTGAGATTGTAGTTAGGGTCACTGGTATTGGTGGAAGATGGTTCCACAATTTGGGCTCCAGTGCTCGACGGGTTCAGCAGAAAGGTTATTTGGCTACCAATGCTGAACCAAAGTCTTCCCCCGGCGGTATACGGAATGGTAATGCTGGTAGTGGAACCCACTGCTCCAAGTGGAATGGAACAGTTCTGAGCCAGCGCAGATCCATTCGAGGAAGGATTGGCAGGATAATCTATTATATACTTAGCACATACTTCTCCAAGTAGTGAAGTAACAGGTTGTCGTATATGGTAATACAATTTCTGAACGAGGAAGTGGCGTTTTCAGGGAACATACAAGGTGTAACACCATCTGCCTCGAGCAGATAAGTGGACGAGTTGTTGTTAATGGCTAATCCCGTGACATATGCATAGACCGTATTAGAGGTAGTCGAATTGTAGAGATTGAATGTGGTGGTGCCACTCGTAGCAGCAGCTGGCACCTTCTTGGATGGGGCAGCAAGAATATGATGCTTCTCCTGCTGAGTGAGGACGTCGTTGATTGTGGACATGGTATCTGACTTGATGGGACTAATTAAGGAATGGATAAGGAAGCTTCGAAGGAGGGAGAAGCTGGCCTGTTCGACTATCTTAGAGTAATATCTCAGTTCTCAAGCACTGGCTGAGGAGAGTAGAAAGTCTCACTGAGGAAGGATGCAAGACAGGATAGTGAAGCGGTAACAATCCAACTTGAGGATCATTCAGACATATATACCTGTGCCCATTGTATTGCGGCAAGAGAAGGGAGCTAAATGATGCTCATTGGCTACTTAACGCAGAGGTATACCTCGAGCATTGTCATAAGGTGAGGTAGATTTGGGATGGACCCCACCGCCTGCCGCGTAAAGAGGCGTGTGCCAACCCCTTGCCTTGGAACCTGTAGCCAGGAAGCTGTGTTGTAGGAGCGCCGACGTATCACCGTTGCGGCCCGTTCGCCAGAAACTTTCAGGATGTGACATGCCTCCATGCAGGTACCGAGAGGGGACGATCTGCCCCAAAGAAGGCGCGGGGTTCAAGGCTGGCAAGTCCAACCGTTCCGCGCCATTGGCTGAAAGGCAGGGCAGAGGCAGCCCCTTTACCTTCGCTTGTGCGTCACAACTGGATTGCGGCTCCGTAGCGCCGCCAGAAATCGTGGAAGGCGTCCAGAAGTCCTGAACCAGGGACTCCACATTGCAAGTAAGACAACTGAGACAAGATCCACCCTGTCGGAATATGTCCGTCATAAGATCTGCCATAAGATCTGGTGGAGGATCACATGCGGTGAATAGGGGAGATGCTACAGAACTGTGTCGGTGGAAGAAGGACCGAATAATTTGAGGGGGACATCTACGCCGCGAATGTTCTTCGAAGCTAGAAGGACGGGTTAAAGAAGTTCATGCATAGCATCGACCATGAGAAGCGCCAAGGACATCGGTCCCACGGAGCACAGCCGCACGGAAACCCAGGCCTTCCTGGGATAGCGGAGAATTAAAGGAGACAGGACGCGGAGATGAAGACAGGGAGGAGGGAGGGAGGGAGGGCAGTAGCATTGGACAGGGAGATGTTCTAAAAGGAGGGATCAGCAGAGCTTTCATATGCTGGTACTACTTTGTAGCTCTCCGCCAGTCAATCCCCACGGTCAGTAGTGTACCAACTGTACGTACATTCTAGACTGAGTGCGGAGCTGCTCACCGAACCCAGCACTGGCTGGCGGGCTGAAGGACCGCAAGGGAAGGGAGTACTTTAATTTCCGTTTCGGGGGCGATTGAGCGCTTACATAACGCGCGCAATGTCTTACAGGTTCCAAGTTGGGGAGTCCGCGATAGAAGTTTATCTGCCCACAGAATCCCATTCCGGATGTGGTTTGGGACCCAACGAGATGTGGTGTGACATCCAGTACGTGTAGGTCTCATCGCTCACACCCATATCTGCGACAGTGCTCTGCATGGTGCTGCGTAACCTACCTGGCAAAGGTGGTACTACTTTGTACTGTATGGTCTGGGGTAATGGATAAGGCGATAGCAGGGGAAGGGTTGTTCTTGGCACCATAGCGTTGCTTTTGGGGCAGCGCCACGCTCTTCATCGGGCACCCCGGGGAGATCGCCAGAGGAGAATACAGCTGGAAGCCTTCTGGGCCCTGTATTCAAGAGAATGTGTGCAGATCTCGTGACTGCCATTCAGCCAACAGCCTGCTTCCCTCCGTCTGAATTGCAGGATTGAAGAACTATGTCCCACTCACAGCACGCCAGATTCCTCATGTTTATAGTGTCTCGGGCTCTAAAAGATGCCTGAGAAGTAGTCACTACCTGTCCGTCCCAGCTGCGAAAGGCTCGAATCTCCACCTCAGCCCTGGCTCTTTCCTCTTCGGCGCACCATCGGTATGGTGTATGACATCGGATTTCGTTCCTCTCCCTATAGGTTTCTTGTGGATCTTCTCTCTCTGGGCCATGGCGCTTCTGTTTGAGAGCGTGAATCAGCACGAGGCTATCTTAATGTGCGTTATGAGAGGTTGTGCGAGAATTGAAAACGTACACTTCATACGACGAGATGGGCCTTCTACTATCCTTGAAGCATGATAGCCCGAGTCCGATGAAAGGAAGACACATCTTAGACGAATGCGAAATAGAAGGGGGTTTGTGTCATAGTTTTGGCAACAAGTCCTCCAGTGAGGTATATAAGGTCGACTCTTGACGGTAAGGCGCACTTGAATGGGGCGATGCACACGGAATGGCCAAGACACAGCCTACTTGCAATCCCGAAAGCCAGCCATATCTAAACTCTCTGTTCTTAGCCAGATCTCGATGTCTGGAATCTTAAGCAGCTGCGAATCTCTTCCAGCGAAGAAGAATTGATGGTTTCGTGCCTGCCCCTAGAAATACCCTTGAGGGTTAGGCGCAGCCGAATGTCAGTACTTTATTTCTCACCGGGCCAGTGCTTCACCGCATCCCTACTGAGCTTCCTTGGCGCGTAAAAAGGCCAACCAGGTCTCATACATGTGAACCATTGGCGTGCTGGCTTGCCTAGGAGCTAGGAAGCCCTTGCTGGCGAGACGGCGGTATTGCGGAGGCGCGGCATAACCTGAAGCGATGGTGAACACGTTTGTGACATGAACAAAGATAATGAGTACAAGAGCGATGTAGTATTTTCGTATTCAGTACTTGCCGCGAAATTATTTTCTAAAGGCAGGTAGAGCTGCTTGCCGGCGTTTATTTTCACCGCTTTACTTGTATTTATATAGTCCATGATTGCATTGCAACAAACTTCCTCTGAGATTTCTCTTTTACTACACCACCACCCAGCAAAAAAGGGCCCCGACAAGCAACTAGCCTTGATAGGTACTTGGCAAGGCCCTCTGGACACCAATAAACTTGTGAAATGATTCCTAAGGACAAACTAGCTAGCCTAGAGCATCCTCTGTTCAAGAGCAGGGGGAACCCACCGAATAGAGACTCTGCCAAGGGTTCGCCAGCTGTAGCTTTCAGAGTGCAGCGGACGATCTTAACCTTCCCTACACAATTGCGAAAGTTCACCTACGACCCCTCATGAAAGATTGTCTACTTATGCCAACATCTTTCCCCTAACGGTAAGCGCCTACTATACAATCCCAACTCAGGTTTCCGAGCGTGGTGTGTTCGGTGCATCCGGCATCCATATAGAAGATATCATCATCAAGACCACCATCCACAGCAGGCCTTGAGCTAAAGTGCTAGATAGCACTGCATATCACGTTACAATTCCCTTCGTACCCTGTTCGCAACGTTGTAGATCATCAAAGCCGTCGGTCCCCTCTGAATTATTTACCCTTTCTATGGTCGGGCCTTCTCTGTCTTTTCTCTGTCGGGTTCGGTATATTATTCCCCGACCTTTTTCGCCGCTTTTCGTGCAGAGACCTACTGCACGCCCTTTCACATGGGATGCAGGTGAGGGTTGATCTAAAGAATTGAACATATGGCTCGATTCTGTCTATGTTGGTGTTCACGCAGGCAGGTTGGGACGACGGAAGTATTTGTTTGATTTGCCTCTCACCGCATCCGGATCTAAGAGAAAATATGTGGCTAGGAGATAGGTTGTAGTTGGCGAGCGTCGAATTGACTTTGAAGATGCAGAGACGACGTTTATACTGTCATGGCTAGTGGATTCCTTCCCACCCCCCTAGCAAAAAAACAAATATTTTAGTATGACCTTGAGAGCAGGAGATTCGATTCGTGACTTATTCTATGATAATCCTATCAATGCAAACCCCACAGTGCAATGTTCAAACGGACCCCTTAAGGGCAATTTTTGGACTCCAGCAACGTTCTTAGTCCGATGCCGCAACGCCTGTGCGATGATAATATCTCTTAACATTCACGGCATAAAGGTTGTTCCACTCTTAGTCAGACTCTGCATCATCATCCAGCTCCTCAAATCTGCCCTCTTGGACTGCTGCCGCAACAGGATTTGTCACGTCCATGACGCCCGTCTTCTTCAGCCTGCACCTTCGATGTCAGAATATTTCCGCCTTGGGTATTGCTATCATAGTATACTAGGAGACACGAACCTTTCAAACAGAACAAACAACCTCTCTGCCTCTCGCTCCTTCTCCTCATCCGTCATCTGCGGTAGGTCAACTTGAGGCTCCGATTCTAACGTCTGCCCTGTAATAGGATTGACAGCCTTCCATGCTTTCTTGCTAGCTGCTGAGCTGCTGGACTCGCCAATACCGATATCCTGCGTCTCGAGAGCGTTTTGCGGAAGGGGGATCTTATGCCGGACCAGGAAGCCAGAAGCGTAGCCGTATCCTATATTCTCGACCAAGGTTCTTGCGTCTTTGTCTGAGAGCCCAAATAAGAGGGATCCTATTGATTCCTGGACTTTTGGGGTGGTTATGCTTGCACTGATGCGTAGCAGGCGAGCAGAGAGTGCCTCCCCACGACCTAGGGGCTGTTTTCGGTCTTCGAAGGTAGGTAGGAGAAGTTCTCGCATGTGTTTTTGAACTGCTGAGCCAGCCACCTCATACACCTTCTGTAGGAGGGCCGTGACAGGGGAGACTAACGTATCGAGCTCGTCGTCAACGTAGACTTTTGTAGATTTATCAAGAATGTCCACAAATCGATCCACGTATGTACTAGGGTTTTCCTTTGGAAATAGGCGCGCTCTAATTTCTCCCTGATCAAGAGGAAGATTCAAGATCGAGTTCAGGAGAGACCCAGTTGGAGCTTCGAGTGGTTTAGCAGATGATATAGGTCTCTTGTCGATGAGGGTTAGGATGTGAGGCAGGGCTGGCGAGAAAGCTCCAAGCCGTTGTGGACAGAAATGCAGGATGTTAAATAAAAGCTTCAACGATTCGGCTAGTGCCATATCCTCCATGGGGTCCATCACTGCAGATTCCCTTTCTGCGCTATATTGCTCTGCGTGTCGGCCAAGGTTTGTACATATGTTCTCCGCTAAATGGTTCTGGTCAATCAACCTCTCGAGTTTGACACTTGTACCATATGTTGTCAGCAGAATTAGTCTACATAGTAAGAACTCATCATCTCGACTATCACTGCACAACTTGTCGCAAGCCTTCTCAGCGCATCCCAGATCGATAAATATCTGTCTTGTATTTTCCTTCAGTAACATTGCATTCGCAAGGCACCGTAGAGCATTTCTAGATGTCGTCGGGGAGGAGCTATCAAAAGCATGTCGGGTCAAGGTCTCGATACCCTATATACACATTTAGCTGGACACCGAGACAGTCTGCTTCTTACGACCGACAAACCTCTTTGGTGAAGATTGGGTCCGCATAGTTGGGATCACGGCCATGCACCTTTAGCTGCTCCAAGGAGTTATCTCTTTCTATATTAATTAGAATCATATTCCTCAGAGACCATTACTTCCCGAGGCGGAGCTCACGTTGAGGTGAAAGATTGGTCTCTTTCAGGTCCAGCGAAAGCTGGTCCATAAGCCGTGTAACTTCCTTCAGCTTTGCTGCAAACCGAGCTTAGCTTGGCACACATACATAAAATGAAGCTACTATACCTCCACCAGTCACGCCTGGAAGGGAAGACGGGCTCGAGAGTGACATGGTTCCTCCTTGAACTCGACAATATAATGTGCGATATGTGGGGTTATCCTGCGCGGAGCCACTTATGAGACACCCATCAAAGATCGGGACTCTTCAGTGGGTTTATAGATTCCAATACACAACACCTAGATTGTCGCTAGGGATTTTGGGCTTATAGGTGATCATCTTATATTTAGGTAGCGTCATCAGATCGTGTTTTACATTGCAGCTTCCGCTGGAGGAAAGTTCGGCCGCTTCCGCTCAGGCACAGCGGGGTAGTCACGTGAATGAGGGGTTTCTTGGCGTGTGGGTTGGAGGGCAGATTAGTTAGCCTGCGAGTTATTATTTTCACGACGAGCATAGTAATGAGACTGGGGGAATAAGTTTGTGGGGAATGATCCTAGTATTCGGAATACCTCATTCCATAATGTGTAGCTATTGGGTAACAACTAGCGAGCAAGGTGTCTACAAGAAGGCCTAATCATCACCTCCAGTTCAAAAGAATCCATTTCCGTCCGGTAGCCTCAATAGAATCCACGACACAGGTATGACCCTAAGATCTTCAGTGTGTCAAAGTAGTCCCGCCGGTTGTATCAGATCTTGGACTCGTCAGAAGCATCCCCGATGACTTTGACATGAGCGAAGTCTGGATGCTCGTCTGTACGAGTGCCTTCGAGACCATAAGCCTCCATCTCAATCATAAAGTTGACGGTGGATCCAGAGCCCATAGCCTCGAAGTTGACCTTGTTGGGAGAGGTATGAAATCCGAGCTCTCCGAAGTCACCAATGGGTTGGAGGATCTCCATAACCTCCTGTAAAGCATCTTGGCTGACAGTGAGGTTCCAGGCTAAGTAGCGAGCGCCCTTCTTTGCGCCATCTACAATGTAGCGACGATTGAATTTGCAGATGTCGGAGCAGGTTCGCATGAATTGAAGTCTATGGCCAATCCATCCACGCCTAACCAAGATCTTAATGCCTTCCTTCTCAATGAAGTCATGAGCGAACACGCCAAGATCAATACAGCGATGGACGAATCGAGAAAATAGTCCGAAGAAGGTACCGCGACAATCACGGAGAAGGCTCAAAATGAAAGGGAGAACCGTATCGAGGATGGTGACCAGAAGTAGATGAATGGCCCAGGTGGTTACGATCTGATAAATGAGGAGGATGGCGGAATTGACAGCAAGGGCCTTCTCTAGAGTATAGTTTTGGCCACGAAGTTCGTTATACTTGGCAACAACATCTGCAGTGGCGACGAGGGAGATGAAGCCATCGATGGCGGTGGAGAAGGCTAGATCGAAGAGACAAATGGAGGACCAGAATGCGGAGACGAGGAAGATTAGCTCGCCATTGGTGGGCTTCAATTTATGGACGAAGCAGCGGATGCTAAGGAGGAGGTATTCCATAGCACTCAAACCTAGGCCAACCAGAAATATCGAGATAGCGAGGGCAAGAACAGCATACTCCTCGGCCTTAGAGCTTAGGACACCAGCTGCCTCCTGAGAAGACATTGTGTCGATGTTGAGGTATTGGTATTGAGGTAGAGTAGAGGTGTTTTCTTTATGGATTATGCGCGCCGTCAGATCGAAGCAATCGAGATAGGACCCTAGCAAATAAGATCTGAGTTAGAGGAACTGACGAGGCAATCTAGAAAATAAGATTGTACCTTCTATTGAAGATGCAAGTGGCAATAGAAGCGGGTGTTGCCTTCTATTGCTTGCGTCAGAGATGATGGGATGCGATTTTTCGAAACAAGTGGGAAGGAAAGAAGAAAGATGAAGTTAGCTCAATAAAGTCGCCTATATGTTTATATTAGTAGAGCCTAGTCATGTCGAACCAAGTACACCGCGGGGGCCCAGAATATATTGTATCTGGACGCCCCGCGCCATGGATATTAATTCCTGGAAACACTAGTTTACGGAATAGGGGCTTAAGCGAGCCGTGCACAGAGCAGAGGCACTGGGAAAGACGGCATGTGAAGTGTAAAATAGAACCCAATTTAACTGTAAACTTGAGTTTTACAGCATCAAAGACCATAAATGTCTTTATTTGTGGGTGAGAAGGGTAGTAATCCCTTCCCTCAAGTCACATGTTCCGACGTCTTGCTGTCCCGCAAGGTTCGTGCCACTAGTGCCACGAGTACTATAAACTCTGTCGCCTCCTCTCACTTTCCTTCAATTCAATCATCAAACCGCAATCTCTCAATCAAAAGAAGTCTTGCAGGAGCATTCCCCAATAACAGTAAGGCATCTCAACTCCAATTGAGATAAATGCAAAGCTAATGAGAAATCCAGATGCCGCCAGAAAAGCGTCTAGCTGATATAAGAGGACGCCTGAGACACCAGTCGAACAAAAAACTCCTTAAGCCCCTTGTGGATAAAGACGAGGAATCGTTCGATGCTATGGACCTGGACCTCACTCAGGTAATGGGTCCCACACAAGGCCACGAGAAGAAGAAGAAGGGCAAGCGTCAAGTCCCTCCCAAAGACGTTGGCATAAAGAAAAACGAGCAGCAGACAAAGAAGGCAAGTCTGCATATCGAACTATCAAATCAATTTACTGATATCCTATCCAGCTTCCAGCCCGCGCAGCCAAGGCTCTCCAGAATACGGAAATCGGCACCACCAAGATGTCTACTCGTTATGGCATCAAGAAGCAGGTAGGCAGGATATGCAGACTCACCCAATGCAATTAATGATTGATATTCCAAAGGTTTCGAGTCACACTACAAAGATAGTCCCTGGCAAGGCCGTGGAGGAGATCGCTGGAGCTAGCGTCAACAAAAAATCCATCAAAGCTATCAAGAACAGCGAAACCAATACCACCAAGGCAGGTCCAGGCCCCAGCAAGATTTTTAACAAAGAATTTGGTGAGTATGGTCTCGAGTACGAAGCCGAGACCATTAAAGACTCAAAGATCGCGTTTGGTGAGCGCCTCTATCTTGTCAAGTGGGCTGGATGGTCGGACATTTCCAACACCTGGGAGCCTGAAGCCAACCTCCACAACTCGGCTTCTCTCATCAAAGAGTTCTACCGCAACCATCCGGATAAGAAATAAATAGGGCAGTCGGACCTCAGTCATGATATCAACATGATGTGGATGACTTTAAGGACTGCTATTGGACAGGTGGAAGAAGTTTGCTTTTAGGTAGCCGTTGTCCAACCGGCAAGGACGGGTTGCAATTATGCTGATATGCAGTGCTCTGTGGCACTTCATTCTGAAGCACTGTACATAGAGTTCCACTTGGGATACTAGAAATACAACAGTTCTTCCCCAATACTTAAAGGTAGATAACATGTATGATCTGTGGTGTGCAAAGGGCTAGCAAGGACCGAAAGAGTCTGGTGCTTGCCAATGGGAAGTAGGCAACAAGGAAGGGGTATGAGCGGGACATAACACTATCCCTCAGCGCACAACTTTGAAGGATAGGATGTCAACATACGCGACAAATCTGGTGCATGAAACTTCAAGGCAGCCTTCTCAACAAGTTGGAATGGTGAAAGAGTGTTGCCTGCTACCTGCCTGTCCTGCGGCCGCGATATTTAAGCGTGTCACGGATTAACCTGGTGCCGAACTATCCACTTCTTCCGCGATGATCAGCCTTGTCGCGACGTTTCCATCTTCCGTTTGATAAACTTCTATCACACCCGGGTGAACCCACACTATCTACAGTCTAATAGTAGTTTCAACTTGTCAGAAAGCTAAAGATGGATTCCATCCGCTCAGCCTTACAGCCTATCACGCGCAGCCTCCCAGCTCCCATCGCAGATCTTGGGACATCCATCATTGGAGACCAGTGCTACAAGTCGCTCATCCTTGATATCAATGTGGAGGACACCGAGTGCATCAAGCTCGCGATCTCCAAGGGCCTGGGAATCGGCATCATCGCTGCCTCCTCGATTGTCAAAGTCCCGCAGATCCTGAAGCTCATCAACTCTAAATCTGCGTCCGGCGTGTCTTTCCTCTCCTACCTCCTCGAGACGTCCGCCTACCTTATCGGTCTTGCCTATAACTTTCGCCAGGGATTCCCTGTCAGCACATATGGTGAATCAGGCATGATTTTGGTGCAGAACGTGGTTATTTCTGTGCTGGTCCTGAATTACAGCGGGCGTGCCACTGCTGCTGCCGTGTTTGTGGCTGGCTTGGCAGCCAGCGGCGTTTCGCTCTTCTCGGAGAATATCTTGGATATGACTACCTTGGGCTACCTGCAGGCAGGCGCGGGAGTCTTGGGTGTTGCCAGTAAGCTGCCGCAGATTCTTGCCATTTGGCAGGAGGGTGGTACAGGCCAGCTGAGTGCATTCGCCGTGCGTATTCTCGATTTGGGATTCCATCATAGGACACAGGGCTAACTTATTTGCTGCGCAGGTCTTTAACTATCTACTCGGCTCACTCACGCGTATCTTCACGACGCTGCAAGAGGTCGATGACAAACTAATCCTTTATGGATTTGTGGCTGGCTTTGCGCTGAACGCGGTCCTGGCGCTACAAATGATATACTATTGGAACGCACCCAAAGCTGCAATAGGAGGGAAGAAGGAGAAAGGGCCCGTTGCCGCGTCTGCTAGCCAGACGACCGTAACGCCTAAGGCCAAAGGCCCAACCACCCGCAGACGCGGGTGAAAGGCAACCGGATATGATGCTTTGATTTCAGCCTGACTCCCGCCTTAGGCGGTCGTAGTCGACATATTCACTATAATATTGCACACTTTGACTGGATCTCTCCCAAATCTCACCCAACTCTCCTTCATGTGACTCGTAATTGATAAGCAAGGAGACAATGAGAAGACAGAGGCTGTTTCAAGTCCTGAGATGGGAATAGGTAAAAGCGATATAAACTTGAAGATTTGGCCAGGCAGGCGCGCCACCGGCGCTAAGTTATAACTTACTCATAGCTTACCTAATAATCCGGCTGCCTTCAAAATCTGCCTAACCTTTGCATCCTATCAAAGGTGGAATTTTCATAGTTTTCGTAAGAGATTGTGGTTTCATTCTTTTGCAAGAGCTCCAGTTTGATTTTGTAAAGGGAAAGTTCGCCTTCAGGACAGTCATCCTATCTTGTTTAAATAGGGCTATCTCTTTATGGTGAACGGGCTGAAGTGGGCGAAGTCGTCCCGCGTCCAGCTCTCAACCGCAGCAACAGGGAGGCCTGGAAGCGCATGGGTATCTTTAACACGCGCGGGGTACGCAGGCAGCCGTTTGGTAGCTCAGCCTCACTTCCGGACAAAAGCATATGTATGATATCGGCAAATGCAGTATAACATACATATAACGACGCTGCTCCTCCTCCCTTCTCCTTCCTTTCCATCTAACCCATCTAAACTCAACACCATCCCCAAGACCCGACTAGGACCAGCGAAATGGTTTTCTCAACTTCACATCGTAGTGATTCTTCATCCTTGTTCGGTTCGTCGCATCAATGTGGATGCTATTATATTGTCCCGTCAAATTCCAGCAGTGTGCCTGCATCAAGATGGCACTTGCCTCTCCTCGACAGCGAAGCCCACAGTACAATACTCTCAACAACTTCTAAAACAGTTCTTAAGCAAACCTTCTCCAACCCTTCAAATTTTGAGGCCATTAAAGAATGCACATACACATTCCCACTCTACGATGGCGTCAGTGTCGTTGGTTTCACGTGCACGATTGGCCCTAGAACCCTTCGTGGCATAGTGAAAGAGAAGGTGAGGGCGAAAAAGATCTTCGATGATGCAGTAGCCAAGGGAGAAACTGCAGGTCTGCTCGTACAAGCTCCAGAAGCCTCTGATGTATTCAGCACCAAGCTGGGCAATATTCCAGCAGGAGAGAAAGTCATAGTTGAGATCACTTATATTGGTGAATTAAAACATGACGATGCTGATGGCATTCGATTCACAATACCTACGAGTATTGCTCCTCGATATGGTGCCGGTCCTAATACCAGCAAGTCCCTCTTCAGTTCTCTTAGGGGCTTTTCAAACCAGTCTGCAGATGCGGGCAGAATCTGTATTACAGTTGACGTGAATTTACCGGAAGGTCTCTCAATCAAAAGTCTCCAATCTCCATCACATCCCATTGCAGTATCCATGGGAGTTCTCTCAGTCGCCGCGCAAGCAGATCCAGTGATGAATAAAGCCTCCGCTACCTTATCCTTAGGATCTTCTGCCCTGGAAAAGGATTTTATTTTTATTGTCCACTCCAAAGGTACTGGGATTCCAAAGGCGCTCTTGGAAATGCATCCCACCATCCCAAACCATCGAGCTCTGATGACAACTCTTGTCCCAAGATTCTCCCTTCCCCATTCGAAGTCGGAGATAGTTTTCATCGCGGACAGAAGCGGCAGCATGACGGAGAACATACCGATGCTCATCTCTGCCATGAAGGTCTTTCTCAAATCCATACCCACTGGTATTAAATTTAACATATGTTCCTTCGGAAGCAACCATGCATTCCTCTGGCATAAGAGTAAGAGTTACACTAGCGAAAATCTACGCGAAGCCATGGAATATGTGTCAACTTTTGAGGCAAATTTTGGAGGGACTGAAACTTTCAACGCAATCAAAGCCACCGTCGAGAACCGACTTGATGATCTACCACTGGAGATTATCCTCCTCACAGACGGCGATATCTGGAATCAAGAGCCTCTTTTTGCATATGTCAATAAACAAGTTAAGGAGACGCAAGGAAATATTCGCGTGTTTCCACTGGGAATTGGTATAGGCGTGTCACATTCTCTCATTGGAGGGCTTGCCAGGGCAGGAAACGGATTTGCTCAGGCAGTTCAACATGGCGAACGTTTGGACAATAATGTAGTGCGCATGCTTCGCGGGGCGCTCACCCCACACATCACAGACTACACGCTCGAAGTCAAGTACGAGCAAGATGATGATGATTTCGAGGTCATCGAGAAGGTTACAGATTGTATGAAGATGCTTCGCACTGATAGCGACTCTAGTTCGAAGATGCTTTTGCATGCTAGTGAGCCGGTTGGATCTGGTATGAAGATCCGACTGTCTGATAGAGATCTCATACAGTCCCAGCTGTCTCAGAAAAGGCAAGAAGGCAGACTGGAAGAGAAGCCAGAAGAAAAGCCTCAAGCAGTCATCTCTTTATTTGACCCCAAGGTTAATCCGGAAATAGAGAGCATTGACGCTTTAGACGAAAAAACCGGCTTACCAAATATACAGCATCCAAAACTTCTCCAGGCGCCTCACAAAATACCATCGCTCGTGCCATTCTCCCGAACGACTGTGTACCTCCTAATGGGCCCCGAAACTATCCAAAGAAACCCAACCTCGGTCGTACTGCGCGCCACTTGTCCACATGGCCCATTAGCGTTAGAGATCCCCGTTGAGGTACTTTCCGAACGAGATCAAACAATCCATCAATTGGCGGCCAGGAAAGCCAGTCAGGATCTGGAAGAATCTCGAGGGTGGGTCTACGATGGCCAGCTCTCCGACGAAGTTCTTATCAAGGACAAATATCCCGGAAATTTTGATGCTATCATTGAGAAAGAAGCTGTCCGACTAGGGGAGACGTTCCAGGTCGCCAACAAGTGGTGCTCATTCGTAGCTGTCTCTTCAAATGATGACGGGGTCAAGATTACAACTCCTATGGAGTCTGAGAAAGCGGAAGTCCTTCAGCAAGTGCAAGTCTCTGTTAGTACAGAGATTCAACATGCAATACCACATTCTCGTAGCAGCCCGAGTGCTTTTGGCTTTGGGTCAATCTTCCACTCTCGTCGATCCAGCTCTCCGAGGAGAGACATGCTACAATCGCCTCCTCAGCCTGCTCCGCCTCCTCTTCCTGCCCGTCGTCGACGGGCCGGCATGATCGGCGCTTCTGCCCCGCAACCAGCCAACGGCATGCTTGGTGGCTTCGGATCCGCTGCTACACATGCCAGAACCTCACAAAGTGCCGGCCTGTTCGGTTCGGTCCCGTCCGGTTCAATACAATCGAATTCGCAATCAACAGGTGGTGATACTCGCTCACAGAGTAGCAGCCTGTGGAGCGTCTCTCCTCCACCCGGCGGCAGCTTATTTAGCAACTTCTGTAGCACTAGTGTGACCAAAATGCAAAGTCAAGCCGCCGATAGCGATGACGAAGAGGACGACGATGAATATGAGGAACACGAGGAAGACGAAGAAGGAGAAGCGGAGTATATGGAAGCCCCCAAAGCTCGAAAACGATTACAACCACTACCACCATCGCAATCTAACCATCCAAGATTTTACAGAGCTGGTCATCCAACCTCCTTTCCATCTAAACCCGTAGTCACGCAAGCACCTCCACACAACGTTTCACCACCGAATCCCGTGATCAAAACTGACGCAGACAAAGTCCTTGCGATAATCGACTTGCAAGCTTTTGACGGGTCCTGGGATCCCAAGGAGAAGACATTAGTGACTCTACTTGGTCTCAAGACCATCCCCAATGCTCCGGAAGGAGTGGATAGTAAGGCATGGATTACCTGCCTTGTGATTGCATTCTTGGAAAATAAGATATCTAATGAAGAGGGCATGTGGGAACTTGTGGTGGAGAAGGCGAGAGGATTTGTGGAGGGAGTTATGCAGGAGAAGAGTGTCGAGGAAATTGAGAAGATGGCTACAGATGTTGTTACGAAGAATTAAGGCTTGATTTTTTCTGTCACTTGGGGGGTGGGGGTTAGTAGGAGAATCGGAAATGCTGGTTACAGATTTTTGACAACGAGTGCTACTTTTGTGTGTGAGACTTCTTGATTATCTCTGGGGATAGAAGGACATGTGGATTATCCCCAACATTTCTTTAGACGCCATCGGGTAATTCGGGGGGCTCATCTTAATTTGGAATGGAATAGTCTCGCAACACCAGATTTGATACTTTTACGATTCTAGTCTTTGAAAGACGCCTTATACAAATAAGACGGAAAATAAAACACACTGAGCAATATTATAATTCTCCAAATCATGTTATATTCAACTGTGATGTATTTATCCAAATGTTCTAGCGAAAGACCCTTCCGGAATGTCTACAATTAAAGCTGCTTGGACGCAGCCGTGACTATATATGCCTCAACACCATACTCCTGATCCGCGCCTATACAGTAACAAACGTAGTAAGATAGGACAAGAAAATACTACTGCGCGCTGTGCTGATCGCTATCTGTGCATGTCATGAATCTACCGTCTCTCCACCAACAGGATATGCATCGCAATGTAACCGAGCACGATGAACGAACCCGCAACGACACCTAGGCTGATAATATCGGGCCAGAATGCCTGCGTGTCGAAGCCGAAGGAAGTGAGGATCGTGGCACCAGGGACAGTGATATCGATGCCATACTTCTGCTCCGTCAGCGTGAGGAAGGTCACCTCGTTCACAATTAGAGTCTCGAATCCATAGTGGAAGATGGAAAGCGATTGAAGCCAGACAGCTGCCTTGGGGATGGCGTCATGGTTGAGCAACAGACCGGCGAAGAGCAAGCTGAAGAGCATAACCAGGCTTCCAATAAGACTCGCGACGCCGTGGTCCCTGCATACGATGCCGATGAAGAGGCAGATGGCTGCGGCTGCGAGATTAAAGAGGACTAGGATGAGGATGAATTTGAGGAAATGTGATATCTCTGGGATTAGCCCGGTCATGGGATACAGGATCGAGCCCATTATTATCGGGGGAATAACTCGTAGTGGGATGATGTCGAAGAGGATCTTAGCCAAGAAATACGTAATTGGATGGTAATAGCCATTTGCTCTCTCCTTCACGAACACAGGTCGCTCAGCAGCAAACACCGTAAGACTAGAGAGCGTGCTGAAACCGAAGAGTGCCAGGACGAAGAAGAACAATCCGAGCCGATTCTGGAAACCAGCGATATCGTCTGTCAATCCGAAAAAAAGGAATCCCGAGAGGACAGCCAGCAAAATGGCAATGGCGTAGTGGGTAAGCATCAGCATCGGGTTCCGGTAGAGGTTTCTCCACGTTCGAAGAGATAGTATCGCAAATTGTTGCAAGTAGCCAACCCTTGCATATCCCTTACCCATCGTCCCGATGTCCTCTTCTCCGTTCACAGCACTGCCATTCAGGTTTCCATTTGCTGTTTGGGCCACTTCAATAGCAGCGTGGATCTCGTCATGAATGTGCTCAGCGATCTCAGAGTGGGCGTATGAGGTGACGAGGAGATCCAAGTCAGATTCGTGCACTGCTGTCGGCGACGGAATCTCGTTGATAATTTGGTGCGTTTGATTTGCCTTCTGCTTTGACAACCGAACCCATTGCTGCGGTGTTGCAACATTGGGGTCTAGTAGTGGTTCGTCGGGTGGGGAGGATGGAAGGTCGATACTTCTGCGCGTGTAGAGCTCTCTTTCTTGTCTTGCTCTGACTGAGTCTCTACGATGCCCTCTCGGCTTCCGGACAGAGTCTCCAGGAGAGCCAACAATTCCGTCTTCTATACTGCCCGCAGATGTGCTTGCAATTGACTTTACTGCCCGAGTGCTGCTCGGTCTGTCGCTATACGCACCATCCAAGGCGGGCTCCAAGCCGGGTATGCCTGCTTCAATGGGGGTTGGGGGGCCACCAACGTGCATCGTGAGATCAACTAAATAGTCAGCAATGTTGAATCCTGGCGGGCACGCATAGCCAATGTGGTCGAAGAAGTCCTGGCACTTATTAAATGGTCCAGAATAAACAGCTTTGCCTTTAGCCAGAAGAAGGAGCCGGTCAAAAAGAGAGACGATATTCGATCGCGGCTGGTGAATGGTGAAGATGACCGTCCGCTTGTAGGTCTTGGCCAAGTTCACCAAACACTCGATGACATTGTAAGCATTGTAGGCATCAAGCCCGCTGGTCGGCTCGTCAAGAAATAAGATGCTTGGACTCGTCACAAGCTCGCAAGCGATGCCTACTCGTCGCTTTTCACCACCAGAGATACCACGGCCTTTGCCATCGTCGGATCCGATCAGGGAGTCTTTGATAGCGGAAATGCCCAGTTGCTTCTCCACTTCAAACACCCTCTGCTCCTTTGCCGCTCTGCCCATATCACGTGGGAGGCGGAGCAGGGCGCTGGTAAGGATGGTCTCGTGGACAGTGAGAGTCGGTAGCATGGTATCTACTTGATCAACAAATCCCACAACGTTCTTGTACTCAGCGTCGCTGACCTTCTCCCCATTAACGTAGAAGTCTCCTTCGACAAGCCCGCGCTTGTTCTTCCTTGCAAGAATGTCAAGAAAGGTTGTTTTGCCAGCACCAGAGGCCCCCATAATAGCAAACACCTCTCCCGGGCGTGCAATCCCTTTGACGCCAAACAGGATTTGCTTTCCATTGAGGTTGTACGAGACATTCTCAAAGTAGAGGGATGCTGGCTTGTGGTCATTCATAAGCTTCAGGCCTTCGTCATCGGAATCATCCAGATGGATAGGCATGTACTTGAATTTCCTCGAAGAGAGGTACCAGACCAGAAGGATAACCGCCACAAGGAAGAGGGAGCTTCCCCCAATGATTCCCGCGATCAGAGGAGTGTTGATCTGTTTCACCGGCCGCTGGAATCCTGGGACCTCGGTGTGATAGAGACATTCACCCGACTGACAATTGAGCTGAATCATAGGGTCGCCAAATATTTGCTGGATCAGCTTGTCCATCTCGGGCTCCGTAAACTGGCATTTGTTATTGCCGCCACTCTCTTGAAGACACTTGAACGAAGCCGGCCCTTGGATCTGTTGATCCAAAAATTCTGAGATGTCCACCGAACCGTTTTCTCCACAGAGCATTCGATCGGGGATACATTGACACTCGACATGCTCGCACTTGTAGACAGTGCTGTTCTGGTCTTGTGTATTCTCCGTACTGGCTTCACAAGTGTTCAACCCGCAATAAAAGGACTCCCTTTCCTGAACCCAGACTAAGCAGCATTAGCTTGCGATAGCATTCATGAGAGAAATGGGCCTTACATTGAAACGCACACGTTGCGTCCTCCCGGTTGCAGGTAAATGTGGCCTGTGGCTTCTTTCCCTTCAAGATCTCAATGATTTTATTGTTTGTAATATCGCACATCTGATAGTTCTCCTTCACCACGTCTCCATTCTGATAACAGACCGCCCCACCATCATCGGGAACGGGCATCAAGGCATTACACGCTTTGTTTTCAGTGCAGACATTGCAGTTGATGCCGGTCCAGCCCTCTTTGCAGTCGCAGGAATCGGCGGTACGCATGGGGCGATCTTGTCCGTCTGCCAGGGAGCCGCAGACAGGGGCGAGGCAGTCGTCGCCCCCATAGCCCGCGGGACATGAGCACTTGCCGTTGAATTCATTGCACTCGGCATACTGGCCACAGGTGAACGCGGGGAGGAGGCAATTGAAGCTATTCTCAGTCAGACCCCTCCACCAATATCAAGAGACAGAAAGGCGTTGGGGACATACCAGGGAGGGCAATCATCCGATCGGCCATCCATGAGGGATAGCTGTGCCCGCATCATGTCGGCCTGGGAGTAGTTCTGGAAGGCACCTGTGGTCCATGAGAGCGATAGCCCGGCCAGGAGGGCGGTGCCCAGCTGCAGTCGGCGCATCTGAGCGGGTTGTGACGAAGTTGAAGGAGATGAGGTGAGTTGAGGTGGTTGTTGAAGGGGAGATTGGAGTTGAAATGGCTGGCCTAGATCAGTGGCCGAGGATCATAGAACAGGGTCCTGTGCTAAATGCCGACCGGGGAGATTAGCAGGAAAGGGAGGGAAGCGTCGAGCTGCGGTCAACATGTGAGACGCTGCACTGAACAGAAAGAAGCAGAACAAAACAAATGAGCTGAAGGAGAGTTGGAGATGGTATTGCGTGTCGGCTGTAGGTAGTTAGCTATCGGCCAGTGATGGAATGACTCGTCACGTGCGTCGCAAGGCAGCGAATGACCAGACCATCGTGACCCGGAGGGAGAGACATCCCACTCTACCCCTATGAGGCACGCCCTATTCTCAACAATTGGAGGAACAGAAGATATATCATCTTATAAGACCCTTGTCCAAGGTCGGTCTTCCTGTTCTACAATGCATTTCTGCTCCTCTACAGGCATATTCAACTCCTCTCTAGGCTTGTCCCCGATCCAGCCTCCCCCTCAGCCTCGCCTACAGCATGGTTAAGATTGACCCTTTCGCTATAGAACAAGTAAATAGACCCTCTTCAATTGATTTTTGCATTCCGTATTAATATTTTCCAGTGGATGGACAAGTATGAAACCACTCCAGGGGTGCTGAACATCGCAGAGACCTGCGCAGCCTCCATCTCCATTGACGACCTCGTCGCCCTCTGCGAGGACCCCAACACTGAGCCTCCTCTAAAACCCTCAACCAAGTTGACATATGGCCCAATACGTGGATCCCCTACTCTGCGGCAGCGCCTGGCTTCCTTATACTCAGTGCGCGTCCCTACCCCGCTCCCGGCCGACAACATCCTAATCACCCCCGGTGCCATCGCTGCAAATTTCCTGCTGTTGTATACTCTAATTGGGCCCGGAGATCATGTTGTCTGTATGTACCCCACATACCAGCAGCTGTACTCGGTCCCAGAGAGTCTGGGCGCGGAGGTCTCACGATGGAAGCTGCGGAGGGAGAAGAAATTTATCCCAGATCTGGACGACCTCAAGAGCTTGGTCAGGGAGAACACTAAGATGATTATCATCAATAATCCAAACAACCCCACCGGAGCCACGGTTCCCAAATCGGTCCTGCAAGGCCTCGTGGACTTCGCCCGCGAGCGGGACATCCTCATCTTCTCAGATGAAGTCTATCGGCCGCTCTTCCACTCCATATCTCCGACCGACGCCGAATTCCCTCCCTCCATGCTTTCCATGGGCTACGAGAAGACCATCGTCACGGGCTCGATGTCTAAAGCGTACTCCCTCGCGGGGATCCGTATCGGGTGGATCGCATCGCGCGACTGCTCCGTCATCGAGAGCCTCGCTTCAGCCCGGGACTACACTACCATCTCCGTCTCCCAGCTCGACGACCAGGTGGCGTCGTACACTCTGTCTGAATCAGTGATCCATTCTCTCCTCGCGCGCAACATCCAGCTCGCGAAGACGAACCTCGCGCTCATGGAGTCATTCATCAGCCAGCACGGTTATGCATGTTCCTGGGTCAAGCCAACGGGAGGGACAGTAGCGTTTATAAGATTTGAGAAGAAGGGCGTGCTCGTGGACGATGTGCAGTTCAGCATCGATGTGATTGAGAACACCAAAGTCATGTTCGCCCCAGGATCGGAGTGTTTCGGAGAGGAGTTCAAAGGATATGTGCGTATTGGGTTCGTCTGCGAGACCGACGTTCTGCGGGAGGCGCTGGAGAAGTTGGGGGAATATGTGCGAGAGAATCTGGTATAAAAATAGGTGTACAAGGCGATCGTAAAAGTCATACACAAAGAAATGAGTAACGAAATTTCAAGTATATATCGACGAGGGTCGGTGGGTTCTGGGATATACTGTCTAGAATCTAGGAATACTAGTTAGCTGCTAGAACACCACCTCTTAAATTCCGGGGGATCTTCCTCCAGGAGCCAACAACAATCCGTTCATAAATAAGCGTAATAGTCAAACTTGTTGCCGAAACATATGGCGCAAGTAGACAGCATAATATTTATGATCACTTCAAGAACGTGAACAGGTAGATCCTCGTTCGTACCTAGTTTAAGATATCATTTTACTAGTTCTAGGTTCGTGACCTAAGCTCGAGTGTTCTGTTGCATGCCGTCATAAAAATCAACGTTTTATCATTTGTTTCAACAAAAGCTATGTGGGGGTATCTCATTGCAAGCATAAAACTTGTGCGTCGCTTGTCTTATTGTGAAGCCATGACCCTATTCATGTCTCACTCTACTCTATTGTCTTCAGATTTGTCAACTGGAGCCTCGTTATGTAGCTCCCTTGGAGTCTCCCTCTGCGGACGTGATGCCTCGTGTTGCCACTGGTACCAACTATTCGGAGCTTTTGAAAGTTAGTACATAAACGAGTGTTTTGCCGAGTCTGCCTTACCTAAAAGCATATATCTATTCATTGCTTCTCGGAAGCGGCTTTTATACTCCTATTAGAGTGTCAGGACATAGCAATTCAATGGATTCATTGGATAGACATACTTTTGGCGAGGTGACGGTTGGCCGGTTTCTGCCACCACCAGCGAAGCCGCGGTCTTTGATCCACGACTCGAGCTTTTTGTCCTGCAAAATGTCAGCCACTGCTTATATCGTATTTCCAATCTAAAGACGAGACGTACCCAAGTGTATGTTCGGACAACGTCGATGATGCCTACAACAAGCTCCTTTCGAGTCTGAAGAGACGTGTTAGCAAGAGCTAGTTTCTAAAGGTAGGGACCACATACCTCTTCGACGGCTACCATTAAGGAATAATCCATAACGTCGTTCCTCTGCAGGAATAATGTGTCATTGTGAATGGCATTCGTTAAGAGATTCTTCGAGTGCTATATAATATTAAATACTGCTCGAAAACCTTCCTATCCCTTAATGAACTTACCTCGCGCACAAAAAGAGGCGACTCATAGATGAATTCTACCATATTCTCGTCAAGCAGAACCTCATTCTGTTCTCCCGTTGACTGGATTTTTCGATTCCGCATTGACCCTTTGAGATCAAAGATACGTGTCGGGGAGCGGTCGTAGAAGAGATTTTCCATTACGAGTACATCCCATTTGATCTCGGTGCCAGTGACGGGATTCTTGATGACAATCTGGTAGAAGCCAAGCATCTTGGCAATGACAGTCGGCAGATCGTGGAAGAGAGCTTCAGCCATGATATTAAAGTAAGCGGGAGCGAATTTCAAGAAGGCTTGTGTCTCAACAGGAGAGAGTGACTTGACAATGAGTCGGTCGTCCAAGGTTTTTAAGAAAACCGACTTCGTTTTGCCCCCTTTAGAATCCCACTTCAAGCAACGTGAGAGTGACTCAACAATGCGATCAGCAACACCGCATTTGCGACGCACTGCATCAAACTGTTCAGCGAAGAAGATCTTGCACTGCATTCGTGCTGTGGAATCAACAAAAGAGTATGCTAGATGGGTTCCAGTAGCACGAAGCAATGATGTTTCCACCTCCGCTTCATCGGCTTTATCTTCTCCAATAGCGGCGTTCCCATCCTCTGCTTCCGATCGATGAGACTTATCTGCACTCGAGCCATTATGTCCATTCTTGCCAGCAGATCCCTGGCTGCGAAGCTCTTCTAACATCGTTCTGTAGTGTTCTGATTGCAATGTGAAGGCTATTAAGGAACTGGGTTCATCTTCCCTCACAATGATGTCCTCATCGGCGAATATATGGTCACCCGCGTTTACAGGATACTCCAGAGGAGTCCATCCACTTGCAGATCTCTCGGCCCAAAAGTTGGTTAGCATTTTCATTAGGCTCGATTTCTCATGCCTTGGAATTTCCAGCGGAATCTCGGCATCAGGTTTCCGTAGTGATTCCGCTATCTCCGCAGCGCCGGGGATGATGTCGTCCAGTAGTGCATTTTCTACATCACTCACGGCACCATCGTCATCCGATCCAGCTGCGCTAACATTATGCTGGTTGTCATCCGTCTCAGTTTCCGTTGCTGTTTCATTAGCTGTCGCAGTTGTGCTGGTTGGAGACTGTGTATCGTTGCTTGTACGTGTAGATTCGGGGTTAAGATTCGGAGGGCCACCATTCTGGGTGCCACTTTGATCTGTGCCTGCCTGTGGAAGCTGGGTGTGCAGTATATCTCCACGCTCCTCAACAGCTTCGTTGATATCGTCATAAACCTCTACAATAGGCTTTGCTGAAGCCTTCGGAAAAGCTCTCGCTTGTGAAATTGTTGCTGCTCGTTGCTTTCTGTCACGAAGACGTTCCTTTTCAAACTCTCGGCTCAGTTGTTCGAAGTGTTTGGCCAACGTAGATACTTTCGACTCTTTGCGTTTGCTGTGGATGGATCTCGGGATGAGTGAGTGACCAGCTTTTCTGTGTGCTTTCAAAGTGCTCAATCCTAATCTGTCAGATAGCTTTTTCTCCGTCTGCTTGGCGGGTTCTGTTGTTGAAGATTTTAATGGATCAGTTACAGGTCCATGTGATTCGCTGCCCATCTTGGACTCTCCTTGTTTCGTGGGACTTTTGGTAGGACTAGGCTGTAATCGGTGCAGCGTCCCTGCTGGTTGGGACTGCGTACGGGCTAGTGGGGGGGATGTCGCAACCCCTGATCGTCGGGATGCGCCTCTCTCAATGGGAATCCGTGTACCCGTAGGCTGCGGACGACTGCTTTGACCATCTTGGGTTTTCTGACTTGCCGCACGCAACCTTTCAACCTTTTCCAATAATGTTGAATCACCTGACGAACCAGATAATTGCGACGGTGATACTGTGTCTGGATTTAATAGATTGGCTGAATTTAATGCAGAATTTGCCTCCGGAGCATCGGATACCGTTATAGGGATAGGTTCGTTCTGTTGAGGAAGAGCAAGATCTAGATGATTTACGCCTTCTTGATCCACTATCTGCGCCGTGGCGTTATGTTCTGCGGAAGTAGCTGCATCCGAGCTTTCCACGATGAGAGAAGTCAGAACATCGCGTGCTTCTTCTGCAGAAACATTCAGGGGTTGAGGTCCGGTTGGGGACTTCTCATCTGCATCAAAAGCTAGGTCAGCGGACTCTGCAGATGCTAACGAAGTTGCGGATTCATCGCGGTCCATGAACATCCTCTTGAGTTGAAGGGCAGCGAGCCTCCTAATATCCTTTTCAGAAGGGAAATAATTGGCATCAAAGGCAGCGAATGCATCATCCCACTCCGCCACTTTCTCTTGCATGGCCCTCAAAGCTCTATTGAGCGGAATAATCTCGTAATACTTAGACTCCATATATTTTGCCTGGAGTTTTCGAATAAGGGTGGCATGCTCCTCTTGCGCGAGCTTTGTAAGTCTTTCCACTTCCGCTTTGCAAGCTTCGGCTTTTTCAGGCACAACACTATCAATGTTGATGCCTTTAATTCTGGAGTTAACAGAAGTCATGAAACGGTTCCATCGCTCTTCAATCTTTAAGTACATGTCGTTTTTTAACTTCAAGTCGAGGTCAACTTTCCAGGTGATTCTGGCACGCGGAACAATAATCTCAAGCAGATCAATAGGATCGTAATGGATACGGACTGCAAAGTTTCGAAATCCAAAATACCGTAGATGGTCGCGATGAATGTCGTGGGGACAGAAGCCGGTTCTGAGGCGTAGCTCGCTGCTCCAGAAGGACAATTCAAGATATTTCCCCAACGAGTATTTCCATGTATTTTCAGACATGGGCATAACCTGAGTCTCTTTCTTGCATATCTTGCAGTAACTCCACATAAGGATGGAATCCTGGAGTCCGTTGATTTTGCAGGGATATTTCTCAACAAAAACCGTGACACGTGCCTCACCATGAACGTATGTTCTATGATGTTCAGACATTTTACGTTCACATCCATTAGAAGCACAGACAGTGTTTGCACTTAGACAAAGATCTTCGACGTACTGCCCAAGTGTACAGTCTGGACCCAAGAATGTTGACTCCTCGTGCTCATTATAAAAGGCTAACTCTAGAAGATCAGGCCCGGCACACGGAATTGTCGTATCAGTACAGACAACTGTGTATAGTACAGTGATATTTTGATGCGCATATGGATCAAATAGGTAGATATTTCTTTGGATGGAGTTCTCCCATTGACGTGTCTGTGTCTGATAGTTATGTAAGGCTTTGTCATATTCTGCATCATGAACAGCATGCAAGACCTCCATAATCTGCCTCGGTGCTCTTTTCACAGTCTCGTGGACCATTTCTGGCTTGATAAGTTGGAACTTCTGAGGCTTCGATTGATCATTTTCTGTCGGCTCCTCATATGTGTCTTGATCGCGCAATCGTTTGAGGTATACGAGCCTTCTTTCCTGTTCTCGTGCTCTCATTAGGAGGTAGGGTTGCTTGAACTTGACAAAAGGAGAAGCTGACAAGATCTTCGTCTTATGCTTTGCAACCATGTCGCTATAGAAGGTAGGCATGGGAATATCTCCAGGTAGCTGATCTTCGTGAGAGCCATGGACATGAGCCTCGTGAGCTGAGATGACCTTTGGAGAATCCCCGATGGCTCCATGCATTGACTCATTTTGGACTTCTAAAGGAGTGTTTCCAGGGTTGGTTAAAGTGATAAAGTCTTGAATGCCACCTTCTGTTGGCTCGAAGGATTTATGTTGACTGTTTTGTTCCAATGACTTCTTTCCAATTTCTGTGTCTGATTGAAGCTGGTCGCTAACTACAGGTGCATGGTCACGAGTTGAGAGATTTTCAAGTCCTGGAACCGTTTGTGATGACTCCTGTCTCATGAGGCTGCCTTTGCCTTCTGCCACATCTGGAATTAGGACCAATTCATCGCGCATCAAACATGTCTCGAGCTTGAGGTTGTAGACAACGTAAACCATAAACTCGGTAATTCGTTTCATTTTGGCGAGGGTTGTCAAGTTTGCTCCTCTTAGCGTAATGGTGCAGCCTAACTCCTTTGGACAACCGGATAGGTAGATATAAGTCTTTTTCTTTCCAGGAATATCGTTATGTACGAAAGTCTTCACCTCGAAGCCAGCACTCTTGCCAATGTGGACTGGCTTCAGTGCAACCATGTCAATTGATGAGATGATTTCAGTCTGTGCACAGCGTGAGACAGCTTCAATGACAGATTGCTTCACATTATATGCAACGGCGATATTAGCCTCTGCCAAATATTGCAGTGCAAGTCCCGATATATGTTTTTGAACCAGAAGTAATTGAGGACGAAGCGACGCGATGCGATTGACCATGTTTCTTAAGAATTCTTTCTCTTGAGCTATAACAGGTTCGAGACTCATAAAGTGCTGTTGATGTCGCTGATACTCGATAGGAAACGAAACAATCACAATCCGGGGATTAGATATGCTCCGAGGCATGCTTTTCAATGCAAGATTTTTGGAGAATACAACCCCAGATACATATGATGTGTCGCCAGGTTTACCACCTGGAATCTTCTTCAACTTGACATAGTGACGGATATCGATATCATCGCCTCCTCTTACGTCGGGGTTGACATCATCTGTGCACTGTAGAAGTATTGGCATGAGCGCTCTCTCCCAAGATGCGATATTCGGAATATTCTCGTCTTGTAGCAACTGATGCAGTAGCCTTCGCACATGATGCAAACTTGCACTGTTCAATTCGATTACTGGGGCTCTGGCATCTCTCATTGATGCGCTACGTGTTAATCTGGCCGAACCAACTGTAGGGGTAGACAATACAATGTCAGAGACAGCATCGTTCAGGTTCCCATATCCAGATCCTAGCTGCCGCGGAGACACTCGAGAGTGGTGCAGACTATTGCTCGCCGTACTTAGATTTCGTCGCCGATTCTGCCGCGAGAAGCCGCTTACGGAAGGATTTCCATTTGCCTCATCGCCACCACGGCTTGTAAAACTGACACCGCTGACACTTTTCTCACCAGTCCTAGTTCTATGTTTCTTATTGGCGCTAAGGAGAGATCCAAATCCCGATCTGTCGTTTTCGAAGCTGGCGGTAGGAATGCCACCGCTGTTCATGGTCGCAAAAATGCTCATCTGCTCATCCCCACTCGATCCTTCGTCAGACATGTATGGTGCCAAGTCTGGATCAATGATGTTATCATCGTGGAAGGCAGGGAGCCGGGATTTTTTTGTTAAATCGTCCGTCACTCCACGATGAAAAGGTGCTCTTTCTTCGGCCGTAGGCATGAAGCGGCCAAGGAAGTTGTGTTTTGACTGATGCCTTTTATGATTCGAGGACGCTGGACGACCAGTGGCTGCCACTGACTTCAGAGATCTTGAAGAACTAGGACGACTGAGTTGAGGAGTTTCAATGTTTAAGACAAGAGACTGCCGATTAGCAGAATTGCCGATCCTTCGAGTTGCTGGAATTGCCATCATTGGGGTGGCCAAACTGCTCTTGTCACTTTCAGCTTTCTCTAGAACGCTGTGGCCGGCCTCCTCTGCATTTTCTGCTTTGTTGGGTGTGTCAAATTTCGCGTGTTGATTTTGGAAGAAAGTTTGCAGAGCAGATTCATCGCCAGAGTCATCAGAACCACTGCTGTCATGCCTCCTATTGATGATATCAAGACATGTTTTGCACACCCTAAGTGTCCCTTGGACACCAAATCTTTGGCCGGATACTATGGAAGTGCATTTAGAATCAAAAATACAGCCGCAGGTTCGGCAATGGTGCTTCCTTCGAAAGGCGGAGAATGCGTCACCGCATAAGAAACACTCCTTGCAAATCTCATCAGCCATCCAAAACTCCTTGCTCAGAACCTGCCTTCTCATTTTCTCAAGTTTTGCACTGACAATATCTGTGCCACCTTCATTCATAGTCGTTCCTGGAATACGGAGTGGGTCTTGATGATTGCTTGAAATGAATTCCTCGGCGGAGATTGTCTCGTGTCGGACACTATTATGGGCGGATGTGTTAATGGGGCTGGCAGCAGCCGTGCTTCGATCGGTAGATGAAGCCCGTGACGCCTGGTACCCTGGTAGATGTGACTGGGCAATACGTTCAATAGCGGCCGGTCTTCTCAAGGAATCCGATACAGTAAGGCGAGATGGCGCATTTAGGCGGGCGGAGTCGGAGGTCTGCAGAGACGACAGTGCTGATAAAGCACTTTGGGGGTTGCTGGTAGACTTTTTTCGCCCTTCCAACCCTCCGTCGCCGGAGAAACCTTCCTGAGTGGTGTTTCCAAGACCTGGATTTGCTCCCGAGCTATCTGAAGCCTCCACCTCGATGACGCCCTCTTTCAGCAGATGCCTAGCATCATAGCCTTGAAGATCCGTCACCGAAGGTGAAGGCTCAACCCTGTCAGAGGCACTAGGTATATTAGCAAGGATTTGGGTCGTATCCCCGTCCTTGAACGCGCTAACAGTGACTTGCGCGACAGTGGGCACAATTACAGATGAGGCCGTAGCTTTTGCCATTGGTGCTATTGATGGCCTGCTGGAGGATGCCGATTTTGAAGTTGCTGGAGTTGATATGAAGGTTCCCTTGGAAGATTTCGATGCCTGCAGTGTACTCTCAGAGGAATTTGCAGCAAAGGATATAGCAGTGGGGGACTGGAGGCGGGATGACGAGGTGGATAGTTGGATGGGCGATACAGTGGCGCCGCTGTCATCTCTCATAAGAGCGATCGAACCTTTGGACGTCGGAGTTGTAGCATTCTGACTAGTCGCGGAGGCAGTCTCGATGCTTTCAGAATCGCCCTTGTGTGATGTCGGCGCGCTCTTGTCCTTTCCTCCGGCAACAACACCACGGAAACGGTTGTACAACCCACTAAGGCCATTTTGCATAATATCCTCAGCCAGACTTTTATTTTCAACAGTGGAAGATGAGGGCGGTGGCGAAGCGAACTCGTTGAACGTCGTCAGAGCCTCCGAGTGAGATGCAGTGCTGTGTATCTGGTCCAATGCATGCGCGAGTTGCTCTTTATCGACAGGAGTTGATGAAGATAGGGAGACCAACGAACCTCGCCGGGATCTAAGGCCGAGATTAGGTAAAGGGGTTGGACCTATGGACGTCCTGGGAGAGTCGTGTGAGGACATTACGATACTGCCTTGGTAGAGCTACGAAGCTCTACCGTATCCCGAGCCGCCGGTATTGTACTAAAATTTGGAAATGGAGGGTCAAACTTGGAATATTGTCCTGCCCGGAGGAACAGTCTTCAAGGCGGACTCTCATGTCACCGATTTGAGGGCAAGAGAATCTAAGATCGATAGTATGGATCTCTGCATATTCTATGCGGAGAAATCAGCGTTGTCACCTCCAGTAGAGGTAGAAGGTAGCAACCTATGTGGCAATAACACACAGAGCTTAGCTAGGACGTGTGTACGGCATGGGAATAGATCGTGAATGAGTTAACATGAGCAAAGAACCAGTGGCAATGAGAGGAGCCTGTCTGAGTCGTCCTTCCAACTTGTAGATGCTTGGTTGTTGCTTTCCAAGCTCGGATCCCTCTTATCGATGGCGTCCTGTTTAGCGAGGCGTCATTCTTCACCAGCCACATTACAGCCACATATCGCCCCGCTTTCGCACGTCGCAAGTCGAACGTCGCGCCGCGTCTACTACACGAGAATGCATCAGCGTGCCAAAGCACCCCGTGACAATTCTCCCTTGTTTTTCTTTTCCAAACTCAAGTAAATCCACTCTTATTAAGAGATACAGATAACAATGTCATCTGCTAACTGAACTTCAATCTTGCAGCATGACCGAAATTGACACATCCAACACCAGACACGTCGGCAGCCGCTGTTCACTTTAGTTGTCAGGCTTCTCCATATTGCAAATATGGCCTCGTTGATGCAAGATTGGATTGCCCCAACGGTATTGAAGGAGCTTGAAGCTGCATATGACTGTCTTAAGGCGGATTATCAACCCGGCCAAAGCTTCAAGAACGGCCAAATCCGCTCTTCTTCCAAGGGAATTGTTACAGTGCATTTGAAAATTGGAAGGCATATTCAAATTCTTGATGTAACGACCCGTGACAAATAGTACCACAATCTTGTGCTGATACCTGTCTAGTTCAATTCTCGACATAAGCATCCATACGATGTTACCATTTCTGATGGCACTACACGGATTCAGGCTACCTTTGGTGAAGCGTGTACTAAAAATTTTTACAGAGAGAAACTTCGAAAGTTCACGGATCGCACTGTCGGCGGGGTTTTAGTTATTGAGGACTATCGTTTGGTGAGATCTCCTCGGAAGCTTTGACAAATAATCCAGCTAACTCGAAGCAAGGTCTTCAATCCAAATTTAAGCCCATTGAAGAGGCTGATGATTGACGTATCTCAGTTCAAGCTTATAGGAAGCGAAGGATCTTCGGACTTCGGTCAGCCGCTGACTATTGAAAAGCGTTTTGAACTAAATATGGTCCTGGACAAATTAAATAGCCTTGTTTTGAGCAGAAGCATCAAGCAGAATGCACCGCAGACAAACGACGCCTCTCCTATCCAATCCCAATTGGATCCATATAAGATTATACACAGGCATTCATCGCCTACTTCAAGCGCTTTGCCTAGTTTTGCAACTCAAGACTTTGCCGGTGAACATGGGCGCGCGAGACGCACTGCAGTTAATTCAAAGCCTCAGATGGCAGGTCAGTCGGCTCAAATATTGGCTGTGTTTGAACAGGTACAACGTAGGGTGGAACCTCCCTCTGGGAAAGGTAGCACAAGTCAATTAGGAGCATCGCAGGGCGAAAATATCCCACATGAGACTCATAAGTCTCCGAATACTTCAGTGTTAAGGTCATTGGAAGAAGATAAGATGACAATGATATCGTCGAGAGTAGACGGCATGGCAAACAGAAATCAAGGAGCTAGCCTCCCTCCAAAACTTCCTGAAAGCACAAAAGACCAATCATGTCTCCTGGCCGAGATAAAACCCTCGCAACAAAACGCAGCCACCCCCTTCCTTTCTGAGGGCAATGAAAAGGAAAATAGTCAGGAAAGTGAACTGATGGGTACCTCTCGACTCCGAAAACTGCCTAATATATCGGGCACTGTGAACAACGGCAACCAGATGTTGAAAGTCATGGTTGTACATGACGCCGTGGAGGATAATCCGTTCGAGGGTCTGAAACGTATTCCACGATCATACGTACGAGTACCAGAGCAGCAGAAAGCTATTCTCGAGCGGAACAGCTCTTGGTTTCAGCCAGGTATTCACAATGGATCGTCCTATGCTAACAACGTTCCTCCTGGAGTATTACGCGACCTAACCTTATCTATTGCTCAAAGAAGTGGGATCTCAAGTCGCACAGATGAGCCATCGGCAGTGCGCAGTCCCAGAAACCACAGCCATCCAATCGAGATAGACGAGGTGGGCATGGAGAGCAAGCTAAATCGGCAGGATAATGACGATGAAGACACTCATGCGAGCGAAAAGCTCACCGGATTAGATGAATCAGATTTATCTCTACCGGGCTTTAGCAGTAGTCATTTAGGAAGTGAAGGAGGGAGAGCGCCTTCAATCAGGGGCTCCCGCAAAGATACAAAAGTTGACAATCCCGATGAATCCGCAAATAACGAAGACGAGACGGATGAAGGAACACGCGTAACGTGGACTCCCACCCCTGAGCCTGCCGAAAGTCCTCATAGCCACTGCAAACCCTCAATCCTCAACCCTGAAATGCCATCCTCGTCAGCAAAATTTGAAATGGATGGCGATGAACTGCCACAATTACGACGCGGGGATACGTCCGTCAGTATGCCACCAACCGCAAAGGTTTCCAAGCTCTTTGATAATGTGTTCCCCTCTAGTAGCCTACCTAGTGAAGAAGAACTACAAATGGAGGTGGCACATGCAATAGATGACCTGATCGAGGAGCAGGCTGAAGAGGAAATTAATTCTCAACATGACATGCGAGCCATGCGAGCGCCGCCATCAACTGCAGCCCAAGGCGAATCCGTTATACAAGTCAAGAATACACCGTGTTCCGTGTCTCGGGGCTTCGAAGAGGTGATAAGTTCTAATGGTATATGGGAAGGAGACAGATGCCGGCACGAGGACAACTCCTCAGATTTCGTAATTCCGGGAACAGCTAGTGAAGGAAGAACGCCAATATTTCAACAAAGCTTGGCCACTGGCGTTTCAATGAGCCAATCTACAAGCTCTGGTAAAGGGACAGATGGTAACATATCAACCCAGTTTCATATGTCTTCTCCGATCAAATCTACATATGAATTTCAGGAAACATCAAATGGATTAAAATATATTATTCCGAAGAAGGGTGCCGACACAGAATCCGTGGCAGTATCCACTATGCCGCCTCCGCCATCTCCTGGAAAGGATCAAAGTCTTGAGGTTGGGAAGCCGCAGGTTGATGGCAGCTCGCATGAGGTCTCACCATCTACTGGGGAAACACGGAGAATACCACGCAATACTTCAAGACAGGTGGATTCGACGTTCAGCCAGGAAGAATATATCGCGAGGGATACGGAAGAAATGATCAGGGCCAGCAGGCGTGATTTTAAAGCTCAACGTGCTGCACGAAAGGCAAAAGATTCGGCTTCGGTCCAGCCTACTTCCATCAAACAACAGGCAATCCCTTCTTCCACTCTCAATTCCAACCCCGATCTAGCCTCATTTGCGGCGTCCCATTTTGCTGGCCCAAACATATCTGCCATTGAGCAACCTAATGCCACGACTTCTGCGGAACCCTCATTGAGGCAAGACATAGCCATGCCTCATGAATCAGAAATACTGACAAGCTCTACAAAAGATGGCAAGACTGAGAGGGGTCGACAATCTAAGGATGCGCAACGAGAGAAAGATGGCTCTCTCACCACTATCAACGTTCCTAAGTCTGCAAACTGCCGCACTGTGTATGATGAGTTTAAGGAAATATACCCAAGTTACCAAGGAAGCGAGGCGGTCTTTATCAACAGCTTAGTGTACATTGAGCTGCTGATTAAGGATCACGGAAAGAATATCCTCCGCAAATCGCTGTGGGATGATCTGATAAGGGTTCTCGCAGATCAGTACTCAGAATACAGGGGAGAGTCTAGTGTCGACAAGAAGAAGATGGCTGGCCTCGAGTTTTACAATGAGCTTGATCAGGACCCAGTCTTCCGAAACCAGGTCATTATTCCTTCCAATTTACAAGACTGCATCTCCTCCTTCGACCAAGAAGAGATTGAGCAAGTGAGACGAATCATTAGCGGAGGAAGAAAGAGGGATAGGGGAACTCCGGTGGCAGTTTCACCCCGGCGAGAGCAACTGGTGACCACTGAGCCATCGACACCACATCGGCCGAGGCAAATGGAGGCACAAGCGGATTTACAATTAGCTGCAGATGCTCGGCTCGTACTACAAAACGTGACTACACCTAACGTTCAGGAAGACATTGACGGCACCGAATTAGAGCGGCACCAGATCAAAGAACACACTGATGCCCAGAAGGAAGCACCTGAAGAAGACTCTGACGATATAGCGATACTAGATAGGAGTGCCATAGAACCTAGCCAAGGCCGAGTCAAGAGGTCGAAGACGATACATAGACCATTGTTCTTCGAGACTCACAGCCAGTTTCATTCAAGGCAGCCTGGGAAAGTTGCCGATGCTGTCGCAGAAAGCGATGAGATATCTCCAACCCAAAAGTCTACGACTCCTAGACGAAGCCTGCCATGGTTCGCTCAAAAGACTAAAGCGGAACCTTCCGAGACCCAATCTGCCCCCAACTCTACAAAAATCTCACGTCGTCTCTCTAATTTACCCTCAAGATCACCGATCTTAAGGCTACAACCACTCCAGGAAAGGCCGTCTACTGCCAGTGCAAGGCCACAGAAAACCCTATCATCTACATCTATTAACAACGACGACCCATTCACAAGTTTCCAGCCCCGTATTCCAAAAGCCACTGTCCGCAAAGTGAAAAGCCTACCAAATACACAAGTTCTGAAACGAAAAAAGGCAAAGCTCCACGACGAGGGGTATGTTTCCGAGAAAAAACTCAAATTCCTCTATGAGTATGCATGCAAACGGAAGATGAGCGAGATTCCATCCAACTCATCGACTCCAAATGCAAAAAATACTAAACGATTCTGTACGGAGCCGATTGAAGATACTCCTCCGAAGCGTTTCTGCACGATGCCGATTGATCTTGATGATGCGGTGGAGGAGATTGGGAAGTAATGATGTTAGTTGCAGAGCTGCGATAAAAGGAATTATGCTTCACAGAGGCGGTATTTGTAGTTTGCTTTGCTCTTTTATCCCTCATGACGAACCCGGCGTTATAGATACCCCTTATAGCTGTGTAGCTGTGTAATAGTAGCTGGCTCACCGAAATTTTCTCTGCTTTGCCTCAGATGCCACTTCTCTCTTTCCACTGCTGTGCCTCAAGGTTAGATGACTTTATCTTTCTGCATCTAGGACAATCAACTTCTTCCAGACACAAGTCTTTCGTATTTGCACGACTTCGTATGGGCGTACCTCCTCACAAAAGCTTCATCTCGTCCTTCCTAGTCCGTGCAAATCATTCATCCCATCACTCCCCTAAATTCTCAACGCAAGTCCTCTACGCAGCAGCAACATCCCCGCCCTCCACCGGGACTCCCTTCCCCTCCGCCGACTGCTTCTCCTCCTCCTCCGGCGTCCTCGTCCTCAACTGAAGCGCATGAATGCCCCCCTCCATCGCCATCTCCTCCTTTAATAGGGCGTACACCATCCTATGTCTCGCAGGCTGCATCTTCGATCTGAACGCTTCCGATGTGATAACGACACGGAAGTGCGTTTCCTTGGAGGTGCTTCCTGCCATGGCCTGGTGGTGCGCGTGTAAGCTGGAATCGTTGTGGATTTCCAGATGGCTGGGTTTGAGGGTTTCCGTGATCTGCGGGAAGGGTTAAGATCGGCGTTTGTTTGTTTGGGGAGGAGACTGGAGAGATAAGGGGCGCATACCTTGCGCCGCATGGCGTCTTCCATGGGCGTTTGGATGGACATGGTGGAGAACGGACGGCGTGCAAGAGCCAGGACAGAGCGGCGGAGCATTAAGTCTGTGTTTACGTATCCGGAACCGCGCTGTGCAGCTTGGTATGTGTTAATTGCGTCCTGGTAACTAGATTCTGTGCAGCAATGTCTTTTGCTGTAACAAAGAGGAGCGTTGTATCGGGAAGGTCCGGCAGTCAGTACCTCAAATGGCACAGAGTCGGAAATAAATATGGAAATAAAATATCCGGATGCCGGTACCTAAGGCGTTCAAGGCACCAACATATGTCGGTCTTATTTCTTACTCCTTCCCCTGGCACAGACACACCATCTGCTCGCCGGCCTCCGAGCCGATCAGTGGGCTTCAACCCGACGGGCTTCCCTCAATCCCTCTTTCTTTTTCCTCTCCTCCTTCTCCCGCTGTTATGTTCAGTGTGAGAAAGGCCCCGTCACTCCTCCTCAGCCGCTGTCGTCCCCCCTCCCTGCTCCAATTGCGCTCTCCCCTCCACTCCTCCGCAATAATGAGGTTGGCCTCGACATTACCTCGGCTTCCTATCTTCGAGGCCATCGCCAACCATGACCGGCAGTCAACTGCTGTTGTGCACTCGGCATCTGGCAGGCGGTTCACATATGGAGAGCTACTGGGAGATGTGGCTGAGGCCAAGGACAGACTACTCCGGGAAGCGGGAGGAAGCTCAATAGACGGCCACCGGATTGCATTCCTGGTAGAGAATAGCTATGATTATGTGGGTGGGTGGACAGCAAGAAATACAGCTGAGGGAATTGGAGCTGATAAGAACTGCAGTAACTCTTCTCTCTATACTCGGCACCCACTCGATTGCTCTCCCGCTCTCCCCGGCCTTCCCCGCAAATGAGTTACAGTACATTATGGACCAGAGCCAAGCGTCAATGCTCCTGTCGTCGAAGAAGTTTGAGGGCAAGGCTCAAGAGGTTTTAAAGTATGGGTTGGAAGCATCCCCAAGGCATATCAACCTCGAGAAGAAGCTTGGGAGTGGTGAGCAGCGAGAAGTCGTCTTGGAAGGCCCTACAAGCGGTGCGGGGGGGATGATGCTATATACATCGGGGACGACGAATCGGCCGGTATGTATATTATGAAGATGTCCTTTCCAATTTGTTACCCAATTACTGATCTATAGACTAGAAAGGTGTTCTCCTTCCTGAATCTGCCATGACAGCACAATCAATATCCCTCATTAAAGCTTGGGAATTCCGTTCCACAGACTACTTTCTCCACGTCCTCCCCCTCCACCATATCCATGGCACAATAAATGCTATCATGGCGCCACTATTCACAGGGTCGGCGATCGAGTTCCTCTTCCCCTTCAACGCGACCGCTGTATGGAACAGGTTCGCCGCGCCCTTCACTCCCTGGGGCAAAGGGAGAGAGAGAATAAGCGTCTTCACAGTTGTCCCGACTGTCTACAACCGGCTCTTAGCAACCCACCATGACCTCCCACCTGAAACGCAAGCTGCCGCTCGGCAAGCCATCTCGCCCGAAAACCTACGTCTGAACATATCTGGCTCCGCTGCGCTGCCGACGCCCACCAAGAAGGCCTGGGCCGACCTGAGCGGCGGAAACGTACTCCTCGAGCGCTACGGCATGACAGAGGCCGGCATGGCGCTCTCGTGCGGGCTCACGAACGCGGACCGTGTTGATGGCAGCGTCGGCTGGCCACTCCCGTCCGTCGAGGTGCGCCTCGTGGACACCGAAACGGGCGAGATCATCCATCCTGGCGAGGAGCTGGACGCGAACGGGCGCGAGCGTGATGGTGAGATCCAGCTGCGCGGGCCGACAATATTCAAGGAGTATTGGCGTAACATCAAGGCGACCAACGCAGAGCACACCGAGGGGACGGACGGGCGGGGCCGCTGGTTCAAGACGGGAGACATCGCCGTACGGAGAGATGTGCCCAGCGCGGGCCACAGCACGCAAGAGTGGGCGCGCGGACCGATGTATTTCATCCGCGGACGCAAGAGCGCGGACATCATCAAGTCCGGCGGGGAGAAGGTCAGCGCACTGGAAGTCGAGCGCGAGCTTTTATCTCTTCCCGAAATCGTGGAGGCAGCTGTGCTGGCCGTCCCGTCTGGCAAGTGGGGGCAGAAGGTCGGCGCCGTGGTGATCTTGAGGCCCGGGGCAGAGGGCAAGGGAGGGAAACCCTGGGGCCCGATGGATATGCGGAGGGCGCTGCGAGACAGGCTTGCGAATTATAAGATCCCACAGGTCATGACGGTGGTGGATGAAATACCCAAGAACGCGATGGGGAAAAGTGAGTTTGTTTCGCTTCCTCTTGCTCTGTCTCTCCTGTCCTCTTTCTCCATCACCCCTTATTATGTGTCTATTTGTGGGGCAGGATACATGCTAATATCTTCCTTTTAGTTAATAAGAAACAGCTTGTCAAAGAGGTCTTCGCAGATCAGTCGAGCGGCGACGAGATGGAGAATGGGGGCTTGTAAAATCATACAACATATGGCATACTTTCGTCTTGTATAGAGATGTATAGACTGTACCAGTAGTAATGAATAGAGAAGCGTCGCCGTCTTGCTAAGGGCCGCGACAATTTTATACTGCGTTCTTAATAGGTAGAACTCTCGTTACTCTTCATCCATTGCAGTAAGCTGCAAGTTTCAATTATGTATTCTTTCGCACATATCCCTCAAAATAATTGTATTCATGTTTCTTGTAGCATCGTGGAGAGAGTTACATTTCGCAACAAACCGAAATTTGCAGGACAATAAAGGTGACTGGAAAGGAGCTTTGGTGTCGGGGTCAGCATGGCCAGTGCTTAAGTTCTTATCTATTGTGCCGATAATGAGATGTGCCGTACTCAGCGATTTTCCCCTCTTAGGAAAGGTTCAAGTCACACAAACGACCAACTGGAATCTGGATGAGCGCACATAGGGCATCGACCAGGAAACTCTTGCCGAAAACATTCCAGGATGCCGTCGCCGTCATTATATTTAGGATTCACTAATGTATTACTTCTATACGAGTAAAAGACTGTTTAGTTTAACCTCCTGCGAATCGTGAACTTGGTATTCCACACCCCAATATACTAGACACTAGACACTAATCCACCACATTCCCAAGTCTAGGCCTCTAGGTTAGACCTAGAAAATTTCTCCACGGAGCCAAGAATATAAGTAGGCAGGAGTCGTCCAGTGTTAGATGCATATCTCTACATGCTGATCCAGTGGTTTAAGGCAAGTGGAAGGATAAGTTGTAGTCTCTTGCAAGGCTGGATGTAGGTGATATGGGTATGTTGAACTTGTAAGTGATATTCTCCTTCGCATATACACTTGGAGGGTAGAGAGGAGAGTGAGTATGATAAGTTCTCCACTCCAGGACAAACATCGACCATAATTTTAATTTGGCTACATTGCATTCGGTAAACTTTTTATATTCATATAGGATCTATCACTGGTTAGGATATTGGGTGAACCATTTCCATGATTTCTCTCGCTCCTCGCGCAGGGGGTAATAAAAACGCCGTGGCCAGAAGAGGAGCCTTCCTAAGTAAGGGCCAAGGAAAACGGGAGTACCATCAGAGATGGCGCCGAGCCCATCCGTCGACTGAAAACTCATATGCATAACTTGCCGTTAAAACCACGCCCATTCGTAAAGCCTTTCGTTCCGCAATGCCAGGAGTAACAAAGGAGAAGAGGATGAAGACACCGGAGAAGCTGAAAGATTAGATGAAGAGAGCGTAGCAAGGGTAATGTGGCGATGAAGACGCTTAGACTTTAAACTTTGCCTTGGCTCTTGTGCTTCCGCTGTGCGCACTGTCCGTGTGGCCAGAGAACTCGACATCATCGGCACTCGTCAACTTCAGGACCTCCTTGAATTTTCTGCCAATATTCAGCAGGACGTCTCTACCCTTATCCATAGATCGGCCTTTGCCGCCTGCGACGTCGCCGTCGCCACCGCCCGGGATGCTCTTGCCGATAGTGCGGGTCCAGACACCGATACGATAGAAACCCTTTCGCACGTTGACGACAACACCCATGACCTCGCCGTCGCCTTCCTCCTCAAGGGTCTCGCCGATAGCGGCAAGCATGACATGCAGCCAGAGCTCGTCAATAGGAATACGTTTATCCTTGAAGGAGAAGGACCATTTCCCTCCATGTTTATTCTGCTGGTCCTCCCACTCGGGTCTCACACCTTCCTTGAAGAGGTGGTAGTCAGATTTCTGGGCGAGTTCGGAGACAGGTGCGATGTTGTTCTAGATTTGAGCGGATTGTTAGGGCCATCGCATGGAAACGGAGTTAAAGCACATACATAGACGCCCCAGAACTCCTCAACAGAGTTGAAAGTGATGACCTCCTTCAGCAGATCGTTCCAGTTGTCACCCTATCTAGACGTTAGAGGCAATCCACAGCCATTGATTTCCACATATATATACCTTGCCACTGGAAGGCTTGGTGAACCACAGGGTCCACTTGTGCATCAGTGGGTGCTTGACGTTGAAGTTGTCCTTGTCATGGAAGACAGTAATCTGGTCGCCATCCGCTCTGTCGCTACTGGGCTTCTTGTTTTCGTCGGTGTTGTCTCCATCGGGCGAGATGGGAATAGTGGAGAGGTCAACTGGGGAAGATGGGTTGGCCTCGCCATTGACGGGGGCTTGGGTAGCAGCGGTTGCCATGGTTAGAGGTGCTAGAGGTAGAAGGATGGCGTTAAGATCAGAGCGGAAGTCGTGAAAGGCAAAGTAAGAGAATCGCGGGGTCTTCTGTATGGAGGATGCTCTTTTGTGGCAGTGGCTGAAGGATCCGAACTGCTCACAAAGAGTAACAAAACGTTACCGTGATCGGTGGATGTGAAAAAAGTTGCCAACCTAAGTCGGCCTGTGGATATGGTATTTGCGACTGCTGCTCCAGGCAATTAGTCGATTGTGGAGGCTGGATGTTGTTCGGGATGGAAAATGAAGTTTGCGATTTGCTCTTTCGGAACGGAAATAGTTTAAATTGAATGCCTGTATCCTCAGGCAAAAGATAGTTCTCTTAGCACGTGATGTGCATATCCCAGTCGTCACAGATCAATGGAAATTAGAGATGAAGCATGATGTGGATATAAGTGGTAGCCGGTCTGGTGAATATCAAGTGAGAAGATATCAACGATGAAAGTTGTGATATTTAGGACAGCGCAGCTTATAAGATTAGGAGAGTGCATTGAAGCCCATGTCCCGAAAGCATAGCATCTCTACCATCAACACCCAGCACTATATTCTCCATGCGCCTCAACTCCTTGCTATGAAGCTTTTATGTACACGCCCTGAGATATGCGGACGTAGAACAATTCTAATACCATCTGCGCAAATCTCTCCAATGAAGCCTCGAATTCACCCGTATATCAAACAGCCACGACCTTCTTCTGTTCCTCCACATTCTGACCTTGGCTGTTGAGGAAGCTCAGGTAACAGTTCCAGCCAATGGATATGACGTTCACCAGGAGAACCCTGTGATGGAGCGGTACGAACTTGAAGTTGACGACCTGCACGAATGGCCAGACCATCCAGTTCGTCTGCAGTGCGCCCTTGTACGTGCTATCCAGCTTCTCCTTCGGGCTCGAGCCTTCCATGATGGCCATGCTGCTGAGGAAGACACACAAGTTGGTTGGTGCGAAGAGCATCTGGTCAGCGGCGACACGCGCGACGATCTCAGCGTTCTTGTTCCTGAGGACAATCTTGTTCTGTAGAAACTTAAACCAAGTGGTGGCAGCGGGACCGAAGATGGCTGCGCGGGTAAACGCGTGAATTAGTCAAGTGAAAATTGGATATAGGCTAGAAAATGGGAAGAGAATAGAGAAACATTGGATAACGTACCGCCACCGTACAGAGCCATGCGGCCAGTACGCGCGAGCTCGTGGTTCTTCCAGCCCTTCTTCTCAACCAGCTGTTGGGCCAAGGTGTCGCCCGTCGCGAAGAGCACGGCAGTCGTGATGCTCTGTGTCTGGAGGGGGCGCGTAGCCAACTTCATTTGGTACCTAGAACGAGGTCAGCAGCTGCCCTCGTCACAGCGGCAAAGGCGATTCAGATCCCAGAAAACCAGCAGTGGGAGGCGTACCATCGTAGCATCTTGGCGGTGAGGAGTGATAAGGCCACTTGGAGATGTGTGATGGAGAATTGGGATTGAGTGTTGCTGTCTGAAGCTCTCTTTGAGGGCGTGGATGTGTGGCCACTAGACAACAGAGAAGGATGTGGTTTGCAAGTCAAGACATCGTTCTCCAGCTTTTCGAGTCTGAGATTATCTTTCGTTGCTTCTTTCGCGTGCAGGGATGTTCTGTACTAGTGTCGGGGCTCGGCTTACTTACTCCAGCAATCCAATCCAGGGGGAACCGTCACGAGACTGCAGATCATGTGGAATTCAAAGACATCTAGCCCATCTAGCGAGACAATACTTTTAAATTGGCATTTCTTCCTATCTCAGTAGCTTCCGACTGTCCCTCGATCATCTGAAAGATCGGGCACCCAGCCCTTAGGTCTCTCCCGGCCTCGAACAATCATGCCGTACACTGCAGCCTCAACCTTTTCAACGCAAGTGTTCATGACCTCCATCTTTTTCTCAGAGTCCCTCCCAAGACTCGTATCCTTACACGATGTCGTATCCAATCCATGGAAACACATCCTCAAGGATCTCAAATCCATTAAAATATCCCTCTTTTCAGTAGAAACATCCGTGCTCTCAGATCCAGGAAGGGAGCCACTCGTAGCCATTGTTGTTATTGCGAATCGCATCAGTTCTCCCACTAGGTCAAAGATGCCAAGAATATAGTCATCTGCAGTCAACGTGATATTAGACGGTACAGTAGCAGCTGCCTCCTCGACGGTGATTAATTTTTGATGGCGAAGGTAATGCTCGAAAGACAGGGCTTCGGTATACTCTTGGATGCCGGGGGAGACCTGGCGCTGGTACCTCCAGCCGTTGATGCCTGCGAGGTCCGGAGCAATAGTATTGAAATGCTGCTGTATCACGGCAGCTCGATCCTGGGTCTCCGCGGAAATTTTGGGGGGGATTGAACTCCCCAGAGATCGAACTCTGTCCTGGTCAGCAAGAGGTTGCTTTTCAAAAGGTGTTGTTGGATCCCGTACCTTTGCAACGAAAAGATACTATCGTCAATTTATCAGTAACAATATTCAGGAACTGCCTTGACAGAACAGTAAGGTAACGTACATCTTCTTACTGGCAGCAGTAATATCCCGTGAAGCTTTTATGATGCGCTCTCTCCTATCATGATGCTCGTCCAATTCGTTTCGGAAGACCTCAAACATGGGCATGAACGGAGACGTCCTTGAGTCCGTTTCCTTGGGCTGTCCATCATGATGTCTCTTCATGCCTGGCATATCTTGTAATCCCCCAGACATTTAGCCTCCTCTAGTTTGATCTGGATAGGAAATTGGCCGATGATATGACTGTCCCGTTTTGCGAATTTCCTCGTCGACAGCGTCCGTAAGAATTGAGGGTGCGTGGATGAAATGGCACGCGCATTCTAGCCAACACGACTTCAGATAAAATCAGCATCGAACACACCAGTTTCCAGCATCGTTAACTTACCTCAACATGGAGGCATCGAAATATATCTAATAGCGTTTTGTTTTACAATCAACATGTCCAAGTTCTTCTCAAGCCCCGTTCTTGTGTTCGTGGCAGCCATTGCGCTCCGGGTGGTCCTGTTTTTCTATGGGCTCTGGCAGGATGGCAACTCCCCAATGAAATACACTGACATTGACTACTATGTCTTTACGGACGCTGCGAGGTTTACAGCAAACGGAGGCTCGCCGTATGATCGGGAGACATACCGCTATACTCCTCTCCTGGCATGGATGCTCTGGCCAACGACGTGGTCTAGCACTTGGTTCTCGTTCGGCAAGGTGCTGTTTGCCGTTGGGGACATCGTTGCTGGATGGCTGATATTTCTTGTCCTTCAAGACTCGAATAAGATGTCAACCGAACAAGCATTGAAATTTGCCAGCATATGGCTGCTGAATCCGATGGTGGCCACCATCAGCACTCGAGGAAGTTCCGAGGGATTATTAGGGGTCATGGTCATTGCCCTATTGTGGGCGATTCTGCAGAAGCAGATATATGTTGCAGGATTTTTGCTCGGTTTCGGGGTACATTTTAAAATCTATCCCTTCATATATGCCCCATCTATCATCTGGTGGCTGGACGATGAACGTCTTGGCCTAAGAAAGGCTTCAAGCTCTAAGACGGATCTCATCAGCCTCGCCACGAATTTTTGTAATGGCGCTCGGATTAAGATCACCCTGGCAAGTTTGTTAACATTCATGCTGCTCAACACTGTCATGTACTCAGTGTAAGTTTAGAGACAACGAGCAAACATCTACTATTTTATACTAATAATCTCCTCCCAGCTATGGTTGGGACTTTCTACAGCACACTTACTTGCACCACGTGACACGAATTGACCATCGACACAACTTCTCGCCGTACAATACTCTGCTCTACCTGAACTCCTCAGCCCCCGGAACGTCTATCATCCAGCTGGAATCGATTGCATTCCTGCCGCAGCTCTTTCTCGCTGCCTTTGCACTCCCACTTATGCTTGCCAAGAAGGACCTGCCGTCAACCATGTTGGCCCAGACATTTGCATTTGTATCCTTCAATAAAGTCTGCACAAGCCAGGTAAGATTTCATATCCCGTAACGTGGTAATTGTCTAAATAAAAGGCAGTACTTTCTTTGGTACATGGTATTCCTACCATTTTATCTCCCGAACTCGTCGCTCCTTGCTCGGAAATACGTCGGACTGACAGCTGCATTACTTTGGGTGGCAACTCAGGCACTGTGGCTCCAACAGGGCTTCCAACTCGAGTTCCTTGGCAAAAGCACGTTCGTCCCGGGCCTCTTTTTGGCTGGTACACTATTTTTCCTAACTAATGCATGGATCTTGGGTATTGTTGTGTCGGACATAGGAGCTGGGAGAACCCAGTTTCATGTGGAATGAGAAGATCATGCTTTCTTTTCCATTCCATACAGAGATGTGAGAATGGCCATTTCAACAGTGCTGGATCATATGAGCGACTCTGGTGGCAGAGGGTTTCGGCCAACCGCCTTTCTGCTGCATCTCAAACCATCTTCGAACCACAATAGTCGTCTCCATGGCGGTAACACGTTGACTAGCGGTTGCACTACAGTCGTGAGCTCCGTTGCGTCGAGTCCGCCTCGCCTGGCAACCGGCCACCATATATATGATTGTGACACTCTGACTACGTGGACTGGTTTGTTTAAATGCCCGCGATGAATGGTAATGGGCTACGAATGTCACACCGGGGGATTTGATGGCGCCGGGAACCACAACAGGCCAGTAGATATGTAGATAGGGCATTGTATCAATAATCTCACAATAAACCGAGACATAGACTGGCCACCAGAGATACCCAGGTAGGTAAACTACTCCTATCAGCGCGGGGCGGAGCGGAACATGAACGAGGCGGGGGACCGCGGGGCTCAGCCTCAGTCAACAGCAACCGGCACAGCCCCATCTTCATTATCTGCGTCTACGACGACGGCAGCGCCAGGGGCAAAGAAAGAGGAACGACCAACGTCAATGATACAGTCGAGCAACTCACACAAGTGACAGAAGCATTGGATCTTATATGCAGAGACTCCCCTCAGCACTGGTGTACCCGCGCACAATTGCACCAGTGTTGCGACCCGGTGAAACACGGCGCAAACATCACTAGGATCCCATCATCTCCCGTCACTTCTCAACAGTGAATCTTGACGCCTTGGCGACTTGACGTGAAGGTGAGAGAGTTTATACCTCTCAGCGATCTTCCCCCTTCCAACACGATCCCCCTCAACACGCCCTGTACGTACCTTCATCTTAATAAAAGCAATTCATGACGCCTCCCCCACATTCCTTGCCACCGAACGCGAACGCAGGATAATTCAGCCATGAGGATGACCGGCATATCGATAGATACGATGGTCCGGGACGACGATTCTGGACGAAATCTCAAGATCATGACGACTGCCTCGACGCCCGCAACTCCGGGCCCTTCGACCCCTATTGCCGTCCGCCAAGCACCCTTCGATCATATGGAAGACGGGGAGGACAAGGAGAACATCATTCCCCCGGCAAGACCTAGCAGCACCCCCTTCCCACAACAGGAGATACCAGAGGGCGACATCCAGTGTATGCGACACGTTGAGGCGTCAGGACAGCACGGCGTGGCGCGTCGGACTGTGTCGCAGCGACAATATATGAACAACCAGAGAACGGATGCGTCGAGCGCATGTTCCTATACGGTGGCAGCTTCTACCTCGGCGTTGTGCAATCTTCCACTCGAGATTCATGAATGCATCCTCGATCACCTGTTCGGCGTGCGTCTGTCCGCTTCTGCAACCACACGGGCATCGTGCGCCGGACGCTCGAAAGTCTTGCGGGGATGGAGCACAGCACTTAGACACTCGCGAAGACGGGATGTATGGGAGCTTGCATTGGTCACTGAGAAATGGAGACAACTTATCCAAGAGAGGCTCTACCGGCACATAAAGATCAAGGCGACTAGGGAATCCGTTGATCAGGCAATGGTCTGGTTCGAGAGACACCCGCACCTCTGCCGCTATGTCAAACATATAGAATTCTGGTTCCCAGTCTTCCAACAACGCTCACCTGCGACAAGAACATTACGAGTCCTCTCGACGTCGAACCAGCAGACTCCGCTTTTAACCGTCCCTCAGCCAGGAGAGCCTGTCGCAGGCCCTACCTACCAAACACCTAACAACAACTGCACTCTGGAAGAGGTCTTTGGATTCGTCCGGTATGCGCTTCCAGAGGCTTGCGTGCTCAGTCTGGAGGGTGGAGAGAGGAAGAAACCTCCTATGGTGCGGCAATTCCGCGATCCCAATTCCAGATTCATACCTGTTCTGGAGAAGATTACGACGCTCGTATGCAAGAGCCAGTGGAATCTGATCCGGACGAACGAAGACTTCCAGAATATTGCTGCGGCGCTGCCAAACTTGACGGAGTGGCACGGGTCGTATGCAAAGGGCAAGTCAAAGAGCTATCTTTGCATGGGCACGATATTACCTAGGCTCCCTACTCACCTCACAAATCTCAATCTGTGTCTAGAGAGTGACTTCCGGCGCGAAGCCGTCTCACCGTCATTCTGGGGCAAGGTTTGTCTGACAACGCACTTTTGCGTGGGTATGGCGAAGGCCATGCCGACCCTCGAGCACTTCGCGTATACGGGCCGGGTATGCCACACATTTTTTGATACTGCTGCAAGCTGGTCGAACCCTCGCACCACTCGTTTGAAGAGCATCGACATCGTGGTCAAGAACGTCTGCAGGGCTACCCCTCAGTGGAACAATGGATCCGGTATCACGGACATGTCGTTCATACTAGCCTTCGAAGCGCTCGTTATCTCTGCGGTGCGAGCGCTAGGCAAGCTGACTGCGGTGGAGTTGCTGCAAATCAAATTCATTGATCTAGGTAAGCTTATCCGTCATCCTTACAGAAAGCAAAGACATCATAACTAATCCCTGAATAAAGACTCCATCGTCCCTAGCCTCAACCCCTACTTTGAGCTCAAAGACAATCGCTGCACAGGTATCTGGAGCGACACCATCGTCGAAGCCCTGAACAAAGCCCGGCCTACCGCCAATTTCGCAACCAAGTCCGACGGCCTAGACGATGCGGTCTTCTTTAAGGATGGCCAGCTCCTCCGTCCCCCGCCGCTCGCGAAGCCGCGCCCGGATTCAATCAAAGTCAGCAGCTACATGACGCTCTGTGGTGGAATCACTATAACCTGATTACCTGTCTTACCATGGGCGCCACCCTGGAGAGAGCGAAATGCAATTCTACCGGCGCAAGCAATCAAGCCATCTCGGGGAATAATACGTCTCTACTACTTCCTTTTTGTAGTGATACCGCTTTTTGTGTGTGATATGTGGGCTTATACGTTTAGCGATGGAGTTGGATGTGCACGAGCAGGAGTCAAAACGGACAAGTCAGACGAATGAAATCGATCGAGTCGCATTCGGGATTATATTATGTGCTTGTGACTAGGCTGGCTGGCAAAGAAATAAAGAATGTGAGCTTGAGGTTATTGCGGCTTTGTTGTTTTTTTTGCTTGCTATTCCACGTGCCGGGCTTTGGCATGCAAGACAAGATACCCTCTCCATAATACGAATACGCGGCTATAAGTTGCATCTACTGGTATGGTACAATGTGATACTTCCTTCTTGTGTGTGGTATTGAAAGGCGCTGGGGCGGGCTATAGAGCATTCCTGCTGCCTAGATCGACCGAACAAGGCTGTACCAGCTCGTATCCCCACTGCTTTTTAAACGCGTGATATACGCGGAATATGTCGTATCTTGGTATAGTTGGGTGGCAGTGTCCGTAGGAGAGAAGAAATGGGTGGAGATTTTGCCCATGGAGGAAGGTAGGCATACTTATGTAAGAGTCGTGTTGCTTCTATGGCCGCTCTGTACTCTCTGCACATAGCTGTCGATATATACACGTAAAGAAGTATATTTATTATATAGAGATAGATGGACATATGCCCCTATAGAGATAGAGAGTTATGTTAATCTAAGCACTTTAAACAAATATGGCATATCAATGTACGGAGAATGTAGGCATAGACAGTGCGAGATGACTGCGGTTCGTCCACAATCGCAGCATCCCAATATCAGCACCCCCGCCTCACGAAAAATGGAGAATCTAACCACGCTCCTATCTCACCTTCTGCACCTCCTCTACAGTACCGTTCCCGCTGTTTTGCCATTACCAACCCCCGCTTCCTCTCTTGCCCGTTATCCTAGCCCCTGCCGATCCCCCGGCCACTCTGTGCTGATGCCGTTCCGCAAGAATGTAACCCAGAGAGGGAGTTCATCCTGTGGAAATGCGCCAAAACAACAGGCAAGTCGAGTCGTCAAGTCGGATTTACTCCCCTTAAGCTTCTTTCCACCACATCCACAGCTGCTATTCCTGCTATTCCTGGCCATTATGACGGGCTCAGACACCCAGAGGCCCCTACCAACTTCACCCGCCCCTCCTGTCGAAATCCCACTTTGATATCGCGAGGAAGATCACTTTCCCACTTAGGGAGGTGATCCAGTGCGCCCACCGTTCGCCATCCGTGCTCTCGAAAGCACATCTCCCAATCACCAACGCTCCATTTCCCCAGGGCAGCGGACATTACTATTGCAGACATATGCTCCCCTCTCCTCTCTGCCGGCGCTGCTCTCGCTCGACCGCGTCTTTCCGGGCCACCTGCCTCTTCGTTTGCCCGCATGCTCGTCTCGCCGGGGTACTAAATGCCTTTGGAAGGAGTGAGAGGCCGCTGGCCGGCCACCGCCAAGGCGGTGATGGATAGTTCTACGGTACTTTTCGTGTGGGCCATTGTGGATAGCTCCCCTGGGAGCTGGTGCTGCGGGCCCAGATGCCCAGCAAGGCGAATATAAAGTTATTCCGGACGGCCATCTCTGGCTCTGTCTCCCGTCTAGTCCCAGGCCCTGCTAATTCTCCGTTTCCGAGCGAGAGAGAAAGTCAATTGAGGGAGTAGTGCTGGATATTGTTGTTTACATAAAACTTAATATCAACCTGCAACTATAATGCGTGTCTTGACACCCCTCCTCGCCCTGCTGGGCGTTTCTAGCACAGCCCTCGCGGTAATGCAAAGCCCACATGGGAAGTACACCCAAAGGACCGTCGTTGCGCCGGTTTTGACCAAGGACGCGCCCAAGAAGGCGCTGACGAGCAAGTTTCTGAATGCTAAGACTAAGAGTATGATCCCTCCCTAGAGTATATAGCATACCTAAGTATATGCCTACTGACAACGATATGTAGAATTCGCGGTGAATGGCAATGCCCTCCCAGAAGTTGACTTCAACATCGGAGAGTCCTATGCTGGCTTGCTACCTATCAGTGCCAATCAGAGTGATATTAACCAACTATTCTTCTGGTTCTTCCCTTCTGACAACCCTGCTGCGGCGAAGGAGATTACTATCTGTACGAATCCCCGTTGAAATGCAAAGTAGATCTCAATTGACCTCTTCTAGGGCTGAATGGTGGTCCTGGATGCTCTTCGCTGGATGGCCTTTTCCAGGAACATGGTCCCTTCTTGTGGCAACCTGGACAGTTCCAGCCATTTGCTAATCCTTACTCGTATGTGCCCCCTGAGAACTCACTGCTTGTCCAACGGGACATTGCCTTGAAAGCTACTGACTGTGCATCCTAAGCTGGACAAACCTTACCAACATAGTCTACATCGACCAGCCCGTGACCACGGGATTCTCGAGAGGTACCATCGAGGTTAATGATGAAACGGATGTTTCTAATCAGTTTATGGGTTTCTGGAAGAACTTCATCAACACCTTCAGCATGCAAGGATTTAAGATCTACAGTATGTCAACCCTTCCAATTTACCTTCTTTAGATTTAAATATGATTTTCGACATGCGCCTGTTCCGAGAGGTGGCATCCTGGTTATATGTACCGAGATGATGCACCTTCACTCGAGCATATCTCCTCGATTCTCATATGTCCAGTATGTAGACTATTAACACGCAATATAGTCACCGGCGAGAGTTATGCTGGCATGTATGTCCCGTATATTGCATCCGGCATGCTGGATCAGAAGGACAAGACGTACTTCAATGTCCAGGGAATTCAGATCAACGATCCGAGCATCAACTTTGACGAGACCATGCTCGAAAGTACGATGCCCAATGGAATATTCCTTGATCTCATACTAACAAGAATTAGTTCCTGCCGTTCCTGCGCTGTTACATTACCAAAATGGTTTGTTACATAAATATGAGCACTTTTTTTGAGAAATGCTAATTCTTCTCTAGTCATTGGGCTCAACGACACATTCGTGGCTAGTATGACTGCACTGGCAGACACCTGCGGATATACCGACTACTTCAACAAGTACACTACTACTTTCCCTCCGCCAGGACCCCTCAAGCTCCCCAGTACGCCTAAAGGAGTGAACTGCGACGTGTTCGATTCCATCATCACAGCCGCTCTGTACGTCAACCCGTGTTTTAACATTTACCACCTGATCGACTACTGCCCCTATGTCTGGGACGAGATAGGCTTCCCCTCCCTCGCGGCCGGCCCGCACAACTACTTCAACCGGAGTGACGTGCAGGCCCAGATCCACGTGCCTCCTACGAACTACTTCATCTGTGCCGGTGGTCCCAACTTGTTCCCCAACGGCGATCAATCCGTCCCCTCGGCCTTGGGCCCGTTACCCTCCGTCATCGAGCGCACCAACAACGTCATCATCGGCCACGGCATGCTCGACTTCCTTCTCTTCGCCAATGGCTCCCTTCTCACCATCCAGAACATGACCTGGAACGGCGCGCAAGGTTTCCAGACCCCGCCAAGCGACGTCGATAACTTCTTCGTCCCTTACCACCAGAGCCTGGACGTAATCCAGCAGGAAGCATATGGTGCCAATCCGAACTACGTCCCGCAGCTTGATACTGCAGGAGCAGGATTCCAGGGCCGCACGCACACCGAGCGTGGACTGACGTTTGTGACGGTGAACTTGGCCGGGCATGAGATTCCGCAGTACGCTCCTGGGGCAGCGTATCGCCAGTTGGAGTTTTTGCTGGGGAGAATTAAGAGCTTGGAGCAGGAGAGTGATTATACGACGCAGACGGGGAATTTTGGTAATTGAAGAGAGCATGGAGAACGTGGTTAGAAATGAAATGGAAAGGATATGATATGGCCGGAATTGTAATGTGCTGAGAAAATGAAAAACCAACCGTCTCAATTCAGTTCTGTCAAATGCGATCCTTATGTGTCCATCTCAGACGCTTAATATGTTATCCCAAAAACTCCTCTCCCATTCCAATTCAAATGAACCTTCATTATCATCCCATTCTAACCATATAATCCCATTCTCCAATCCTACTCAGCCAAAGAACAACCTTCTCTGCCTCGGATCCCCGGCGCTGCCGTTCCCCCCCTTATCCTTCCCACGATCACGCTCGTGCCTCGACTTCTTCAAAGGCGGGGGAGCAGGATCATTAATCGCAGGCACTATATTGGACGTCTCCTGTACAACGTCCCTGATTGTCTGCCGAGAGAGACACAGGTCGATGTGTGCGTTGAAGGACCGCTCGTCAGGAGATTGGGGGCGGGAGCAGATGGGGCAATCCCACCAATCCACTTTATCGACATCATCATTTCCCTCTGAAGTAGTTCTATCAGCATGCTGTTGCTGCTCCTCAATCTTCTGGCTCAGACTCTCCAACTCATGGACTTCATCTTCGCGCTCTTGGCGCTCCGCATCTTCAAAGATGAGTTCGTCGGGCAGAGTCTCCCATTCCTCCTCCTCGCCCTCGTCATCCAGGGTGGAGGATTTGCGTTTCATAGTTCTCCTCGCGTCCGATGAGTCTGTGGAGGCGGGAGGTTTTCTCCTCAATCCAAAGAAGGAGAGGGTATCTGGCTTCTTTGTGGATACGAGGTGTGTACATCGCAGACCCATGAGGCGGAGCTTCATGTCTGGGATCTCTTGCTCAAGTTTGGAGAGCATGGGGAGAGAATAATTGTACAGATCGTCCGCGAGGTATACTGTCTTTGGAGTGACGACTTGGCGCGTGAAGACTTCGAAGGTGTGTAGCTTGATTTTTAGACAGAGTGTCCGGCCTTTCACTTCTGCTTTTTCTAAATCTCTTTGTAGCTCTTCTGCTGTTGATCGCAGTTTATTGCGGAATACAGTGGGATCTTTCATCTCGCGGAAGGTACTCTCTGTCCCGACGCTTTTCCGCTCGTAGTCCTCCACGGGCTGGACCTTCGTGCGCCCAATACCAAGATAGCATTGAGCGAGAAAGTAGAATGCCTTTTCGCCGAACAACTTTGATAGGTATTGTCTGTGGTCATATATATCCCCGCAAGCCTTAACTCCCACTGCGTCAAGTTCTCTCTCAAAGACCCGACCAATGCCGTTGACTTTTCGAGTTGGGAGATCTCGCATGAATGTCATGATGCTAGTCCTATCAGCCGGGAGCCGAAACTGGCCATTGGGTTTATTCTTGTTAGAGCAAATCTTTGCCAACTTCGTGTTAGCTGCGATCCCTGCGGAGACTGTGATCTTAGTCTTCTCAAAAACCTCTCGCCTCAGCTGCTGGACAGCTTCTTCTGGGTCCATATCATGCTCCTGACAATACTCGGTAATATTGAGGTATGCTTCATCTATGCTAGCGCTCTCATACCTCATGTCGTAGTCAATAAACACCTTTCTAACTTCCTCTGCTTTTGCCGAGTACTTTCTGTGATTTAATGGAAGACATATCAACTGTGGACAGAGCTTCATGGCAACAAACCCAGCCATCCCACTCCGACAACCAAACTTTCTTGCGACATAGTTGCACGTCGTGAGGACGCCACCTCCGCGGCCGCCTCCAACAGCGAATGGCACATGTTTCAGTTCGGGACGGTCAAGCTCTTCTACAGCCGCAAAGAAGGCATCGCAATCGATATGTACTATCGTTTGGGTTAGGTCTCTGGACAATTCTAGTTCGGCAAAACAGGCATCAGCCTTTTTGAGATCGTGGGTCAAATCTAGCTTCTCTAGCTGTCTCTTCTTTGCCAAGATTCGTTCGATCTTCTGCGTCAGATTCCGATCACGAGCTTCTTCGTTATTGAAGTACTTCGATCCAAGGGACGCATTGTAGATGATTTCCGAGACCTAGCAGCGTATTAACAAATGGCCCTGCAGGCACTATTCTTCTCCTAACCTTCTGCTGGTCAACATTATCCTGGCCTGATTTAGTCAACGATGGGCCCAAGAGGGAGTATTTAAGCGTGTCATGGTCGTCGACATTATTTGCTTCAGAAGGCGTTTCCGCAATCATTTCGTGCCAGCTTGAGGATTATTTTGTCCTTGTTCATCTAGGCTTGGCAGGATGGCCATCTGCACGGAACCCTATCCAGGTGGTAGGCTGAGAAGTTGATAATCTGTTCCACGGCCGCGGTGTTGTGTCGCGACTGCCTTCACCAGCTGCACACGGTGTCACGTGCAACTATATCGAAGCGAACAGCCGCGACCTACCGCCCTAGTGTCTTTCTGGCAGAAAAAAAGTTCCATCGCGAAATCTCCAGGACAAGAGTTGATCAATTGACCGGGAATCATGAGGGTTCATAGAGTTGCCCGCGCGGCCACTCTTGTAGAGGCACGCGCTGGCTCGGTACGTGACTTTGCATCGAGGCCAAGATTCCTGTGCTTGAATGCATCTGCTCCGAGGTTAGCTGGCCGAACTGCGGGAAGGCTGGAGCAACGGAGATGCTTTTCACTGTCAAGAATTCTGCGATCCGGCGCTGCAGAGGCTGTGTGAGTTACTCAATCTCAATTATGTTTTCCTGGCCCTTTTATCTCAATCTAGCCTCTGCACGGGAGAGGCCGGAATAGAGAAGCTCCTTATCCATCTTCATTAATCTCCCATTGACTATGAACTAATATCAAGGCGCAGTTTAAAACAAGCAGCAGCAGACCCATCGTCGTTAACTCAGGAGGCCATCATAGATAACCTGGATGACGCTGAGAGAGGGAGATTAGCTAGGATTCGAAATATTGGAATTGCAGTATGTGTATAGTATGCTGCCTTTGAGCTGGCTGGATGCTGATGGTATAACTTAGGCACACATCGACAGCGGCAAGACAACAGCTACTGAACGTGTTCTCTTCTATACAGGTCGAATCAACTCCATCCATGAAGTTAGGGGGAAAGATGCCGTAGGCGCTAAGATGGATTCTATGGACCTAGAAAGGGAGAAGGGAATTACTATCCAGTCTGCAGCTACATTCTGCGACTGGGTGAAAAAGGAGAACGGAAAGGAAGAGAAATATCATATCAACTTGATCGATACTCCTGGCCATATTGACTTCACAATTGAGGTTGAGCGAGCTTTACGAGTCCTTGATGGAGCGGTCATGATCCTCTGCGCGGTGAGCGGCGTGCAAAGTCAAACGATTACGGTCGACAGACAAATGCGGAGATATAATGTTCCTCGAATCAGTTTCGTTAACAAGATGGACCGAATGGGAGCGAATCCATTCAAAGCAGTTGAGCAGATCAACCAAAAGCTTCGAATTGCCGCAGCGGCTATTCAGGTTCCGATTGGATCCGAAGACTCCTTCCAAGGAGTTGTGGATTTGATAAGAATGAAGGCCATCTACAATGAGGGGGCAAAGGGAGAGATTATTCGAGAAACCGATGAGATTCCTGAAAGCGTGCAGAAATTAGCAGAGGAGAAGCGAAAAGTTATGATCGAGACGCTGGCTGATGTTGACGATGAGATTGCAGAGATCTTCCTAGATGAGGAGATACCGACTCCTGAACAGATTAAGGCTGCGATTCGGCGGGCGACAATTGCCCTGAAGTTCACCCCTGTCCTAATGGGAAGTGCATTGGCAGACAAGTCCGTGCAGCCAATGTTGGACGCAGTTTGCGATTACCTCCCTAATCCTTCCGAGGTCGAGAACCTGGCTCTCGACAAGCGTAGAGAAGAAGCCCAGGTCAAACTAGTTTCCTACAACTCACTTCCATTTGTGGGCTTGGCCTTCAAGCTTGAAGAGAGTAACTTTGGACAGTTGACATACATCAGAGTTTACCAGGGAAAGTTGAAGAAGGGTATGAATGTATTCAACGCCAGGTCGGATAAGAGAGTCAAGGTTCCTCGTATTGTGCGAATGCACTCTAATGAGATGGAGGAAGTCCAAGAAATTGGAGCTGGAGAGATTTGCGCCGTATTTGGAATCGACTGTTCGTCCGGTGACACCTTCACTGATGGAGGGCTGCCGTACTCCATGTCTTCGATGTTCGTTCCCGAACCCGTTATTTCATTATCTATCAAGCCCAAGTCTAGTTCAGATGGTTCCAACTTCAGCAAAGCCATGAATCGCTTCCAGCGCGAGGATCCCACCTTCCGAGTCCACGTTGAGCCAGAGACTCAAGAAACCATCATATCTGGCATGGGTGAACTGCATCTTGATATTTACGTTGAGCGTATGCGTCGAGAGTACAAGGTCGAGGTCATAACCGGACAGCCACAGGTCGCCTACAGAGAAACTGTCACTGAGCGCGTGGAATTTGACCACCTCCTGAAGAAGCAGACTGGTGGAGCTGGTGACTACGCTAGAGTTATGGGATGGATGGAACCTCTCCCTATGGGGCCGAACGGGTATGAACAGTCTCACTTCGAGACTCAAGTTACCGGCGGCACGATCTCCGAGAAGTTCCTTTTCGCTTGTCAGAAAGGCTTTTTAGCAGCTTGTGAGAAGGGTCCGCTCCTTGGGCATCCTGTTCTCGGAACAAAGATGGTCATCAACGACGGTGCGACTCACATGACAGATTCGTCCGAGATGGCTTTCAAGATCGCTACTCAGCAGGCATTCCGCAAAGCCTTCAAGGAAGCCAAGGGTGTAGTCCTGGAGCCGTTGATGAAGACGACTGTCACAGCCCCGAATGAGTTCCAGGGTAATATCGTTGGACTCTTGAACAAGAGAAATGCCATTATTAACGATACTGAAATCGGAATCGAGGACTTCACCATAACAGCGGATTGCAGTATGAATGCTATGTTCGGATTCAGCTCTCAGTTGAGAGCTGCAACGCAAGGCAAAGGAGAGTTTGGCATGGAGTTTAGCCACTACAGCTCGGCGCCGGGACAATTACAGTGAGTTTGACGTATTCCCAAGTTACTTTCAAAGGCTAATAAATGTGCAGAAAGGAACTCATCGCGAAATACGAGAAGACCCAGGCAGATAGACACAAGAAGTAGACGGCAGTTGCATTCTATCTTTTGTGTTCATATATTATATCCTTTCCTACTACCTATACCATATAGACCGTGCTGAATCCTCAAAACTCGGAATTCTGTGTCATGGATGTCAATGCATAAAATCTGCTGCGGTGAGAAATAAGGATATTGGGATACCATGTATCATAGATGTACTATATGATAAATTAGCAGAAATCTCAACTGTAATACAGTTCCTCTCTCAGCCCAGCCAATCAGTACTCGAGGGAGCTAAGCGAGAGTCTGGCGTGCTGGTTGAGTGGATAGTTAAACTCGAATCATCATCCTCTCCTCCGTCACAATTTTGTATTCGGCATCCTCTCTTCCTTCTTCACAATTTTGGAATTATTATTCTCTCCTCTCTCCTTCACTAGTAACCTGACCTGCAGAAAAGGCTCCTCGATAGTAGAGTTGGAGGAGATAGAACGCCAGTCGCGGAAGATGGAACCGGGGTCGCAGCAGATAGAACAGGAGATGGGGCATGATAGGAGCACTTATCGCGGGCGGAAATGGAGGTAGCTGCTGGGGCAGAGATCGAAGACTAAGATTGTTCGATTCGGCCAGGTTTGCAACTTTAGAAATTTTGCATCGTCTCCCCTAGCTTCGAAGTTTCGGAGTGCTTCTTGTGTGATGGACGTTATATCTGATCGCGAGAATAGTGGACTCGTTGGATAGACGATATAGAGAATTTGGACTGGGGCGAAGAGAATGGCAACTTAAAGCTCAAAAGAGATTACTCTATAGCTTCGCAGTGCAAGAACAAGAGTTAATTGCCGTTCTTGGCTCCACAGCGCCTCCCGAGCTGCCAGTCAGATTGATCCTGGCCCTCTTCAAATTGTTGACAGCGCGCATAGCGTATTGGAGATGGACCACGAACCTGCTCAAATGGTTCGCAAGGACCACAGCAAGGAGCCAACCAGTGGCCCTCTGCAAAGGCAAGACCAGCCAACCGTGGCAGAAGAGCGGGTGCGGGTCGCGGCGGATGCAAGAACAAAAGGCACGAATGGGGAGTCCGCGGAGAGGATGAAAGCAAAGAGGCCGCCAATGCATAGGAACGCCGATGAAGTTAGCGTGGGGATATTATTTTACAAGAAGCATATGTGCCAGGGTTTTGGTTTCAGAAAATAGAAACCCAAGGCCAGTTAAATGGCTCAGAAATTATATAATTTGTATGGTTATGAGTTTCACGACCTACTTACGTACATGGATGTCTACTACGCCAGCCAACAAGCGGGGGTTGCAAAACGTCATGAACCACAGCCATGGCTGGTGTCTCGAGCTTTAAAGCCTAACTGGCTTTCAGGAGCTTGTTTGGCGGTAGACCTAGACCCACATGCTAAGAACCGCTCCGGCTGATTCAATTGGATTTCTGGTATAGAATCCCTCTGAAAAACTTCTCTGCAAGTTTCGCCATACAAATTAGCTTTAGGGAGTCGACCTTAGCATCGTGGTGAAGGCTGTTGAGGTCATGCATGGGATAGTAAAGTCGAAACAGCAATTCAAGTGAACAGCATGCCGCCTTCCCAAGATTATATTTGAAGAAGGAAGACGAACGACGTTGAAAAGAGGCGGTAGAAATTCGTCAACTTCATCATGGCCAGGCTGTTCAACAAGGTTGTTCTGAAGGCACGAAACGTCAACGTAGCCTAAGTGCCATACTAGAATATAGTCTGTGGCAGTTATACCAGATGTCTTGATGATCTCAGCTGCCTCCGCTCGCGTCACCACCTGACCAGAGTACGTGGGTTGACGCCACATAACTTCCCTGGTCATGTGTTGATATAAGGTTGGATCAAAATCCTCGCCATTGGTTCGTTTGAGGGATTTGCTGGTAGGATTTGAAATGGTCAAGTTGAAGACGATGTTTTCTGTTTCGACGTCGATAGCCGCCACCTGCCTTAGGTTATCCCGGAATATTTGGCCCTCTAAGTCGAGGCCAAAAAGCCTCGATTTTCATCGCCTCCCTGTTCAGGAATACCTGGAAATTCGAGAGTTTGTCGAGGCGCCATTTTGGCTTATAGGCGGCTAATTTGGTAACAGTCTTTGATGTAGTATGCTGGCTCCATGCTGGAGCGCTCGGAAGGAGCTTAAGCAGAAAAGCTTCAAGCACATGTATCGGGCCCAAAAAATTGACATATATAGGCGTTTTCGATAACAGCTCTTGCTAGCACAAGGAGCCTGTGCCGCTTTATCATATGAGGTAACAGTTATATGGCCAATTTTGCGCCCAGGTTTGGGGGATTTTCCGTATAGATGGAGGGAGATATCCATAATCGTCATGGTGCTGTACATCTGACTAGTGAGGTTGAAAAGCGCTTGGTGAGATTCTCCATCGATACCCCCAAGAATATTCAGCATAATGGCTGCTGCTGAAACGTGAGGTTGTAACTTTATGGAGTGAGGAAATATGCCAAGAACAGAGTAGAGATGAGCCTTGTACTGGGACATATATGGTATGCCTCCAATAAAGATATGTCCCGAGTTATGTGGCCTCGGTGCTACTTCGTTTACTGTAATGCTTTCTAATAGATTGTTAAGACAAAAACCAGAGCACATACTTTCATATATGATACTTACCATCCTTCAAAAGAAAATTTTTGACAGCAAAGATGCCTCTGCCTTTCGGCGTCCGAATGGCTTCAGCAACTGTCTTGCTGGCTTTCGCGCAGACATCAGTCGACACTTGACGGGGAGGGTAAAATACCGATGTACAAATGCTGTCCTCATGGATTGTCTCCACTGCTGGATATGCATGCACATCTTGGAGGTTTTCCTCATCATCCTCAGTCCTGACCACAATGATCGTCAACTCCTTCTCAAATGGTATCCATTTTTCAGCATAGAGCTGTAGCTTTCCCATGGAATTAATAGCTCCATCGAAATCATAAAAGCCCCTGACCTTGAAGTTCCCGCAGTCATCATAGGCCTCCTTACGCGATTTCAGCATGATCGGAAAGCCAAAGCGTTCAGCAGCCTCTCGCAAAGATTCCAGCACAGACATGCCTAACCCGACAGTGATATGCAACGCAATGGGTATGCGAGACTGGCTGAAATGCTCTTTCTGTAAATATTTGTCTTGGATAAGGCGTATGGTGTCCCAAGATGGATGAATCGGTACCTTTTTTACCTCTCCAAAATTCAGCGTTACTCCTTTGGTAGCGATCTCCTCGAGTACTTCGGTATTAACATGCTCAATCTCGACAGTAAGAACATCACACCTTCTAGCAAGTTCACGGATATTTTTCAGGATCCTTGAAAGAGCCTGTTACGCTGCGGGGGTTCTGACTTATCTATCGTCAAGAATGGCTATCTCGATTCCAAGTGGCCCAGCGGCTTCCTCAAGCATTGTAGCCACCTGCCCACCACCCAAAACACCAATAATCGGCTTGTTCGATATTTTATGCAATCTGTGCGAAATGAAGAAGCATAAAAAAATAGAATGATCAATTGGTAGCGTAGAGGAGAATGCACAGTATCTTTCCTAGTATTGTCTAGATGAGATTGTTGGCTAGGTATCAAGGTAGACGTTTAAGTGTCGAGATTCCATTTTTCTCCTATCCACTTTGCCGGCCACGTGGATCTAAGCTAAATTACTAGGGACTGAGACATGCTCCAGTCTGTGAAAGCTTGCTTCTTATATTTTATGGGCTAGCTCCCAACCCCTAGTCCTCGATGCGCTCGATTTAAGGTAAATTGGGTTGTGCAAATATAGTGTAGCCATGTGCTCGACAGGGGCATTCAATTCATTGCCGGATAGATTGGACTATATAACTAAAGTCTTCCATCAAAGTTCTGAATCGTCCTATTCCAAGTCTTCAACAATTCGCTTAAACCACCCGAGAGCCACTTGGTTCAAGTACAGAGAGGCCCCGACTTGACAGTGAGACTCAGCGGCCTCTTGTCTTGTGAAAGCTACCATAATTCCCCTCTCTCCCAAAGCTTCTAGAAGTTTTAAGGGCTAGCCTTTAAAAAACTGGTCATCCTCGGCATCGCCGATGAGCACAGGACATTCGATCTGGTCTGAGATGCCCTTTAGAGAAATCTCTCTCACGGTACGGAACGCCTGGTACGGTGGTGCCATGAATGACCACTTCAACTGACCAATAGCCCAACGGAGATTAGTCGCATGAGATGCTATTCCCTCAATAACGCTATCAAACTTCCGTTCATCTTCTTGCTCCAGATGGACCCTTGCATCTGGAGGGGGGATGTTGCTAAACGCCTCAAACACATCGAAGACACCATCAATACACATGACAGCGGCGATCCGGTGCTCAAAGCACGCTGCACGAGCACAGAGGAAGCCGCCAATAGAATACCCAAGCAGGCGCACTCGTTTTGCATCAATAAAATCGAGTGTTTGGAGATAGTCAATGAGAGGGGTCACGACTTTCTCCCACTCGGCGATAAATCCTTTGTTTTGCTATCATCGTGGGAGGCACTGACCTGGTCCTTCATAGGTGATCACATTGTAGCCTCTCTCTAAAGCCACAAAGCCATTCGCGTGAAGCATCTCTTCTTGAGAGCCATCAAAGCCGTTCCCAAGGATCAGTGTTGGGAGACGTACGTTGTGGAGAGAAGCACGATAGACGATGATAGGTATGTCAAATTCATCGCCTTTCAGGGTGTGGCGGACTCCAGGAATTGCCATGTTGGCGATGGCTTTATCGAAGTATTCCGTCTATTTCCCTATAGACTGTTTATGCGTGCATCATCAGGATTTCCGTGGAGGAAGAAGTCAGCACAACGGAAGTAACTTGAAGCGCGGAAATATATGTCGCGCAAGGTGTCCTTGTTATATGTCTTGTTATAATCAATAGTTGAGAGTGCCCATTCTGCGAGAGACAAGAATTTTGTCGACCAGCTTTTAAAGTCTCCTGAAATAATATCTTGAGCAACCTTGAGAATTTCTGCAATATCCGCACCAAAGTATCTCGCCGAGCCTAGCACTGGGAGAAGCTCGAAGTGGAAGGTCGGATTGGGGCTTAGCTGTAGCATTGTACACGAAAAATATAAGGCACAAAGTGTAGAATTATGATAATAAAGAGAAGGCAAAATAAGTAATCACTCGGAGCTGGAAATCAAAGCCACTTTTATACTTCGCCAAGATTTCCTCTAACATTTGATGGCCTCCAATTGCAAAACGTACCTTGGATAATACAGTGGAAGAGGCGAACCAAGGCCCAGACCGTTATTAAGTGACATATATATTGATACTAGGATATATACTTGCAAAAGTACGTGAAAATAAAGTTGGACGTAACGAAGTGAAGATGTCCGTCGAATAGTGTATTACACGCTACGCCCTAAACGGCTTGCATTTTCCACAAAAGGAATGGTGATTCAGCTAACCGAATTCGCCCCCCTAAACGTTCGGATTCGTTCCTCGGTCCACCCCGGATCTACGCCTTGTTGTCTCCGTTGTGTTAAGGCCTCTTTCTTGCCACGATGCTTTGTTCTATCTCTATATCTAAACAGAGCCAAAGTAGCACAGACGGCCGCGGCGATAGGCATCGGAGTACAAAGCCACGATGACGACACAGTGGCAAGCCAAGTCCCAAGCCGCTCGGTCAGAGTTCATTTTTGTCGATACCAAATTGAAAAGGGATGCTTTCAAGGAGGTTGTCAAAGTGAATGCCATGAGGAAATTGCATAACAGGCGGCAACGGCACCAGTCAAGTCATCTCTATCCTACCAAAGGAGGAGAGCTTCAACTCTGGATCCAGAGCACGGCTCAGAGCAAAAGCACTCCTAAGCGGGAATATCCCGAAATACGGCAGCATGTCGTTAATCACCCGGTTACAACATGCAATGAAGCGGATCAGCATGCAAGCATGGGCACCCCGGCCGGTTCCGTAGCCACTCCCGAGACAGTCAGTTGCGTATCTAGTTATAGCCCATACAATCGACTAGGGGCTGGGAGATGCGACCCCTTCAGACAGTACCCCTATCAGACGAGTCATTACGTAGATAGGCTGGTGGACTACTGTACGTCGAGGCTGATAATGCCCTGGTCCCATTTTCGAACTAATATCTTTATTCAGATGTTAACTCCAGAGGATGCCTGCTCTCTATCGAGCTGCTGTCGCTCTACAGAGCAGACCCGGCATCTTTCAGCTCCTTCCTCGCTGTTGTCTCAACGCAGTTTTCCGCGACGGGATCACTGCATCCTGCTATTTTTCCGGACGAGGCAGAAAGTCAAGCACTGCGACTTCTCAACGGCCGTCTAGAGAACAGCCCGCTAATTCTGCATGAGGGGACTTTCCTTGCCATTGCTTTGATTGCTTATCTAGAAGTAAGTCATCGAGAACCTTAACTGTATCATGCTGTTGCTATGAGGCTGCTCTGGGAGAGCTGACACTTGTATAGGAATGTCGCGGCAATCGCGCCACAGCGGATTTGCATTGGAATGGCCTCAAAAAAGCCATCCAGGTGAAAGGTGGACTTCAAAAGATGATACTGCGTAAGGAAGTTTACGCTGCGGTCTTCTGGTGGGCGAGTTTCTTCTCATCTAACGTCGCTTTATTCTGAAGGTTTCTAGGATTGAATTAGTCGCCAACACCTCGAGAGACTGTTGTCTTGGCCAGCTCTCTCCTGAACGGTATCTAGGTCAAGCAAGAAGTGATCAAATTGACATGATTCCGACAAGGGAAGATTTCGCGCAGGAGTACGACCGCTTCTTCAGGCGCATCATACTTCATGTATCAGATTCTCGATCTAAATTTTCCTCTTCATCCAACATGCCTGAGTGTATTATCAGCTGTATTCGACAAGAACGCAATGAATATCAACAAAGACTGAGGAAAACTAAGATGGCATGCCTGATTTATCTTGCGGCAGTCAGGTTAGATTGCCTTCCGGATAACCCTGAAGTATTTGATCACTTCGTCCTGCAAGTCCAGCATAACCCGTATTTGCAAGACGGGCAGCGCATATTATGTGGGGAGGAATTACTCCATTTCTTGTACAAGGGTATAGGATTGTCCGATTCTCAGAATTGCCAGTTTAGCTGTCTCTTGTCGCGCCTGATGTGTGTCACACGAGCTCTACCTGAGGACGAGTGGGATGCTTCCTTTGGGATACTGTCGTACTTTCTCAGCATCCCGTATGATACATCCCCGCTACATGAACTGGTGAATAATTGGCAATAGAGTTGTGTGCACTGGCTCCTGATAGGTGAATAAAGTCGTGAACGTTGGATAGAATGTCAAGGCCGAAGCTCCATTGCCAGCAAGTCCCGATGTGTCATTTACGCTGGAAGAATTGTACCAGCTCTCAGTGAGGAATACATAGATAATATATATATCTATACGTACCGGATAATTGCCAAGGTGGGGTTGTTGACGCTGGCCAGAGTTCGGCTGATACGGGCCATAAAGCCCATTGGGCAGGCACGAGAGAGAGCCAATGACGCGCCTTGCAAGCAACCAAATAAGCAGAGTAGGACAAGAATCGCAGATCAACCTGTAGACGAAGCCTCAATAAATATATTTTTCGCGCACATAACCTCAATGGGTATATTGATATGGGTACCTGCAGCGCACTATGTTATTATGTGGGATTTAGAAATGGCATTCCCATGCAGAAAGTAGTGTTCATCAATCGCTCTCACCCCCACCAACTCGGTCTTTCCAGGGCCAGCATATAGGCGTATGGTGCTGCCGCTTCTCCTACTCGGTTTCCTAGCATAGCACAAAGCAATGGAACCTATAAAGCCGGTTTTCCTCATCTGGGGCGGAGAGGGATGGGTGGCGGGCCACCTGAAAGCGCTACTGGAGAGCCAAGGTGCGATTTGGCTTCATTTACATTAAGGAGGATGAAGAAGCTTCGTGGCTGACCCGGTGCGACAGGAAAGGAAGTCCACACTACCACTGTTCGTATGCAGAACAGAGAGGCTGTGATTGCTGAGCTAGAGAAGGTGAAGCCCACGCATGTTCTCAATGCCGCCGGCTCTACAGGACGACCCAATGTCGATTGGTGCGAGGACCACAAGGAGGACACCGTCAGAAATAATGTCATTGGGACGTTGAATCTGGCCGATGCCTGCTTCTTAAAAGGCATTCATATCACAGTCCTTGCCACAGGATGTCTCTATACCTACGACGACAAGCACCCAATTGGCGGCGTCGGATATGTCGAGACGGACAAGGCGAACTTCTCTGGTTCATTCTACTCGGAGACCAAGGCCCATGTCGAGGAAGTTAGTAGAGGGAGAGACACACTATTAGCATGACCATAATGTACTAACCCCTAGGCAGATCATGAAATACTATGCCAACTGCCTTATCCTGCGATTACGCATGCCCGTCAGCGACGACCTCCATCCCCGCAACTTCGTCACCAAGATCGCAAAGTACGAGCATGTGGTTAACATCCCCAACTCAAATACCATTCTGCATGATCTCCTACCGGCATCCATCCTACTGGCCGAGCACAATGAGACCGGTATCTACAACTTCACCAATCCAGGTGCCATCTCGCATAACGAGGTCTTGAGCCTGTTTAAAGAATACGTCAGGCCCGATTTTACGTGGAAGAACTTCACTCTGGAACAGCAATCGAAGGTTATTAAGGCTGGACGAAGCAATTGCAAACTCGATACAACGAAGCTGGTCAAGAAGCTCAAGGAGTACAATTTCGAGGTGCCGGAAATCCACGAGGCGTACAAGGCCTGCTTTCAAAGGATGGCTGCAGCTGGAGTGAAATAGTTTTTGGGACTCTCTGCTCTACCCATGTGGTGCATTTGCTAGAGTATATGTTTAGAGAGGGTGCTTCCAAGCACTGGAATGTGCATAATGGGCATCTTGCATTTTACCCCTCGGCGATAACAGGGTGCGGTGGAGTGGCGATAACCACCCGAGCGGTTTTACAACAAGATATATAAGCTCACAATTTACTCATGTGCCCTCCAGCGTTAATCGTGACCTCCTCTTCCTCCAAACACCTCTCCTAATACTACTGTGAATCTCCATGTTGGTCTAGGCCTCTCAGTGGACGCGCCATCCTCGCTTGGTCGCTGGTTCAACTCCCCTTCAGCCTTACGTCTGTTACCCGCGGGACGTCACTCAAAAACCCATACCAAACCTTCACCACAGCCAGCCTTCCCCCCCAGTTGACACACCCGCCATCATGGTTGTCGACACCGCCTACTACGATGCCCTTGGCGTCAAGCCGGATGCGACTGAGCTGGAGATCAAGAAAGCCTATCGCAAACTCGCTGTCATCACCCATCCCGGTAGGCAGAATTCTTCGTCGCCCAACTGGACTGCCGCCACTTGAGGAAGACCGCGCGCTGACTGACCTCTCCACAGACAAGAATCCCGGCGACGACACTGCACACGAGAGGTTCCAGGCCATTGGAGAGGCCTATCAGGTCCTCAGCAATGCCGACCTGCGGAAACAATATGACAAGTTTGGCAAGGACAAGGCGCTGCCCTCCGATGGCTTCGCAGACCCATCAGAGTTCTTCGGCACCATCTTTGGCGGCGACGCCTTCGTCGATCTTATCGGCGAGATTTCCCTCATGAAAGACCTGACCAAGACTATGGACATCACCATGCAGGAGCAGGGCGACGACGAGGAGGAGTTTCCGGGCCAGGCCGCGGCCATGGAGGAAAGTATTGCTTCCGAGAAGGCCAGGCAAGCTACTACTGAGGGCGACGCACATGGCGCAGCTGCCCCCAAACCATTTGTTTCGGAGGAGAAAGAGACTGCTACACCATCTGCAGGTAGCGCCTCTGCGTCAGGTACTTCGACGCCGAGGAGAACCACCGGCATTCCACTTCGGCCCGCGCTCATGGACAAGACCGAGGAGGAGGCACAGATGGATGCAGCTGGGCTAACAGCCGAGGAGAAGGAGTTACGGAAGAAGGAGAAGAAGAAGGGCGGCTTGACAAAAGCGCAGCGCGAGGAGTTGGCAGCCTACGAGAAGGAGCGCACACGTTTACGGCAGGAGCGCGTTGACACGCTGGCCAAGAAGCTGGTCGATCGTATCAGCATTTGGACGGAGACAGACAAGGGCGCAGACGTCACGCGCGCATTCCAAGAGAAGACGAGGCTGGAGGTCGAGAACCTGAAGATGGAGTCCTTTGGCCTGGACATCCTCCACGCCATAGGTCAGACGTACATGCAGAAATCAACTGCACTGCTCAAGTCCCAGAAGTTCTTGGGTATTGGCGGCTTCTTTTCGCGACTAAAGGATAAGGGCACACTGGCGAAGGAGACCTGGAACACGATTAGCAGTGCGATTGATGCGCAGATGACTATGGAGGAGATGGCTAAGATGGAGGAGCGCGGCGGCGAGGATTGGACCGACGAGAAGAAGGTCGAATACGAGCGCCGCGTTACGGGCAAGATCCTCACGGCAGCGTGGCGTGGCAGCAAGTTCGAGATCCAGGGCGTCCTGCGAGACGTATGTGATGAGATCCTCAACGACAAGAAGATCCCCATGGCCAAGCGGCTCGAGCGTGCCCAGGCCCTACTCATCTCTGGCGAGATCTATTCCAAGGTATATTGCATATCACCCTCCATGTTTACATTTCTCTGCGAAATTGCCATATCTGTATATTAACAAACCCCCTACAGGCCCAGAGAAACGCCGAAGAAGAAGGCGACTACATGCTCTTCGAGCAACTCGTCGCCGAGGCCGCCGCCAAGAAGGAGAAGAAGAAAGACAAGTCAAAGAAAGGCTCCAGCACCCACATCAACAACTACTCCAGCGAGGCCGCTGCTGATGCTCCGAATGTTCCTCGCGCTTAGAACTGAAAGCGTGTTATTTGTTCTTTCTTTCACACCCTCGATTCGATGCGATGCACTAGATAGACTTCCTCCCCCTTTTCCCGGCATTTTACAGAACTATTTAAACCCCTTTCCCAGGTCAGCGGGTTGATATTGGAGGCCGGCCGTTTTCATAGCGTGGCTCTCGCTAATGGAACGTTTACCCTCTATAGTAGAGATATTTGCGCCTGGGGGGTTTTGCATACGCCTCTCATTCTATTAAATTTGTGGTAGTAGAGAATTTAGCGCGGTTTGTAGTGCAGCGCATTGTATGGCGACGGACATACAGGGAGGGATTTGAAGGATACCTTTGGGGAATAAGAGATGATAGGTCATGAATTGGCTGTAGTCGGGAAGGCGGTTAAGACCTGGTGGTAATGTAGAGGAATGAATGAAATGAAGGGGAAGAAATGGAAATCACATATTGCTTGTGATGGTGAGTATACTATGCGTCTGCTCACCATATCCCTTTTTACCGTAACCACCGGTGCTAGTTGATCGATTTGATCGATTTGAGTGATGCCTTAATTTCTCTAATCTAAGGTCCTATATAACCTTACGGCCTTCTTCTCTGCTTCCAATCACTCCTACAGATTTAGTTCCGTACCATCCCACACACCCTCCTTCCAATGCAGTCTCTCGTGCTCTCCCTTTCAATATCCGCACCAAAAGGCAAGCAATCACATTCGCTCATATTCCGAAGAGGGGTATCAATATTATACACACAGTAGCAAGATGGTACAAAAAACAAATGAAATAGACTCCTGGAGAGAAGGTAGTGCACCGATGGTATGCAGGTAGTAAGCTTTTATGCTTCGTTCCTGGAAAAACGCCGTGTCCGTCCGTTCCTGGAATGAGTAATATGCTGACTGCCATGAGAGAAAAAACGCCGGAAAGAGGGTAGGAAACAGACGTTAAGCTGTGAGTGGTGAGTTAGGTACTGCAGTGATGCAGTAGGTTCCATGCATTTCTTCTTTGTCGTGCTCCAATTCGATTCTATTTCATCCTGATGTATTGGTTTGCGAAGTGATTTGACCATGACAATTGGTAAGTGCGGTAGGGGGTTGATACTCGCGGAGAAGGGCGGAGGTTTAAGGGGGGAGACCATCTTCCTTGATAGCATCCCTCGTTGCTTTGATACTTCCTCCCTCATTTTCGTCTCTCTCCCCACCGTTCCACGTAGACGCATCCTCAATAGCATTCGGTAATAAGGCACCGCCGCTACGCGCCTCATTCTCATCCGCGTCGTCAGCAACAAGCACGCGACCACCAAGCTCAACATCAGACACTCGAACATGATACTCGAGGGCCTTCTTGCCTTCAGCAATCAGACCCTCGGTCCAGCCGAGGCAGCGCTTCAGGCTCTCGTTCAATTTCTGGCTGTCGATCAGCAGCTGCTGGTGTTTCGAGAGATCCAGTTGCAGCCGCATCTCGTCCCTCTTGCGGTGCCTAGCATCACTGGCTGCGAGAGCTTCCGGATCGAGTGACCCGTCATCGAGAGAGTCTTCTGAGGAGTCAAAGTCGGAAAGTTCTTCTGATTCCTCCTCGGTCATTTCAGAAAGCTGTCTGGTTTCTTCATCGTCAATGGTGCTGAGGCCGGTTGAGGTACGGATGGAGGCTGAAGTTGTGATCGAGAGACGGCCGGAGCGCGATAATCTTCGGTATCGACGTAGCTCGGCCGTCTGCTTGCGCATCTCGCGTTCGAGGGTCCGGTTTATAGCAGCTAAGGAGGAGTTCGTAATCTCGAGGTCTAGGACTTTCCTCTCTCGACGTGCATTGGCTGCAAGCTCGTTCATGCGTTCTAGGGAGTGACCCGCTTTTGTAGGACTTTGGGGAACGGATGGGATCGTTTCAGTCATATGCTCAGCTTCCTCTATTATGCCCTCGGGAGACGAAATCCGAGTTAAGTTTGCTACTGGGTTAAGGGGTGAGGTTGGCGTTGTTGACTCTCCGAATGACGATCCACTCGATATCCTCCTCGATGCACTTTTTGAGTCCGCAGAGCTTAAACTTGAGGATCTCCCATGGTTGATTATCCGCTCTGGCGATTCAGTTCCTGTCTTAGAGGGCACAGCAATGGCATTTGCAGACTGCCCTCTACCAACTGGATGAGGACGAGGGAGTGGCGGGGATTGCAGGGAGAGGCTGCCTCTCATAACTGATGTCGATGACGTTTGTTGACTCAGTTTTGAAGGCGAGGAAGGCCTTTGGGGTGGCGACAATGTGCCAGAGCCAGCTAAGCGTGGAGTGGCCATACGAGACGCCGTAGATACCGTTGAGCTAGGCCTGGGCGATGGGAGGTGTGGAGAACCCTGAAGATCAGGAGAGCCGTTGGCGTGGAAGAACTTTGGCTGTGCTCGTTCCTCTCCTATACTAGATCCCACAACAGAGGCTGAGGAGCTCTGGGGAGCTGGAATTGAGTCCCCATTAGCATAGAAGAAGTTGGACGGTTTCGACTGGACGGGAGGCTTCGCTTGCACAGTCTTTGCATCACTCGCAAAGAAGAATTTTGAAGAATCTTGAGCATTGGATTGTGACTTTGCTCTTAAAGATGCATTTTCCGATATCGACGGACTGAAGGAGACCATTGGTCGTTTCTGCATATCTCTGTCACCCCCACCTATTCCCAACCCTGATACGTGCGGAGGAGGCTCGTATACTCGCAATGGATCACCGGCCGCAGAAGGAGTTCCCGTCGGCGTCCCTGAGGGTGTCGTATTTGCACTGTCGACTCGGGACTTCCTCGATCCAGATCTGGGAGTGATGTTGTTGTTCAGGAAGGCGTTGACGGGGGTCGAAAGATCCTCCTTGTGTTCCACCGCTTGTGGATTGTCTACCCATCGTGCAGATGGTGTCGCCGGAGCGGCACCGACGACTCTGGGAGTTAATGGGCTGCTGGTGGGCTGCTTCGCAGCAACGGGCATCCGGGGACGAGGCGCATTCTGCTTGTCGTAGGGAGGCATGGCGGCATTCCCACTCTTGGCTGTCAAGGGCGACTTGGGCAGCACGCGCATCATGACATTACCGTCGCCGGGTCGCAGAGGCCGAGGGCGCGTCGGGGTGTGGGCATTGGCGTTGTTACGTGGTGGTGGTTGGATTGTAATTGCGTCCCTCTTATTGTTTTCTTGTTTTCGAGGATGCGTCGTCGATCGCGTCTCCCAAACAATCATGGCGGCTCAATTGGGGGCGATTAACACGGGAATATCTGATTTTTATTGTATACGATTGGAATTAGACACAGATATTGAAGATTGTTTCATTATTAAGTTATTAAACTTCTCTGTCTCTCCCCTCATTACATTCTGCCTGCTATTATACTTCGTGCATTCATGTTATATATTTACTTAATTCGTCCCTTATATCTCCCAATGCGGCATTCTCGGCCCGTCTCTCGTGCCGAGCATTTATGCGCCGTCTTTGAAATCGATATCACAAATATCTTCTACGCAGGAAATCACAACTACCACCATTTTCACCTCTCTGAGGCACCACAGACGCCATGGTCCTCCTTGGGGTGTCCATAATCCTCGTCTCTATCTCCTTCCTCTGTTATCGGAATCAGAAGTTCTACCGGCCCTGGATAGAATGGTTTAAACGCCGGCCCTCGATCGACGCCACAAGGAAGCCTGCCATCGCCAACCATGACGAGGTAAAGACAGCCAAGGGACTGGAGAAGGGCCTCAAAAGCCCAAATGGAAATGAGAGCGCCAAGGAAGTGGAAGATCGAAAAGCCATGCCACCTCCACCTCTACCCTCGTTCAGGCCACCATCGCCAACAACCCCACGAGCCAAAGCAACATCCACCACGTCCCCCACAATTCCAGCGTTCAAACTTGACAAGTCTCTCCATGCGCCATCCTTCCCGGCCGCGAACTCTACCCAGCGCGTATCAGGTGGTGCCCGCGCTCCTCCACGCCTCGGGCCCCTCCCATCTTTCTCTCCTTCCCCCACCTCGTTAATGCCTCCTCCAACATCCCGCTCTCCACTTCCAAACCGCCTCCCACCTTCTTCCACTCCGTCCTCTCTCGCGCCCCCGCCAACTCACACATCAATTCCTAGTAAACCCTCACGCAAGGTCCTCCTCACTCCGGGCCACTCCCCGCTCGACTGGGCGCGCCTCTCCTCCTCCCCCGTCTCGCTCAATGGTCTTCCCCCAGGGACACCTTATCTCAAGGTTCCGCCCTCGTTGCTTCGGAAATACACCGGCCGAAAGGGAAAAGATGCATGGACAGTCCTAGGAGGGAAAGTGTATAACATCACTCCGTACCTACCGTTTCATCCTGGCGGAGAACCAGAGTTGTTGAGAGCCGCTGGGAGGGATGGGTCGAGGTTGTTTGGGGAGGTACATCCATGGGTAAATTGGGAGGGGATGTTGGAGGGGTGTCTTGTGGGGATAGCGGTTGAGGAGGGGGAGGTTGAAGTGAAGGGGCTTGAGGAAATGGACTGAGTTTGTCAGTCAGCTGGAAAGAAATTTGGTTTAGATACGAAGATATGAGACTTGTGTATGCGTGCATAGGGGATGGCGTTTTGTATGTTTAGATGAGTAGAGGGTATTGTTCTACGTTTTAGAGAAGATATGGGGTCTAGCATAAAGGGTTGGACAGAGCTAGAGAGATTCCCATGTAGAGCTAATAGATACACTATGATACCCCCATAACATGTCTCTCACTTCCTTGAGCGGAATCTAAATCTGTGCTCGTCATCGCTGTCGTCACTCTCATCCTTTCTTCTTATAGCTGCCTGTCTTGCCTTCTTCGCAGGGGCCGGCTTCGCCAGGCTTGTAGCAGCCGGCCTCTTATTGTTCGCCACCAACCCCTTCTGTGAAGTACCTGGCACTGCTCTCTGAGACTTCTGTGATCTTGAGGCAGCGACCGGTTCTGGAGGCAGCTCCACGATCTCAACTTCCGAGGATATCAAATCACCTGCATCTACCTCTTCTAGCATTTGCAGCTCGTCAGCTAATATCTCGGCGGCTCTCGTTGATGAGCCTGTTTTAGCTCTCGGTTGCGACTGTGGCGAGAACGCACCCTGTGCATCCTGACCCTTCTCCCTCTTCTTCCTTCGCTGATAGTCAGTCTCAAGCCAGTAGTCATCGCCGATACCGAAATCCTTTTTCTTAACCTCTTCTAGGGGAACAATCACTCGGTGAAAGTCCCTCGTGCGGTCAACCGCCTCTCCTCGACGCCTGAACTTCTTGAAATTCTTTCTCCCATTCCACTTGTCATCCCAGCGGTCGCTCTCGTCTTCTCGACTTGCGCGTTGCGGAGGAGGTGGGCGCGAGATTTCTATTTCTTCAATGATGGCAAGGTTTCGAATAGCTTGGATATCCATGCCATTCAGTGATTCTTGCAGCGCTTCGCGCTCCTTTCTGGCCAGCTCTTCTGCTTTCTCCCTTTGAGTGCGGGCAAGTTCGAGAACATCAATCTCCTTCTTGACCGGTTTAGATTGGCTGTCTGGTTCTGGAGTTTCTCCGATCGTCTCAACAGGAGGCGTAGCTTCTCCTCTGCGGCGACGTTCAGTCTGCTCGGCCATGCGGCGCCTTTTCAGAGCCGCCGCTGCCGGTGCTAGCTGGTCCATGAAATTCTCTTCCTCTTCTTCATACTCAACCGGTGGTACCGCCCTCTTTCGACCAGACCTGGTGCGAGCTCTCGGTTCTGGCTCGTCTTGAACAATGTCCATTTCCGGGTCTTGTGATACAAAGAGTCCTTGCGATTCCTCAACTACGGGTTGGTCTATTGCTGGCGCCTCGGGGATAGAGTTGAGATTGATAGGAGGATCATCGTCATCATCATCAAACCCCTTGAATCGGCTAGCCGCAGTTCGTCTAGATCTCCCTCTGCGTACTGGTTCAGGCTGTGATGCTTCTGCTGGTGTCGGCGTGGGCTCAGGGAGTGGTTGCGAGCTCTGAAGTGTGTGGGAAGTGACGGTCTCTAATACACTATCAGTTCATATACTTTTCCTGATATGAATGCGACCTACCACCGCTCGCAGGATGGTCCATGGTTCCCGGCGGCTCCAGCTCAAGTGGCCTTCGGAGGCCGCTAGCGTCATTTCCTAGAATAGCATCCAAAAACTCGTTCTGTTCAATAAGGCGGTGGTCTAGGGAGAGAGCAACGTCTCGGTTGAAATTTGCAAACCACTCGATGCCTGCTCCTTTGACGGGATTAAATCTGACTACAACCACCCCTTTCCCTTCACTCCCATCTTCAAATTCTCCAAGCCCTTTCTCTCCTGCGACGTCCTTGACATATCTGACGAAATCCGAGACTTCTGCCTCCCCCGGTATTACTTCTCTAAAAAAGGCTTTTCCGCTTCCATCATTGATGGGCGCAAGAAGTGTGTCAAACTGTCGCCTCTCATAAAAAATGAACGTATACCCTTCAAAGACGTCTCGACGGTCGACAGAGGGGGCGTACGCATCATCTCCTCTTTCAGTAGGTTCTTCCCCACGTGGTGGCAAGTAGTTTAATGGATTTGGGAAATTTGCATTCCAGTCATCTTCCAGAGAGGATTTAGCTTCCAAACCCTCTTCTGACGATGGGACCGGAGTGGTGGCCGCAACAATAGCATTGACAAATGCGTCATTGTGAACAATGTACTTCCCATCAATCAGTGCCTGTAGTCCCTTAGGAGTGTTTCGTCTCTTAGCAACAACGTGGGTTGTCACTCCGCGTTGGTATTCTACGAGGATTTTGATATCAAGGGGCCCAAGGATGTCATAGAGAGCAGTGAATGGGTCGGCTTTCGCTTCCTTCAGCCCAAAGGAGAATGTCAGAGTAACTGGAACCCATACAAACCTAGGAGGAGTAAGTAGCTGTAAATTGGCATAGTCAGAAATGAGAACCTTAGCTTGTCTTCACACTTTCCAACAATAATGACGTTTTGGTCTTGCGAAAGGACAATACTTTTGCCCCGGATCTGCTCGTCATTAACCCTCGTTCCGTGTTTTGTACTAAGATCTTCTAATGTGATGCGCGATCGAGTTCGAATGTTCGCCTTTGATAAATTGTAAGAATCTGTATCATGATGTATTTCTGGGTTTCTTACACAATCCTTGGCTCCAACCTCTCCCACATCGACCGTCAGATGCCGTCTTGAAACAGTCCGGTCCGAAAGGGCAAATTGTCCAGCTACGGCACAGTTAGTGGCACCACATGGTATATATTACAGCCATACCTTCAGCGCTAGTCCTGCCGAATAAGAACTTCTTCCCTGGACGAAGCCATATCCTTCTTCCTATCCGGATCAGTACCGCACGCAATCTTGAAAGAAGACTCTCACCTTGCAGGACTTCACCTTCCGCCTCAAGAACCCACATTATTTACAGCCTCATCCAGGCGGTGAAGGGTTGCAGTCAAAAACCACGTCCAGCGAGCCCTGTGATTAGTCTGTGGTAGACAAAGAATGTAGTACACTGGAGAAAAACACGTGTAAATGCGCGATGGCCAACGTCAGGCAAACACGCGGTATCACGTGGAGATAAGATATGGACCCCTGTCTTAGTACCGTCAAAGCTACAGGATCTGAATTATTTATTCTCCCTGTTGGGTGACGTACTTGGTGGATGTTCCTCTTGTGATGCGCCAACTAATAGATTGAATCTGACTTCTTTTCGGATCTCCTGCCCTGAGAATCCTCTCTCCGTGTATGTCTCAGGACCCAATTGTTGGCCGCGGCTGACATTTGGTTGCTGTGGCGAGTTTCAGTTGCGGGGTCACAAGGATGTGAGCGTCACAGCCCAGAGCCGTCTATATCAACACAGCTCCATCTGAGGCATCTCCGAACCAGTCTCATTAGTGAAATCATACAACCAGAAAACTCTCCGATTCTTCAAGAACAGTAGCAAGTATGGCCACTCAGGGACCAGAAGAGACTCTCGTCGACACCACGTCCATCTCGCCCATCCGACCCAACCACGTGCGCCAGAATTCCCTCGAGAAACACCTGCAATCCCGCCCCAATCCGCAGGAGCTCAAAGACCGCCACATCCTCCTGGATATCAATGCCGCTCCGTAAGTAGTTCAAAGCACAACATCATAATTTCACGATGTAAAGCTTAACTAACCTACCTCCCGCAGAGCTCTCCAATCGACTGCCCACGACCTCGAGCGCCAACGAGCCTCTGATAGTTTGAAGAAAGGTCTCGAGAACCGCCCCCAGCGCGAGGATCTCGTTGAACGTAAGCCTCCCTCCCTGCTCTCCTTTCCTCCCTCCTCTCCATACCTTCAAATATTCATGTGTACTAACTCATCATTCCCAGGTCACATCCTGCCCGACTCCACTGCTGCACCTGCCATCCAGGCGCACCAGATAGAGCTCGAGAGGCACATGCGCAAGGACAGCTTGAATGAGAAGATTGCGCATCGTCCGAGCCCTGAGGAACTGATCAAGCAGGGCGTTTTGAAAGCGGACCCGACGTCGCCGGATGAGATGACGTATGAGGAGAAGATGGAGGAGGAGTATGCGAAGCGTGAAGGGGGTGCTTGACCTGGGTTAGTTCGGCATGGATATTTCGGCGTATGTCTGGAATGGGATGAGTAATTTCCCTTTGTATGGGATTCCTTATGAATATGATCCCTTAAATACGGAAACCCGTAATTTTATGGAGGCTGTGAATGATTTTCGCTGCCGTGGGTCTTTTGGTGGATTCAATGAACCCAGTTTTGAGAATCTGTAAAGAAAAGAAAAGAAAATAGCTATTCAGCTATGTATCCGGCACAAGTTCCACATTTCCGATTTCACACACTTTACTTCTAATAATCGGATCCAGACCGCCCAGACCACTTGATCGCTGCTGGTAAGATGGTCGTACACCTTTCAGCTAGGGTGTGCACACGACGTAGCACAGCCCAGGCCAATACCCTCATATGCAAATATACTCCAACACTTACGGAAACCTCCTTCACATAAGAATAACGAATGACATGGCCGCGCAGCAAAGTGAGTCGTCACAATACAACTACCCTCTATCTCATCTGTCAACATTGTGAAAGATTGGGATCTATATAAATCATTTAGTTGACGACGGCGATTTTATATCCAGCAAACGGTATTAAAACACTACTGGATTTCCCTATGATGACTTTCTGAATCTATTTATTTTAATATGTTATACTTTTGAACGTTGTTGGTTATTTGAACCCCCTCCCCCCAGGCTCCTCTTGCCAACGACCCTTTACTTACTCTCCGCGATACCTAAGACCATAAGACAGTATCTTACTTAATTGCGAGAAATCACAACATACACTTGTTCCTTTGACTATTTTGCAGAAGATAACTCACCGGGGCTTGCCTCTATCAAGCAATTGCCTAGCTTGGAAATATTCTTACCTCGCTTGGAAGCTTGCCCTAGATCCTTTAACTGCCTGATATTTCTAATGTTTCGACTTAGGGCAGGGTCTTGGCTAAAGAGCAGATCGGTACTTTTAAGTCAGCGACTTTTTGTGAATCACAAAATTCCCCTATCCAAGCCAAGCATCCCAGCTTCGGCCGTCGATCATATTCTTACATAAGCTATACTCGTACGATATGGACATGTTAAGCCTTAAAACTGAGGCACTCGTAACCGCTACAATTAACCCGCGAATAGGAGTTGCTCCTCAGAGCAATGGCCAATTCCTTTGACGGTCCCCTTTCTAGCGAGCTTCTCTACTTTTTGACATCGACCCATTTTTTTGGGCGGGCTTGTTTTATAACCTCACAACTCCCTTTATATGGCCTACCTTCATTGATCCGTGACCTTCCATCCATCTAAAGCTGCTCCCCCCCGGGCAGACTGCCTCCGAAATCCTCTCCCGCATCCTTCGAGTCCTCAATTCCTCATATTCAACATGGGTCTCCTGTCAAATATCTTGTATTACTCTGTTCACCCCAACCAACTCAGAGCCATCTTGCAATGGTAAGTTTGAACTTGAGCACGCCCTTCAGCCTAGCTTCGTGCACTAACTCTGCACAGGAAAATATGGCATGACGCTGTCCACACCCGCGACCCATCGAAGGAGTCTGATACACTGAAGGAGTGCTTCAAATACCTGGATTTGACCAGCCGCAGCTTCAGCGCTGTCATCCAGGAGCTCAACCCGGAACTGCTCGTCCCAGTCGCACTCTTCTATCTAATTTTGCGAGGGTTGGACACCATAGAAGATGATATGTCTATCCCATTAGAGACAAAAGAACCCCTCCTAAGAAACTTCTACAATATAATTGAGAAAGAGGGATGGACGTTCGATGGGAATGGGCCAAATGAGAAAGATCGCGACCTCCTCGTCCATTTCGACGTCGTGGTTACCGAGTTTATATTAGTAAAGCCCGCCTACAAAACGATTATCAAGGATATTACCAAGAAAATGGGCAATGGCATGGCAGACTACGCGAACAATGCGGAGCACAACATTAATGGTGTCAACACAATTAAAGACTATGAGTTATACTGTCATTATGTGGCCGGTCTGGTCGGTGAGGGTCTGACGAGACTTTTCGTCGAGAGTGGGCTGGCAAACCCAGCCCTGCTCTCGCGACCAGAGCTTGCAGAATCGATGGGCCAATTCCTCCAGAAGACGAACATTATCCGAGATGTCAGAGAAGACTTCGAAGACAAGAGACGATTCTATCCGAAAGAGATCTGGTCGAAGCATGTCGAGAAGTTCGATGACTTGTTTGATCCCAAGAATCGGCAGGCCGCTCTCAATTGCAGCTCTGAGATGGTCCTCAATGCCCTGCGACACGCTGACGATTGCTTGTTCTACATGGCCGGTATCAAAGACCAGAGCGTCTTCAATTTCGTGGCTATTCCACAGTCGATGGCTATTGCAACACTTGAGATCGTGTTCCGGAATCCGGACATCTTCACGAAGAACGTCAAGATTACGAAAGGTGATGCCTGCGAGCTGATGATGCAGTCGACGCAGAACCTGCAACTCGTGTGCGACGTTTTCAAGAAGTATGCGAGGAGAATACACAAGAAGAACACCCCCAAAGATCCTAACTTCCTTCAGATCAGCATGGCCTGTGCAAAGGTAAAATACTATCCACTCCTATGGTTGCCGTGTCTCACATTTACAGATCGAACAATTCATCGAATCAATATACCCGACACAAGATCCCAAGGCGATGGCTATTCAATATGGTGCCGAACTGGATGCCGATGTGCAAAAGAAGAAAGAAGAAGAAGCTGCCAGCTCGTGGGAAGTGTTTTACCTCCTCGCAGCTGTGCTAGGAACGCTATTTTTCGTAGGAGGATGCATGGTATGTTATATTTAGCATACTTCGTCCATTAAATATGAAAGCTGTACATGCTGACAAGTACCAGGTATTAGCTGCTTATTTTGCTGGTGCAAGATTCGACCTTGCTATCGAGGAACTCAAGAAAGGCCGGTTCTTCCCCAGTACCCCATCCGCCACTGATGCAAGCCAATCTATCACTCATGGAGAGTTGTAGACCTCTTTCCCCCTTACCCTTCCCATATGATAATAATATACCCCGCAGTATTCGCGGCTACTTTTCAGATATCTTGCACCCTGGTGGCAAGGAATGTAAAATACCTGTAAGATGGTAGAAAGGACCCAGATGAAAGAATCTAAAGCTCCATGAACTTGATCATCACAAGTATGAACCGTGACAACTCTCTCGCTCTGAGGGATGTATCCATATAAACTAGCACGGATGTCAAATTGCAATTCGGTCTTTCAATGACTGTTGGTTGTGCCGAAGATGTGCTGAAATCAAACTTTCTTGCAGTTATCCAGTGATGGAGCGGCCACTGCAACCCTTACCTTTCTGTGAAGAGGAGCCGGAGCCGGATTGCAAATATCCTATGAGTGAAATTTAAGACTGAAAAAAGAGTGCGAATATAAAATTCCTATAGGGAGGGTATTAAGTGCTGGATTACTCCTAGCTAACGAAAACGTTGCGGTCGACTTCTTCCTCATTCCAAAGGGCACGCCAAACCCGATGAATGACGGTTCATATCAATTTCCCAATACCAATAACTATCTCTTCCTTTACTTCCTACCATCATTCTATTCCGAATGTCCTCTTCTATTGCCGAATTTCACCTTCCATCCCACATCATCCGCTTCCCCTTTATTCACAATCTAGGGATACTTCGCGTGATTGTGCTTCGATATCACCCACCAGGCGTCTGTTGCATGTTAGCAATCCACCTCTTATGGCCTCATGGTCCAATTTCATAAGAATACTTACGAACGACGCCCGGGATCCAGCCAAGTATAGAGAGCCCAATGTTAATTAGAAAGTCGGCCCCGCATCCTCTCTTGAAAAAGACAGCCAGTGGTGGGAGGAAGATCGCGAGAATGTACAAGAAGATGTCCTGGATGATATTAGAAATGTCTCGGGGTTCAACGGAGTGCAGATGAGCGGATATACCGAGGATGAAGATGCCATGGTGGTGCTGTATTTCGCCGGATCTTGGTGGTTTCTTTTTTTGTTCTTGGTAAAGCGTGCGATAGATTATATTCTTCGTAGGACAGTTTCAAGAGAAATTGGACCTGTGGCGGAATTTATTTACTCGTCATATCCTGTAATAGAACCCTGATGTCACCACAAATATGCAAGGCTACTTTCCAAGGTATGAAGCCGTGAATATCGATGACGTAGGTATGGCTGTGCAGTTTACCCCTTAAGCGAAACTGGCCGGTCCGATGAATTAACCGAGTAGAACTACATTCACAGGCTGCACTTCAATCTAATAAACTTCTTCCCACTACACAAGTCATTCCCAAGAGTAGTTCTCTTACCACGCCGTGTGAGTTAAGCATGGGTGCTGCAGCAGACAGCTCTGCTGCCGATGGCATGTCTCTATCGGAATACGAGGAGGGAAAGTTTCCCAATGGCATCGCGCCGTGCTGTTCGGATGAGGGTCACGGTCACATACACTTGGGTGTAATGGCACGATGCATACGTTGGGGAGTGTGTTTTCATATTCGCTAGGCGTATCTGATACCGCCTCTCGGCATCGGATTTCCATTATCTATCGTTCAGCTTCCATCACTGCAAGGGGGCTAGAATGACCCAGAGCTTTTCAGAAACAACCGCAAGAGGATGAAAGTACTCAAGCTCTCAAGAGTCCACCACGATTTATATATTGCTGCAGTGGAGTTAGTATGGACCAGGGTGTTGTCAGAGAGGTGCTGCAAAGTGAAGATAGACTCACATGAACGAGTCTGTACATTCTATGCCACCGCAATATTCTCTTCAAAGCTTGAACCACTCCAGTCCTTCTTGTTAGATATCGAAGGCTGCTTCACTCGTCATCGATGGCGAAGGGCTGCTCGTTCTTAACTATCTCCCAAGCCTCGTAGCCCTTGCACTCTTGCATGGCGCACAAGATGATCCAGTTCGAGATGCCGATCACAGTCGTGCTAGACATGAAACACATGGGGTTGGGGGCGAAACCGGGCGGATAGCCGTCGTCAAGGTGATCGCCGTAGATGAGCTGGCGAGGCTGGTTGAGGAACCGGTTGGAGATGTCATGGCCGGTGAAGGGGCATCGGTCGGGGCGCATGCGAAAGTGGCTGACACTTTGGCACCAGCTGCAGATGTGGGTGCCGCCAACAGCGGGAAATCTAGTTAGATTTGGCTTGCATGGGATGGAGGGTGGTGTCGAAGACATGCTGGGAGGCTTTGGAAACTTTTGATCAGGTGTTGTTGTGTGATTGGTAAGAGATTGAGGATTTGTTTAGAGGAGCACTCTTTACGGCCAGCATTTAGAGCAGGCGGCGGCCTAGAGATATTCATGTGGGCCATGTAGTTTTCAGGAATCCTCCACTATTCACTTTTAGCCATTCTTACCAGTTTACAATCAACAAATTGCTTTCGTTGTCACCGAAAGAGAAAATCTTCGATTTGCAATGGATCACTAATATCTAAACTATTCGATCGAACTGATATGTTCGTTCTTGAAAGTTCCTTCACCGGCGGCTAATGTGAGAAAAGAGTCGAACCTCTGACCAAATCCCATTTTCACCCAATGCTGCGGAGTCATGCGAGGCCCTAGTAGTTAAACCAGTCGTGCACAGGCCCGTTCGGTTCTCTCAGTATCTTTGCTCTCTCCTCAACCACCTTGGGCGGTGGGCAACTTGGGCAGTCGCAGTAGAATCCATAATCTCGAGGCAGATCTCTGGGGATGGTCGTATAGCTAATGGTAAGCTCTTGACCTTTAGCGATGTCGAAAAGCGCTGTAACTTTAAGGCACTTCCGCTCAATGACCTCGTAGGTACAATTGGCCCAGGGATGACAGGCATGGTTGAGGCGTGAGCACTTGAGGAAGATCCCACCCTCGCTACAATGAACTTCAAAGCTGTAAGTCGAGATTAACCATGATGAATAAACTCGACCCAACGCGTTGGCGCTTACCGATTGGTCTTGAAGATTGAAAGGATCTTGTGCGTGCCAAATTCCCTATGAGCATGCAGTTTCATGTACTCGTTGCGCTGTTCCCGTGACAACTGCTCAAAATGGTGAAATACCTCTACCAAGGTACCAGCAAACAGGGCTTCTTCTGTCATAACCACCACATTCTTTGGGATGTCTTTGATTGCGAAGGCTCCATATCCTCCCTTCGGGGAGAGGCGAACTTCGAAGAACTCAGTTTTGAACAGGGTCTCAGCGGGAAGGTTCGGAGCATGAGAAGGAGGGGAGGGAGATGGGAAAGAAGATGGCAAGGATGGGGACGATGACGAGGATAGAGAAGAGGAAGGGGAGGAGGAGGAGGAAGAGGAGAAAGAGAAGGTCGGCGATAGCGATGAAGAAAGGGACTCTGTAGAGTCTTGAGAGGATGAGGATACCGGCTTAGTGATGGAGAGGATGTACAATTCCCTTGCGGATAGGGATGGACTCTTAACTCCTTGGGATGCAGTTGCTTTGTTTTCGACCTGAGGTCGAAGAGAAGACTTGACGGATTTTCCGACCTCAGCTTTATACTATTTGACCTCTCAGTATTATGGATCTAATGTTAATGCAAGAGCTCTTACCTTCCAAATCCATGTCCAGGCAGCTAACCACGCATCGAAGTCGTCAGCCACTCTGTTGCTGTAATCGACCTCCGCCCTTCTCGTCATCATCCAATCTGTGAACATATTAACGGCCACTTGATGGTGAGACTGGCCTTTTATTAAAGAGTCAAGGAGATGTTAGGGGAGAGATTAATATCTTTGACAAGAAGACTGCAGCAAGCGGTGGTTAAGAGTGTAGATCGAGAAACAATTGGTGCTTACCTACTTTTTCAAGTAATTCTCTTGTTTTCCTAGTTCATTAACTTAAAATCTCTCTACGAAAAAGACCATGTAGAGGGAGGGTTTTGCATCTCGACACAATCTTGAGAAGTCCAGATAGTAAGTGGGTCGTGAAGGCTACTTCCCTCTTTATACTACCCATGCCGCTACAGCATATGAAGCGCGGTAACAGTACTCTTAGCCGCAACAATAAGAAGGAAAGTGGCAACAAAAACGATAATGGTAATAACAATGGATCAATGGCGATAGAAATAGAAGAACAGACTTTGTCATGATCTACTCGCGATGTGACCCAGGTCACTCCCCTCTGTTCTACAAATTCCCGATTGGCTACCCCTTACACTCTGTATTCTTGATTGTGTTAGCTGTAGGGAGATAATGACAACGATATTCACATCGTTGTTGAATACCTTTGCTATTATTCCGCGTCGATTCTAAGCCGATTCAATGACTCTGATAATCCTGCCTTAAAGACAACTGTTGGCCAGTCAGTCAGCAAAATTTTTTTTTCAGTGGGGGGAGGGGTGGGGGTTCAGGAAGATTCTACTGAGTTCTACGAGGCTATAAAAGCAATGAGTATGTTGCTGGGAATGCCGAATTGTATAGAAAGGAGGGAATGAGAACGCACATTGAAAGTCATCAATGGGGCACAATATCGAGTGCTCCTAATACGAAACATGCCCGTCCGTTTCTCACAAAGCTAAAATACACCAGATACATATAATTATACTAAGATTGGTAATTATACAAACTTTAACGGTTTGCCAAAACTAGGAGGCGTTTGCTGGCGGAAAAGGCTGACCGGCTGCTGATTGATACTTTTGATTTAGCTTATTTCTCCCCTCTATGGCATACACTTCCCACTCAGTGAGGGGAGGTATCCAATCTTGCAGATTCGGTGACTTGAATCTGTTAAGCATAGTTATATACTTGTCTAACTGGTTCCGCCGATCCTGCCAGCCCTCTTCAACATTGGCATCAAGGGCGCAGACCATGATCCCTGCGCAACACCTGGCAAACATGGAACTGCTGTCATCTCCTAAAATCTTATTACATATCGGTCTACATAAAAGAGGCGTCTGTTTAGCAAATATAATCTCTCCGAATTCATCGTAATCCGAGGAGTCGTGCGGCCCGTGGAGAGGAGAGTATAACTTCATCCGACACAGTTCGAGACCAACCAAAACGTCTTCCAGTTTCCTGATGTTATCGTCATCTGCGTTAGGATCGCAACACGATATAAGTTCGAAGATGAATTGCCTAGATCCCTTGTTCCACGCGAGAAGACGATCCCGCCTCTCTGTATCCAGCGCACCGCCTCCCTGCTCTGTGGAGACAGTTGAAATAACCATAAACTGATGGTGATACGCTGCCACCTGGATGGACCTCGTCATATTTACAACTAACTCGGCTCGCTCTTCTTCGGTCGATCCTGGCCGAGCTGCTTCAGTGAAAAGCCGTCTCACGGCCGCATCCTGCGCAGCGTGGTTGATCCAAAAGGCCTCTTCTTCCCGTGAGCTTTTCACAATATCTTGTCCGAAGTTCCTCGCAGCCCTCTGGTATGGCGTCATATTTATCATGGTCTCGAGTACCTGTACCTTGCTCCGGAAAGTATCTGATGGGGCATGGAGTGGCTGAATGCCTGAGATCCTTACGTCGCGGCTGATTATGCTATACTCATACTTCTTGGAAATAAAATTGTAGTGGTATTGGTAATTCATTCTCGACCCCTCTCGAACGGATCGGTAGTGGAGCAGAGGGAATCCAAACATTCTGACGCCAACCGCCCAAAACTCTTCCTGTTGCAAATCTTGATAAAATGTGACGGGTATAGGGAATTTAACCTCACGGTCAATGGGTCCTGGATTCGTCAGAGGAATGGTGCCAACGCTACACCAATTAATTCCCCGAATTGTGGGGTAGGAGGTACTGTAGAAGTAGCCAGGAGTGACATATCCCATTCGGTGGAATATCTGCATGGCCTTGCCGCCAAAGACCTGCAGAGGTTAGAACAGGCTTCAGAAGTGGACATTATAACGAGAAACATACATAAAATTGAAAGTCGAATCCAACCTCAGATATGGCATTTTGTTCGAAATAGGGCTCTCTCACATTGAATGGGTTTGTAAAAAGCGATTTTTGGATTGCGTGCATGATCTCGTGAACTATCTATGCTTCACAATTAGAACATCTTTTACTCCCTTGATGATGGGATAGTTTCACAACTTACGGTATCAGACAATTCCCACTCTAAATACATGACAGTTAGTATAAGCTCGGAGTAATGCGTCTCCAGGGAGGAGAGAGGGGGCCGGCTCACCAACGAGTAATCTATCAGACGAGCTCAAGTCGTCTCTCATCAACGATTCAAGTCTCTCATACTCTATGAATATTCCAATAACCCAGTCTGAGCGTCCGTAGCCCCCAACCTATAAAACACTATTAGTCCCTCTTCCGGCCAGGAATACTTTCCGCGCCAAACCACTTACCACTTCCTCAATATTAGTGCATGTTACTCCTACCGCCCGGTGTCGGATATCTTGGGCGCTGCCATCTGGCATCTCGTAGGGGCTCAAGAAGTACCATCGCAGATCCCACTTCACACGTAGGGATTCAAATATCTCATCGCGGATGACTCTCGTTGCTTCAGGAGTGTTGACAGGTGGTACATGATATGAGAACAAGCCCTCAACGCTCTCCCCTAGTTGCGCACGATATTGTGGAATGGGCCTCCTATCACCATTTATGAGAGCATCGAACTGCACCGATTATTAGCGAATGCAAAGCTTAAAGTTCTCGATACTGAATAGACTTCTTACCCATGGTAAACAGTTCATCGCCATAAGATGCCGGGACGCCAGCTTCAGGCACGGTTCTAGCACAGCCCAAACTTCGGGATTGTCGACTGTCCAAAACCCAGTTCCATCTTTCATCGGATACAAATAGTTTCGTTTCCAACTCGGGCTCGGAGGTCTCGTCTCCCAGCGATCCCGCGCCATTATCGGGAGGATACCATTTTGCAAATTGGCCTCCTTCAACTTCCGGGAAGTAATCACATCAAGGTTGACCAGATCTCGTGCTGTGAACCCTGCAAGCGTTTGGCGTTGATATGCATCTCTTGCTAGTGAACGCAGTCTTAATTCCTTAGTCTTTGGCTGTGGGAATGCCGGGCTCGCAGGTGTGAGCCCACTGAAGTTCCTCCCAGGAATGGGACCATACTTCTCGGCGAAATCGGTGAGTCCAGCTTGCAAGGCCATGATAAATGCTGTAGATATAAATCGGCGAAAACACTCCCGTGTTTAAGAAATTGGAAGGAGCTAAAGTGTCCTGGACTTCTGGTTCAAGAGGGCCAGGCCAGAGGGTCTTTGTTTTCTTTGTCAATCATAATATCCCCGCTTGCAGGCTGTGACAGAATGATTAGTTCCTTTGTTAGGAATACTAAAAGGGGTAGGAGGGTTAGTGAAGTACTGTAGGAAATCGGCTGCTATAAAACATTGTTTTAAAAAAAAGGGGCAGCTCCGCCTGTATAAAGCTAATCCTTACAACTTCACTGTTTGCGAAAGAATGTAACTCCAAGGCTCCGACAAGTATCAAAAGGCGATAGAACTGCCATCTTTTGAAGTTGCCTATTCACAAATCCTAAGGACTTGACGAATGAAATTACACGCCGCGAATTTCGTGACAACCTAGCCTGAAGCATTGGAAGTGCGATTTCGTACTATTATGATCGTGATTGCTATCGGGTGGCCAGTGGGTGTTGATACCTGATATTCCCCTTTTCAGGATCTTTTCAAAGTATCTAGAGCCTGACATTTCTGAGTCCCAACTTTGAAGCGAGGAAAGAAAAAGAAACATGAAAGGACACTAACCCATCATTGAATGAGGCCCAAAATTATTGTTTCGTATAGATAGCTGCCCTATGTTGTGTAATAGGTCTGAATTCGAGAATACTGTAGGGCCTTCTCCTTCCATCATTGACGTGGCCGCATCTATGTGGGCGCAGAGCCGCCAACCAGAAACCGGCTTTCCAAGCAAAGATATACATATCTACGTACCTTATAATTATGCGACACTCTGTTGGTCAACAGAAAATTTGCCAGCGTGGGCAAGAACCGACTGAGTGGCTGGTTTTGGTTGGGCTGCAGTTATGGCACACTGTTCCGCGATTTATGTGCCAAAACAAGGCGAAATTTATTATTGTATTGGTCGTAAGTTGGTGCAGGACCCACTAGCCAAGGCGACTTGTCGCTCCAATAGATGACTTGTTCGAAATGGCAAGTTCGTGATATAACTGATTGTTGAGCCTCGAGCCATCATCCCCTTTCCTCTTCCCCATATCCTTGCTTGCAATACCCATCCGTGACAGTATCGTGGATAGATGTTGTAGCGTGTGCAGTTGTTAAAGTTAGTAGTTATGGTTTCTCTTGAGGTGTTTCAAGAGCAGTTCGGCAGATTGAAAGAGGCTGAGAGAGGGAAGGATCAGCTCATAGAGGTTAGGTGCCGGCGCGATTTTTCTCCTCTTTCAGGGCTTATGCTAATAGCTTGCTCTCTCTATAGGATCTTATCAGCCGGGTTAAGGAGTTGGAATTGGTACTTACTGAGAAGACGTTGCATCTCGAACGTGAGCAAGAGACCACAAAATTGTACCAATCGAAGCACTATGACGCTCAGGAGAAGCTTAAGAGGATGGACGACGACATCGTACGCTTCTCCTCCATACACATCTATGTAGATTGGCTATTGACTGCTTGAAAAGGGTTCTAATAATTTTGTTTCTGTTTTGATCGATGGTGATAGTGTGCCGGTAAGGAAGTATTTATCAATATTTTGGCCTGTTCCGTCGACATCGTTTCAATTATATAATTGCTCATAGACACATGCGCACAGTTCGTCGATAACCTTATTAAATCTGCTCAACAAGGAGGGGTGGAAGCAGCTTACCATCTGAGAAGCAAAGTGAGCGAGTATGTCTCAACGGACCTTGACTTGCCAAGTCATGTCCAAATCCGAGTCCGCATATACGCCAACACAAAGGGTTTGGCATCAGTATATTGTTACAACAGAATTCTGGAGAACATAGATGATTTTTCTATGTTTGTTCGTGGTTTCAACATGGGACATCCCATGTGCGACTTCGTGGATGCTGGTGATGGGAAAGAATGTGCGGATTCGAAGCTGAAAGGTAATGTCAAAGCTGTCTCGTTTTTAGGTTGGTTTAAGGGAAAAAGACCCTGAAAGATATCTTAGAATTGTTTAACCACGATATGGCCGACATTCAGTGCCAGGCAGTTTTGTTTGGCGGATCTGCTGATAGTGGCTACGCGCGACTTCTCCTGCCTTACGTTGGAGACTACTCGAAAAGGAAACGGATCATCTTGGTAGAAGGCCCTCCGTTTGCGAAGGAGCTCGTACCTCTAAAAGACAGGTTTCCTGTTGTGCGTTTCCCCGACGTTTTCAGAAACACAAAGCTACCTTTCCGGCGAGTGTCATTTTCTACAACACCCCCTCCCACTCCAATCTCAAGGGCACCCAGTTACGCTGCAACAGTTGCCAGTCCTCTCGATGTTGCTGCAGTCACTGTAGACAACGAATACCACTTCTCTGCGACTTTAACTCTTCCTGCCCGTAGAGAATACTCGGTTTTGCAGAATAACAGGGGCCAGCGCATTGATGAGCCCCTCAGCCCACCTCAGACGCTCGTCCACGCCCAGAAAAACAAGAAGCTTTGCAACTCGTATCATATTCTAGGAGAGTGTCCTTTCCCGAAATGCACCTTTTTACATGGAAATGCTCTTGATGAAAGAGGGGTCGAGGCTCGGCGATGGATCGCGCGTCTGACACCTTGTTCAATTGGGCTCCAGTGCAGAGATGCGAAATGCTTTCTTGGACACCAATGCCCTGATAAAGTATGTCCAAGAATTGGGAAGAGTTGTCGGTTCCCCAGAGAGTTGCATAATATGGATGCTACCTGAAATTAGTTATAGTTGTCCGTGATTCCGTTCCGGTTTGAGAGGAAGGTTCTGGTCGTAATACAGTTCCGCATGAATAACCTAAATTGGCGATGAGACAAGATGTTTGGAAGTGAGATCCTTGCCCTTGTTATACAAGTGATGTATGTGAGAGAGCTATGAGATAATGACGGCCGAGCTGTAGTGGTTGTTGATTTATACTCTTTCTTTCCCAAGCCATTTTAGTTCCATTCAGGGGCGCGACTTCGTTAAGCGCGTTACCCCTGAATTGTCGCCGATTAAGCGAAAAAGAGGGCCAACTTGGTTCGTCTTTTACATTGGCTTGTAAAATCGGCCTCGTCTTTTGGACGCGCAAAATATATCTTTTAAGTTCTGTAGGGCAAGAAGGCATGATATACTTCAACTCAATCATAACCAGTGAATGACCGAGGCCTTGGAGATGGCCTTTCTGCAGAGTGTCAACTATTACGCCCTTTGCTCGGCATTCGCATCTGGGTATTCTTGTTTCCACCGACTAGTTTATCACTAGCTACATCTCTACAGATCGAGGCATTAGCTCCCGCTAGCTGTGTCTTCCCAGCTGCCAATGCTGTAGAGGAAGACAAGAATTGGAGATGATTAGTGTCTAAGTCTTTGTGTAGCAGCACACATATCTCCATTAGTTTCGCAGCTTCTTGTATTTCGCCCAAATGTTTTCCATTTAATGACAATACTGTTTTATACAGGTCAGCGTATCGGGATACTATACACTGAGGCTTGCGGTCTGAACCGCATTTCTTGCTACCACCAACCCTATAGGCTAGTGCTATCGGCTTGACTTATGCACATCAACTCCAGGTCAACGATGCTAAGTAGCGTCGATTAATGCCTGCTCCATGTAGCCTCTTTTTAATCTCAATCGCTTGCATATATAGCTCTATGGCCTGGTCCCATTGGCCTTGCCCCATTATATTGACGCTAGGTTATGCCTGTATCTAGATGTTCTGCGCCAAGCACCCTCTTATTAGTCTCAATCGTATGACTGAACTGAGCCACCTATTATAGAACCTACGTTCTGGAGACACAGCAATTCATTCATAAAAAAGTCTTTGCTGAAGATATATTGTAAGTCTAGCCGGTGGAGAGGTATTTTAAATTAACTATATACATAAAACCATTCTTCCGAGATTACCCCATTGTGTTAGATGCAATTACAGATTTAGATAAGCTTCTTTGCAACATGCGCGTTATACAAGCTACGAGCAGCAGAGATATCGCCGCCGGTGCGGTTGAGCGCTCTGACGGCCTCGAAGTGCGATGCGCCAGCGGAGGTAAGGCTGGCGACGTCGTCCTTAGTGAATGGATGAGGTGGGAAGGAAGAGGGAGCCCGAGTCTTGGGTGCTCTCTTGCTGGCAGTGCCGAACACTGCGGAGCCGATGGCCTGGACCCATTGGTATGGCTGGGCATCACCATCTCCGACTCCTGCATCGAAGTACTCCCAGCCATCAACGCCACCAAAGGATGGGTACTTGGCCTTCAGACTGGAGACGGTCGATTGGACGGTGGCGGTATCGACATATCCGCTGCCATCATTGGGACTGTCGAGGATGCCCATAACAACACGTGCAGGGTCCCAGCCAGCGGAGACGATGCTGTCGTAGGTGCTGGTGTCTGCCGGAGAGCCGAATCCAGAGTAGAATTGTCCGTTGTACCAAGAGACGAGCTTGGTACCATCGGAGGCAACGGCCTGGGAATCGAGGTCGAAGTACGAGAAGCCAGAGAGATCACCACCATTGGGGGAGGCGAGCGCGGAGGCGACAGGGGCCATAGTGATGAGGAAGTCAGGCCCCATATCGTTGTAGAGGGCGTTGATTAATTGTACGATTATGTTAATGTCTGCAGCCTCTTCGATATCGAGGTCGAAGCCATCGAGGTTGTACTGCTTGATGAGGTCTCGGAGGGGTCCGTAGTAGGCATCAAACTGCATTGGGGAGTTTCGTTAGCGAAAGGCTTCTTTTTCTTTTGAATAGGCGTGTATAACTGTAGAGAACTCACGTCGGAAGCAAGATGGCTGTAGCTGCCGTCGCCAGCTCCCCCCATGGTGGCCATGAGCTTGACGCCCGCAGCCTGCAACTGCTTGGCATCACTCCACGCCTGATCGAATATTGACGCGTTGTAAGGGTTGTCGTTCAGGTGGATGTCTCCAGGGTCTGAATTGAGATGGGTCATGGCAAAAATGACATGCGTGATGCCAGTATTGTCGTTGATCAGCGGCAGGAGGGACAGAGGGGTATTGCTATCTCCATTGACATGGAAGGTCTGGACATACACGATCAGGCGGGGCGTAGGTCCCGTGATAGCGACGTCCTTCGTGACAATGGCTCGAGGGGCCTTGAGGGCATCGATGCCTGCCGTCAAGGCAAGGAGGGAGACGAAGGTTGAGAAGATGGCCATGATTAGCGAAGGTCTCTGGTCTGTGACGAAAGAAATCGAAACAAGAGAACCACTTACCTACAGGTGGACACCTACGCTTTTAAGTACTTTCACGCATACGGAGTACAGGCATCTTGGCTCTGTTGATCTCTGATCTGATCTCTGATGATCCTGGGAGAGTGGATTGGCGGTTAAGGGGCCTCCTGCAAGGCTGACTTCCTTTCTCTCGGCCATTATTCGGGCGACAGACCCGAGTAGCCGGATGGGGTTAATTACCCGAGCCTCCGTGTCTAGAGCTTCCAGTGATACTCAAAGCAGCAGGTCGCTGTGTTCTCGAAATCCTACGTAGGATTCTTTCCCCGGGCATGTAATCAGAACAGCAAGCATCATTCTATGGGCATGCACCAGTGCGGTGGCTCATCGAGTGACGCGAAGGATGCCCGCCGTTTAAGGTTATACTAGACAAGGCGTCCCTTGCGACGTCAATGGCGCGCGGATGGCGCTTACAGGGACTGGCATGAACTCTTAGCACAAACTTACCAATGGGCCCCACGGCACTGCCCTGCGCACGGCTCTACTCCGTGATACAGTGGCTCATGCGTAGCTATTTCACGTATATCGTCCATCCCTTCATTTCATCGTGACTCGAAGACTTGGATGTCTGCTGACACGACCCCTAGGCAGTGTATGTATGGGCGGAGCCCATGAGCTATCGACGTGCAGCAGGCCAGCTTGCAGATATCGACCAGCTGTCCGGGCTAGCCTGTACGGTATGCAACTGTATGTTCCCAGAGACAGATGTTTCCATACACTTCTGTCCTCACCCTCCCAAGACCCGTCACTGGCACGTTACGCCGGCCCGCTCCGGCAGGTGTTTTATGTGCCGGCCAGCACTGCCAGTCGGCCCTTCTGGAGCGTTCTCTAAGTCCCAGATGCGATATTTCTCTGATGTGATAGTAGTGGTCAGGGGACACTGATTATCCCCAGGCGTGACGCTCATGTGGAGCGATGCGCACACCATAAGCAGCGAAGGGGTTGCGCAACTACTGCGGTCATCACACTAACATGTACTCCAGGTCTTACAGCAAGGGCTCCCAGGGTTTGTTTTGGTTTGCGATGCTGCTAGCCTGTCTTTTGCTTAGCATTAAGGGTGAGCAGTGCCACAAAGCAGATTGTCATGTCTACTGCGACCTTGTGTTCTTGCGAGAAGGTCAGTGCCCGCTTGCTATGAAACGCTCATTTCTCAAAGCTAAAACTGCTGCAAAACACTGTATTGTTCAGCGTCCCATATACAACTCCCTGAAAAGTAAGCCGAGGACTCGAATAGTTTGCATTTAAAGCTTTGTTCGGGTACCTTGTTGTGCAGATTCACTCAAGTCTAATTGGAGTCATCCGAAATGAGCTGTTTAGCACGGTCGCAGGCATTTGACACCTATTCATGGCGAATAGATCACCTTTTTCTTAGTGGCAGGTTTATAGGATCGAGAGCTACGTGTCTATTAGTTGCTTTGCTACTACCTTTTCCTTTCTCCCCAGCTTGTTGGAACCAACGAGTCTAAACTTAAAGCCGTCAACACCCGAATTTGTTTCAACTTCATACCAGGCGAAACTCTTATATGATTTTAGTAGAATACTAGATTTTGCTACAATTGCTAATATTTTCCCCTCTCTTTCGGATACACCGCAGGGCCGGAGCAGTTATACTCGCATACCCTTCCTTCAAAGGCCTTGATCCCGACACTCCGACAGCCATGATCCCATATGATCGCGCCTTCTATATGAGGATAGAACATGCGGAATACAAAGATGAAGAATATGCTTGTTCCACTGTTGGAACTCCCGGTATCATTCCTCACTCATGATACCAAGAGGCTTCAAGTTTGCCACTAGACATGAGCGAAATGGTGGGGAATCTACTTCGAACTTCAAAATCTATTGTATCTTTTCTGACAGATTATGCCGGAAAATTCGCTCATTAAAATGCTTTCACACCTTTGGAGCATGGATCAAATTGCTTCAATCCTAGATAATCTCAATTCCGAGTCTACTCTGAGTCAGCCTATTTGCTGCGCGAGAGAGGGCTAGTTGGAGTACTGAAGCTGGATGTCAGAGACATTCCCATCGAACACAATGGATGATTGTCTCAAGTTGGAGCAGTACATCTCATCTACCAATATCGGCAAAGGCCGATAGAAGGTGAGGTTCTTGAAGTTATATCCTCAACTCATGACTGAAACAGGACTTTCGCCAAGAAAATGTCCTAGTCTATGTATGCTAGGGATTTGATTTGAGGATGGCACCACCTGTTCCAATCAATTGAGGCATTAGAATCTAAAGTAATCATTTAGGAACAAGGAAGCCCCACGGTTCTTACCGCCTATATTCGTGAAGGGGTAATTTGGCTTGACCGGAGGCACTCCGAAGTTTGACATCATCCGCAACAATTGGATACGGTACGAACAATTCCTGAACTCCGCTGAGCGAAGGCGACAGGCATGGGTCGGGACCACTGTGCCGTAGTATTTTACACGCCGCATCTCCCAAATTTGGGTATTTGTCCGCTGGGTACCTTATTTGGCCGAGGTCCAAGTTATCAGATGGTAAGCGCAATTCACAAGGTGCCTACTACCCCCTTCTAGCATGTGGTGTAAATTTCTATTAGTGTATTTCCTCATGTGCTTACAGCTCGTTTTAATAATAAAAGCTGCGTACTTCAAAGCCTACATAATGCAGATGTTTTGTTTTTAATTTGATCCGTTGTCCTGGTGCAAGAAGTTTATGCGGCGGCACTACCCGATGAAAATGAAGAAGATATACGACTAGCCGATTCAAAACATGAAATGACGGCTGTGCCTCTTTTTCATGCCGGAACTCGAAACTACGCCTGATCTTGCAGATTAATTTTAGCGAAGTGGTAAGCAAGTCAAGACAATGGAATTTATAAGTAGTCTTGCCTTTTCTATCTTCCTCTAGTCTGGCTCTCTTTCATATACCAGGTGCCTTCGGTTTCCTCGGCACTTACACCTCTGTCAAGTCAAAAAAAAAAACAGTCTAAATAATCCTCAAAATGTTTTCCAAGATTGCCTTTGCCCTCACCGGCCTGCTCACTCTTGTTGCTGCCGACTCCCTACCTGGCACTGTCATCATCTCGGTTGTAGACTCAACCGGCACCATTCTTGGTACGCTCAACGGTTATGGAAACTTCTCTTCTCCCGGCCCCAGCTACCCCTTTCGTACATCCGGTGCCGTAGGAGATTATTCCTTCGTCACCGGGAACGAGCTGTGCTCTGTGCTTAGCAACGGTATCGGCTCCGCCCTGTCCTGCTCTGGCGAGAGCACAGATGCTGCCTATTTCACTGTAAGTCCAGGCTCCATCTTCAAGATTCTCCACAGATAGTTAATCTCGTGTTCACAGGACGCTGGGGGGGATTTTGTGCTGAATGGAACTGATGGGACTTGGTCGGTAGACAACGCAGAGGGATCAGGCGGCGGCACCAACCCAATCGGCCTGAGCTATGGCATTCCTGTCTACCTTGGAAATGTCGCTGCGGTTCCAGTCACTCTCGCCGTTAATGCTGCTAGTGGGTAGTGGGGATGCTCATGCTTCTGGCGAGATGCTTGTTGATGTCACCTGGCGATGGAGACTTCGTTATGACTTAAATGTTAAGCATTTCAAAAGTACATGAGATGAACGTCATACAGATCTTGGTTGAGCAAATGATAAATAATGCGATGAGTTTAGAGCTCATTAGATTAAAACAAAGTGGGATTTCTACATTTAAAATACCTAACAATCTCCAAATAAGCGGCCTTGGGTAGAGAGTTGGGAGTATCTCCAATCTTAAGTTTTATCAATGCCCTAAATGAATCCAACAGTATAGTCATTAAATATGGCATTCTCAGCATACATAAACATATATTTGTATCTCAAATTGCAGAGACGCAGCACAAGGTTTCCTGCTTACTTCTGCACATCCAAACCCTGGCATTCAGGGTCCGAAACACACGCCAATTCCAATATGCCTGCAGATTCTACGATGCACAATTGTTGGAAAGGGTCTCAGGCAGACGATACTTGGCGCTTCTCAGACCAATAACAGCACAGCTAATTGCATGCAGCGGTTCTGGGTCCAGGGACTTCGGGGTCTTCTCCGACAGGTCTTCACCTCTCCTGGGTGATCACGATTTGCGTGTTCCTGGCCTTTCCCGCCACTCAGACGACTCTACATTCTAGACCGCTCTTAAGACATCATGTACAAGTACTTGTTATTGCTGAAGGCTAATAGCATCTCTAAGGAGGTATTTAGGCTAGGTGAACATTTTCCCTCGTATGCTGAGTAACCCCGCCGTCGGGTCATCTCTTCCTCTCGCAGGGGCCGAAGCACCGCCGACTCGTGCTCTCGTGTTCAAACTCTCGTGTTTAAACTCTCGTGTCGTGTTCTTTATTCCTCACTCTTTAATATGCGCGCAAGATGAGCGGGAAGATCCTTCACAGCTTCCCACTCCTAGGCTCATCTTACCCGCGCTTCTCTCGTCGTCAAGTGCGGGTTCGACATCTTATACTCGCAGCCATCGTTTTCTTCCTATGCTTCACATTCCCTGGTTTCCAGCTCCCTATAGGAAATCGCGAATGGAGGATACAGGCTTCCTTCCGCCGTGAGTCTGACGCCGTGAGATCTGTACGATTACTGCGGCAGGGTAAGGTTAGAGAAGCATTTCAGCATGCCTGGCAAGGGTATAAAGAACACGCCTGGTTGCATGACGAGGTAATGCCACTCTCGGGAGGGCATAAAGACGGGTACGCCGGCTGGGGTGCGTCCCTGGTCGACCCATTGGACACTCTCTGGATCATGGGATTGAGGGACGAATTTGAAGAGGCGCTCGAGGCGCTAGAAAAGATTAATTTCTCCAAGCCAAATGAAGGGAGGGTTCCCGTTTTTGAAGTGACAATTCGCTATTTAGGTGGACTCCTCGGCGCCTGGGATGTCAGCGAGCATAAATATCCCATCCTCTTGGAGAAGGCGAAGCAATTAGGGGATCTTCTTTACAGAGCATTTGATACCCCAAATGGCATTCCTGTCCCATATTACGATTGGGAGCATCACGGGACAGAGCAGCTGCGCGGCGAGAATGGGGTTATCATCGCCCAGATTGGAAGCTTGAGTCTAGAGTTTATACGACTGACCCAGGCCACGGGAGATGTTAAATACGCAAACGCGATCCAACTAATCACAAACCAATTAGAGATGACACAAAACAAGACTACGCTGCCTGGGATGTGGCCGTCGCAGGTGAATTGCGCCGGGGCGATCATATCATTCTCAAGTCAAGCTTACACTCTCGGAGCATACGCTGGTTAGTCACGTCTTGACTTCAAATTTGATGTGACGGTTTACTGACTTAATGCTTAGACTCACTTTTTGAGTACTTACCCAAAACCCATCTTCTGTTCCCTTCATCCGAGCAGTATCTCAACATGTATCGCACCGCACTTTCCACTTTTAGCCAGAACCTCTTCTTCCGGCCGACCCTTCCAGGGAATCCTGACATACTCTTCCCTGGCTCTCGTACTACTGGCTCTAGTTCTTCAACACTGGACACTGAAGTCCAACATCTAGGCTGCTTTGTCGGTGGAATGGTTGGGCTAGGATCTAGATTAAACCATTCCCCATACGAACTCGAAATGGCTAAGAGACTCACAGATGGCTGTGTCTGGGCATATGAGAACACCCCGTCAGGTATTATGCCTGAAATCTTTCACGTTGACAAGTGCGTGGACCCCGCATCCTGTACCTGGAGCGGGGAAGGCAATGGCTTTCATCGAGTCGACGACCCATCCTATCAACTCCGCCCAGAAGCCATTGAATCTGTGTTTATCATGTATCGTCTAACTGCCGATCCAACTTGGCAGGAAAAGGGATGGAAGATGTTTGAGGCTATCATAAACCACACGACAACGGATATAGCGAACGCAAGATTAGCTAATGTGATGGACGCAAAACCGACTAAAGTAGACTCAATGGAGAGTTTCTGGCTCGCGGAGACGCTGAAGTACTTCTATCTTTTATACAGTGAGCCGGATCTGGTCAGTCTAGATGACTTTGTTTTAAATACAGAAGCGCATCCTCTGAAGTGGGAATGGCATACATGATGTTCATGACGGCGTTTTCGAGAACATAAAGGGCTTACATATTGTAATGGTGGCTATGTCACTACGTAATCTCTGCGTACATATTAGGCATGAGCATTTAAATCAAGCAGTTAAATCACTAAATTGCGTGACAAAACCAGGATGATGCTATATGAGACGTTGAATATATTGGAGGCATGAGTACGAAATGAATTATCTATTATTATAAATCCCTATTGCAATAGTTATACCCCTAATATTTAACTCCTATATACCTTCCAACTCCAATATTATTTTCTGATGTTCCCTTTCTCCATGCCAGTACTGCAATATCTAGCTTTCAAGAAATAGGGTATTAAGAATTTCAAACACCTCCTTTATACCACCTCGACAGCCTATAATAAGACAAACCCCAAGAGAAACATGACAATACTCCAGCCAAGAATCATTAATCTAAGCGGTTCGTCCCGAAGAGAGGACCCTGAGCTTGGGTGAGCCGTTTGAGTTGCGAGGGGCTGAATAACCTGTTACCGTATATCTGCATAAGCTACTCTTCATTGTCTCTCGTATTCAGCAGAATAGCATACCTGATCAATAACATGCGCAACCCCATTAGCCACGATCACATTTGCCAGAATGATCTTGGCATTGTTGATATAATAATCAGTGCCTTTGATGGTCACAGTAAATTCTGAGCCGGCTTGGCTCTTGTATGTAGAGCCGTCTGAGAGTGAGGGCAAGTATCCTGCGAAGCTGGGTATGAGATGTCCCAACAACAGGCTCTCGATCGAAGGGTAGCTGCTAGTGGCGCCCTGTATGGCAAACGCACTGTTACTGGGAATGAAGTACGTTATCTCTGGCGTGTTGTCGAGTGTATTAGTTAGATTGTATGAGCTAGCGAGGCCGGTGAATGCTGTTTGGCCATTCACATTTGCAGTGTCGGTGAGAGATTCAGGGAGGGTGAAAGAGCTGCACGGAGAGAATACCAGTTAGTTCTTATACTCGTTTTTGTCTCTGTTACTCTTTTGCTATTCTATTCCTCTTCATTGGAGAATGTTAAAGGAACATAGAGAAAATCGGGTCTCACTCATCAATAATGTGGATTATTCCGCCATCATAAGGGATGTCCGCCTGAATGACGTTGACTGAGTTTCCCAAGCCTGAAGATATTTTCACCAGAGAGGGGGTTGCGGTAGGTAGTAATCTCGTAGTTACCACGGTAGATACTGTAGTTGGCACCTTGCTCGTCACTGTGCTGACAATGGTTGTGGGTATCTCGGTGGACACCGTGACAAGCTTCGTATCATGCACGGTTGAGAAAATCGTTGTAGACAGCTCTGTAGATATTGTAGAGAGGACTGTAGTTGGCACGTCCGTGGATACTGTTGTGGCTATGGTAGTGGGCACAGTTGTGGGCACCGTAGAAAATTGAGTAGTAAATACAGTTGTTGGTATCGTAGAGAATTGAGTAGTGACTATAGTTGTTGGTACTGTTGATAGAAAAGTAGAGATTTGCGTAGTGACCACTGTGGTGGGTACCGTTGACAATAGAGTGGTAGGTATCGTGATTGTAGCTGTTTGTTCCAGTGTTATGACTTCTGTAGTAGGAACAGTGCTGAAGTCTGTAGTGGGAACTGTCACAAGACTTGTCTCTTCGACGGTGGTAAGAACTGTAGTGACTTCTGTGGTGGGTACGGTAATGAAATCCGTCGTCGTTAAGGTGACAAAGCCGGTCTCGTGCACAGTTGTGACCTCTAGATTAGATATAGTAATTGAATATGTATCGTGCACAGTGGAGACCTCTATATTAGATATAGTAATGGAATCTGTATCGTGCACAGTTGTAACCACTGTAGTAGAGATGGTAACGGAATTCGTGTCGTGCACAGTTGTGACCTGAGTAGTGGAGAATGTGATAAAATCTGTCTCGTGAACTGTGGCGAGCAATGTTGTGAGCACTGTTGTAGGAGCTTTGATGTACACTGTTTGAGTATCTTCTATGGTGATATACACAGAGACGTATTCAGTAACAGGCACACTGATGTACACTGTGACAGGCACCGTGACATAGATGGATGTTGGGATATAGACAGTATGCCACGGCCACCAAGGCCAGTCGGTATCGTTAGAGTTCCGATCCACCAACTGCTGACTCGGGCAGCTGTTCGTGCCGGGTTTGCCAACCGGGGTGGACACAAACTCTTGAGATTTCCCGCCGAGTTGGGGAGAGTTATCGTTCGACATCATCGCCAACCCTGACCCAAAGCTCATAGCTGCGAGGGTATTTATATTTGCCGTGCAGTGGTATAGTAGCCTCTGGAGGGCAGCCGGGTCAGATTGCCGCCGCCGCAGCTTGCTGGTTGAAGAATTGGTAGAGCCATCGGTGGGCGCAAAGACCGTCTGGACTCGGTTTGAGAAGTATATTGCAGAGGCAGCAGGATTAGCTTGAATCTCTGCAGCAAATTGAGATGCGCCCGCATTCTGGAGAGCTTGGATAAGGCTGGTGGCCTGTACCGAGGACAGGGCAAAGAACAGAAGCAAAAGAGCTACGAGCCCGCCTCCGGAAAGCTCCATTTCGACATTAATTTCATGGAACTGGTTGTGACATGCCAGAAGATTCTCAGATATCTGGTGCGAAGGCACGACAGAATTTGTTATCGCAGGAGCCGAAAATGGCCAGCTGGTACAGATTTGAAGGCGTACAGAGCGTGGCCGACTGGCCGCGCCATTCCATCCGGCCCTTTCCATCATGCCACCTCGTAGATGCTTTTTCGCAAGGCTGGTATGATCCCCGCCGTAACTCATGACAGCTCGTCGAATCCCATTGCAGTTCCAGCGCCTCTTGAGCCGCAATACCCCTCTCTTGCTATCCAGAAACGGATACGACGAAACTCAATGGTGGGGACCCCTGGTCCTGAACGGGAATGCTTACAGCGCATCAGCTTTTCCATGTCGATTGCCGTGCTCGTACGGGTAAGAACAACTGTGTTCTAGGCCCCAGGCCCCGGAGTGCAGAAGATCATGTATATACAGGGAACAGGGCCGGCTGAACTCCCAGGATCGACGGTTGGTTAGCCTCCCGCCCTCGCAGGTAGCGGTACGTTTTCAGAAGGGAGAAGCCATGAATGCGGTAGGGGATTGGCTTATCTTCCAGGGTCAACCGCGCCCAGTCTGGACGGCTAACGCTCTTGTGGTTCAGCCAGCCACTTGGTCTGCGGACACTGGCCCGCCCGCAAGTGACAGGTCGAAGCTGAGGTGACAGAACACTCCGTCGTGACCTGCGGACCGATGTGATACAGTATTGTAGAGCAAAAGACGCCACCATTTGGCTCGTGAAGGTGGGTCTCTGGCTGGCGGAGGGGACGAGCAGTAGCAACCTTTCCCAGAGCCTCGAAAGGCGGACGCGGGAGTGGCTTTGCTAGATAACTGGCACCAACCTAGCTCCCAGACCCAGATCTCGGTCTCCAAATAACTCGCACTGTTTTCATAAGCATGTCTTGAGTAGGTTTACCTCATACATCGCCGCAATGGTGTTGTCACTCTTAAATCCCGCACGAGAGAGCTATCTCCTCTGGCACCGGTTCAGGATGCCGACCGAGTCAGGAGCTCGCGATGCCATTGCGGTTCCATCCGTCGTTGGCGACGAGCTCGTCGCAGCATATTCATTCCTGATAGAGCACATAGTGCTGTTGGTCTGGGGCATTGCGGTTCTGGCCTGGGTGCTGTTAGCTATTAGGTTGGATGGTCAGCAACATCCCAGATCGCCTTTTCACAAGGATATCTACTCTAGGAAGTCATCGCCATATACCATCCTCCAGCTGGCAGCGAAAAGGCTCTTCCAGTCAAAATCAACTCGCTGGCTTGTTTCGATGTGGATTCTTTTTTCGTTGGCTTGTCTGGTTGTCAGGTATACCGTGCCAATAATCTTTGCCCCGTATATCAAAATTGGCAATGGTGCACCCGTCAATCCTAATGTCGTCTTCGTCCCATCACTCAACGGTACCGACGGCTTCACTGATGCCTCTAATAAAAACGACTTGCAGATCTTCGATTTCTACGTGCCGTCAGCGCTCAGGGCGGTTGGAAGTATTGACAGCTTGAACGGGACTGATGCCATAAGCCCCTCACTCTCTACCGATCAGGAAATTATTGGAGTTGACCAAAGCGGAGGGCTCATTCTGCGCATTGGATACCAGTACAATGTAACTGGACTTGATTTTGGACTGCAGAACTTTCCGGACCTGGTGTTTAGCGTCGAGGGTTCTTGCACTACAGAGTACGGCTGGTGGGCGGGCAGCAGTAGTGACGTCCCCTCCTATCCAGGAGCATATGTGGAGGAATACATCCCCTTCAACAATCTGAACGATTCTCAGCCCGTTTCATCATATGATGGTGGCCCCCGAGCTTTCTTCTACGCCAACCCGCCTGACGTATCCCCAACTAATACCACCTGGGCAGCCGTTATCTCTTCTGTCAATCGTACAAGCTGGTTCCCCAGCACCGATCCATGGTATGAGACGATTCCCAATCCATTTTATAATAGCACCCAAGGACTTACTGGTCCCTATATGGTGGCACCGCAAAGGCCTGTTCTATCCTGCTGGGAAAATGACGTCTGGTCATACCAAGGTCATACCGGCTCTGTAATTGATCTATCTGATATGCCAGGATTGGACCTACCTCTGGGATTAACAACCATTTTTGTCAACGCGTTAGGCCAACCCATGATATTTCTACTGGGAACCTACCTCCAAGTTTCGTCGCTAAAATCATCTATCACTGCTCTAGCAAGTGTCTTAGACGCGAGTTCCTCCTCTATATATGACGACCTCAAACGTCTGGTTTTCGCGTCCTACATTGCGACCGTCAACTGCCTCACTGAGACAACTCTATTCGCACCTGCAAATGGTTTCTTAAACGATGTCGCACCAGGCGGCGTCCTGTTACCAGGAACTGGTGACTTTGTCATCTTCAGCGAGGACATAGCAACGCTGTCTGTGCGGACTTTGATCATCATTCCCGTAGTAGCAGTTGGACTATGGATATTTTCCATAGCCTTAATATTTTTGCCGTTCATAAGAAGCATATTGGGTTCTCTACAACCTCCTGAAGAGGAAGAAAGCGGTGACAAACCGAAGTCAATGCTTTCAAAGGTGGCTGCAGCGGCTGGTGTAGCTTTGGAAGGGGCTTTGAGTATAGCTAAAAGTGAAGAGTAATGATGAATGCCATGGATATAACGCATGACTAATGTTAGCCTCAGAAGGCTGCGGTGTTCAGGGAGATATAAATGGTGTGATACAATGGTGCGGGTCTTTGATTAGCTCTTTGCAATTGAAAGTGCTCATTTCTTTCCGGCTTATATTGGTACCAGCTTAAACTAATTCTATTAAATAGAAATAAACTCTTATAACTAAAGTGGGAGAGGGGGGGAAGCTCCCAATTATCTCCGGAAAACAAATACCATCATTGCTTATTCCCAACAGCGGCGTTAGAGCTGCTTGCTGTCCCATCGAGCCTTGAAAATCTGCTAGGTGGGCCAGCACATCGTAGATCAATATGTTGAACAGTAAATTTAATATAGAAACGGGAGTGCATAGCAGACAGAACCACAGAGAAGAGGTGAAGATTTGAGGTCTATATTGAGATGGGAATAGTAGGAGAGGGGGCTATTTGGGCACATGTAGTTGTGATCGGTAAAACGTTGCATATTTCTTTAATATTCGAACCTTTATTATGATATTTCTATCTTATAGACGAAATGGAATTTACGTCGTCATATGGAGAATTGATGCTGGTATAATGTTGGGTCCGCCGGTCCTGCAAGTGACATCAGCACGTGATGTGACGTATAACATCAACCGGTCAGATCAGTCTTGTATTAAGATAGACGGCCTCTCGCATTGAATACCTAGATATTCATGAAAGTATAACGTATGACAACTGGCAGGATAGTGACTGCAGTGACCCGTATGTGCTCTCACCAGGCCGAGTTAATACATGACTGGCTCAGCTTACTGTATTATAGTCAACAGCACACGACCACATGTTTATTTTCAAGACAGCAGCAGAAAACTAGCGTTAAAGGGACTAAGAAAGAGTCTTTTTCGCCAGATGGAGTTTTCATCGCCTCATATACCTCCATTTAGAGTCGCCATTGATACAGTCTACGGACCGCTTCCCACAAAGATATCGGACGCCGCAACATGGATACCTCCCGGTAAATCCGGCGGGTTCAAAGGTAGATATCTCTGGACTGACGCATTTGGCGTTATAAATTTCCTTACCCTTCATCAATCAACGAGGGATACGACGTATCTCATCCTAGCTAAAAGGCTGGTTCAAGCTGTCCACGATATCCAAGGCCGAACTCGCGATGGAAACTCAAGATTACCCGGAGCGAGTGATGAGAATCCCCTTAGCGGAGGGCTCAGAATCGGAAAAATGGACGACAGTGGACCTGATGAAGATGGTCAATATCACCATTATTTGACACTCTGGATGTTCGCCCTTAATCGAGTCAGTATCGCCTCCGGCGAGCCTCTTTATAATAAACAGGCGATACAACTAGCAAAGGCAATACAGCCTTGTTTTTTTGTCGATAGAGATACCGATCATCCGAGAATGGTGTGGAAGATCTCGGTCGACATGTCGAGGCCATTGGTTGAGAGTCAGGGCAATCTGGACCCCATTGACGGTTACGTCACAATGAAAATACTACAGGCTTCGGCGAGGGAAGGGGATCCTCGATTAGACGAGGAGATCAGCGATTACAAGAAAGTCATAGACCGAAAAGGGAAGCATTTTGTGTCGGATGATATGCTCGATCTAGGAATGAGTGCTTGGTCATCGCACTGGTTGGCGGACAAAGAGAAGTGGGCCGCCGACCTGCAAACAAGAAGTTTGAAGCAACTCGGAAGGCTACTAGCTGGCAGGCGACATCGTCTGGCATTCAGAGATTTTGGAGCATGCCTAGGGATTGGATGTTGCGATGCAGCAGATTCGAGTTTGAAGACGCATGCGGAACAACTCATCAAGGGATGGGAGCTGGATTTTGTGCAGACGCCTGAAGAATTGCGACCAATAACGCAAGTTATGTATGCTGCTGCACTTATTCCTGGAGCATTTAAGAAGGGCTGGTTGGGAACAGAGCCGGACCTTTAAAAAGAGTGTGCCATGTGGTATTTGATCGCTGCTTAATATGCTCAAACGGGATGGAGGGGAAAGGTTTATAGCCAGGTAGCTATGCTCTAGTGTCACACTCTATGCCGTACTATTATTGTTAGTAGTCTATAGTTCCTGTCGTATGGACAAAGTCCTTAATTCTTCTTAAACTGGTCTCTTCGGGGATTTAATAATCAAATCTACTGGTCCTGGTGGTCTCTCGAGATATACGATAGCCAGGGTGTAGATGTCAATATTGCTGGGATAGTACCTATCGGCATGTAATGTCCACACTCTAGTACTTAAATATACTCACTAGTTCTAGCGATCTGCTCGTAATTAAAAGTTGGTCACAGTTTATCACGGCACTAAAGCAACAGCGCTCAGTACCTTAGCAATGTCTCACTTCCGCCGATCGTTGATTCGAAAACCTTAGCATATTTCTCACCTGTATCATGGACCGCTCCACTCAAGCGTCCCTTTATATTATAGACCACAACAGAACTTGGCTCGGCGAAATATTGTCACGCTTCAAGAAGTGCCGGTAGCGCCTGTTCTGTTACCGTAGCATTTCCGGCCCAAGTGGGCGCCAAAACGTGGGGTAGCGACCGAGCCCCGCGTGACAACCGGGTCAAAGAACGACGAAAATCAGATGAATCTGGGGACGATCTTACATACCGACAGCTCATGTGCATGTCGACAGGGCCTGGCATATGATAGCCACAGCCGGGAATTCCACCAATTGGACACCCATTACATCTACTGTCGTCATGTGGGCAGAGATGGATATGGTTGCCAAGAAGATAAAAACAGGGCGGGGGACCTTGGTGGCTTCTGCCCTGGATACTCCTCACGATCCCTCATTGCTTCACCGTCTCAGGATCGAAATACTCATTATGTTGCTGGTTGGCACATACGCTCTTTTGTTTCTGGTAGGACCAGCCTTGAGTGTTGCGATCGAGAGCGCCCTGAGAGATCCTTCAAACTTGGGGAACACATGCACCGTTCCAGCCGGAGGATCAGAGTCCATCGATGATGCTCCCGCCATTCTTGACGCATTCAATAAATGTGGACAGAATGGAAATGTGATATTCTCAAATACGACCTACTATATCAACAGTGTTATGAATATAACCGGCCTGAAAAATTGCCTGGTTGATATCTATGGAACTTTGATGGTACGCAACCCACTCTTGTTCCTGTAATGTAGTCTTACAGAAGGGAATACTTATATTCTCCTCATAAATCCAGTGGAGCACAGATATAGACTACTGGCTCAACCATTCGCTCCCCGTTGGCTATCAGAACCAGTCCACCGCGTGGATCATCAGCGGAGATCAAGTTACCGTCGATGGCCATGGATATGGCACCCTTAACGGAAATGGAGATGTGTGGTACGCGTTTGCGGACGGAAAGTCCAATTATCCAGGCCGCCCGCACGCGTTGACCGTTGCAAACACCACGGATTCAAAGTTTCAAGGCCTGAGGTTTATCCGCAGCCAAATGTGGTACGTATGATAACATTGCATTGCACGCCATCGTTGTTCTCCTTTTCTTTTTTAATATATATATGTATCCTTCTTTATTCCAGATCTGAATACCGAGACATTTTACTCTTAAATCAGTCTTTGCGCAAGTTAAAGCTTCTTCTATCGTTGTGAATATCACTAACGAGTTTATAGGAGTCTATCAATTATATACACACAGACGACAAGTTTTGACTCGATATATGTCAATAACACCAGATCTACGGGCGGAGCTGGACGTATGTATTATTTATTTCCACTCTTTCTGAGAAAGTCTTGCCGATACTCCAGCATATACTGAGTTTGGCCTATAGAAAACACAGATGGTGCCGATACCATCTACAGTTCGTTCATATCTTTCAGTAATTGGATAGTAGATAATGGAGACGATGCCATCAGTCCTAAGGCAAATTCTACAGATATCACTATCAATGACTGTACCTTCTACAACGGCGCTGGCATTGCCATTGGAAGCATTGGTCAATACAAAGGAGTATACGAAATAATCGAGCGAGTATACGCCAACAACATAAAGTTTATTGGCACCCTTCACACTATTTACTTTAAAACCTGGACTGGTGAGCAAGTAGGATATCCACCAAATGGTGGAGGTGGTGGACTAGGCCGTAAGTAGTTATATTCTTAGCCTTTCCGACCTCTCGACACCCTTCATCACTTATACTATTTAAAACAGCGGTTTTACATTGTCATGAGCACGGCTAATAGATATATGATAGATGCATCTAGTCTTGTCTTTCAAAACATGCAAGCTGAAAACTTGCGTGGTGCTGCCTTTGCTATCTCTCAATGCACTACGTTCAGTGGAGCAGCAGGAAACTGCAGTTCTTCCGAGTTCCAACTCTACGACATCACGTTCAAATCTGTTTCTGGCACTACCTTGTCGAACGATGTTGCAAGTTTCCAATGCAGTGCTGTAGAACCGTGCGAAGACATTGCTATCATAGATGAGAGTCTCGTGCTCAGCTCAAATGGCAGCACGGCAAATTCTTACCTCTGTTATGAGGTCGAGAAACCAATGGGATGGGAATGTACTGGTGATGCATGCGTAGGAGGAACCGCTACTGGCAGCTGTTAGAACTGTTATTGCTAGATAAATTTTGTACTGCGGCCAGGTGCCTTGTTATATCAGTCTTTTGGCGGTGCTTAAGGACTATACATGTTTCAGATATAGGGAGTGCGTACCCAATTGTGGATACTAGAGAAATAAATCTTTTTCATTTTATCTGTGCTGAATCTTACATATTACGTGCCCTGTTACATCTTGGTAGAGCCTTCATGTATTATTCTCTGTTCGCGAATTCACTTCGGCATGCCCAGTGCCACCTGGGCAGCACATATGGTCTCTGGAAATGGTAGCGCTTTTAAGATGTTGTTGTCCTCTCCGTAGTACAATCTCAAAAACTTGCAGATCGCTTGACATTCCAAAACCGCCCGTGGCCAGACCCACCATTGCCGATATCGAGACATCTTAGCATACCAATATGCTAGTATGAGCAGGGCACACGGATCCTTATTCTTTAATAATATTTTGTAGTCGTTCTGCATTTGTCCAAAGAAGCTCAAAAATAAAGCTAAATTTTTGCCATCACATTCCACATCTATGACTTGTGCTAGGCAACAAGCAGGTGCAAGGTGTGGATTGATGTCTTTACGAGTCGGCTCTTTCAGCCTGCAGAGTTCAATGAGTTCGAGCGGGAGCTTTAGTAGCCTTGAATCAGAGGTTGACGATGGCTTTCCTAGGAAATTCGGAACCAATGAATGAAATAGGCTGTCCTCCCTTAATGGGTTCGCGATTTTCCAGATCTCTTTCTTCCCTTCGCATAGCTTGAGCCACTCCAGATCGGTCGGCGAGTCTTTAAGAGGCCATGTTTCTTCCACCGTCTTTGTCTCGAAGGAGGTGAATGCCAACAACCCGAACATACCAGCGCATGCCCACAGAGCATCACATTCGGACGACTCGATGTGAGAAGAGAGTCTTTGATTCATTAACGCTGCACCTTGTGACCAGTGAAATGCCATAGCAGCAGACTGTTCGGCTCCTACACCGATGCCGAGATATTGGTTATGCATTAGTGTTACGGTCAGCACAACATGGAATAAAAAAGTGTGCTATTTTGATTAGCCAGTAGACATAACAGACCCAGAGCCGAACGTACTGAACGAGCAAGACGTTTAAATGCAGCTCGGTAGATATCCTCGTTCCTTCCTGTGCCTAGAGTAAAGAGAGTTTTTGTTTCAAACTGTTGTAGAAGCTCAAAGTCTCGAGTGGAGAATTGATAATTTGTCGTGAACAAAGCTGGAGAGAACTTCTGTTCCTGATCGGTAGTTGGGTCAAGCATACCGAGAATCGGAGCGTTCTCTAAAGATATTGATGGCTGCAGAGCGAGAATGCCGCCAGTTCTATGCTCCAATGGCTGCAGGTCCGCATACTGAGGATCATAATTGCAAAAGGTACCATACATCTGACATCTCTTGCACATTGGCTTATTTTCATCACACTGCCCGTGGCACTTAGTGGGGTAAGTTTTGCAAGGACTATTTGAGATCATACTTTAACTTTCCGGATTTTGCAATTTCCGCATCCTGCTCGAGATTTTTTGTGGCTTTTCATTCTACGAGTGGTCTTTCTTTCGCCGTCCATCTGTGGGTCAGGCATGGTGTTTCCTAACAAGGGTGCTCCAAGGCGTTGAGGTCAATTAGAACAGCGAGAGATAATTTGACAGCTCGGAATATAATAATTTATGCGAGGGAGGGCAAGTCCGTGAGTAGAATGCCGTTTGAATGACAACGGAGGTAGACGTTACCTCCATCCGATGCCACCGGGAGTTAAGAAATCAAGACGGGAAGGCCTGGGGCCGGGGAAGAGCCAGTAAGAGGTCGAGTTCTGCCTTAGTCATCGTCTGCTTGAAAACCACGCTAACCCCCACTCGGATTCACATGGCTCGCTAGTCCCAATTTAGCCCCAACTTCCTACGACAAGTGTTGTCGAGCAGAGCGTGACAAGTGCAGCACCATCTCTTCATATTTTATGTTGGCTCCGTAGAGCCTTTATTTGAGATTTTAAGCCTCGAACAGGAAGAATAACCAAGTGGGATGAAGACGTTTTCTCATGGCCTGCTCTTATGACGTCCTTTTCTGAATCTTGATCATGGCCTGCCTGGTTTTTTGGTCTTCTTAGGGATATTGCCCATCAATATCCAGAGCTTTGAATTGAGACATTCGATCGGGTAAACTCTCCTCCCTTATCTCCGTTAGGAATTACTTGATAGGGACTCGTAGGCCGAACCCATGTATAGCCCCTGGTTTCTTCGTTCCGTCTTGCATAACTCCTCCACGCGATGGGTATATAAATTATAGTAGACCTACTCACTACCTACCCCATCCTTCATTATACACATCCACAGTAATCTCTCCACTGCCAACATATATATATTTATTTCTATATCACAAGAAATTTTCAGATTTCTAGACAGACCCTCTCGCCATGTGCAAGCTTCTCGTCATTTTCGGCGCCACTGGGCAACAAGGTGGATCGATCATTTCACATGTATTGGATGATACCGAACTTTCAAAGCAATACAAGATTCGTGGAATTACTCGCGATCCCTCATCCTCGGCAGCAGAAGCATTGAAAAAGAGAGGCGTGGATGTCGCCAAGGCTGACATGACTGACCCGTCATCTCTATCATCAGCACTGAAAGGGGCTCATACAGTCTTCTTTTTAACTGTACCGGTTACGGGAGCCGATGCCAAAAATGAAGAGTTTGCTCAAGGCAAAGGAGTTGTGGATGCTGCTGTTGCGGAAGGTATTCAGTACATGATCTTTAGCACACTACCCCACGTCACCAGAATCTCTGGAGGGAAGTACACCAAAGTCGCTGCGTTTGATGCGAAAGCAGAGATTGAGGACTACATTCGCACATTGCCGATAAAAAGCGCCTTCTTTTCACCCGCCTCATTCATGCAGAATTTTCAACGTATTATGGCGCCATATCCTTCTGACAATGGAGCTTTCGTGCTCGCTCGTCTCGTCTCGCCTGCCACGCAGCTTCCACTAATCGATACTGTTGGAGATACTGGAAAATACGTTGGAGCTATTCTTGCCGATCCTGACAAGTACGAAGGCAAAGTATTTTGTTCTGCATCAGCAGTCTACACCATGACAGAGATTGTTGACATTATGAGCAAGGTTTACGGAAAGACGGTCAGATATGAACAGATTCCCGAGGAGGCTTTCCGCCAACAACTCCGTTTCACTGGTCTGTATGCAGATGGCTTGATCGAGATGATGCTTTATCAGCAGGATTTCGGCTACTATGGCCCAAAGACGAAAGAACTTGTAGCATGGGCAGCTGAGAATGCGCGAGGGAAAGTGTATACCCTTGAGGAGTATCTTAAGAAGAATCCCCTAGTGGCACTGCAATAGTGTCTCTGTTACTCATACTGCGTATTCTCGTTATGACAGGATTCGGTTCCAGTGTACTTTCGAGGTTAGCAGTGCGCTCTAATCAGACCTTTGCTCCTTCTAATTTCTAAATGAGAAGCTTCGTGCGCTGATATATGACTATGTGCGGATATTGCTCTGCTTTTCAATTGGTTGAATGAACTACCATACGCTTGCAAATTATCGCTCTCTGCATGTGATATTTCAATACCGTTCCTCGACTACTGTTCAGAGGAGCTGACATTCATCCCCACGTTGCAGTCACTTTATATTAACATTCAGCTGTTACCGCCACTGTGGATAGTCATACGGTGCTGGTATATTAGCTCAAGTTTACCGTGCTTTTCTGCCACTTCTCCTCTCTTCACTTTAGTGTTCTCGCCCAATGCAGAAGATATCTCTACATATGCATCAATATCTTGGATCGACCAGATTATGGCATCAAGTGACAGAACCAGAACGCACAAATAGGCTCCATAAAAGACCTATAATGCCTGTCTGGTAAGGATGTGTATGCTGCCCCAAGATGTACCGGTTCCGAGATGAGACTTATAATACCTGCTCCAACTGCGGTAATATTATGTCTCCACAAGCAGGACGAGGGTATTTACAGTTCAAGCCTTTATCGCCAGTCAAAAAGGAACCGCGAATACATGAATGGGCTAGCAATTTGGATCTGGCGGAACGACCCCAGGGGTCTTCAGGATATGTAAGTGACGGGAACCAGCATCTTCCTACGGGATTTCGAGAAATGGAGAACAAGTTCTGGGTAGGGGATAGATTAAAGGAGTGGAATAAATTTGGAGATTGGCCTGGGAAACCGTGAGAGATGGCACAGAGAATGGATTGTTATCATATTGGAGTTAGCACAACGTAGATATTCTTACCATCTTAAATACCAAATATCTGTTTTATAATCAGTCCAAGCCAGCCAAGTTGACCCATTCGTCACCAAAACTTTAGTATCTTGGCCAAAGAGTATCAATGTAGAGAGTGCTGCAGGTATGGCTCTACATTCATGCATCAATATCAACTGTATTTGTACTGTCGCATGTAGGTGAATCGCAGTATGCGTCGTTTTCAACGGTGAATGGTTTTCCCATTCTGCCTATAAAGTCTTCTAACATCCTTTTTCTCCTCTCCCTATTTGTCTCACTCTACTTCCAACACACTTCTGAGCACGTCATAGTGAGCCCACCGGCTCTGTAACATAGTTGATACAGAATCTTAACTCGCCCAAAGGAAGCTCCATTAAACCGACCAGAAAGGGAAGACAAGTAAGGTTCCACCAAAATGCCTCTTTGGCAAGGATGTTTAAACTGCGGCAAGGAGGTACATTTCCGTGGCACAACTCTTGATACGTGCTCCTCTTGCACTGGCTACATGTCGGTAACCACACTATACGGTACCGCTCCCTGTTGCAAACTGTCTAGGCCTGAAAGGAGACAGCGAGTAGAGGATTGGATTACCAACTTGCCAGATACACGACGCCAACAATCCGCACCTCCTGCTGCTGGATATTGCGATTGGGGCCGGGGTTATAGCAATGGACCACGCAGGCCAAATTCTTCGTGGCTATAACCTCTGGGCGAGTGGTAAGGCGGCATGCTATCTTAGAGGAGAGATAGAAAGTAGAAGGGGTGGAGATATAACGTTGAGCTACCGGGGATATTAAAAAGCTAGATGATAATAATAATGGTTGCACAACTCCTAAATATGATAATTGAGGGACAGAAGAGACTATTTCCTCCCGCATGTCACAACCAACTTAGGTGCATTTTACAGGCTAAATACAATCTCACTCCGTACTCATTCTCAGAGCAAAAATATTTTTTCTCTCTCAACCGCTAAAACGTTTTGCAAAAGGGGGATCTAGTGGCAGGTTCTTGCCAGGAAAGGAGTATGAAGCTATTCACAGGCTACTCAAATACTTATACAAAAACAAAAATGAGTTTCCGCTCATCCCGCACTTCAGTAGTCGAAAGACGTATTTGCACGCATGCTATTCACAAAACAACAAAATGGCTGTAGCTTGACATAATCCGATTCAATCCACATCGTCGTCATCTGTGGCATCTCTAGGATGGGCAGCAGAGGAGCTGAGGACTTGAGCATTGAGTCGTGCAATCTCCTCCCGGGCCTTGACGTCTTCTGGATCTTCAGCAGCAGCGGATTTGCTTTGTTCTGGTTGTGGGTTTAGTTCAGTCTCGGCCTCAGGCTCTTCATCATGAGCTTCGGGTTCTTTGGCCTCGGCATCCTCATCTTGCGCAGCTTTTTCGACCTCGGGTTCGGCCTCATCTTCAAATTCCGCGGAAGGGACGGTTTCAAGATCGACTTCTCCTTCACCCTCAGCAGACACCGCCTCAGGTTCAGCCACCTGTTCGTCGACTTCTTCGGCTGGCTCATTCTCAACTGGAGCTGCCTCTGTCTCGTTCTCCTCTGCCTCATCCACAATCGGGGTCTCTTCTACCTCCTCTGGTTCCTCTACCGTCTCGGCAGAATCGACAGTCTCAGTAGCTTCAGCGTGCTCAGCGTGCTCCACTTCCGCAGACGGCACGTCTTCCTCAGCCACATCGTCCTCAACGACTACTTCCTCCTCAACCAACGGCTCTTCTTCTGCTGGTTCTTCCTCTGCTGGCTCCTCCTCTGCTGGCTCCTCCTCTGCTGGCTCCTCCTCTGCTGGCTCCTCCTCTGCTGGCTCCTCCTCTGCTGGCTCCTCCTCTGCTGGCTCCTCCTCTGCTGGCTCCTCCTCTGCCGGCTCCTCCTCTGCCGGCTCCTCCTCTGCAGGTTCTCCCTCTGCAGGTATCTCTTCAGTCTGTGCGTCTGTCTCAGCTGGTGCGACTTTAGGAGCCTCCTCAGCAACACGCTCTTCAGCCACCTCTTCCACAGGCTCTACAGGTTTTGCCTCAGAATTTGTCCCAGAACCCAAGGAAACAGCAGCTACAGTGGCCACAGGGACAGCCACAGTAGCAGCCTCTTCTGTCACAGGATTTGCTGCCTCCTTTGGGGCCCATTTCGGAGCATCTTTGGCCGCTGGCTTCGGTACCACTTTTTTGACCGGGGCGGCTAGTTTTGGAGCTGGTTTCGTGACAGCAACTGGCTTGCTAACCTTTGGAGCAGTTGAACTGGCTGAGGGTGCAGCACGAGTCTTTGGTGCGGTTGAGCTTGTTACTGGCTTCTTTGCCGGCTGAGTTTTCTTTGGTTGAGCAACTGCTACTTCTGGCTTATCGGCAGTTTTTGCTGCGGAAGAGGTTGTTGGCCGCATCATTCTGGCAAGGAAGGAATCCGGAGCAGGAGCAGCTTGTGCTGGCAGACTGGTCCGGGAGGGTTGTTTCTTTAGGGTTGATGGAGGGGGACCTAGGGATGGTCTACTACTACCGGGCTTACTGGCGCGGCTCGGGGAGCGCGGCTGGCTTAATGAGCCGCCCGGGAAGTTTCCAGATGCTCGGCTGAGCGACTGTCTGGGCGCTGGTGGTGGGGCATTGGCTAACTTTGACCCAGATGAGGCTGTATGGGCCGTGAGGGATGCAGGAAGCTTAACTGGCCGCGTTGGCGACCTAGGCTTTGGCTTGACGAAGCCGGTCTGTGGGGGTGATGGTGGAATTCTCGTTCTAGCAGTAGTACGTGCTGTGGTTACCGGTTGGGTTGTAGATTTTGATGCCTGACGGGATGTGGCCGCTTTGTTTGTAGCCGCTTTTTGTGCATCTCTTAGGTTGCTCTGACCAGGGGTGGTAGGAGTCTTCGGTGTGGGTCCCTTGGTCTTGGGTGATGACTTGGATGCAACAGACGTCTTCGCAGTCGATATGGCAGCTGGGCGAGTTATGGGTTTGAGTGTTGTGGGCTTTGCTTGGGCTCCAGCCTTGGTATTGCCGTTTGCGCTCTCCTTAGAAGCATCCGTCTTAGCTGCACCGCTTGTCGCCTTCCTCGCATCACCACGTCCACTGCTGGGTTTTGGGGTCCCTCGTTTACCAGCTCCAAGCTGCTTGTCTTCCTCAACAGATGGAGTCTCGACAGCTGTTTCTGGAATAATCGCGTCTACCACCACGCTGTTCTTCCGAGCCTTGAACTCATCCGAAATGGACTCCCTCTGCTGTGCCACAATCCCCGACTCATCTTGTTCATCAACCCTAAAACTCTCCCTCCGTTTCGACAAACTCGGCTCACCGCTCCCCTCCCTCTTCTGGACGCCCAGCTGGAGGCCTATCTGGCCGCTCTTTTCAACCATCACGAAACTTGTCCTGATCTTGGAGAGGGGTCGGGGGGAGGTCCTGTCGCTGCCAGCGCCTGAGAATTTCAGCTCATGTTTTAAGTTTAAAGTTATAGGTATGAATCACTCACCGGTGGATGCAGCACCAGGTGACCGCCCTCTATGCTCAGGCGGGCTGGTGGACTGATCTTTGTTCTCGAACATCGCCCGGAGGTTCCGCACACCACCCGACATCTTGGGCGGAATTCCAATGGCCCGTTGATGCTTGGTGGTTGTTTGTGGAGGATCTGAGGGTTAGAGAGGGTGCAGAAAGGGATGCGACAGCCCCTTAACGGCCACCCGCTTAGAAGGTTTCGCGGTCAACCCAGCTCAATATGGAGGATATTGATTGCCAATGAGATGTGCCCGGGCCTGTCCTGGAGGTGCCGTGAAAATGATACGGAATTTATTGTACCCACTTGTACAAACGCAGGCACGCAGGCCAGGAAATGAGCTGACAACGCGACACGGTCCTATCTGATAAATAACGCCAGTGGGGAGAGGAGCTCGACGGTTCTGGAAAGGCGCCGGCAGAAAGGCAAGTGGGTTGAGCAGAGGTAGAGCTGATGGAGCTGGTGAATGGATGGAAAGCACTGCAATATCAGAATGATCAAAGCATGATCTTGGTGGCGGGGAAGGGGGCAGGCAATAAGAGGCGGCCAATATAGCAGAAGGGCAATGCAGGACCGTAATTAAGGTGTGCGGTTGGTGGTATTACCTTGTACCAGGACCCTGAGAAAGGGGTTTGAGGCACAGGACGACGCAGGGCGGTGGAGAGACCGGCAGTAGCAGAAACAGGAACAGAAACACGGCGTCAATTTATTCCGATGTCTGGGAGATCCGATCTCGCTGAAAATCTAAGAGACATGTACAAACAAAAACAGAGCAGAACAAAACAAACATAACAAATAGTCCACGCAATGGCTGCTGCCAGGACCCTGCGCATAGGTATGAAGAACGTCAATTGATATTGTACGTGCCACACTCATGCGCTATCTTAGGTCTTATCCCCGGGGACGGCATTGGGAAGGAAGTGATCCCAGCTGGCCGGCAGATCCTCGAGGCTCTGCCCACCTCGCTCAAACTGAAATTCGAGTTCGTCGACCTCAAGGCCGGCTTCGAGACCTTCGAACAGACGGGCACGGCACTGCCGGACAAGACGGTCGAGGTGTTGCGGAATGAGTGCGACGGCGCCTTGTTTGGCGCTGTGTCGTCTCCTTCTACCGCGGTCAAGGGCTACTCCTCGCCGATTGTCGCCCTGCGCAAACGCCTCGACCTGTATGCGAATGTGCGACCTGTGAAGAGTGTCATGACGGCGATGAACCCAATCGATATGGTGATCGTGCGGGAGAACACCGAGGATCTGTACGTGAAGGAGGAGAAGACGTATGATGGTCCAGAGGGGAAGATTGCAGAGGCGATCAAGAGGATTTCGCAGAAGGCTTCTTTCCGGATTGCTACCATGGCAGGGGAGATTGCGCTGCGACGACAAAAGATTAGGGAGGCTGGGGCGCCGAGCATACACAAATCACCACTCGTCACAATCACACACAAGTCAAATGTGCTCAGTCAAACGGATGGCCTCTTTAGGTCGACAGCTCGAGAGGCATTGGCCGCCACTGCCTTCTCCAGTGTCGGTGTGGAAGAGCAGATCGTCGACTCCATGGTCTACAAGCTCTTCCGCCAACCAGAGACATACGATGTTATCGTCGCTCCTAATCTCTACGGAGATATTCTGTCAGACGGCGCCGCAGCATTAGTAGGATCTCTAGGTCTCGTACCGAGCGCTAACGTCGGCGAGGGATTTGCTATTGGAGAGCCATGTCACGGAAGCGCACCTGATATCCAGGGCAAGAACATTGCGAACCCGATTGCCACACTCCGAAGCGTGGCATTGATGCTAGAGTTCCTGAATGAGGAGGCTGCTGCCGCGAAGATCTATGCTGCTGTGGATGCCAACCTCGAGGAGGGTAAGCTGCTCAGTCCGGATCTGGGAGGAACCGCTACAACGACTCAGGTGGTTGAAGATATCCTGCGACGATTATAGATGTAAATATACTGTACTAACCAAAAAAAGTTATAATAAATTTGTCTTCATTATAACTTCACACTCTTCTTCATTGCCACTCGTGATCTAGGAGTCTTTTGTCTTATACACAGGTCGCTCATAGAGTCCATTGCCCTATTCCCGCTTCCTCTCAAAGCATCGAACGCCATCCATGCCAATTTTATACATAGTACATCGTCTTTATCCGCAAATATCATATCCCGTCTCACAACACTCGACACAACAGCATCCCTCCAATTTTCCTCTCCACGCAATCTCTCGACTCCATAATGCCCTTATCCGTACTGACATAAAGACACTCTCCAGGCTTTGTCAGGCCTTGAACATAACCCGCCTTGCTACCCCGAACAATCTTTCCCAGCCCTTCCACGTCCATCCATATCCGCCTCGTCGGTTTACTTATCATCTTCATCTCGCTCAGCACGGGCTCATTATTCCAGTACTTCAAACCTAGCCACAATCTCCTCGTCGCGACATTGCTCTGTGTGACGGGATCCGGGACGTAGGACGAGAGATCTTCGATTTGGGGAGGAGTCAGGCCGCCTCGAGTAACCGAGGAGAGGAAGCCAGATTGCTGGAGGGCCAGGAGAAGAGAAAGGTGCAAGTTGGTGGACGGCACCGAGGTCAGGCCTAGGCGGGCCTTAGAGGCATTTTGGAGATGGGAGCAAATATGGGCGACGTTCACGAGGGACATGGTGCGTGATCTTGTGAGTGGTGCTGAGCCCGTGAAGGGCTAGAAGGGAGTACAGCCCAGTTGAGGTGCGAAGGAGTAGATGTCGTAATATAAAAAGGGATTTGTTTGGCAGGGTACCGCGCCTTCGATGGCAGCCCCGGGACGTAATGAGAGCTGTGGATGATGTTCAATCGCTCTGGTTGTAGTTCCAAATTCGGCGGTCCATGCCCCCAAGCCCAAAATTATTTCACGATGCCCATGTTGTAGCCTTATCTTTACTCCTCACGTATAAGGCACAATCATCACCACCATTTGTCCCCCTCATTCATTGGACATTTTAACCGCCGAGCTGCAATCTGATGAACCCCACCAGGAACCAATTGCTAGACGCAGGTAGGTCACAGCTCTCTCTTCTCATAATCTGAAATAGATATCTTCTCTTCCTTTCTCTCTCTGTCCTCCATCTTTTCTCCCCCCCCAAATCCCACACGGAGGTGCTGGTGCTTCTCTTCCTCAAATATATATCCTCTCCCGAGGAAGACGAGATGGCTGCGAGGCCCGGCGAAGAGCTAGCAGCTACACTGTGAGTTCCATGTAATTACGCGCCGAGAAGGCTGATTCTAACTTCGACCAGTTTTGCAGACATCCATTATTATTACGGCCCTCCGACAGCCAAACCTCCACACCACCGCTTCGACAAGGAGTCCTATGTGTATCTATTTGAGAATGCGTCGCAGAAGCGGGCGCGGGTAGAGATTGCAAACAGCGCTGGGACTCCGGATCAGGATGCATTCAGCGGACGTCAGTGCACCTGGGAATCTGAGATCTGCTATCTGTGCGCGCTGACATCTGTGCTCTTTAGACTTGGACAGAGTCCACGTCCACTACTCTTACAGACATCCATCTTTGCTCACGATATCCGTTGATGGCCTCAGCGGGCAGAGCAACAGCTCTGGCCCCGTTAATACAGAGGAATGGCATCTGCCTTCCTTTGACCCTCGAAATGAAACAAAGTACCTGTATAAGCTTCACACTTGCGATGTATATTTTTGGACGAAGGAGGACGCTCAGAAATTCCTCGGCATCGTCAGAAGACTATTACCTGTGCAACAGATCACTATTGTGGATGAGCCATCGCATACGGATGAGGTGAGTTCGGTTGTTCAGAATTTGGAAAATGTCGCCATCACGGATTCCTCGTACCAGCAGGGCAGCATAAGGCATTCGCGAGACGCTTCGATTTCCAGCTCGATTCATGGCTCGCAAACCTCAGCGATCCAGGCAGTGAGAGACACGAACCGGTCTTCCACCTCCTCCAGCTCAGTCGCTGCGCCACCACAGGCCGGTCAGGTCGCGCCCGGCTTCGCACCCCTGGCCTACAATCCTGCGGCTCCCGCAGCTCCCGAGGCGATCCAGTACAGAGAGAAGACCCCTCCTCCCGAGGACGGCGGCGCCGCCAATCCCCTTGCAGCAGCCGCGAATGCCGACCAAGGCCAGACATTCGGCGTGCCATACCCGGGCATGGGCGGCTTCTCAGGCTCTCCTCCCTCGGCCCTCTCTCCTCCGCTTCAACAGCCATTCTTCTCCGGTCACCCAGTCCAACCCCCTCAAATCCTCTCGTCCCCAACGCCGCAACAACCTCAGGTCCAATCCCCATTCGCCCAGCACTTCCAGAACCACTTCGCGCCCCCGCCCACCACCGCAACCGTGCCCCCGCCTGCGTATACCGCCTCCGCAACGCCCTCCAGCTCGAACCCAAACTATCCGTCCGCGCCCGTGGCGGGGATGTACAATCCAAGCATCCCCCCGCCTGGCGGCTTCGCGGCGTATGATTATAATCCTGGGCTGAGCAATACGAGGCCCATGATGACGGATTACTCAATCCATTCGCAGGTGTACAGACCGACGGAGGGCGAGTACAAGGTGAAGTCGAAGCCGGCGAAGCCGCCGGCGGGGAAACTAGAGGCGCGGGCTGGACAGGTGGAGAAGGGAATGAACGGGCTCTTGAAGAAGTTGGAGAAGAAGATTGGGTAAGATAAGGTGGGGCAGAGGGTTAAGATCGTATTAAGCTTATATATGGCTGTGGGGAGGGAAGGTGATGTCACGGGAGTATAGGACTGGATTTTGATGAATGATAGTTATGACTGCTACGTTGGAAATATTTGTGCAGCAGAGAGCGAAGAGCAAACAAAGTGATTTTATCTATCCTCTCATTTTCCCCACCCATCTTGAACCAACGGCGATGTTTTGACCTCGCATTAACTTCCTCGAGACTCCATACAAATGCATCCGAAACTTCTCCCCACCATTGGTATCATACACAGCCCATCTAACGCCAATACTTAAGTCCAACGGTGACAAAGACTGCCCTTTGCCATTTCGAAGGATCTCGATTCCTAGTGAGATATATCAAACCACCTCATCTTCAGGAAGTCGCCACCGCCGGGGGCAGTCTCACCGATGCGACTGGACCACCCTCAACCTTAATTCCCCGACGACGGCAATAACCTGGGAATAGCTTCCCGAGGCGCCCTAACACTAGTGGCTGTCGCCATCAACATCAACAACCTCGAGTTTTGTCTTGTACTTCTCAGCTTCCTCTCGAGACCCGAACTGTGCCCCAAAGCCTGCATAGTATGCATGGGTGTCGTGCCTCGCGAGCTGAGGTTGGGCCGTCGCCGTGGCCCCTTCCCCTGAGGTGTTTTCTGTGTCGCCGTCCTCACTAGAAGCAGCTTCGAGCACCTCAGGGCTGAGACAACAATTCTGCACCGAACATTCGCTGCATGTTCCGCTCATCGATGTCGCATATGTCGCGCGGGCACTGAGGCTCATTGGGGATTGCGGCCGATCATCTGGAGCGGTGCAATCACCTTTATCGTCGCATACCGATCCATTTGCATCCTCCGATTGGCTTGAGCCTTGTGCGTCTCTGCCGTGTTGATTAGGAGGGTTGTGTGCCAGTGTTGACCGGGCGGCCTCGCTCTCACTAGCTGAAGCGGACACATCAGGAGGTTGCATGGGGCAGCCTTCGATACTGGCGGTCGGCGTTGGCTTAACCCCTGCACAGAAGGTGACAGCTTCGTTCTGGAAATTTTGTTGAGCAAGGCTGGAGACAGACGCTGGACCATGTTGCATGCGATGCACTGATGCATGGGCGTCGGGCTCTTTGTCCTTGACGCTGCTTGGAGACATGTCTAATGTGGAGAACTGTGGAGGAGTGTCGAGGGAAGGTTTTGATAGAACGGAAGAAGCCTGTGGGTTGTATACCAGATAGCTATATAGTACGCTGTCAGGTAGATAATATGGGCGTGCTCAGGATGGAGGAGTCCAGTGCCTTGATCAACCCAGGCACTGAGGTTGTGAATTCGGACAGAGAAGCAGTACACAACGAGCTTGATGGGAATCTCCAACTGGGGGTTTAACTCTTTATAAGAATCTAGGCAGCGTGGACACATCGAGCTAAGACATCTACGAGGGATGTCCATTGCACGAGATATCCGTGCACGCTCTACTGCTACAAAACAGCAAATCTGGTAGGTTTGATAGAAAAAACTCGACGGGACACGCGGAAGAGGGAATGATCAACCATCCGTATTGGTGGTAGGAGTCCGAAGAAGGGGTCCCAACAAGCCGCAACCTATCCTCTGAATCGACTGTGGCTCTACCTCTCAGTACGTGCGCACAGAGTCTGCATGCTGGAGGGCCGGGGGCAGGAAATGGTCCTCTGCTTACTATGCTTTTGTTCCATTGAGCCGTTTGGTACAGTTATCAACCCCTGATCTGTATCTGGCTAGAGAATGCGGCACGGCATATTTCCCTGGGATTGACTTGGTGATGAATAGGAGGGGGCCGAAGTAGCTAGGAAGTGCCACACAACAACCGCCGAGTGGTCAAAAACGGGCACTGCTGACGGGGTCGCTGATAAAATGACCACTTGGCGGTTATAGATGCTGCCGTTCTGAGTGCCAGCCCGAAAGCGTAAAATGGCCTGTATAAAGGACACATCCTTAATCCTACCCGCAGGGCTTGTGTACTTTGTCAGAATATCGGAATATCCTCACAGCCCGGCTGCATACTTGGAGTATATAAGCCGGGAAATTGTATCCTGGAAAAGCAGCTTCTCATGTTTCGGGGCGATATATCTTTCAACTTCGACTTTTACAGGGCGTCTTATATTACGACAGAGCCCGAGGCGCCGAGAAGGGTTCAAATTTTAGGGGTGGTGCGGTTTTGAATGAGATGCTGAACGCAGGTGGGATCCCTGACTGTACAAAAGGAGTTGCAGTAGCGATCTGAACGGTGACTATCTGTTGTCGTGAGAGATGGCCGCTGGTTTCAGGCCTGACTGGCTCACTAAGAGTTCGCCGGATTTAGTCACCGAGAAGGAATCTGCTCCGAGAAATGGGATTTTGGCCCACCCGAGTTTTTCTTGATGTTCATACGGGACGCTGTTGGCTTCAATAATACGATCTGCCCTGCATTCCCTTCACCGCCTTGACGAGAGATCGGAGGTATCAGAGCCACAAGAATTACCGCTCATTTCATGATATGAGACGAAGAGAGCCTCCATTAATATCCCATTCGCGTAAAATTTCCTGTCCAAGATAGAATGTCTCAAACATGTGATGGCGTATACATCATGGTAGTAGCAGCCGTTACATCGGAATGGTCTTCTAGAACAGCAAAATTCTCAATGCCTTCCCAGGGAATCCCCAGTTCATGATCGAACCCGGGTAATTGCCACGTCTGGCGGCGCCAGTTTGGCTCTCACCGCATCCCACAGTCCGGTACTCTCGGAGTATAGTTAGTATCTCTCGATTAGCCATTGCTCTCTTTCTCTGCCCTTCATGTTCCCCAAGAGAGCGACTTCAGCCGTCTTGACAGCGACGTACCTCTCCACAGCCTCGCGCCCCAAGATTCGTATTAGCGCTTCATCTCTTTTCAGTGCCTCCAATGCTTCTGAGAGACCTGTCGGTAACCCTTCCTCAATTCCCAAGTGCTTGCGCTCTTCGTTGCTGAGCATCGCAGGGTCCCCGGAACAGTCTTGCCAGGTGAGGCGTTCATGATGCAGTACGCCGTTTGTTCCTGCTGCGATGATAGCCGCCATTGCCAGATACATATTCGCAAGGCCATCTAAAACCTTCACCTCCCAATGCGACCCAGATATCTTTCTGAGCGCCGTTTCACGATTCTGGGTTCCCCAGGCTACCCACCGCCCCCCAGCCCAACAGCTGTCAGCCATGCGAGCATAGCTCGCAGGGTTGCTATAAGTGAAGGCTAGGATGGCGCGGATATGACCCAGGACGCCTGCATAGAAGGATTCGTACACGCCCTTCTCGACGCCGGTGGGAGATGAAATCGAGATATGAACATGCGACGCTGTTCCAGCTTCCATAGGGAATGGTTTCGGATATAATGTTGCCCGCAGCGCGTGCCTATCTGCAATCGTGCATATAACCTCTCGGGCATGGAAAAGCGTGTCGACGGCTTCCAACGGTGGTAGAGCGGGAAGGACAAACTCATACTGGCCGGTAGAACTCTCCGCATGAAATGTCTCCAGATGGATACCAGCGTCGGACAGACTACCGTAGATCTCATCGACCACGGAAAGAAGGGCCTTTCGCTGCAGGGCACGAGCAGAGTTCCAGGCGTGGCCAGCCGAGAACGCATTCGCAACATATCGGGATTCACTGCCCTGTGTCCTCGACAGGAAAACGACTTCTATCTCAAAGCCAAGAACAAATTCCAAGCCGTGAGACTTTGCGCCCTGGATCGTGCGGCGGAGAATCGATCGCGGACACATCGCTAACTCTGAACAGTTCTGTTCTAGGAATTCACATTGAATTGATGCATAGCTCTCAGAAGGGCCTGGGCGTATCGATGAGAATATCCCGCGTAGTTTGTATTCACCAGTGGCGGTCACTCCAGAAATTATCGTGTCATTTTGGAGAAGTCCTAGGCATGCTTCTGTGATTCCTATATTTAGGCTTCCTTCGCTTTGGAGTACGGAAATAGCACGTTGGACAGGCACTACACGCATACGTGGCGTTGCCGTATAATCCAAATAACAGAGCCGGAGAAGCTTGGTGGATGGATGCTTATCCAAAAATAACAGGAGCAGATTTAAGTCAGAGGTGTGTGGTGTTAAACTAGACATTGATATGAGTGGCAGACTACTCAGCTTAAGGTCGAGATTATAAAGTACGTTAGATGTGTTGAAGAGGATGTCTTGTACAATCTTGATAGCCTGGTGAATAACCAAGTCGCCCCTCCGCACATACTCAGTAAGTACCTGTGGTGTCAGCATCATAGCTATGACCAGAAAGTGTGTGCATAGCTTACCGACTCCAAGGCCTCTCGTACTTGAACAACAGCTAGGAGATATCTCTCTGGGAATCGATGCGCATCTGTGCTCCAGAGGATCTTCTCGCTAGGGCAAAGTTGGAGTACGTCACGAAGTGCCGTTTCCTGACCCTCGCGACTGAGAAACGGAAATATCTCCCCAATATCCGCATACACATTGTCATACACAGTCGCCAGGTATCCGGCTTCCTTTGTCCAGGGATAGCTTGCATGGAGGAGAACTATCGGTACCTGAGGATAGTTACGGATAAAGTTTTGCAAATGAGATGGTGAAGATCGTGTGAGGGTGATATCATTATCGCCCAATCCGGTGTGAAACTGGAAGGGTTTCTTATGCTGGGCAAGTGAATTCTGAATTGCCGTCGCAGTCCTGTGTACAAGGAATGCATTCAAGAGGGTACCATCAAGCCTTTTGAATTGTGAATTACCCTCGGCTCTATGCGTAGAGATGACTTCCAGAAATGATGAGTTCACATCGTTCAAGGAAGGAGAAGATTGTGGAATGTCGAGGCCGGTTCGATAACAGATGACAGATTTGAACCCTGCCACTTCCGGATCAAGGATGGCTTCATCGATGGTTCTGTCAAATTGGCGGATGACATCCAAAAACATGTCGCTTGGGGAGGTGTCAGGTTGTTTAAGACTTCTGTTGATGATTTCCTCGGCAATCTTTTCGATCCTCACAATCCTCTTGCATTTCTCCTTCGTCATCCGGCTGTGCCAGGCATAATCATAAACTTCGTCTCTTCCATCAAGCCCATCATCGATGAGGATGGTTTCAATACCTTCGAGACATCGCTTCATCCAGGCATCATTGGGTTTCTGTCTCTCAGTTTCGATGGCAGCAACCACATCGTGCCACGTTGCGGGACAGCCCAGGATCTTGGACAGCTGATTGACGGCACGAATGTGGGCTAGAGATGATGGAACGGTATTCAATGCAGCTCCATTAGCTTCTGAAGTGATGGAGATAAATGGATGTTGAGCTAGAGCGGAGGGAACGAGAAGGGGATGGGCATGGTTGTCGATAATTGGGGTTGTCCGAATAGCTCTGATCAGTTCATCCATGGTTGGGGTATGATTGAGAGCTTGGAGAAGAAGACGGGCCGGACAGCATAAAACATGAAAAACGAAGATCTGCTAGGTAGATATGGATATTATACTGGGAATCCTTGGAGATCAGCTATTGACTCTAAGGGGAAAGGACAGGGGATGTCCTTTGGCACGTGATCTACCGACGAATCTTGCTGGCGCGCAAGGTAACACACATAACAGAAAACAGTACTATAAAGACTGTACCATTTGCGGAGGGTACAAGCATATATTAAACTGCTTACGATGCCCACTGTCCAGATGGGGTTGTCCAATGCCGGCAGGGGCATCAATTCCCAGAAACGAAGCTTCGGGCGGGGACATTGCTTATTTCTCGTGACACTTCCCTCCGTAAACGACCTTCCAGTAGCGAATATGCTGTAGCCTAGGTTAGGGCCCGTGGGCCCCTCGCCATATGCTCTATATCTGTCGATGGCCCGTAAGGACCACTCTCACCGCGAGACTTCGACTTCGCTTCAGCAGGTTGCTGATAAGGGGTGTCACGTGAGCGGATTGGAATCTGCAGTCCCTGAAATGCGTGAATGAAAGTATAGCTTGATTTTCAAATACTAGAGAGCAATAATTGGAATCATATTCAAGACTATTGGTCAGTCTTTCGACGTTTACCTACGTCGTCATCAAGGCCGATCGGCTCCCACTGAGTGTGGTGACGCGACGGCTCTTACTTCTGACGGTAAGCAATACGAGTAGCACAGAGCCGGAAGCCGTGCTTCGCCCTGCCATCGGCTGACTGGGAGGAGATTTACTTGTCTACACATTGTACGTCCCGGAGGCAGGTGCCCCACCGCCCCTCGGATGCAGATGTTGATTTCTGTGACATACGCAAGGAAAGAAGGCTGCAACACAGGGTGCTTTAAATAGCCGCCCCGCCCCTTGGTACTGACAAAGAACAGCTGTCAGTAGGTAATCAACCCAATCTGACTGCATCGATCTTTTCCCCTTCCCATAGGGTCCCCTCGGCGTGCGCGAATAAAGAGGCGCTGACGTCTCCCAAGCGTTTATTCAGCCCTGGCTTCCCGACCCACCACGCCTGGCTTGACCCCAGCGTAGTGTTGCACTGAGTTGGAAAGTCCCAGTTGGGCTGACGAAGGCGAATTTGACTTCTCCTTCTCGCTCTCACTCGTCTTCAATTCATCTCCTGCTACTGCTTCTGAATCCCCGAAGAGTGCGCTGTCTGCCTGCCGGCCGGCATCGAGCGACGACAGCGATGTATCTCCTCTCAGACAGGCGGCGTCAGGCACACCCAGTACTGGCCGCGCGGGCCTCCGGAGGCATGAGCACGACGGGCATAGTGGTGCGTCTGGAGACATGACGAGATATCAATCCTCACTGACATCGGTCATCTAGGTTATTGTGGTTATCGTGGTAATTGTATTAGGCCTCGGCCTCGCCATCTACCTACTCCGCGGCATTCGTCGCAGGCACAGCAACCCAAAATACATCCCCACCTCCGTCCTCAAAAATCTCTGGACGAAATGGGAGCCAGGAAAGACACACAGTCGGCTCCCTGATAGTGACGGCCTCGAGCCGCATAGGCAATCCTCCGTACCAACCACAACTAGCTCAATTCGATCCCACTCTCCTGCCATGAATGCGGTCGTTCCTCGAGTTCGGCCCGAGGGAGAAGGGGGGATTACGACACAGGAGCGAGTCGATCGGCATACGTCTGTGAGGTCCGTTATGACACTACCGGCTTACAACCAGAATCCACTACAAAATGAACAGGTATTGGGTAGGGAGGGTGAGAGAGGTGGGGTCGATGTAGTGATCGAGTTTCCGGAAGGGGCGGACGAGGAGGAGGCCGCTCGAGAGGCGGAAATGGAGGCTCTCTATCAAGTTCGCCTCGCAAGGCGGCGCGAGAACGAGGAACGGGAGGAGCGGAGACGGCTGAAGAGAGAGGCCAGGGAGAGGGGGGATTTTGTTGCGCTGAGAGAACTTCAGGCCAGATCCAGAGCCCCATCGAGCTCCAGCGCTGCACCGACAGTGGAAGATGCTAGAGCAGAGCACGATCGGATCAAGAAGGAACGCCAACGAGCAATCTCGTCAGTCTCGTACGCGGACCTCGGAGTGGCGAGGCACGACGGAACAAGGTTGCGTGCCAACAGCAATGACAGTGAGCGCGATGGCCTCCTCGGCAATGCAGCCAGCATGGGAAGCGGGCCATACCATCGAAGAGAGCGAAGCGGCAGTTCTGTTCTCAGCCTCGACACTATGAACACAGAAGTGGCATCGGGCAGGCTACCTCGCTCACGCCGTGGTTCCGCATTGTCAGACAGGCCGGAAGCCTCTGTACGACAACCGTCCGCCCACAGCCGAGCAGGAACACCAAGTCAGGAGGGCAGAGCGGGAAGCAGCCCAGAGATGATAGAAGATGATGATATCCCTCCAAATAGCCCGCCGGGATACGAGAACATCTCTCTAGACACGCCTCACGATGGCCACCGCACAGAACCCCCTCCAGGCTATTCTTCCGCCTCCATTCCCAACGCTAATCCCCGAGCCGCCTCTGCAGGCACCGCAGCCGTTGCGGCCGTTGCAGCCGTTGTGAGGCCCACGGCGGTGACGGTTGACTCAGAAGGAAGAAGGACCAGCCCTAGTCACGTCGGCCAGATGATGTTGGAGAGAATGCCGAGTAATTCGAGCATTTCTAGTGTTCCAGTATCAGCTCGGACGGCGCCGGAAGAGCCCTTAACATCCGACGGCGCATCTGGTGATGCCGAAGCACCCCTCTTGCCCACGCTTTCACTCCCTGCTCTCCCATCTATCCAAATTGACCTTGCAAGCCCCTCACGATACTCACTTCACCATCCTGAGGCGTAGTTCAACTTGGGTGATAAGCGGATGAATACGAATGACGAACAGAAAAGGACGGATATCTACAAAGGTTTCAATATATATAGTCACCTGTACATGGATTTTCTTCCCAGGACTTATTTGATACCTTGGTGTACCTAGCATGGCGTTTACGGTTGGCTGTCCCAATATTGCCCAGCAAATGTATCTATACAGATATAATAGTGTTATGATTAGCACACTGAAACGGAGTCAAGCCTCTTGATGTTTCAAGAATTCTCTTACTCAACCTCCATCCCAAAACTCATTCATATTCAGTGCTCTCTCACTTATTCTGTTATGTCAGACATTAGAGAAATCAATTACGTGGTCGCTCTGCGGTTATTCTTTCCTCTTCCACAAGAGTATCTAGAGCACATACTCTCTTCCTGTCTTACTGCCTTCAAATGAGATATCCTTCTAAACCTTTGCAGATCACAGAATCGCGAACACAATGCCTTCCTACTAGGGAGGTGTCGGTCCTACCGGCTCCTATGAACGTCTGAGACCTGAAAGAACCTCGACTGCATCCTACTATAGCCCTTCCCGTTCTGTGGGCTTTAGCAGGAGCAGTACAAGGCAATCATTCTCGTGCATTCGTGCATGGCTTTTTCTTCGACCTGGGCCACATCCACTTGCCCAGGTGCATCAAACTCATACTCACACAACAGATCCCATAACACCTACTCTCACTACCATATATGTCACTCCCATACATGTCACGGATCCAAATCTCCTCCCCCACCAGCAATGCAAAAGTCTGTTACGAGAGGCACCTCCTATGCGATAGCACAGCTTCCCGACCTTTATGCACAAGGGAACTTTTGTATGATGTTACATTATATCGGTTCTCGTGGCGAACAAGACATTAAAGAGAATTAAAGCACTGTCATGAGATAGGGACATGGAGTACGGCGCATAGAGGTATTCAACAAAGCAAAGTAGGTAAAAGAGTAGATATATATACGAGCCTTTAGCTTGTGTTTGACGCGAGAGTTTACGTAGAATAAATAAACATGTATAACCCACCACAGACGCAGCGGCAGTGTGGCTAGTACACAACTTGATGGAGTCTTTCACTAGAGAAAGACAAGAAATATAATGCTACAGAAAAACGGCGAGGAAACCACTTCAAATTGAAATTTATTCGAGCACTCAACTTGTGGGAGACAAGACACCCTAAATTTTCAACAAAAACAGGTGGTCTCAACTTTGTTATAAGATTGTTTCTTCTTTAATAGTACAATATCAATGCGGGCCTGAGCTTTGAGACATACACCGACTCACGCTCTCACTCATTACTATACAATGAACCCGATCGGATCCCACTAGTCCATCTTTCCACCAGTCAGTTCTTCTGCAATCTTCTTCATCCTCTTGCCAGTGATGTGAGCAGGCCCTCTATGGTACTCGAGTGCGCTCTTTTGTATACCGTTGACGGTCTGCAGCATATCTTGCACAGTAGGTGGCGATCCATACGCGTCCCATATGTTCTCTGTACCCTTTTGATCCTTCCCAAATGGACTCTGAATAAAGATCTTCTCAATCTCTTCGTTCAGCTGCTCCTCTGTGGTGATGAATTCCCGCGCGTTCATATATAGGTTAAACAGGGCGTCCTTGCGCTGCTCTCTCTTTATCTCTTCCTTTGTCTTGAACTTCTCCAGCTTCTCGGCAACACGGGCCTCCCTATTCGGATCTGACAGACCGATATGTAGGTTTTGAAGGGCAACTGCGACTGTCGGACTCGTCAGACGGTCGTCTTCTCGCTGCGATGCTCGCAGCCGTATCTCCCGATCTTTTCGTTTTGCCTTAGTCTTGCTTTCGCGTACAGTGTCCTGGCGTAGCTTTCGTTTGTGAAGGCCCAAGAGTCCCTCTCGCAGGTTCTTTCGTCGAGTAGTTGCTAGGCGACGTCTCCATGCCGTACGTTCGTCTAATGGTTCCGGGCGGGACTTTGCCTCGGGAATAGTGGCTGCTAAGTAATTGGGGTCTACTCGGTTGGGTGCACGAGGGTGGAATATATTTCGAGGTGGAGGAAGAGTGCCTTTGATATCTTTTTTATATCGTGCGTAACGTTGTCGAGGCATAGGGATCTCGATGAATTTTGGGTTCTCTGGGCCAATGAACGGGCGTCGAGCAGATACGGTGAAGGCCCGTGACGAAAACGAAGGAGATGAGCATCTCGATATGGAACTCAATGAGTTCCTGGGTAATCGAGGTCGCATTGTTGCCAGTGAACGCAATCGGCAACTTCAGAGCAGGTCGTTCGACATGTTCTTCGAAAACTTTCGGGCGGAAAGTCGAGATTTGAACTAGTGCGGTCAAGCCACACCGCCCCAGCCTCAACCTCTCTTATCGACTCCCGAATTTTTTTTTGTAGCATTCTTCTCCCCGCCTCTTCAAAACAAACCCAATTCTCTGTGTCGAACAACAGCCAGAGATGGGTACCGGAAAGAAGGAAGCCCAGCGGAAGATTCGCCAAGGCAAGGTGGGCGATGGCATGGGAAATGTCAAAGTGAAGGGAGAAAATTTCTATCGGTAAGAGCACATGGAGCACATGGCGCAGCTCTCGTGGAAATATCTAACATTCTAACTAGATCTGCTAAGAAAGCAAAGCAACTTAAGATCGAGAATGGAGGCAAGGAAGTACACAATGCTGCCGGGAAAATTACACAAGCTGCAGCATTCCAATCTCGAGAGCTTCCCAAGGCGCGTATAGAGGTGAGATAGTCTTCTCTTTATCGGCGGGTGTCTTCTAACATCAGGACAGCCTAATAGAAAATGGTTCACCAACTCCCGAGTTATTAGCCAGGAGGCTTTAAGCTCTTTCAGGGAAGCTATGGCTGAACGAGCATCCGATCCATATAGCGTGCTGCTAAAGTCGAACAAACTTCCGATGACCCTGATCCGAGACGGGCAAGGAAAGGATGGCATCAAGCAACACCAAGCGAAGATGGCAGTGGAAGCATCTCCGTTTGGAGACATATTCGGCCCTAAGGCACAACGGAAGCGAGTGAAACTAGGTGTGAGCTCGCTAGTAGACCTAGCAGAAGACTCTGTTAAGAGCCACGACAACTACCTGGATCGACTCGAAGAGCAGAAATTGCTCAGCGGAAATTCCGGGTCAGAGCAGGTTGGCGAAGCTGCAGCCGCCGATGAGGGATATATCACAAGCGCCAGAGAAGCTATCTTTAGCAAAGGCCAAAGCAAACGAATCTGGAACGAACTATACAAAGTCATCGACTCATCCGATGTTGTTATCCATGTTCTAGATGCCCGAGATCCTTTGGGTACTCGATGTCGAAGCGTGGAGAAATATATCAAGGAAGAAGCCCCCCACAAGCACTTAATATTTGTCTTAAATAAGTGCGATCTGGTGCCTACCAAAGTTGCTGTGAGTTACATATTCCAAATAGTATTTCCTTCTCATTCTCCATGTTCCATCGTTAAGTCAAGGCTCCTTCTGCATTTTCGTGCATCTCGCAATGGAAGGAAGTCTGTTACAACTTTGGTAGATTGAGTCCTTGCTCGCCGCTCTTGGTTTTCGGATCTTGAGTAGGCGGCTCACCGTCTTGGCGAGCCTGCCGCATAGAGTTTGGTAGTGTTCCGTTTGAGTTGAAGGCCACTTCCACCCTTCCGTTGGTGGCTTGTGGTGGTTTTCTTAGTAATGTTTCATACATCGCGTGGTCTATAGTCCGTATTTGCAACTGCTAATTAGTTGAAGGCTGCTTGGGTCCGATACCTCTCCAAAGACTATCCAACACTTGCCTTTCACGCATCCATCACGAACTCGTTCGGCAAAGGCTCTCTCATCCAACTTCTCCGCCAATTTTCCTCTCTCCACTCAGATCGGAAACAAATTTCTGTTGGCTTTATTGGGTATCCAAACACAGGAAAATCATCGATCATCAACACACTTCGAAAGAAGAAGGTGTGTACTGTTGCACCCATTCCTGGCGAAACAAAGATCTGGCAGTACATTACTCTCATGAAGCGAATATATCTCATCGACTGTCCCGGAGTTGTTCCGCCAAACAATTCAGATACACCGCAGGATATCTTATTGCGTGGCGTGGTAAGAGTAGAGAATGTCGAGAATCCGGAACAATATATCCCGGCTGTGCTTGCCAAGACGAAACCTCAGCACATGGAAAGAACATACCAGATAAAGGGCCACAAAGACCATATCGAGTTTCTGGAGCTCCTAGCGAGAAAGGGCGGGAGGTTATTACATGGCGGGGAGCCTGATGTCGATGGTGTAGCAAAAATGGTACTAAACGACTTTCTAAGAGGCAAGATCCCATGGTTTACGCCACCACCGGTCCTTGAAGGTGATGAAGAAAAGGGTATCGAGGGCCGTGAAGGCCGGCTAGGGGAGATGGGAAGGAAGAGAAAGAGGGAGGATGAATCTGTAGCTGACAGATCCATTGCGGACCTGACCTCGGATGCGCCTGGGGAGGACGGTTCGGAAGATGATTTCAACGGTTTTGGCAGTGATGGTGGGGTTGAACTCGATAATGTTGTTGGTGATGTCGACGCCGCATTTGGCTTAGACTCCGAAGATGACGATAGCGAAGTGGTATCTGATGAGGATGACGGAAATGAGGTATCAGATGTCGAAAATGACTCCGAAGCAGATGATGATGCTGCTGAGGAGCAACTACTTGAGGAGTCGATGGGGTCTATTGGCGTATCGGGAGACCTCAGTAAATCTCCGCCCAGAAAGAAGAGGCAAAAATCTGGTTAGAGATAAATATAAAGCCTTTTCTTTTGAAAATCGATATGTAGCGTCCAATTGACGGCGGTAATACTTTGCTCTACTAAATTGAATGGCAGGGCTTCCAACTTTTTTAAAATGGACATTTCCCCTTTTCAAGCCCAAGTGCAGTAGTCTCACATGGGCCCTAATCGATAGCGTCATTTTGCCCCCTTTTTTTGGCGTTCTCATAAGCGAGATCATTGACATATTGACAACAACTCTAAGCCTCACGAAATTCTCCAATTCGGTTGGAAGCATATGGAATTAAGTCCACAAGATTACGGGAATTGCTTTCCCGAGAATTGAAGGAAGAAGTGGGCGTAGGAATCTTGTACATATGTTCCCCATGAAAGAGGCACCGGAGTGACATCGGGAATCACAGCATGCAGAGCAGTCATGGATGCAAACTCTCCAGACACCATTGCTCTTCCCGTATCACCTTGACTTACCTGTGTAAGGTATTGAGCCGTTGGCCACTATAATGCAATTTGCGCATCTCCCGCGTTAAAGAAATTTCCGACAAAAGCTGACCATCACGAAAAGAATTTCTTGGAGATCCATCTGCTTGCTCTGTCTCAATCTAGGCTGCCCGCGTCCAATAGCTGGCGCCATGGGGAAATATGTCGTTGACTTGTGTGCCAGGCAGAAGTTCTGAATATACGTTATTAGTGGTACCCATCAGTGTAGCCAACGAGTCTTTACATGCTAAGACATTCTCGTCGACCTATGTAATCACCTCCTCAGGAACATCAATCTCCCTCTGCCAGAAGAGATGCCTATCCTCTTGCGCCATGTGGCCAAGGGAGTTCGCTTAGTTTCACCTAGGAAGAGATTGTCACGAGATTGTCAAATGATGGGTGTTAGTGTCATAATCAATCTCATACAGATATGGCTGTCGCAAGATATTTGAATCCAAGAGCGCCTACTGCCTCAGATTGGAAGGCAGAACATTACTACAACAAAAGGGAAAACTAATGCACTAACAGAAGGGAAGGTAAGTATACCAAGGATATAGGCACAGCACTACCAGGTAAGCACACTCGCACTCCATAAATTACTCTCAAAAGAAGAGAGGCGAGAGTATTAACCCGGCTCCGGCCGAGGAATAGCACAACTCAACATGTATCTTCACCAAAATATAACAGCAGACTTAGACGTCTGTATATATGGCTAAGTAGGGAAATGATCAAGCACTTTCCGAATCCTCACACAGACTAACACGAGACAAAGCAATAGCTAGCCAACCCAAGCCTAACAAGAGCTCCATCCAAAGCTTCAAAATTCACAGCCTCCGTCTATGAACCACTGCTTCGTCTTATCTAAGCCCATATAACTAAGTGTGTTAGCCAAATCCACGTGCTACCGAACTACGTACGCTACTATGAAGACTTTGGAGAAATCATCGACATCGTCGGCTGTTCCAGTTTGGAGAAAATTCTCAAGCTCAAAATTCTCAATAACATGATACGTCTTCCGAGTCTGAATGAAATCGAAAGATGATGGTGCCTCCCACAAGGGACGAGACATAGTCCAGCAGTGAGGATATTTCCAAGCATTAAAATATACGTCTTTCGCATGTTAATAAGAGGCGTTGTCGGAAGATGGCGACTTACCATCATTATTTCTGCACATTACATTCCACAGACCCAGGAAGGCATAGGCTATAACGATGGTTCGCCGGACAGACTCAGAAAATATCCACCACTGAGCTGTTAGTGATGGAAGTTGGAGGAAAGGTTGAAGCACCCACCTCCCAGGACCTCGAATGATCTAGATGGTTTATACTCTGCCGTGTCCGAAGGTTCTCTCTAATCTTGCACAGGTCATCTAGCCAGGCTTGCAATAACGGCATATTCCGATCGGCATTAGATCTTAGAGTAATATCTCCATCAAAAAGACCGATTATCTGATATAAGAATAGCGCTTGGACTCGTGCCAGCTTTTCTTGGGATCCGTTTGCTAATTGTTGTCGCTTCAGCTCATTCAGATTTTGGCAGAGTACCCTAAAGACTGAAGTCTTGTTGCTGCTGGTTATGTTGCTATAAAGTGTACTGACAGTGAAGCAGGACTGGATTAAGGACGGTATCTGGTCTTTATACAAATACCTATGCATCCAGGGCGTGCAGTTATCCCTAGCAAAAGTGCCGGGGTAGCTTTTTAAGCTTTCTACGATGAAATGCACCTTGGTGTTAGGGTCATAGACCTGCCATGGCTCATATTGTATCTTGTCTAAATATTAGCAGTCGGGTCTTTTTGGTGAGGGAGCCACAAACACAAAGATCAGCCATTGGATCATAGTCAAACTTGCTAAGTGCTTGTTCTTCCTCCTGCTGTTGGCTGAGAGGCTCGCCAACATTGTCGATGTGCTGCATGTTGCTCGATGGCGTGGCTTGGTCCTCTGCGAGGGTTATGCAGTGGTCTATGAATGAATCGAGCGTCAGCAGGGTAGTGGGATCCAGAATGGCCGAAGGGGCGAGGCTCGGTGGGACATCGTGGTCAAAATCGATCGACGACGACAGAATAGTGGATCCTACCCAGGGCGTATCTAACTCTACCGAATCGACGTCACAGAAAGCTTCAGCGTAAGTCCGCTTGGCAAAGATACATTGAATCTTTCTTTCCTTGCATCTTGAGCAGACCGGATGCCGCCTGTCGCAGCCTCGTTTGCCCCTCACACAGGCGTAGCAGCTCTTTTGCCGGGAGACGGATGAGAATTCGGGGGCGAGTTCCGCCATTAATCATGCATAGATCTTCTCTATTGAGACGCATGGTGGTTGTCTGAGGGAGGAGACTACTGCGGACTTTAGTGGCGGAGTTTCGTAGGTGGCCTGCGAACTCGACATCCGCCTCTCCGCTCCGCTCCGCAACCCCGCTCCTCAGATCGCCTCCATAAGTAGCATCAAAAAAGCGGCCGTTCATCAGGTGGCTATTCTTGTTCAACCGCAATCTCACTCCTGCAAATCAGTATGAAAGTTATTCTCCTAGGAAGCACTGGCTTCATTGGCAAAGCAGTCCTTGATCGTTGCCTGAAAACCCCTGCAATAACATCCGTTATCGCGCTATCACGCCGCGATCTTCCTGAGGAAGCCGCAGATCCAAAGCTTGCCGTAGTCATTATTAAGGATTTCAAGTTGTACCCCGACTCTGTTTTGAAGGAGCTGAAAGGCGCGGATGCTTGTATATGGCGAGTCTGAGTGATAGCGAGATAATGACATTAGCGCTGACGGTGGAAGGTCGATTGGAACATATAATTCGGATCCGGTAGTGGAGTTAGAATACCCAGAAGCTTTTCAGGAAGCGCTGTTGAAAGTTTTGGACGTCAAGAGGAATTTCATATACGTCTACCTCGGTGGTGCTTTCACGGAGCAAGACCAGGAGAAGACTTTGTGGTTCTTGCCTGGAGCACGACGTCTGCGGGTACGTCCTTGTCAAGTTCCTTTGTGTCATATGCTGATTCTTCTTAGGGACTTGCCCAAACAAAATTCCTGGAGTTTGGGAAGCAGAACCAGCATATAAAGACGTATGTTGTGAGGCCTGCAGCAGTTCTGCCGGGGGACGGGAGTGTTTTTCTCGGTTTTTTGTTACCGACGGTTTCAGTGCGGAGTCTGGCTGCGGTAATGGTAGACCTGGCTATAAATGGAGGGAATGAGCAAGTAGTGGCGAATAAGGTCATTATAGAGAAAGGGAAGGAGTTGTTAATGAAGCAAAGGTAGTCAGCTCAACTCTTCGAAGGATCAGGAAAGTTTCTCCGACTTTTCGGGAGGAGTAACCCAAGAGCCACAACTAGCTCACGCGGTTCTATTATTACGCTGTACAGTGCGTTGTGATTTATAAATATTCTCCCCAGGTTATGACGACAGCTATGATTTACCTGAAATATTCATTATTAAACTTCAGACTATATATAAGTTAGTAGTTATTGCTACTATTCTCCATCTATACGACTCTTTTCCTATTGTTACCGAGCAAGATGTGATAGTATTATAAAGACACCTTAGTGAAAGTTTAGTATCCTTCTCCCAAGCTTACCCCTCAGGCCAAGTTGTTGGTTGCTGACCACATTTGAGCATTGCCTTAAATCCACAACAAGCATGAGTTCGATATACGACAGCTCTCGAAATTGCGTACAGGTTTCCAAAAATCCACCCAGAGAAGTTGTCCGTGGTTTCCACAAGAAGCTTGAAGCTGGATACGAACAATTGGTCTTGTAGTGACGCTCCGGGTGACGTGTATGCGATCTATAAGGCAGGTCCTCTAGTGTTACCTAGCAGCTGAAACTTATTCGCTCGTATTAGGTTTCGATCAAAACTTTTACAAATAATGTTTCTATTAAAGTAGTAGAACTACCTCTGCCCTTACTTACAGAAAAGGGACAATAGAGTGGGCACAGAGCCTTCAGCCACGACAGCTAGACAGAAGCCCACAACAGAGAAGAAATACAACACGAACAGCAGATGATTCTGATGTCTAATACTTACTCCCAACAGCTAAGAGACTGCGTACTAATGCCAAATACGGGCCAAGATTAAGTAATGTTATAGGGAAAGGAAATATTGTTCCAATTTGGTTTACAGAAGATGGGATCGGGATTGAGTATGGAACTCTAAGTCGTTTGGCAGAAATCAGTTGCAGGGTTAGATAATATTAGCGACGGAAAGCGTTTAAAGGAGTTAAATGCAATTACCACGACAGAGAAGTCAGATATAACAAAGGAATTAACCAGCTAGACTTTGGATCACATAAAAAAGGGTCCTTAAATGGTATTCACGGCACACAGTCAACGTAATTCAGGCCATCATGAAAGGGAAATCTGGGAGTTCTGTCATGGCCAAGTCAACAAGATTGGAGCACACAGTGACATGCGCATTCGGATACCTGGGTAGCAACGTGTTTTGAAACTTCGAATTGGAAGCCTCTCAGACCAAAAAATTCAGAATACTAGTAACGCAAAGACTTTAAATTTTGGTGATGGTGAGGTGAAGACCATGGATGTACCACTGGCAATTTGGAGCAAGTCCCGTGCAAAGTTGAAAGCTTTGAAAAACAGTGATAACAGCTTACCACACAAATTGATAGGGAGCTGGAGGGACAAAAATTTCCGCTGTATCACTGGGATCCGGAACTTTGCAATCATTGTCTGATGAACCCTCTCAAAATCAGCAGAAAGCCATGTTCTGCCATTTCTGTAGTAAGAAAAGTCACCTCTAAACTGGGGAATTTATTTCTTGGACACTTCGTCAAAGAACTTGCTGTGGTAATAGCCCTTGTGGAAGTCCTTGTAGTACTCAGTGCGTAGAAACTCTTTCTTGTCCATAAGCTGGTTGGAGATGGTAGGAGATAGGTCGTCCACTCTCTCGACTTTTTCTGATTTCAAAAGCTGGAAGTTGGCCTGCTCACGGAGGATTCGCTGCGCCAGACCTAGACATGTCACGTCAGTATGCAGTATTTAAAGATCGAATCCTCTAGAAGCGGTATCTACCTTGTTTTACCGGCTCCCCCTTGAGAGCGCGTGCATGAGCTTCGTCCTTCTCTGCCTTCTCGATGTCCGCAACTTCAGCCATGGTTGCAGCGATCGCTGTATCAGAGTTTCGTCCTTTGGTCGAAGATAACACGACTTCCGCTGAATCCTCAACTAAGCTTCCAGCAAAGAAGAAGCCTCCTTTTGGCACTCTTTTATAAAAGGGCTGCGTAGAGGGCAAAGGACGAGCAACTCCAAGACACTCTGCAACAGTCAGCCGATTTTACAATATATTAACCAGTGAATGTTCAAGCTACTGTTAAAGAAGTACCCAGATATTCCCTTCGGTGAAAGATTGATCGTGAGGTTAGATCGAGTGACTTTGGTCATGAATAATCCTTGCCTGCATTTAGAAACAGGTGAAAGCATGACGTTGACGAGTGAGGGGATTCTATGGGCGCAAAATTATCTGATCACACCAGTTTCAAGGTGTAATTATGCGTGGTTGAAAAGCTGGTTGTTATCGAGAAACGCGACTTGACAACATTAAGACGGAACGAATTTGTTTACTGATAGTATCTTATGGTCACTTAAGGTCTACAAGCGATGTGTGCAGTGATTCACTTCGGTAATATGCTTTATCAATGCCAGGAGCAAACGCTGCGATGATACGCCCTGCAGCAAGTACAATTTTTTCAATTCCTTAAACGCCTCATTCTTCTTGCATGTTACCAAATCACCATTTCCAACTCAGTCTGAGTCATATCCAGCCAGTCTAGGAACCTGACTTCATTATATGACAAGTGGCTGTTTATGACCACAAGATGCTGAATTATTTAGAAAACATTCCTTTTATTCGACCCATAACTGAAAGCTTTGCTTTGTCCCTGGCCATTGGTTTTGGCTGCTTCAAGTTCAAATTAGAGTGACCAGAAGGATTAGTCTCCGATTGTTGACTGCTAAAATTCAACACTGAATCTAGAGCTGGAAGCATGTTGGGGCCTCTTTTTCGACTGTCGAGCTGCCGTAAGGCATCTATAGTCCTACGGAATGCCGGATCCTGTTCATTCAACTTATTCATCGTATTTGGAGAGCTAAGTAGATTTCTGGATCCAGACGATTCCTTTTGAACAGCGGATGAGCCCCGCTCCGGGGTTGAAGGACATGGCATAGTTTTATCTGCTGGAGCTATCTGCGAAACTCCGCAGCTAGGGAGATAAGCCATCGAATTTCCACTCTCTTGACTGTCAAGCGTATCGATTAATGGTGTGTTACTCGAGATGCTGACCGGGATTGATGCTATGCCTTTCGCAGCAAGAGTGTTCTCTTCACTACCCATTGGAAAGCCGTAGTTCGTAGTCACATCATCGTTATGAATCACATTGTCAACATCAGACCTTGTCGGCGTGTTATCCATCCGGGACTTGTTACTATGTCTCTCAGTATTGATATTGGGAGTTTCGATTTGACTCTTATTGGGCTGAAGTCCAAACTCAAATTCAGATGCGATTTTAGGTGTCGGGATAATGACTGATCCGGGTACGACTGTAGGCCACGGAAAGTCATTCGGCGTTTTATACTCCGGTTCTCTCTTCCCGATGGAATATAGAGCAGAGAGAATCAACTTAGTGTAGTCAAGTGTGAATCCAGACATTCGAGAGCTTTGAACCCTCCCGTAAAGATTGACGATATAGTCGCAGAGGAACATACATTCGTCGCGGGTGTATGGAACTAAACAGCATCATCAATGAGAATTATAAGAAATTCTGTGAGTATCAAACCAATGAGATACCTTCTTCTTGTTTCGAGATATCGTCTGAGTCTTTGGAATCGGTCTGCATAGCTATTGGCATACGTGGCCGAGTGGGTCGAAATCCTGTATACCGTCTGCACATAAGGTTGAATTCCGCCATTTTGAGTCCATGCTGCCGTTCTAAAATGCCGTCCACTATGGTTTTAAATAACTTCTCCATCTTGTTCACATCATCGTAACCAAACTTAGGAGCGTCTGTCAATTGGCTGCCGCCGAAGCGTGTCAGATCAACCTCCACCGTAAGCTTTTGGACTATGCGAAGGTAGCTCCGCATCCACACATGAGATAGCGGCGAGAAAATAGGTCCGCTGAAAGATGTAAGAGTGATATGAAAGTGATATGTAGTCCAAAAATATATCATCAGGTCATATCGCAGGGCTGTGAAAGCACCAAGGCCACCCATCACATCCTCTAGAACATCCCATGGCGATGCAAAGTGTTCCGTAGCCCAGACCGCTTTTGTAGCAAAACGCGGTGCAAGGCTAATCTTACGCCGTTCTTCAGGGAAACAGTATCCATATATTTGTCTGCGGAGGCCAGAAGGAAGAGAAAATAGAGGGTGCAATGCTTCAGAAGGATCATTTCCCGCTAGAAACTGTGCAAATATTGCCGCAGGGTCAACTGAGTTACCCGTATCTGCCTGGAGATCAATAGATCGGTCAATTTCCGGCCTTGTTGGCCGCGGCTCGTAAGGAGGTTTAGTGTCCATGATCACTGCATGGGAAAGTTGACGCGTCTGACTTCGAAATCGCGACTCTGCAGTGTTCGTTGGAGACATGAATTGTGCGGTTGATCTCAGAGACTCGAGGAGGGCGTAAGGTCGTGGCACTGTGGGTGTGTTAGACAGAAGATCATATTGAATTTAAACCTTTGAGCTTACTTTTGCATCTGTTATAATAGCTAGGACATGTTTTAAAGAGCCAAGTAGTTGCGCCGCAAGTGACGTGGGCCTTCCTGCAAACATGTGTACAAGAACGTGCAAGAAAATCTTGAGAAAACTCGCTTGTAAGAATATATAACTACCTCTATCTCCTACATCTAAATCCATATCGGACGAAACATGTTGGACGCGACAGACACGTGAATAACGGTCAAGTGGGAATGATCAACCCTTCTATAGATAACTCCGCTATAAGAACGATATAGCTCAGAGAAGTCCACAAAACATTATAACCTTTAATTATAATAACATAAGAGTTGTTACAAAAGTATAGTTTAAGATGTTCCATGATTTAATCTCTTGCTTAAAGATAGTTCTGTTGCAGCTTCTAGCTGGGAACCTGTGCTGTTCAAAACCTGCCGTGACCTTGCAGACAATTCATTAGTGATGCTTACATCTTATTGGTTGCTGTAAATAGAGTAATTACCTCTATGAAAAGTTATAGCATCTCAAACCGTACTGTGTCCTAGCGTAAATCTGCGGTGGCATCCAAGCACTCAATGTAAAAGGACAATAGCAAGACCGTGAAAATATCTAACCATAACTTCTAGCATCTCTGCTTCAACGATAAAATATATAGACTTCAAAGAGACTATCCATGGCCTGAATTCTTGCATAATATGCCACGTTCCAGTCGACTACTGGAAAGTGAATTCCTAGACAGAATATTTTAAAAAGAAAGTTCTTAATCCAATAAGCACCACATATTTGACAACACATTCATATAGCTCACTTGGAGCTGCATGTCAATAAGCAGTTATTTGAAGGCACTTTGCTCTCCTTGCATTGGTTCATTCTGAACTAGGGTAAATCGCCCGCTATCGTGGCAGAGACAGCGCCGAACAGCGACGGCAGTACTATAACGGACACATGGTCAAGAGAATATATATATCGGTTTCTGTGTAGGAAGGAAGAAGCAAACTTGATGAAAAATCAATACATTTGAAGACTCCAGGGGTTTTAATTCGGGATTTCCTCACAGCCCGCACAACCTTGTCACGTGGGGCACCCTAGCGCAACTTAGTGTAGTCCAGGAGGTAAAAGAGATTTTTTAAGAAATTGGCGGGGTCGACGTTCTCTTCAACCACGGAATTTTTTTTCTTCCCTCATACGGTACAGTACAACACAATTAAGATGTCTGCAAATGATACCTACCAATCTCCGCTAGCCTCGCGCTATGCGTCTCGAGAGATGCTAGAGCTCTTTAGTGCTCGAAAGCGCGGTACAACATGGCGGTGGCTTTGGGTCTGGTTAGCGGAAGCTCAGAAGGAGTATGTATACCATACAAACATTTCTACCCCTCACTGTTACTAGAGATACTATTACGTCCGTGTTATTACTTTTTATTTACTATAGACGATGATCTCCAACCTATGTATCTTCAATTGATTTATTGGCTGCATTCAGTACTGGCAATAGCTTTGGATGCCTATACCTTTCAATGATCTTTAGAGCAACTTATACTAACTTTGAATCTTTGCAGACTTGGTCTCGCCATTCCTGAGGGAGCTATCGAACAGATGAAGTTACGCGTTGTGGTAACAGATGAGGATCTACAGGTCGTTGCTAAGGAGGAGAAGATTCGCAGACACGATGTTATGGGTTCGTCTTCCAAGTGTTTTAAGAAAGTGTGAGACATGTTTCTATTCTTAAAACGTGTCTCTTAGCTCCCAATTATGTTTTACTGCTCCTTAAATTTTCTAGAAGAAGTTATACTGACAGCAAGAAGCACACATTCACGCTTTCGGTCAGGCCGCTCCAGCTGCAGCTGGTATTATTCACTGGGCTGCAACTTCGGCCTATGTCACAGATAATACAGACTTAATCCTGTTGCGAGACGGTCTCAATCTCCTGGTTTGTACACTGTCCTTTGTCTTCTCGCCCCCGATCTCAAGACTGTTACTAACCCCTCCAAGCTCCCAAAGCTTGCCACGATTATCTACAAGTTATCCGAGTTCGCAATTAAATATAAGGACATGCCTACGTTAGGATTGACCCATTATCAACCTGCGCAGCCCATAACTGTCGGAAGACGCGCGGCCCAATGGTAAATTTGTAGCACATCTCAGATCCAGTCGAACAATCCTAACTTATACCTCATAGGGTACAAGATTTGATGATGGACTTGGAAGACATTGAGCGAGTTAAAGATGACCTCAGGTTTCGAGGGGCGGTGTAGGCGACCTTTTCGTTACCCTCTCCTTCCTCTTCCCACATTCTTTGGGTGTCTCACCTGATAGATCATATCAATTGCACCAAAGACAACCTCAAAAGAGTAGTAACTGACACTGAGCTCTTCTAGTGGTACGACAGGGACACAGGGTAAGACACTCAAAAGTACCTCTTCAAAAATTAATGCCAACATACATCTCTATAGCGTCCTTCATGGAAATATTCTCTGGCGATGGCGAAAAAGTCGACCAGATGAACAAAATAATCATAGAGAAAGCCGGATTTGAGAAATGCTACTCAATCTCTACTCAAACCTACACGAGAAAGGTTGACTTGCGAGTAATTAATGCTCTGGCTGCCTTTGGTGCCACTGTCCTCCGCATCACTTCCGACATTCGTCATCTCGCGGCACAGTAAGTGACCTTCTCAGTGCTCTTTCTTTCCATCTGGGCGTGTTTAGGGAGTTCTTTGATGACAGGTCATACCCAAATACACTCGAGACGACATATGTCTTAAATGCCCGGTTCGCACTTGAGATAACCTCAGAGGAATAACTAACGCCAAGATGTTTAGAAAGGAAATGGAAGAGCCATTCGAGCGCAGCCAAATCGGAAGTTCTGCCATGGCTTACAAACGGTAAATTTTCTGAACTCTCCATGAGCTGGACTACTTTTTGCTAACAAGCCACAGCAACCCAATGCGATGTGAAAGAATCGCAAGTTTGGGCCGCTACCTCGCTAATATCAACTCTCCCGTCTCAGGTAATCAATCCTACATCTACTCTACCTTGTATATTTGGATCTAACAATGGAAGAATAGACACGTACGCTTCTCAATGGTTAGGACCCATCTGCTATTTGGAACCTTTTTACAATGGCTGACAGTTTAGGTTTGAACGCACCCTGGATGATAGCTCTATCCGTCGTATCACAATTCCCGAGGCGTTTCTATCGGCTGACGCCATTCTACTCACATTAAATAACGTTTGCAGCGGCCTTGTGGTGTATCCTGCCGTCATTCACAGCCATGTCATGGCTGAGCTCCCCTTCATGGCCACTGAAAATATCCTCATGAAGCTCGTTTCGAAGGGTGAAAATCGTCAACGGGCTCATGAGGAGATCCGAGTTCTAAGTCATCAAGCAAGCGACGTCGTCAGAGGGGGCAAGCCCAATGATCTGATCGAGCGCATCAAGAAAACTCCATTCTTCTCATCCATAGTTGATGAGATAGATGAAATGATGGACCCAAAGAACTTTATTGGTAGATGCCCAGAGCAGGTCATCAATTACTGCCAGGATCCAGAAGGTGAAGTTCAGACTAAGCTGAAGCCTTACAAGAAGTATATCGAAGCCAGCAATGCCGTGGAATTAAGCGTTTAAGGTATGGTTATCTAGTTCGCTTTCAATTTTACACGGTGGATAGTTGAGAGAATACTAAAAGACATCAAAAGAGTCTGAAAGCGTTCTTTAAATATTGGATTATGGCTGCACAGCTAGCTATTAGACTAGATATCTCGGAGCTTTTTAGGATTCGACGCTTCATTGCGTCTATTGACGCCTTTTTCTTTGGTATTAGTTCATATCAGTGTTCTAGAAGAGAGTTTCTGGATGCGGCCGCCCTCACCTTGAGTTGTTTGTCTGCACAGTTACCTTTTCATAAGGACTTTAGGCACCCAGCGCCTAATAAACCCTGATTTAAAAAGGACAAAATAAAGGGTTTGGACTTGAATAAAAGGATTGTTGCTGCTTTAGACTAACCGCACACCAGATTAATTCAAAAGGTAGGGAATATATTAAAATTTCTATGAGATCAACCACTTTTTATCATCCACACACGTCAATTAGGCAAAGGGAAAGATTATTTTATTAGGAAGTCGAAGTCCGTCGAAAGTATCTTCTAGGAACACTAGCCGACCAGTCCGTAGATAAACTTAACTACAACTGTAAAGTATCTGGGAACGCCCGATGATTCTGTCCCACAAGTTCATGATCCTCAAATAGGCAAGGGAAGAGGATTTCGAGAGCTGCGGGACAATTCTTAGGCATGTTTCTTCAAATTTGGTGTACCGTTGGTATACAATTCGCATCTGGTGGCAGGATGTCGTTGTTATAATCAGCTTCTTTGATGAATTTTTGCAACAGGACTAGATCCCTCTTATTTCTGTGCCAGGTCAGAATTATAGACTGTGGCGTGATACCGCATTTTCGCAACTTGGTGGCTATTGCTGGACATCAAGAAGGTCGGTACAGTTCCTTCGATCCTCACCATAGACCTTATTGCTTGCCCTTATAGAGATACCTTTCTTGACAGGATGAGCCTGTTTGAAGCCATCTAAAGGTTTATGAAGCTCCGATTCTCTGCAGCCACGCTTGATACGCGCATTAAGTAGCTTCTTACCTGAATAATACTTGCATAAGCCGACCTCAAAATTTGTGTCAGAAATCGGTGAAAATTCGAGGTCAGGACCCACAACCATTGTTCCAAGCATTTTTTTTCCATGGGCAATTTTGGCCGTACGATTGATAGCCTGTTCGAAAGCTGGGCCGTAGGTCCATTGTGTCCCTTCTACAGCCTGTCGCAACGCAGGTTTGTCTATTTGAGAACCCTTATCCCGGGTAAGTCTAAGCTTAAGCACAGGCCTCGCTATGGCACTGCACTTTCATACGATCCCCTCGTCCGTTGCGAACTGCCCACGCTAGTAGGGATTTATGCAAATTCTCCAGTCTGATTTGATATTCAGGAAAATGCATAACATTACGCTTTGCTTTTCCTAATTCATGAATAAATGTTAAATGGGGTGTATTATTGGACAGCTTACCCATTCTAGCGTGAGGGGATACTTCTCGAGTCAGATTTTGTAGCATCGCTTTCGGGAAAACTAAAATCCGAGCCTCTAGAAAACTGTATAGTAGGAAATGAGCAATCAAGAACATCTCAAATCATCTTTTGTGCCCGACCGTTCGACATTTCGATCTTCAAGCGCCAGCTGTAAAACCAGCTATTTCTCATACGTAAACAACTTCTTCATTATTCTAAAAGCCAAACTAGCCCACATCATGTCGGTCGCAGCGCCAGCCAATTTCAACCCTGAAGAGGCAGACAACCTCGAAGATGTAAGGTACCCTTTCTTATAGGTGTTTGATCTATCGTATATCTATAAGATTGTTTCTGATAGCTTTGCAGATCGAAAAGCAATTCGCTGTCAAAGGTTTGCAACGTCCCATCCCAACAAACCTATCTCATTACCCCGCCACTGACGCCGCAACAAGTCGTCCAGCACATGTCCACATACTGGGCCATCCTCGAGAAGGTTCCCGGATCTAGCTTGCGCCTCACTAAGATAGACGATGAAATATACGAGCATCTGAAGACCGATTTCCCCGAACTTGATGTCTCCAAGACCATCGATGAAGATGAGATGAAGAGCAAAAGCGGCAAGGAGCGATGGCGGAAGTTCATGATGGCGTACGAGAAGAAGGTCGATGACTACAACTTTGGTACAATGCTCAGAGTAAATCCGAGGCTGGAATATGGAAAAGAAGAGACCATATTTGGTAGATGCTGTCCCGTCGGCTGACAGACTGGACATGACTAACAGGGTGCAGTTCCTCGCATGCAATTCTACGCCATCGAGATTGCGAGAAACCGCCTGGGCCTGAACGATTGGATATCCGAAAATTACCAGAAGCAGCAAGTGGCAACCAAAGCCAAGGACGGAGCCGCAAAGTCATAAATGCTGTCTCATGGGTAGACCTAACTTGCGTTGCATTTTCATGTAAGCCTACAAGGTCGCCATGCACCATCCTTTGGAAGCGCAATAAGATGGATCAAGATGCACTTGTCTCGAGGCTTCCGGCTATCAAAGTAGTGGGCAACAAGTACATAGCCAGCTGCGTCGCGGTCGCCCGTCCTTCAGCAAAGACAGCCTCGCTTTGCTGTCGCTACTAGAGCGGGGAAATTATATTGAAGGGGAGACGCTGCTAACATCAGTGAGATAGACAGAATCAGACTTCTTTTTATTGGATAACTTAGGTCTCCCCGTCTTTAAGGCTGCTATGTGAGATGAGTGGCCGGGAAGAATTTCATCGCTGGAGCATTGTGGACAAGACCTCGCTTAAAGAGAACAATGGTAAGGGGCAACAATACCAACGGACCAGATCCTGCACCACAATAACTACCCCTTGACTCTTGTATCGATGTAATCTGCGTGACAGCTGATCGGGTTTGCTGTGTATTTTCCTTGCGTCATACGAATTTTCTTCAATAATGTCTTTATTAACCTCTCATTTGACCTCCGCTCCGCCATCTCCATCTCGACAAGATGGCCCGATTAAGAGTCGGCAGCCATGCCGGCCCTGAAAATATGAGAGACTGGCTCGTACCGATCCAAAGAGGTGATTCTCGACAAGACCTTTATGAATTACAGCCCATCGAGACGCCTAATACTGCCAAATCCTCGTCTTCATGGAAGTCTTTATTCATATTCACGACCAGGGCACACTGGGTCTTTGCTGTGTTCTCTGGGAGTGGCACAATTCTATCCGGTTTATTGAAACCTGTCGCCTCCGTATTCTTTGGCAGAATTTTCTCCCTCTTAGCACAATTTGGGGGAGGCACGTTGGGAGCAAAAGCTGCGCTGCACGACATTTCAATATGGTGTGTAGCGTTGACTGTTCTAGGCGTCTCAGCTTGGATAGCAGAATTCATCTTTCAATCCGCTTGGATAATATTTGGCGAGAGTCAAGCAAGATCCGCGCGTAGTAAGATGTTCAGAGCCCTACTGGATAGGGACCAAAGGTGGTATGACCTACGTGAAGATGGAATCGGATCACTGCTGATACGAATACAAACGTAAGTTTGTTGACTTAAGGAGAAAATATGCGTACTAAACATCCGCAGACAGATTCGAGAACTACAGCTGGCACTCTCGCAGCCTCTGGGCCTTCTCTTCTTTGAAACTGTGGCAGTCCTCACGTCACTCGGGATCGCGTTTTACTCCACCTGGAAACTTACCCTCGCCCTGCTAGCAACTTTGCCCTTTGTCTGTGGCATCCTTTATCTAGTATCCAGAGGGCTTGCTCCCGCTATCGAAGCACAGAAACGAGAACTTAGCAAGGCATCCAAATTTGCCAACACTGCTGTCACCGCTATAGACACTGTCAAGGCTTTTAATGGGCAAAACCAGGAGTTATGGCAATATAATTGCGCTGTCAAGGAAGTCACCAAATACTATCTACTGCAAGCACGAATTAATGCCCTTCAATTCGGAATTATCAAATTCCTGATGGTAGGTTTATTTGTCCAAGGCTTCTGGCTTGGCATATATTTAGTGAATAATGGTCTCGATCCTGGGCATGTTTTGACAGCCTTTTATGCATGTCTGAGCGCATTGCAGGCAGCTGAAGTTGTACTTCCTCAATGGCTGGTGCTTGCCAAGGGCATATCAGCTGGGGAGACCTTAAAGTCTGTCATGCGTGAAATACAAGATGACCGGGGAAGATCAGCAGAAAAAATCCTGACGCAGCCAGAGTCTTGTGCTGGGGATCTTGAGATCAATAATGTAGATAATACCCATCCCACACCAAATAATGCTAATTAGCGACATAGGTATGCTTTGCATATCCATCTAATGCGCAGCAATATGTTCTCAGCAATGTCAGTCTATTTTTCCCTAGTGGGGAAATGACATTCGTAGTTGGGCCTAGCGGTTCTGGGAAAAGCACAATTGGCAACCTTCTCATGAAATATTACAAACCTCTCTCAGGTGACATCCTTGTTGACTGTCGCTCGATTCAAACTATAGATACCAGCTGGGTGCGTCGCAATATTACGCTTGTCCAACAAGATAGTGTACTCTTCAACGAGACAATACGACAGAATATTTCCTTCGGCAATCGAGATATGTGTGGCTTATACGATATTCACAGGGCGTGCGAGACTGCCTGCCTGAGGGAAACGATAGAAGAAATGCCAGACGGTTTGGATACCGTTGTCGGATTGGGTGGCAGAACATTAAGTGGAGGACAGCAACAAAGAGTCGCAATCGCGAGGGCTCGAATTCGAGACGCATCTATACTGATCCTAGACGAATCAACTAGCGCTTTGGATCATACCAGCAGACTGCAAGTCATGGCAAAAGTTAGAGAATGGCGCAAAGGCAAAACAACCATAATCATCACTCATGATATATCACAGATCCTGGACGATGACTATATCTACGTCTTGGATGATGCAAAAGTAGTTCAAGAGGGATATCGCAAGAACTTGGACGCTACAATGCAAGCAAGGTTTGCGCCCCTTCTATGCCATGACCAGACCATGGAACAAAGCAGGCAGATCAAATCCTACGTGCCCTCCGGTGTGACGGAAACCTGTGAGGAGAATTTCCCTTATCATTCGCGTTACATCCCGAAGGTCTTCTATGTACCAAGTCCGTCGTCCAGTTGTCCATCATTCAGTATTCCAGATACGCAGCCAAACACTTTTAAACCAGGCTTCCGTTGGTCACCTCATGCGACCGCAAGCACTCCTCAGTTAGGTAACAGCAGAAGTCCGTCTGGAGTATCCTTTCTGTCACCTCTCTCCACTCCCCGGACGCCATCACCCATCGTGGAGAGCAGAGCATATCCTCTTCGTGGTCGTGTGCCTAGACTTAGTTACGAAAGACCTGCAGGGTTTCCATTATCACGCAATAGATCTCCAGCTGCAGGAACTGAACCAAGCTCTGGACGTACGTTGGCATCTAGTCTACCTCTGGAGCTACCAGCTGCAGAGAGTATTCTGAGCGAGAATTATGATGGTGGTCAAAACACGGCTCCAGCTTCCTTGACCAAGATATTCGGGACTATTTGGCCGACTCTAACTCTTCATGACAGAATAATCTTCGTACTTGGTTTCTTTGCCGCGTTCATAGTGGGGGCTTCTACGCCTGCTTTTGGCTACGTCTTTGCTAGGTTATTAGGCGTATTCTATCTTCCTCAAGATGAAAGAGCGAGGCAAGCTTTGAAATTTGCTCTGTGTCTACTTGGAATTGCCATCTTAGATGGATTGGCCTGTTTTTGTGCACACTATATGCTCGAATTTTGTGCGCAATTATGGGTCACCTCATTACGGCTAGAGGCATTGAAAAGGATTCTAGCCCAGCCCAAGTCCTGGTTTGAGGACAAAAAGAACTCTCCCAACCAGTTGAATGAGTGTTTGGATAGGAATGCTGAAGAGATGCGCAACCTCGTCGGCCGTTTTGCCGGTCCTGTCTTTTCTGTAATATGGATGCTAGGTATTTCGGTCGTCGCAGCTTTTATAATATCCTGGAAAATCACTCTTGTTGCACTTGCTTGCGGGCCAGTCGTGTATATCATCACAAGGATTTTCCATATGGTGAGCAGCAAGTGGGAAGACAGGTGTAACAGGAGCGCCGAACATTCTACCAGCATTTTCACCGAGACCATTGCAAACATTCGAGTCGTGAAAGCTCTTACCTTAGAGGATTACTTTACACAAAAGCACAATTACGCTATGAAAGAGACATACAAGACTGGCATTTCTCGGGCACTATACACTGGATCTCTATTTGGACTCTCGGACGCCCTCAATTTCTTTATCACCGCACTCATCTTCTACTACGGAACCGTGCTCGTCGCCTCCGGCTCTCATTCTGTAAACAGCATGATCCAAGTTGTCAACCTCCTCCTCTTTGGGATCGCCAATGCCAGCAGCATGCTCTCTCTGGTACCGCAAATAGGCTCCTCGCGCGCAACTGCAAGTTCTATGCTTCGTCTTACCAATCTTCCGCTCGACGCATCTCACGAGACGCAAGGCTCGAGGCGTCTAGCCACTCCTCTCCCCATCCAGTTGACCGATCTCTCACTCACATATACCAAGCAACCACACGTCAAAATTCTCTCTAATATCTCCTTACGCATTACTGCCGGCACCTGTACTGCCATCGTCGGGCCTTCCGGGTCAGGGAAGTCGACCATCTTATCTATCCTTCAATGCCTCTATCCCTGCGACCCGCCACAATTCCTCATCTCTCCACCACCTCTCAGGTTTGCCGGCGTCTCCGTTGAGAACTGCAGCATCTCAGCACTCCGGTCACAGATCTCCGTCGTGCCACAAGCACCCGTCCTCTTCCCTTCCAGTATACTAGACAACATCATCTACGGCCTCCCAGAAACCTCGCCTTTCCGAAGCTTATCAGCAGCGCAACGGGCTGCCGAGCAAGCTGGCATTCATTCATTCATCATGTCTCTAGATGTTGGATATGAAACTATAATCGGGGACGGGGGTATGGGAATATCAGGTGGTCAGGCGCAGCGGATAGCGATTGCGCGGGCTCTAGTTCGGAGACCGAAGGTCCTTATCCTGGACGAACCTACCAGCGCATTGGATGGAGAGAATGCGGAGGGTGTAAGAAGCGTAGTGAGAGCCTTGGTGAGAGAGGGCATGGCAGTGGTAGTAGTCAGCCATGCAGTGGAGATGATGAGAGTAGCTAATTGGGTTGTGGTTATCGCGGAGGGGAGAATGGTTGAAGAAGGCGAATTTGACCACTTGTGCGCAAAAAATGGGGCGCTGGCCAAGTTGATTGGGATTGAAGGGAGTAGTAGGAGATAATACAGCTCAAAAGGTCAGGTACTGCATACATGGATTACGTGTGTGCACAACCATGACATGATTTTCTTCGGTATATGGTGTAATTCACATAGGCATTCCAAAATCAAGTTTATTAATTCTCATTAGATCCATTATTTCCTCTCACTTTCAGTAAGCCCTGCCGGATCTCCCACTGACACACTCCCCCAATTCCACGCCCCCTTTAACACCCGCATACTTGTTCGCCCACCCCAAAACCGTCTTAAACCATAGATATGAATTTTCCTTTCCGCCAACAAAATGGCCCTCATCTGGAAAACTCAACCACCTCGATTCGATGCGCTTCATCCGACACACATTATACGCGGCCAATCCTTGACTAACAGGAACCAAAAAATCCTTCTCGCCATGGGTAATCAGCATCGGCTGTGTCCAATTGTGAGTGTACCTCGCGGGATCAAATATATCCCACTGATTAAGCACAGGTTCTCTCGAAGAGGACGAAGAAGTAACTGTCCATGGTGCGCGGCCGAACGGTCCTACGATATTCCCAGGTAAATCAGTTGCTAGGAGGGAGATTAAGGAGAAGATGCCCGAGTGTGATATTAGTGTCTTGAATTTCTTGGCGAGAGGCTGGCCAGCGATATAGTTCATCATATACCCGCCGTAGGAGTAGCCACCTGCAATGGCGCGGGTCGTGTCGACGTAAGGCATGTGTGTTTCGACGTACTCGAAGCACTTCACCAAGTCGTCGTACGCACGTCCGCCCCAGTCCCCTTGGACAGCAGAGCAGAAAGCTTGACCGAAACTATCTGAGCCCGAACTGAGTATGTATCAGTCACAGTTTTCAGTATGGGAGTAGGAAGTCATACGGATTGGGTAGGACCACAACATAGCCCTGCTCGGCCCAGAGGGCCGGGTTCCAGGAAGTACTCCATTTCTTACTCCATGAGAACTTTGGGCCACCATGAACCAGAAACGCAAGGGGATATGATTTACTCGGGTCGAAATCTGTTGGCTTCAGCACCCAAGCTTGGACGTCGTAACTCCCTGCTCCCCTAAAGACAATCTCGGATACCTGAGACGGATTAAGTCCAAGTTTGAGGTGGTTATCGCACGTCTCTAGCAATATACTTCTCGTAGAGGAGGGTACATGGAGAATATAGACGCTCCCGTCATCAGTGAAACTCGACCTATTGATGAGAAGTCGCTGGTCGTTAGCATCTTTACCCAGCTTATGAACTTCCACGATATCCCCTGTGTCACTCGGGTCTACCTCTGTGGGAGTATGCTTTATCTGAATCTTCTTATCTGGATTTATAACTGATATTCTCCATAGTTTCTCTCTGGCACGTTCTTTGCCTCTAATGTATATCTCATGATCATTATTGGACCAAAAAACAGACGTTGGCGATATATCCCATGGCTCAGGGATGGAGTCCTGTACCAAAGGTACGACTTCATATATATGGCTTGCAAAAGTCTCTAGGATGAAGATATGGGTATAACTCGTCTCATCTAGAAAATTTTTGGTCGCTATAAACGCCGCTGAGTCTCCACTCGAAGAGAAAATAGGGGATGAAAAGTTTCCATTAAACCCAGGAGTTTCTATCCTGTGCGGCTTTTCAGATTTCTCTGCAAAGCTGGGTATGTGAAGATACCAAAGTCTCAAGGTATGCCCGGTGGAAAAATGGATTTCCGGATCATAGGTTACAAAGAGAATCCCATGAGCAGATAAATCATAGGAACCAGATCTGCCTATGAAATCAATCGGGCACCCAGGAAATTCGAGATTAGTGCCTTGAAGTGCATTCACAAGCTTCTCCGATAATTGATACTTCCCTGTATCTGTTTTTCGGAGTGTTGTATAGAAGAGCGTGCTCGTCTCTTTAGGAACATATGCACTCCAGTTGCGGACAAGGATAGACTCGTATTCTCTACCATTAGATTTTGGTTTAGGCGCCGTTGCCGGGTTGTGAAGAGTGCCGTCTGCATTCTGTAGTGCAGAAAAGGATAACGCGAAGTTACCGTCTGATAATTCCTTGCTTTTGACATTTTGAATAGCTGAATCAATCGATCCAGCCAGATACGGACTTTAGAACTGTCAGTTTGCTCCACCCATAATAAATTTAGGACCGTACGTTTTGTCGCCTGTGGCACCACCTATCCAAAGCTCCGTGTTGCTACCTGCACTCTTCAAGAACAGGATTTGATTCCCAGGGAGCCATTGCGGTGAGCGAGCAGCTGCATCATCTGAAAATAGAGAAATTTCTTCGGTTTTCAGGTTTAGAATCTTGATCTCTACCGTCGCGGTTTGCGAGCGGAGGGAATATGTTGAGACGGTGAAAAATACATAATTCCCATCGTGGCTCGGCACGCTTGGAGAGCGACGCGGGGCTTCGGTGAGCAGCCTAAAAGTGTGAGAGTTTGGTCCTTTGGGGAGGGGGTTGAACCCACTCGGGCGTGAACTTGATATCTTTTTTAATCTGCATTTTTAGAGACGTGATGCGCCAAGTCTCGTTTTCAAGTCAATGTATGGCCTGGCCACAGAAAGAAAAATGATAGATGAGGGGACAGATAGATTGATAAAATGAGGGGGTAAGCAGTCTTTTTTTAACTACGGAGGTAATTTTATCTCCATGTCTGCCGCCTGGTAAGAAAGTCTGCGATACCTTCCTTCTGGTGGAAACGGCACAACCAGTCGCCAGAAAAGGATTGCGAGACTCGCCGCTCAATAGAATAACCTGAGTCTGCGCAATGACCCGAGGGTCGCCATGCCTTAACGCTCAGTGTTCTACCCTTTATGTATATAAACATATCGACAGGGAAAGAGGGAAAGATACAATTTTATTTATGGTCGGATCGGATAGTTTTGGCCGGATAGACCCGATGAGGGCGGCGGACGAATGAACTACCGGCTTATATGGTGAGTTCATAGGGCTCTCTTGAAGAAGCACCTCAAATAAAGACCAAAATTATAATTACTAAATAAAAGATCTTGCTCATTCATGGTCATAATAGGCACACTTCGCTGACTCGCCGATGGAACAACTCAACAAACCCCGAGTCAAGAAACCCTGAACATTGACGCTTGTCCGTAGGTAATTCTCTGGCAAGGAGAATTGAGTCACATGACGAGTAACCAGCATCAAGCTACCTTAAAAAGATAACGTTAGAGTTGCCGACATTCTCTGAATCGTCGCTCGCCTCAGGATTCGGGAAGGGGCTGTGGCGTCGGGGAGTAAGTGGCGATGAGGCGCAACAGTCATCATGGATGTAGATTCGTCAACCGTGACGACGATGGCTATAAGCTCTGTGAACCGTGGATTTTGATCCACTGGGAAATACGAAAGTACGAGTTACGGATTTCCATGTTCGTTCTTGGTAGGGGTATGATTCTCTGATGTACTACTGTGCTGTACTGTACCGTACTGTACCTACACTTTCTTTCGTACAGCATCATCCAAATCAATCATGGGTTTGTGATTGTCCTCTCGCTTACGTATATTCCTCTTGTCCACCGCTCTAACTTTTACGAGCTGGCCCCAGAAGATATTCATGCACCTCCGCAGCCTAGTCGTCCAACGGACCTATCTTATACTCCCCCTCTCAGGGAAACGCGTCATGAGCATTGGCACAGAGGTGTGAGGTGTCTCTGGTGATGCATAAGTAATTATTCTTGGCATAGAAAGGCCTGCAACATAACATGCCTGCATGGCGAGGATTTCGAGGCGTGTCCCATCTGACCATTTCAGGAGGAGGCCGAATGGGAGCAGGATGATTAGGCTGTCGATTGCTGTCTTAACAGAGGTAGTAATAATGAAGAGAGAACTCTTTTCATGTACCGATGTACCTAACCCCAGAACTGATGAATACAAGGATGGCTTGGGATTGGTGCCGAATGGTTGACGCGAGAGAGGGGGCTTGTGGGCTAGGGCCAGATAAAGTCTAGGGAGAGGATGGAGGGGATCCAGGGAATGGGGGCAGTATGGGAGATGAGGAAGATTGGATTGAGAGTAATTCTTGCGTCCATTCTTAGATTCAATTTCTCTCGGTGGTGTTGGGTGTCCTGAAATGGACGAACGTACCTTACGTCTCTTAGTGTGTGTAACATTACTGGACGGCTCATCTTGCCAACTTCCCGAGCCATCTCCAGACAATATCACGGATTCTATCGAGAACCTCACACTTGATGGTTGATTTCCATACAGATCAATAGGCAGTACCTCAGAAACGAGTCCCCATGTCGCATTGTGATTGACATTGTGGTGTCGATAAGATAGGGAAATGCACTGGGGTCCACCTCAGCGGGAGAGCAATCGTATCGGGCTGCGTGCCAATTACGCGGGACACGTAGATTGTGTTTGTGAGGCGGAGAAGGTTAAGCAGGCATCAGCTTTATGTGAGGTTTTAATACGGGGAGAGGGTGGAGAGAATAAGCGGGCCGGGTGCAGCACACAAAAAACCTGTCGAATGGCTGGCGAGGGCGACGATTCAGGATGTCTCTGCGTATACGAGGCAGACTGCGAAGATAACTGAAGATAGAGATTAGGTGGATAACATGGCGGAGGTCTTGCGCGGTGTGCAGAGTAAAGAGAGAGATCACACGACGCAGAGACATGCGTAATGTGGCTGGTGTCCTTGAACAAGCCAAGCCAAGCCAAGCCAAGCCAAGGGACTCAGGGACTCTCTCAGGGACTCACGAAAAATCCCGCGCCCGGTAAGGGACGACTCAGGGACCATCCTGTAGGCGATCAAGTTATTTCCAGTAAGCCAGTCCTCCACTGGGAATTGCTTTCAGGTACCCGCAGTGATATATGCCCCACACGTGACATCACGGCAAACCTCCCACTCCTGATGAGATTCCCTATGGCGTGCAGGTACACGCGTCTGGGAGTATGGAGTCGACCATTGGGAAGAGTGGAAGAGGCTGCGCCGTGAGAACTAGACAGTACTGTATTTTCGTATGGCAGGAGAGGAAAAGAGAAACTCCGTATGAAATCATCGGCTCCCCATCCTGAGACGGCAGGAGACGGGAGGAGACGGCAGGAGTGCGGAATGGGGGCTGTTTCAGCTTGGATACGCAGGGAGAACTTTGCAGATGGAGGCGAGCGTGTGGTAGTACAACTTGTGCGCTGACGTACACGCTGGTAGACACGCGGATCCAAGAGGAAGGGGGAGGGCGAGGCTCAAATACAGAGAGGATTCATTGGGATCGGGAATCCTGAGGTTGGGAGAGAGGGAGAGAGCCGGGCGGGTGCTACGTCCAGAGTCGCGTGTGGCCGCGATAGCGAGCAGGGGGAGGAGCGTTGGCGTGGAAATAGGGCTGGTGGTACACAAGAGAGTGATACTGTGTCTGTAATGGCAGCAGATGATGGTGGTGATGCCTAGGAAAAGGGAGCTGGTAAACAAGAGGCCCATTGAGTATAGCGAGAGAGACCTAACTATCGCGACAGCAACAATAAGCATCATCTCCTGCATAATCAACCTAAGAGCAGATAGCAATCTGGTTATTAATAGCTAAGGCGGAATGATGACGATCGAAAGAGGTGGGTTATCAGTGCTGCCCTGCCACGCTCGCTGCCCGGTCGGTTGGGGCTGAACTGCGCCTCCTCCGTCGCCATCGCGTGGGTGGATGGGTGGAATGTCCGACTGCGCATCTCCACCGAAAACTGTTCCCTGTAAGGAGGACGAGAGTATATAACTCAACCCCTCGCTCCCCGTGTCTTGGCTCCCATTATCGTCTGTAACGAACCTCTCGCTCTTGGGCATACCACTGATCTCCCGACAGCCTACGAACATCGCGATATCCCATCCCAAAAACTTTCCTCACCACCACCACCACCACACAACCATCCCATCGATCACCATGGGCGCCGGCCGCTTCTTCTGCGTCGCCGTCCCCTTCCTCCTGACCTTGGGTTCGCTGATATGCATTCTCATCGTCATGACGGCCGGGCTGGCCAGCAAGGGCATTGACATGTACAGCATCACGCCCAAGAACCTGTCCCTGACCCTCAACGCCCTCAAGGGCATCTCGAGCGACAACAACAATCTGAATGTCGGCGAGTTTGGCAACACCAACATCACCGCCTCCACCCTCGGCCTCCAGAATGGTTACCAAGTGTATATGTGGAACTACTGCTACCAGAACGCGACCAACAACAACAATTGGTGCTCCAAGGGCAGCTTCAACTGGGCCGCCAGCGCATTGAATGTCACCGCTCTCCAGGCCAACATCTCGGCGGCTGCCATCAAGGCCACGGGCCAGAACATCACCATCCCGCACTCCATCACCGATGCGATTAAGGCCTACATCACCATCAATCGCTGGATCCAGATCGTCTACATCATCGCGGTGGTCACCACCGCTCTCGAGCTGATCGTGGGTCTCTTCGGTTTCTGCTCGCGCATCGCCTCGTGCCTTACATACGTCGTGTCTTTCCTCTCCACGCTGTCCATCATCGTCGCCTCCGCAGGTGCCACCGCCGCGTCCGTCGTCATCGTCGGCGCCATGGACAACACCGTCAAGAAGTACGGCGTCGGCGAGGCCATCAATCACAAGTTCCTCGCCGTCACTTGGCTCGCCGCGCTCTTCTCTATCGCCGGTGGCCTCTTCTGGCTCTTCAGCTCCTGCTGCTGCGCCGCCGACCGCCCACACCGACGAGGCGAGGAGAAGGGCCCCTACACCCCCATCCACATCGTGAACAACAATAGCATGGCCCCCGGCGCAGCCCCCTACGCTCCCGGCCCGGCTCCCGGAGCCCAGAGGACTGGAGGCGGCTACGAGCCATATCGCAACGTCTAAATCTGCTCTTGCCTCTGGTAATGAGGCGAGGGGGTTTAGGGGTTGATGGTGTGGATTTTGTCTGTCTATCTTGTCAAGTTTAGCGCAGCATTGCCGGCGTTCTGGGTCTCGAATAGGAAGTGGAGAGTGTGCACACGGGTTGTCAATTCATCGCATGCGGAATATGGATCACGGCAATATCTCGTCTCGAAGACTGTCAACCCAACTAACGAAAAAAGGGGCGAAAATGTTAACGTGTATTTAAGTTGTGCGAGACATCAGCGTGCAGACTCCCTACTACGAAGCAACAAGAATAAGGAATGATGGTTCTCCTCGTGTACCAGTAATCTTTCCCCCAGCTCTGAAGGGTGTGTGGAAGCGTGGAAGTGGTCTCTATCTGATTTTCCTCAATTTTCCTTTGTCATCTGTTAGCATAGAAGGTACTTGGCCAGATATCCCCGCGGTCAATAGAATGAAATCAAAAGTTATCGAGTTTGCTCCTATAGATATTTCTTTTGTCTTGGCCCTATGCTCTCCATTGTGAGCATCAATCCAACCCAATTCTCTCTTGCGAGAACTTTCGCAGAACAAAGGAGTGGGTGATTGCAGGATCTTGGCTCAGAGATAAGGAATCGGCTCAGCCGCACTGTGGGAGTTGGTTACGGCCCCAGAAACTTTAAAACACGTCAACGTAAGGCATGTAACCGATTCTGTCGCCGGGGCGAAGTCAGCGATTCCCGAATCCATCCAATCCATCAGGGGGGAAGATGAGGGAGGCGCAGTGAGGTGTTGGAACAATATATCGTACAGCATAGCAACGCAAGATAACGCAAGATAACAGTGCCATGACAATATACGTGACAGACTTTTGAGGCTTGTAAAACACGTAAAGTTTGCTATTAAGGGGGGGTGTGGTAGCTATAGCTGTTGGGGCCTCAATTTGACGACGGAGACAATACATTTATGGATTCTTGGTCATCTCCATTCAGGGGGTTAATTCTCTTAACGGAAAGCCCCCTTCCGACAATAACATTATCTATTTCCATGTATCTCACTCTTATCTATGCATATACTCTCTCTCTCTAAATTAATTAATTCTACCCTCTGACAAAGTAAAAAGTTCCAAACCCTCCTTGTGAACCAAACTTGGCCATCCCCAACCCCGCGCCGTTCTTGGCAGATCCCCCTCAAGGCACAAAAGCAACACGACTCCAATTCTACACCAACAATAATGCATAATAAACCCAACCGCACAGCCTAGCTGCACCTTTCTGGATCGTTACGCTATAGCGTAACGTCAGAAGTTATTAGAAAGTCTTGGCATAGGTAAGAGCTTGCCTCGTAACGGATGGACGAGGGGAAGGGGAGCATTTCCCCTCGGTTCGCTTCCGAAGTGAGAGCCGAGAAGAACAAGGGCTAGAGCTAAGCTTTAGAAGTGCTCGAACCTCAGAATACCCAGTCACTGGAGATTTTACATACAAGTTAGGCTTTAAGAAGATTGAAACAAAATAAAACCAAGAGTATACAAGCAGGCATCGTCCTGAAAAGACGATTTATCTGTTCCTGAACACTCGCGGTCTTAAACGGGCAATACGACCAATCTGCCCAGCCCCTGCTGCTCCCACTCTGTTCTATTACCAATATAAAATGTCCCAATCGAGTAAATACCGAGCCTTTTCTCATCCGGATTCCTCTACCTCTATAGCTAATCATCGCGCTAGCTGCCGTCTACACCCTCTAGCCTCCGTTTCCCCCGCGTTCGGCAACCGGCCCGTGGCACACATGGATAAAGAGGCTTTTGGAGACGGAGGTCCTCACTCGGCCACACTTTCCTGGCCTCTAGTCTCGCGGGGCCTTGCACGCCCATAATTTTCCACCTCTTAAAATCTACAGGATGACTTAATATGAAAGAAGTTTCTCCGATGCCTCATGTTCGATAGAAATTCGTCCCGGCGCCTGATTCGCGGAATGAGAATTAAACATTGGCCGTATCCCCCTAACCCGTTTCGACGACCCTCTTCATTCTCCTGAAGATCAGATCAGGGGAGTCCTGGAGAGCCGAGGTTTTGGGGGTTGATAGCTCCAGGTATGCCTCTTTCATACTCTGTTGCAGATGGGAAGGCATCGAATCATAATTTCTTCCGTCTTTATAGATTCAGTCATCTCGACCTCAAGTGAGCGTATAATGTATATATTCAAGTGATCTTCTACTTGGGATCTGTCTCTCTGTCTCTCTGTCTGCATGAAAACAATTCTTTAAGCCTTTGAATCTTGCGGATACAAGATCTACCATGCGGCTGACGATCATTCTCGGTGCCATTGTTCCTCTCGCTCTCGGCTGCACGAATCCTAAGACGGACCCGTGCGCCAGCAATGTAGTTAATTCGGGATTGGCATTCTGTGCTACGTATACCACGACTGTAAATACCGCCACAACTGGTCTGCCAGCATGGGCATCCGCTTGCTCTGATAAGCCCAGCAAGATCTCGAGCGTCTGCAGTTGTTTCGCGACTGCCACCGTGCCGGTAACTACTCCAATGGCAGAGTATTCCAGAGGATGCTATTTCACTAACTATTGTCCATCTGATTTATAGGTCACTTCTGCTGTAAGTACTAGTTCCATTCAGGTAGTAGAAATATTCTGTTTCTGATTATACGCAATAGCCCACCACACTGCAGACAAGCACCAAAACTTCCACTTCTTCTCCCGTCACAGCTCCAACCGGTCCGGTATCGACCGCGAACCCTCCCACGGCTACAGGAGGAGCCGGTGGAGGAACCCCATGCACAGTTACTGCTTATGCTTCCATCTCCTCGGCTGTTGCTTCATGCTCAAGCATCATCCTATCAGGCATCTCCGCCCCAGCCTCAAGTTCGATTGATCTTTCCAAGCTCAAGACTGGCGCCAGAGTTGCCTTTGCAGGCAAGACTGTACGTATAGGACATCTCAGCCCCCGGTTACTATCACTCGGCAACTGATAGGTGTTTGAACAGACTTTTGGAACTACCAAGAGTGACAGCTTCAATCCCATTGTGATTTCTGGTACTGATGTGACTATAACTGGGGAGTCTGGTCACGTTATTGATGGAAATGGCCAGGCATACTGGGATGGCCAAGGATCGAATGGCGGCACCGATAAGTAAGTCATTAATCATCCGTTCTGAAACGATTTCAACACTAATTGAACTTATAGGCCAGATCACTTCATTGTGGCCAAGGACCTTACGAATGCCGTGATTTCAAACCTGTACATCCAGAACTATCCGGTGCACTGCTTTGATATCACTGGAGGAGATACCATCTTGCTAACCGGCATTACCCTCGACAACTCTGCAGGTAATGCTGCCAACTCTGCGAGCGGTGGTTTACCCGCTGCCCACAACTCCGACGGGTTCGATATCTCGTCGACCAATAATCTTATCCTAGAGAACACGTCCGTCAACAACCAGGACGACTGCGTTGCCGTTACTAGCGGACAGAATATCCTGGTGACAGGCATGAATTGCACTGGTGGCCATGGTTTGAGTATCGGCTCCATTGGTGGCAAGAGCGATAACACAGTTGATCTTGTGACATTCTCGAACTCTGTTGTCACCAATAGCCAAAACGGGTGCCGAATCAAGACGAACTCAGGAACAACTGGCTCGGTAAGTTTCACCACTGCCCTTTTCATGTCTAAAATTTACGGAGGAATTAACAAATGCAATAGGTGAGCAATGTCGTCTACAACAACATCTCTCTCTCGGGGATCAGCAATTATGGCATCGACGTCCAGCAGGATTACTTGAATGGCGGACCTACCGGTGATCCAACTAACGGTGTAACTATCGATGGCCTGGCCTTCGATGTGCAAGGCAGTGTGGAATCAGGCGCCGACGCGTACTATATCCTCTGCGGCAGCGGAAGTTGCTCTAATTTTAACTTCGGGAGCACGAGCATCTCTGGTGGATCTACCAGCTGCAATTATCCCCCGTCGGGATGCCCATGAGGGGGCAAGGGATGAAATTGTTGACTGGTAGTGGGGAATGTGGGGATGGTATCGATTCTGGATGCCTGCACACTCTGGTACACTGTGACTGGTCAGCGATTGAGAGCACACATAAATTTGCATACGTATATAAATAGCAGAAAATTTTCTGAAATCGCTTGCTGGCTACTTGGCGTAAATCCAGTCTTATTCTACCTCGATATCAATGGTGCTTATGGGGGTGGACTGGAAAGGGCAGCTTGCTGTTGTGACGTTGAATCGACCAATGAGAGTGGGAGGCTAACCAACGCAGAAAAATATTTCTGTTGATGCCAGCACCACAGCCCTCACTAGAGGAAATACTTGTGAATATTATCTCATAGAAGGTAAGTTTCGTTCTGGTTAGCTCAATATCCTCCTCGTCATGCGTATTGCCCATCTATGACTATATCTGCAAGCGATGATGTGGCTGTTTCCAAGAGATCCGCAGAGCCAAGAGTTATGGGATGGGTCTCCCCTTTTGACTATATCCACTTCATCATTTCATTTCAAGCATTCCACATTACCATTACTTCGCACAACCAAATTCACTTCCAAGGGCATCCCGCCCGTCATTCTCATCCTCGCAATACCAGCAGCCTCGCGCAGATCCTGATCGCCATCATCGCGAATCTGTAAAATCAGCAGCGCAACCTTCCATCTCTCCCACCCCTTTGGCCCAACCCCAAGATTGTTATCCCACTCCAAACACATCCTCTCGATTGCGCTACTAGCGTACCTGATCCAGGTCACAGCGACCATCTGCACGCACCGGCGCAGCAGCCCTGGCTGATTTAACTTGGCTATCTCAAGGCCCTCGATGATGTCGAAGGCCGGAAGCCTATAGCGCTGGTTGGGCCCATATTGGTCCCGCAGGCCAGCTGCGAGGTATCGCGCAAGAAAGGCAGAGAGATTAATGCGCGATGCAGAAGCATCGGGGGAACGGAGGGATTGGTTAAACACGGCTGTGGCAATTTGTGGTAAGTTGAGTGAGCGTCTAAGAGTATGTAGCAGAGCAGTGACACGCACGATGATTCTTCTTCCATGCCTCTTCCATTGCTAGGTCTGAGAGCGGTTCTGACGTCCAGACGGCGCAGTTCTCCTACTCTCACGCCATCAGTATGAAATACAATCTGAGTATGATAGAATACATACGCCACGTATTTTGATCTGCCTCGGCGGCAGCCTTCTTAACTCCAATAGCGCCTAGATCAGGCTGTCTTGTTTCTCGCAGTTGTGTGGGATGTACTTGGCGAAAACAAAAACTACTTTGTAGAAGCTACTGATGAAGACTACCCAGCCTTTGTCCTCGGCAGATTCCAGCTGTGGATTGGCCTGCAAGTAATTGTCATAAGTGCGTTCTATTGCTGACGAGATAGCTCTTGGTGTGGTCTTAGATTGAAGGCGGCCTCGGAGGCATGATGCAAAGGTGTAGTCGAGGGAGCCCTGTTCCCAGCAGGCCAGCTCATCGTTGAGTTTAGATACCCACGGCTCTGGCGCCTTATTCTCGGCCATCTTGATGTGTTGTTGATTGTGCGTGCTATGAAAATATCCTCAGAAGGGAGCCATGCTATATTTATGAATTTTTGCAGGCGGACTGACTCCCCAGTGGATACTAGATGTGGTGCCTTTTTTTTCCAAGGCGAACCGTTCAAGGTTTCGTGGTGTTAATTGGCAGGATAGGGGAATGTGAGGCTCATTTCCATCGCAGCCTTGTCGACAGCCTCGCGACCTAACAAAGCGCATTAGGGCAGTGCAGCACTCACCGCCGCACAACGTGAGGACAGCACATGGACACGGTGAGGAGATAGAAGACGCCGAGCCCATTTTCTCTGTCTCATGCCGCAGCATGCATCTTAGCGGTGCAAATGGTCAGTCATCGTTTCTTTTCATGCGCTAGTTACCTTCATCCTAACCAAATTCTTGAACTATAACGCTGAATGCTTTCTCTTCTTCTTCAGCCTCAAAGGCTCTACCATCTGGTCTTGGTGGACCAATCACACTTTATAATCCCAGGATGTTTTGTATTGACAATCATGATGCGGGCGCATTAAGAGGCGTAATATGATGAAGAGGTTGTCATTTTCTTCATTACTCACAATGTCTTCAATATAAAATGTCGGGCATGCAAAGGTAACATCTTTGAGCACGAAGACGAGGTCTTGAAATGCGTGCAAAGTGTTTAGTAACAGTAGCTCTGTATCTGTGTAATTCTAGCCAAAAACTATATTTAGATGCAACAAAATCAAGGCGTAAAGATGCTTGTATGATATATAAGTAGAGAAATATTCTGCTGAACCACCTCCACATGCTACAGTTCATACACAACTTGTGATGCACTACCTCGGCGCCAACTTCCCTCAGAAACTTAGGCCGAAATCGAGGCTGAGCATCTCAATCCCGGATATATTTTCCCTTCCACTCCGTGATCTCGCTCAACAAATGTCTATACGAGATGTGACAATCCCAAAGCACTTACTCCTTCAGCGGCGCAGCTCACCGCACCACATGCACTTGCAACGTGCAGTCATTCAGCAAAACACCAACAATCAGGTTCATTGTTGTGTTAGTATAAAATCCCACAAGCACGCTTGTGCATATGTAGCCGACTAACGTCCTCACCCACGTTACTGGACAAGGCTGCGCCACCGCCAGTGATCCCGCCGGAAAAGCCAGCGGGATAGGTTAGGTAGGCTCTGTAGCCCCTTTGTAATCTCCGGCGCGTGTTCATTCTCTGCTCTATATGTAGCGTCACGACGGTAAGTTGCCATACAAGGAGAGGGAGGAGAGATGGTCCAAAGGGGGAATGTGCCTCCGTATTTGATGGCTACATTTGTGCAGCGCTGTGCTGTGGCGGTGTTGAGGAGTGTGGATGACCGAACTTGGCGGAGATTGATTTTGGGAGTGAGGTGAGAGAGGACATAACTGGAATAGGGGGCATCTCGGGTAAGATACGGAGGTATTGTGGGGACGGCGTGGAAGGGGGGGGGAAACACTATGGAAGGGGGGGGGGGGGGGACACTGTGGAAGGGGTGGAAACGCCCAGGAAGTCGGCAGTGCTGGAGGGGAGATTGCAAATAGTGGTAGGCCTACCCTAGGCGAAGACAGGGTCGGAGGTGACATGGCGCGTAGTTTAAATTTCTAGGTAACGACGGATATAGCTTAGGAAAGGGAAAAGCTTATGCTTGAGGCGATGCTGGCGATGCGCCGGGAAGGGGAAGCTACGCTACCATCGCATTCGAGCTCTCGGATGCCCGCCTAGATAGGGTATTGACAATGCAGGGCATGCGGAGTGGTTGAAGTACGATAGCTGTTGGTCCGGAAGGCATTGCGAGGGTGGCAGGGCAAATTTCATGCCTGTGCTTGTATGATACTACCACACGCAGGTACTTATTGTGCAGTACGCTGTTCCATCTGATCTTACGGATCTCCCTGTAGGGAGCTAGTGGTGCTGTATAGCTCTGTCAAGCTCTCACATGCACGAACAGAGAGCTTGCGAAATCCAGAATCCGTTCAATGGATAACTAAGATATTTTTTTATTGTAAGGCTAACACTCTATTTTCTATCCTACGGCATTAGAAAATAAATGTCCGTAAGGGGAGCTGCCGCTATCTGTCCAACAAATTAGACAAGCAAAAACAAAAGGGTATATATATCGCAATGTCTCGCAAATCGTGTATTTCGTACAAACGACTCCTGCTCCCATCACCAATGCATGCCTCTCCATTCTTAACTCTTTCGTTTCATCAAAGCTCACATCCTGCCACTCCCACCCGCATTCTTCCTCTGCGCCTCCGCACTCCTTCTCTTCGTCTCGAGACTACTCCTCTGGGCATCGCGTAGGTCTTTTCTCGCGCGCTCCTCCAACATCTTCAACTCCTGGATACGTTCCAGCCTTTCGCGTTCCTGCCTGAGCATCTCCACCCTTTCGCGCGCCAGCAGTACGGGGACGTCCTCTTCCGGTATGGGACTCCCGAGCTCGAAGATCGGCCGGAGGGCCGTGACGCCTTGAGGAATGAAGAGCTCGTCCGGGGACGTGGGAACATTGAAGTCTGGGTAGGGTAAGGATGGCGGGCGAGAAGATACCGGGTTGGAGATGGAGGATTGAGGGGAGGCGGAAGGTGGAGAGACGGTTGTTGGGCTGGGGGCGGAGACTTGTTGTGGGACGGAATCTTGCCTCTGGATGGGCTTGCGTTTGATACTGATCATGCGGGCAGGAGGTTGCAGAGATGTCCTGCTGTCCGGAGGAGGGGATGCGGGAATGGCGGAGGGACCTGGGAGTGGTCCGGATGTGGCTCGAATGTGGCTCTGGGCCTGTGCGAGTTGAGAGTCCTGCGCAAGCTCAAGCTCGATCGGGGACCGCATATCCTCGGCGCCGACGTTGGTGATGCGACTCCCACGCCCTTCTGGCAGGGCGCTGGCGCTGATGGTGGGCTCTGCTTCTAACCATGGGCTGTTGGTGTTCAGCTGCGGCCGGCGACTGACATTCGTCTCGAGCGTGGGTTTCGGCTGCTTGGGTGCGGTTTGGACTAGCCAGTCCGCCCACACCCGAGCCTCCTCAGGATCGCGCGGCGACGTCTGTCCTGGAGCTCGAGGGGGTGCTGGACCTGGGGCGTGTGGCGGCATCGTAGATGATGGGGGTGCGTGGGCGTTCCTGGACCCGTAGGGTCGGCCGGCGAACTGGGTGTTTAACGCGGGCGGAGGGACCGCGCTCATGGCGATGGTCTCGTCCAGCGCACTCTGGCGTTTCCTCGCCTTGTTGCGTCGGAAGCGTTGGTAGAACATGATGGCAACGGTGAGAGCGATGGCCACCACAGCCGCTGCCCCAAGAGAGATGCCGATAACTGCCCCGAGCGAGAGGCCTTGGTTCTTGTTCTGGCGGGGACGGACCAGCGTAACTCGCATTCTGGGAGCTCGCATCCGCAGGCCGGGTGAAGAGAGAGGGACGATATTCAAGATATCAAAGGAGCGGAGGCCATCAAAGCTGGCCGCGATAGCTGTTCCGAGCTGGCTGTGGAAGGATCACGGGCGCCGCATCAAGAGTCGATGGTTGTTCGCGGGGACGGCCCTGATGGGGGAGTGGGATGGGAGGAGGTTCCGCCGGGCACATATACCTTTGCCAGATGAGCCGGACCGCAATCGCCGCGTTGGTGACAGTGCATTCTGGGGGAGATGGAAAGATGGCGGAGTTGCGACCCATCTGCTACCGTGGCATTGGATGGTGATAGTGCTGGAGTCGAGAGCTGCTGCGGATGGTTCAGAGCGTGCATGTCAACGGGCTGCGCCTCGCCAGACGGCTTAGGAGGGATGGCCATCCCTGCGGGTCGAAGGCCGGTGGAAGATGTGACGAACGACTAACTGGCGCCAGGATGGGCCCGAAACCCACAGTTTGTCTCCGGCCCTGGTTTGACATGTTTGCTGAGGGGGATTGTTTCACCAGGCACGCTGCGTGTTCCGCTCTCCACCACCAGGAGCGCGGGTGGTGATGCACGGGGCACGGCTTGGCGGGCGAGCAGAGGCCGGAGGAGGTGAGGGCGGAGCTGGGGGATCAAGAGGAGGACCGTGTCATATGGGTCATATGGGTGGAGGGTGAGGCAGGAATATGCAAAACAATATAAAGAGGGCGGTGGTGAGCAGACCGAGTGGGAGTATGTTTCTGGAGTGGTGCCAGTAGGTGCAGTACCGCGTTGTACAGTAGTATGAGGCATCAAGGGTACCTGCGGCCACACCTGCTTTGGCAGTGATGAAAAGGTACCCCGAGTGGCTTGGACGGCCCTTATTTTATGTACGGCGAAGGAGATTAACATCCCAGGAGAAGAAGAGGACGATATCCCGAGAGGCGGTGAGCCTGCACCTGCTGTACCATCACAGAAGGAGAAGACACAGGGCCAGATATCTTACAGTATTCTGTACCCTCTCTTTGCTCCCTGGCCAGGCATCGATGCCTGTGGCTGCACTCAACTTTCGCACGGCGAATATGATCCCACCTGGCATAGCCGCTTTCTTGGCCCCCATAGGCAGATCCCGCCCCAGCTTCTTACCAGCAGCCGTCCAGTAGATGCTCTCATGGCCTATCGATAGCCCTCCCTCGCATCTGCGGTCAGGATTATCCTTTGATCTAGACCTTTTGTGTAGTGACGACGTTACCCATACCCCCAAACGAGCTTTGGCCCCATCACCTCGTCGAGCGGCTCTGGTCGAACGTCGTCTACTTCTTCTTCCTCTTCTTCTTCTTCCATCTATCCTCAACCTCCAGCACGGCCCACGCGCGCGCACCACCCAAAGGACGTGGTCGTCGCAATTACCTCTGTCTCACTCTGTCCTTGGCCGCATTGCTGGCGCTCCTCAGACAAGGTCTCATCCCCAAACCCCACGGTTTGACAGGCTCGGCGCACGCCATTGCCCGGCACCACCTCGCACGAAAGCTGGGAGCAAGATAAGGAGAAAGGAGCGAAGGGCCAAATATTCTCCATTGTGCATCGCTGCAACTCTCCAGCGGACGCGCACCGTCTGGGTCGCCCAGCCCTCGTTCCCATTACCTCATGCGGCACCGGCCTGGATAATCGACCCTCTCATCCTTGGCGCTGCAACCTCTCTTTTGCCACGCCAAAACCACAATCTCGACTACCATACGTCTCCTCTCCACCCCACGATACCCACAGGGATATCACCAACACTCCTCTAGCAGAGAAGACGACCGGCGCTCGCCGTGCACGAAAATCTCGTCTCTGCCTCCACTGCGCTGAAACCAATAACGCACGCTCCCTCCAACGTACTCACCCGTACAGTGCAGCCCTCACTCCCAATCTTTCACGCGACATCAGTTCCTTCCACCCACGCTTAAATCCTGCGAGCTTCCACCTCACGAGCTCCAAAGCCCCCCTTCCGATCTACAGCCAAGAACCTTCCCTCATCTCGATCTCAGTCTTCCGCTGCCGACACCCGGTCCCTGTGAATCACAGCGCCGTCCAACACGACCAGCGGACCTACCAGCACTCCTATCTCCGAGGCCAGCCTCTTTCGCCCGACGCGCGACACTATAGAAAGAGGGCAATCGTACATGCTACAGCTCTTGGTCGGCCATTGATCTGCAACGTCCCCTCCACGGCCGGAGTCGTAAGCCAAGATGGGCAACCAACCCTCCAAGGGCTCCGGGACTGGCACCCCCAAGAGCAGCGCCTCGCAGACCTCCCTCGAGAATAAGTTCGACAATCTGCAGAGCTACCCTTCCTTTAGCAAGGCGGACACAAAGGAATCCACCAGATCGTTCAGAGGCGCCCTGCGGTCAAAGATCCCGGGCAACAAGACCGACAGTCCCCGAGGGTCGTCTGTTGGCTTGCCGAATGGCGACGCGAATGGGGAGAAGTCGGACGCAGCATCAGTGAAGTCAGGAAGAAGCGCCCGATCGGCGATGTCCAAGGGAAGCATGGCGGCACCCGACTCGCCCCAGCTCGATCCCGGATCCCCAGGCCCAGACGCCCTTGAAGACATCAACTTTGACGAGCTGAAGCCCCCTCCGTCCCCCATTCAGTCAGCCTCGATGCGAGCAGGACACCACGATGTCGATGCCGCGCAGCGCAGTGGTGAGGTCGACCATGTATCTGACCAGCCTCCATCGGGGGGCACCAACCCCCATGCGCACTTGCAGCGGCCGGGACAGTCTATCCTGGTGAAGTCGCCAAACACGATCAACCCAGTCCAGCGGGATGCGCTGCTGTCCATCCCCACCCCAGACGAAGCCACGGCATCAGGCTCGAGCAGCGTGGCCATGCTGGAGATGAAGGACTCGGATGTGGACGACTATATTAAACGTCTGCTCGATGCAGGATATGCGGGCAAAAGCACCAAAGGCGTCTGCCTGCGCAATGCCGAGATTAATTCCATCTGCTCCCGCGTGAGAGAAATCTTCCTGGATCAGCCGCCACTTATTGAGCTGGACGCACCTGTTAAGATCGTGGGCGACATCCACGGGCAGTACTCTGACCTCATCCGCATGTTTGAGATGTGCGGGTTCCCACCTACCTCAAACTTTCTCTTCCTGGGGGACTATGTCGACCGGGGAAAGAACTCGCTGGAGACGATCCTCCTCCTGATGTGCTATAAGATCAAGTACCCCGAGAACTTCTTCCTCCTGCGTGGTAACCACGAGTGTGCGAACGTCACCAGGGTGTATGGCTTCTACGACGAATGCAAGCGACGATGTAATGTTAAGGTGTGGAAGACATTCGTAGATACATTCAACTGCGTAAGACCCTCTATACTGATCGGATTTAACATCCGCTAACTGCCATAGCTACCAATTGCTGCCATCGTGGCTGGCAAGATTTTCTGCGTTCACGGCGGCCTGTCGCCGGCCCTCAGCCACATGGACGACATCCGACACATTGCGAGACCCACGGACGTGCCGGACTTCGGACTGTTGAACGATCTACTATGGGCCGATCCCGCCGACCAGGAGAAGGACTGGGAGACTAGCGAGCGGGGCGTGAGCTACTCGTTTGGCAAGAGGGTTATCACTGAGTTCCTCGCTAGGCACGACTTCGACCTGGTCTGTCGGGCACACATGGTGGTCGAGGATGGGTACGAGTTCTTCGAGGACCGCATCCTCGTCACGGTTTTCTCTGCTCCCAACTACTGTGGCGAATTCGACAACTACGGCGCCGTCATGAGCGTGTCGACGGAGCTCCTCTGTAGCTTCGAGCTGCTCAAACCCCTGGACTCCAGCGCGCTGAAGAGCCAGATGAAGAAGAGCCGAAACAAACGGAATAGCATGGTTAATAGCCCGCCGCCCACTGGGGTGTTCCCGCAGAGCGTCTAATGCCAATGGCGATCTGTTCACTGTCTCCAAAGGCATACACTGATGTTTTGCGGCGAAAGGGAAGCTCAGGTGGGGATGTCCGTCGCCACATAACCTTGACAGAGTTCCCATCGAACACGTCAGTCCGGGAGGAGACGACGCGTAATGTTCAATCTACAATAGTAGCCAACTCACGGGAGCGAGCTTGCGGCTATTACGAATTTGAGGAAATGATGACAGCATAGTGAGAGACTTGCATCTGGGCAGCGCATGGACAGCGAAAATAAGCCCGGATCTGGTATACTTGTGACTAGGCCAGCCCTCGAGCGCATATCATGGGGATACATGCTACTAGAGGGATCCCAGTCAGGAATTACCGTCTGTAATACATATTTGAGGCGCCCTTCGAATTTTTGTTTTGTGCGCGTGGGGGGATACAAACGGGTCTTTTTCTGCTAAATCTCTACTACTTTTTTTCGGGATGAACTGAAATGGCTTATCATGGGAGCATCATTGGAGCAGAGAGAGGGGGGTGGAAGATGGAAGACCTCCCTTCTGATTTGGGGGATGTCTGCAGAGAGGATGTTCGTGTGCCGAGGACCTGGAGTGTTGCAAGCGCGGTGATCATCACATTAAGTCCTGCGCGATGAGTAGTGGGTATATGGAACTCACGGAATTAATTGACCAATCTAAGGTTTCCATGATATTTGATCTTTCATGATAATTTTTGTGAATCCATCGTGAAGAGAACCCTTGGATGTCACATCCGCGAAGGTATTCGCTTAAATCTTTACCTCCATATCGCCCCTCCGACGCGCGATCAAAAAAAATATGTATCTCCTCTAAAACTCTTACTTCTCCAACCACCACATTATAAGCAAGTCCCAAACGCTTCGAAATGCCTATCTCAAAGAAGCTACGAGTTCGTCCCTGCCCCCTTCCCTGTCCCCACCCTCCCCGCCCCGCCTACACATTCCCAATCCCAATTCCCCGCTCCAAAGAGCAGGCTCATTTGCTAATCACCTTGTTGAACACAGGTGCAGCGCGAGCACCGCAAGGCCGAGGCTGCAGGGACGCGAGCTCCCGTCAAAGCAAACGGTTTACCCGTTAAGGTGCCAAAGGCGACTTCGATTGTACGTCCTTGAGAGTTCCTGGGTTTAAGCATGATCTTATCCTTCCTCTCACGAAACGAATTGCACATTCCCGTGTCCATTATTCAAAGGAGAAAAGGAAGCAAAAATAATGAGAAAGAAGAGTGAACGGAGAGGAGGGAGCTGCTTCCCGCGCTGAGGCGCATGATGCATGACCAGAGAGGGGGACACAGGATGAGGGTACAAGATATGGCTAATCGCGAACAGTGCGCGAATTGCCGCAAAGAAATCGTCAGCTCGAATCTCCGCCAGTTGGAGGTGCACGCAGAGACGCACGACCAGAAACTCTGGCCCAAGGAGAAGTGCTGGCCGAAGGAATTCCCTGGGGCATGAGGTGAGGGAAATTACGGGAAGAAGAATGCGGCGTTGGGGAGTGCGGGGGAGGAATTGATATGGATTATGCAGCAATGATACATGAGTAGATAAAATTGAGGGAGTATAGATACGGTGCCAATAAGTTTTCTGGGTCCAGTGGTTTGCTTTGCGGGGGGTATAAAACGTCGTTTCTCCTCTGGAATGGATATGTTGGTGACAGGGCTGAGAACAAACCCCAGACCCCCTTAAACAAATCACTCTCCTCCGAAAATTTCACGCAGGCCCTCACGCCGCTGATTATTCCGTCTCAGTTGGATTATTTTCAGGGAATAAGACAAGGTAAGTCAAAGTACGTGTTTACATCTCATTAAAAGCATTTTCCATTCATTTAGCCTATTCCAATTCAACCATCACCTCTGCATCTCCGCATATGACTCGCAACCAACCCCTCTGTGTCCCCAGTGGACACGACACCTTATTGCGAAAAGTCTTGCAGATAAAATCGATGAAGATACCATGCTCTCTTAAGTTTTTGTGAAAGAAGAGAAGTGCTTTCGCACCTTGCATCGATCCACATGGGTGTGTTACCTCGTCCTCGCAGACGAGTTGTCACTCGCCTCACCCGCCTAACACTCTTCTCGTCCCTTATTTTCGGTATCTGTGTTATATACTATGGACTCCCTGCACATTTTGATTCGGCGCTCAGGGGAATATTATTTGGGACAGGATGGCTAGAGGGTAAGGGGCGATATCCTATGCGGGGCAAGCATACGGAGATGTTCGAGAGGCTGGATATGACGACCGAGGAATGCAGCGCTGTGTTTCCGGGACTGACAAAGGAGATTGAGACTGCAGTTGCCAGAGGCCCGTTTGAATTACAGAAGAAATCGGGTCATGCTACGGGGATGGTGCAGGGAAGGATTAAAGATGGGAAGGTAAGGTCTCGACGCCTGGCGGGTTGTCCCAAGTCGATTATATTCCTATTTGGGTAAATAAGATGCTGATGGTAAGGGGGCGTCTAGCTTTATGTGATATCTGTGGATAGACATCCCGTTAAGGCTATGAAATGGGTATGCCTTCCTCACTCGTATGTAGCTATGAGGAGCCGGTACTGACAGAAACAGGAACGGAATGCGGTCCTCCAGCAGATCCACCGCGCACTGGTCACATCCCCAGAGCCCATCCCAGACATGGCATTCGCGTTCTCAGTGATAGACAGCCCGCGGCTAGACGCGTGGTCGTTTTCGCGCTCAAACCATCCGGATATCGCGGGCGAGAACTACTGGGTGATGCCGCACTTCTCCTTCTGGACATGGCCCCATCAATCTTCTCGAATATCGAATTGGAACGGTTGCAAATGTGCATATCGAATTAGTCCCAACTTTTTCATATTTAAGGCCAACAACTCTAATGTTGGCGCGCTCTCTCTCGCGCTCTAGATATTAATCTAAAAGGGAATAGATATTTTAAAATACCTTTTGCTAGACTATATTATTTATTTTATTAATTTTATTATTGTAAATAAGTAAATTAACCTTTTCCTAGGGGTCTGGCTAGACACCAAGCTCCAGTGGGCAGCCCACGCACGGGAGGTCAAGAAAAAGGCACTTGTCCAACAGTATGCCTTACAAAGTGTAACAGCCTCCACTTGGGGGGCAACCTTCCTTAGAGCAAGACAGAAATATATGGCGGTTATACGACCAGCTATATCCTAGAGAGCCTCAGTCTGGAGGAACCTATAAGGGGCTAAAGTGGGCAAGCTAATGCCCTTGCTACAGCCCATCCAAAACAGCTGCCTCTGTACAGTAGCAGGAGCCTATAAGGCTACCCCGATCTGAAGCCTGGAAGTCGAGACATATATTCCCCTAATAGATATATACCTAAACAGCCAGGTTGCAGCCTTCCAGAGAGAAGTTAAGGATTCTAGCTTATACGATACAATCAAAAAGGCCTGTTCAGAAATCAGAGCCTGATTGAAATCAAGAGTAGCCAAGAGAGCTAGGATACAGGGATAGCTCTGCAAGGAGTGGGCGTAACAGAGAGCTATAGATCAGGGGGATCGTATAGAGGAGAAACAGATCCTATATAAGTGGATATAGAGGTGGGATATAGAGCAGAACCAAGCCTACCAACAGGCAATAGGGAAGAGAGGGAGGAGAGAGGCTTAATAGGATCTTATTCGACAATTACTAGGTTATATAACCCTAAAGCTACATTAGAATCTATAGAAGGCAGAGAGCTCAACCTTAGTCTAGTTCTATACAGGTCAGACAGGACTAGCTAGCTTCCTGTATTGGATCAGGGTATCAGAGTTCAAGTCCCCTGTTTACTAATACAGGCAGGAGGAGGAAATCCTGTACTATATACTCCGCCACTACCCTCTTAAGGAGGGCAACTAGTAGAGCCTCTATATAATATATAGAGGAGGGATCGATATTATATAGCTGCTCAATACCTAAGAGGGGGTAGGAGTAGCTGTATGTTAGATTATATAATCAGGCCGATTAAGTCAATTCCGGGTAGCTAAGGCCTTATCATATAAATGATTCCAGTAGAAATCAGTAAGCATTAGTAGGCAGTAAGGGATAATTGAAGCAGTCAAAAAGGTTGAGCCTAGGTTTTTCTTCTATTCTAAATAGTTTTCCTAGGTATAAGACTATAGGGATACTTTATAGCTTTATTTTAGCTAGCTAGAGTAAGAATCAATTAACCTTTTAAACATTAAAACTATATTATTATTATTTTATTATTATTATTAATATACTGTCTAGCTATCTAGCTACAGAACCACTACTGAAATATTATAAGGTAAACCTTGCCCCTTAAGGCTGGACAAAACCCTTATACGCTGGTCCCTATACACACGAAGCGTCTTCGCCTGGTCCTCGCTGCTACTTAGCCGGTCTCACCACCGACTACATGATACCACCTTGGGCCTACTCTTGCCCCCTCTTTTCCCCTTCCCCTTCCTCCTGGTCCTGGATTGCTATATACCTGCAGGCTCGCCAGTACTCAGGAAGGCAGCCAGTAGCTAAGAGCCACCTTACTACCGTCCCTATACAGGCCAGGTCTGCTGTTGCTGCCATGAAGTCCCGGGTAGTGTACAGGGGGTATAGCAGGAGAGCCCTTTGGAGCTCCTCTTTTTCTTGTTATAGCTCTAGGCAGAAGAGGACTATATGGGCTGGCGTCTCCCCTGTGATGCTGTAGCGATAGAGCAGCGTGTTTACCTCGGGGACCCTTCATTGGAACAGGAATACTCGGAGCCCTACCTTACCTGTACAGATCTGTATAAGAAAGGAGCTCTCGTGCTTCTCAAGGTTCTAGTGTTTCGGAGTGCCCTCTTCCCTTTGAATTCAGGGTCTATATCCGCTAGCTCTACACCAGGACCTCCCTGGGACCTTGCCCGTGCCTCGACCTTGCCCTCCTACCAAAGTCTCCAGTCCCTCTCTACTGCCTTGTCTGCTGTCAGCTCCCCTTCAGTGTACCACTGGCGTGCCTACTGTGCCTTCTGCTCTCCTCCTTTAGGTAGGAGCTATAGTCCTATAGGCCTGATTCTTATCCTTTGCCTCTGGAGGTAGGTCACCACTACAGTGCAGGCACTGTATACCTTCTTAGCCATGCCTATATGTTCGAGCCTGGACTCGAACTCTGCTACTCTCTTGTTGAGGTATATATGGATCAGTAGGATAGCCGCTTCAACCTTGAGGTATCGAACCTGAGTCACCCGGTACCCTCTAGTGACTATATGGAGGCATTCAGACTATACTGTGCTCAGGTGGCTAGCGATACCCCTAGGGTTCGCCGCTGCTTCACTAGGTTTATGCTATATAGATACTCTATATACTATTATAGCCCTGATGACCTTGGTGTAGATTTCTCTTGTACAGGCTAGGCTGTACCCCCAGACTGATGCTGCAAGCTTTGAGAGTGCAAGCTTCTGGATAGCTAGCTTCTTCTTGACTTCTCTTAAGTAGCGACCCTACTAGAGCTTCCTGTTAAGCTAGACACCCAGGAATCAGGCTGACTCCACTAGGTTGACTATACGTCCTGCAAGATGAACCCCCTTCGTGAACCCAGCGTGCTTCCAGGTAAAGTGTATAAGCTTGCTCTTCTGGGGGGCAAACTCTATACCTCTTGTCTTGGCCCAACGTTCACAAGCCCGAAAGGCACTCTCGAGTCGCTGGCAGTTCTCTGAGACATCATGGCTAGCTACTAGGAGGTTTGTATCGTCTGCGAATCCTATAATTGTCAGGTTCCCGTGCCTCTCTAGGGCCTCGTAGAGTGAGGCTATATACAGCAGGAATAGGATCAGCGATAAGGGGGATCCCTGGGGGACCCCAGCCCTGATCTGTATTGGTTTAGACACTTCTCCATCAAACATTAGCTGTACCGAGCATGCCTCGAGGTAGCTGCTAGTCTATCTGATCACCTATATCGGGAAGCCCTGTTTATGCAGGGTGTCTAGGAGCCCAGTGTGGTTAACTGTGTTGAAGGCGCCTTTGATATCTAGTTGGGAGTAGCGAGGCAACTGCTCCGCCGCTTCAGGCTGTCCGTACTGCTTCGGTAACCAGGCGTATAGCCAGCTCTGTAGACCGCCCTTTTCTGTTCCCTGTTTGCCCCTCTACATTAAAACTATAATTATTGTAAATTTATTAAATTAAAAAAGTAAAATAAAAATATTAATTTAAATGATAAACTTTTATATTATCAAAAAAAGGTACTTAAAAACTAATACAGTAAAGGTAATCTTAATCAGAGGTCAGGTAATGCACAGGTTGTAGTCAGATATAAGGTGAAACTCAGAGTTATATTGACTATTGAGTGATGCAGAGACAACTAATTAAGTACAGATAAGCTGGGAAAAGGGCCCCTTTATATAGACCTATTCGGCCTCTTACTGACTCACATGAATCCTCTGAATCTTGGATCCTAAAGGATATCCTAGATCCTAAGGGATGTGTAGTGCGTGCTTAAGGCCCTGATTAATAGCTAATATATTTTAATTTAATAAAAAGAGATTTAAGTTACTAGAATATAATATAATAAAACTAGGTTATACTTATTACAAGTATGATTATAATTAATGTTAAAGTATCTTTGAGAAATTTAAAACTAATTAATGTATACTAATATTTAGTATATAATAAGAAGTCTTTATTCTAAATGTATTTTAGAGCATTAAATTGGGAATGAGGTTTGATGAAAAATAAGCTTATATGTATAGTATAGTAATGAACGAGAAATATGCAAAATGAAGTCTAGCTAAAGGTTAGAGGTCAAGTCCCTACTTAATCACGCCGGAGGGAAGGCGGAGAAGCAGGCCAATGCTCGGTCATGATTCTATTACACAACATGTGCATCGTGAACCCCATCTGTGCAGCGTGCATATCACCCCGTTCCGCCATGGCGATGCTTTGCTTTGCCTCGCTCCAACGGACCTGTAAGGAGATGACCAGGTCATGCCAACTGCTATCCAAGGTGCCTTCAGCTATACAGTTGTAGGCGGATCTCCTGCTAGACTTGCCCACTTCCGAACCCCAGACTCAGACCTTAACGTGGACCACCTTCATCTTGCTCGCTCAATCCATGGAAGTGTCATTGCCAGCTCCATTCACCATGGTTATATTGGACATTCTGAGCCTCTTTCGGTTTATATTATTGAGAAGCTGCCAGGAATCACGTATATGGACTCGTGTATTGCGAATGGTGCAAACGTAATACTTTCTCTTAAAGAGTATCAGCGGCAAAAAAAAAAAACTATTGTGGATTTTGCACTGTATTGTAGATCCTGCGTTGCAATGTTCTTCCCAGCTTCTTTGCTGCATCCTGGAAGAAACCACAACCAATAAACACTCGCTCTATCCAAAATACATTTGCTGGCAAGCTCCAGTTGCTCGCCCAAACCCTGCCCTCCCGCTTCTCTCCATCGGTATCCCAGCTTCGAAACAACCTCACACCGCTCTTCTCCGAAGGATATCCCGGTATCCTGACTCACGGCTAGAGAACGAGTTAGAGTTTATGGACATGGATGGGCGGCACTACTTTAATAGCTATAAGGAACTAGAGGGCCTTTTTTGGTGGACATTCAATGACTCTGTCGGCAAGGAGTTAGGGAGGAAAGGGAGAATAATAAGGATTGCAAGGAAGATTGGCATTTTGTTTCGATATGGTTTCCGCTGGGATAAAGATTCACAGTAGAGGATTATAGCTGAAGAGGATTCGGGCACGAAGTGCTTGGACGCTTTTCTCATCTAAGAGAGCCTCGAGGTCAGCACTTTACATATGACCTAGTATTACAGTAGCAGCTTTTCCGTTCGTATTCTACCTCTGAGAATTGTCACCAACTATAAGGATTACAGCAGGTGACTGGCCGAGGCAGACCTCGGAAACGGACAAGCTGAGGCCCTGAGGACGAAGACTTCCCATTTCACATTTTGTTGGTCGCTATGTGAAGCAATATCTTTGTCGTGAAATACATACTAAGTCAAAGTTCAATTTGCCCGAACCCCCCTACCCTTCACCTCTTGTTGCGGTCCCTCTGGCTGGTCATCCACGAAGTGTCTTCGCATCCCGATCCGTGGATGCCCTTGGCTACACCTTCAATTGCATTGGAGCTATAGAGTCTGCCTCCCAATTGAGCAAATCGACGTCTGCCTGCGGGGGCTCGTTGTTACTCCGCGAATGCGGCGGCAGGCCCGTGCGCGCGCCTTGCCTGATGCAGGGGTCGCGGTTTTCTGATGCGGACTTGCCGTCTGGTCGTTTACTACAAACAAATAAGGAATATAGGTAACACTTCGATTCAGGGCATTTATCATATGTCTATCCGAGTCCTCTATAGACCATTCTTTAAATAGTGGTGTCCTCCAACACACCCCCCAGTTAAAGTTTGCACAGTCTTAGCCATATCTGCCACATTTGCAAGCATATCATTGCCGGTCCGGATTTGCACAAGGTCCTCTAGATGCCCCTTAATAGTCACGTCTGCTCCAGCATTAGCCTCTCCATCTTCTTCATCATCTCCATCATCTCCATCCTCCCTTCTGTGTCTCCTCATCCAGCCTACCAAGCGATTTCTAGCGATATACACAGCTATAAGGTGATTCCATCGACCAATTCGCGTGCATTCAGCCTCGTCCCAGTGGATTATCGCGTATGCCCGTGCTTGCCTGTGATCAGAGAATCCCATAAGGTCGATATACCGAGGGTTGACGGCCTGACCTCGACCATCAGTATACATCCACACAATACCCTCGGTATCCCAGTTGATGTTAGGCCTAAGGTAGGCAGGCGCGAGGCGGCGTCGGTGTGCGCTTGGGGGAGGTGGTTGTCGATCTTCTTGAGATGCTCTTCTAGCAACGCCTTTAGAGGGAGGCAGGTCTTGGTTAAACCGTCCAATACATATTGCTGCCTCTGCAAATTGTCGGTCGGGTAATGGGCCTGGGTGTATATTGGGTTGATTCGTGTTCCATTTGGTACGGAATACAGATTGCCAGAACCATTCTCGAGTTTGGTTATCAGCCTTTTCATTCGTTAGGTTCCTCTCTCCTAGGACATCAATAATATCGTTGGCGAGATAGCGCTCCTCTAAGGTCAAGTCTTCAAATTTTCCAATAACCCGTATAGAACCAGGTCTATTCATAGGGGCCTTGGCAGGTGTAGGTGAGGGCGTAGGTGGAGCCATATTATGAGTTGATTGAGTTTGTATAGAAAGGTGATGGACAAAGTAACGAGTAGATGAGTAGATCGAATAATATTTTAGCGTAAGCGACAGAATAGGAATTGTAGGACTTAGAAGACAGTGAATATTGCACTGGCTTTCTCGACTCCATAGCTTGAGTATAGCTTGACTATAGTCAAACTATAGTCAAGCCATAGTCTGCCTAAATTGCAAATTAAGGGTCAGCTTTAATGGAATGTATAGAATTATAAACTACTCTTGTGGTTTTGAATCCTATATAACAATACTAGTACATACATTGATTCCACTCTACCTTCTTTAGACTGCCAGCCTTGACTTGCTAAGAATATCCCTACAGTAGAGATGTCAAACCCCCCTTAGTTGCACTAACAGCAAGGTGAAGATTATTTGGCGATGTACCGAAATACAACTCATGCCTGATTCCAATCCCGGATAGTCGGAGTAGATAAGGAGAAGGTGGTCTAACTATTGCAACTTCAACAATCCAGTCGCTCCATGGTGTATAGTCATCCCTTGCAAGCCGAACTTGTACGAGATATGTTGGCCAGACTCTGATTATACCGTTCGCGTCTACAACAGAAGTCGGCTCAACCTGGCCACGATATCCTTGAATGTTACCCCCAATGTCTCCTCCAAGGTAAAGCAAATCGGTAGAATAGAGCGACAACAGGTCAGAGCCGGTATCGTTCATCACAGCCATTCCAACGACTACTCCATTACCTCCAAGAGCGGGTATTAGCCGAAGTAAAATATGAATCTAATAAAAGAAAATCTTAAATTCCAAATCATAAGAAGAAACGAATACTTACTTCGTGAAAGTTATTACCAAAGGCCCCATGCCCATAACTATATTTTTGGGCCATCTGATGGAACAATCCTTCAATCCAAGGGGCAGAGGGTCCTGTAGCTATCTCCTTCCGTGGGATAAGCTTTCCATCCTTTATAAAGACTTGCTCTACCCCATCAATTTTCCCTTCCTGGTAAAGTTTAATAACCGCCCTTATATTAATGTGCTGATGTTCCGGTTGGTAGTTACTGCTTTTTGGATCCAAGTAGTTATGGAGCTCTTCAATGCGTTTCTGGATATCAAAAGGCGCAACTGCCGGTGCGGAGGGCAAAATTTTGATTGGAGTCTCCATTTGATCAGACATGACGCTGGTAAAGGCTACATCAAAGTCAGTATAAGGTAGAGTGATGATGAAATAATACAAAGACTACCTTGGCTAGGAGGGTCGTGCTAGAGGATAAATAGGGGACGATCAGAGCTGTGAAAGCTTGTAGACGGTTTATAATCAGTTGACTCTCCTTTTGTAGTTGAATATATACGAAAAGCTAGAAGGCAGTGGAAGAGAAATGAAGGTAGGTTCTGACAGCTAGTCTAAACCACCTAGGAAACCGCAACTGGTGTTTAGGTCACGTGCGCCTCAGCAATACAACTTACTAATCGACTAATACTGAAGAGAAGTCGATTTCGACAGAATGTGGTATCAGTGAAGGTACAGGACGGTATTGGAGAAAGCAGTACCTAGAGATGGGTGAATTAGCAAGGAGGAAGACGCGTGATCGATATACACACCTTGGGAGGCCTTTAAAAGTAACCAAATCAATGTGCCAGATGCTTGTTTTGCCGTTACGAAATCCTGTTCGAAAGCAACCGTACGAGGCATAGATTCAGTACCATAATCTACCAGTCAGAAAGCGTCAATTGCAGCGGAAATTGAAGGAACATACAAAGAGAGGTGGGAGGTATAAGTGCGCGTTTATAAAGAAGGGTGATTTCAGCCAAAAACCTTGAGGAAAGGAGCGCCTACGGCCTCAACCATGTATAACTAGCCCCTCTTCGGATTTTTCGATCATATTGTCTATACAGACGAAGCACATATTGACCCTACGTCTCAAGCTCAAGGGAGAGTTCTCCGGGAGGAAGGTACACGAGATAACCCAGAGAATATCGAGGAACGACCTCCCTTAAAGGGTGTGCGCTTTCACATTGCAGCATGGATCTCTTGGTGGGGGAATGCACCTAAACTAGAGTTCTATAATGATGAGCAAGACAAGACAGAACGGCCTCCCTAACCTTCTAGGCCTCTGCGCCGACCCTGGAGTTCATCGGGACCGTGAATGAGGCGCTACAGAAGATTCTGGTAGTAGAGCGCGAGACGCCGTGGGAGGAGGAGATAGATAAAGCCCGTGTGGAGAGGCACGGCGTGGTGCAATTCCGTGAGGAATACGCTGCTGCGTCCAATGCTGCTGGAGCGGAGCAAAGATAAAGAGTGGGCTGACATCGAGACATTGAAGTGGGAGAGCGGTGGAGAGAAGGCGGAGAACGCGATTCCTATTGAAGAGTTTTGCAGATACAAGTATATTATATACACAGAGGTCACATCTTCCTTACCCCTTGTCCAATCCTTCCCTTAAATACGCTCGTATATCAGACGACCAAATTAGCTAACAACCAGAACAGGGCATAACCTACTCTGGCCGCCTCCCTTTCCACCAAGCCTGCGAATCCATCATCCTCACTCCACCACTAACCTACTTTCTCCACACTACGCATCTCGTGCGGCCCCTCCACAGCCGTACCCTCCCACTCTCCACCAAATCCACCTACAACACCATCACCGCAGACCGCTGGCCGTCGTACGCTGCTTCCGAAGCGAACATGATCTTCGTTGCACCGGACTGGGCAGATCTCGAAGAGACCATAGAGTACCTCCGTGCGAACTCGGATGTGGCGAAAGGCATCGCAAGAAGGCAGAGGGAATTGGTCACTGAGATGGGCTATCTGAGTCCTGCGGCGGAGGCGTGTTATTGGAGGGCGCTGATGAGGGGATGGGCGAGTGTGGTGAGGACGGAGGAAGTGAAGGGGTGGGAGGAGGAAGGAGTGAGATTCGAGACCTTTGTCTTAAGGGGAGAAGTTGGGTGGGAATGATGCGTTGTAGTAAATATGATATTGCTGTTAGGCTTGGATTCTGGCAGCTGGTTTCTGTCAAAGGGGGTAGCGGAGGACTACCTATCCTGGTATACCCAACGCATATCATGAACGGGTCCCTGTGCAACCGAGAAGAGAAAGCGGCGACTACTGCACGATACTGTGTATGTAGAAAGCGTGGGTATCTGAAACGAAGATAAATTTCCCGCCTCGCAATTGATTTCCGTATATACATTCTGGCTTTCATGGAATGAGTAATATCCTGTCCTGCATAACTGCGAAAGCTCCATCTGTTCCCTAGTATCCGCGCTATAGTGTTGGAACACAATACTCCCCGCCGTTTGCTTGTGCTCTGTCATAGCTAGCTCTCATCATGGAATCATATGCCGGCGGTGGGTCGTTGTGCTGCTGTGTCTCGACATGTCCGGAAGGGTCAAAAGTGCTCGTCGAGTAAACCTTGTGATCAGGGGCGTAGACCCAAGGCTGATTAGACACGTCTACCTGGAAGACTGGTCTGTCGTGGTATTGATAGTAGTGGAATGGAGGTTGGGTGCCGTGGCTGGCTTGTATGAATCCGATGTTTTGGGAAGTGTCGTTGACTATTAAAAGGTAGAGAGTCTCCTTAAGATAAAGTTAATAGAGCAGAACTTATCATCTAATCTATACATACTTGGGCCATTTCTCCGGATCCAATAGGGCGACTCGAAGTTCTATCTTCTTGGGGTCTGTTGATCATCCCGCTGGCCTCACTGTTCAAGCTCCTCAGCCCTCTAACTCCACTGGACAAGGCTCCGTCAAAAGTGGATTTTAGTTGCCCCTTGGATCTATTTGTTGTTCTTCTGCTACTGTTTTGTTGCTTCTGTGGTTTCTTCGCATCGCTTTTCTTCCGTCGTGCCACCTTCGGACTTGCTGAGGAAGACTCATTCTCGGATGAGACTGGTGGTGCCGCAAAGACGAATTGAGATTGAGCATTGGATACTGAAGTATTTGGATATGAATACGAGTGGTCAGCTAAGTAGATCTGCGATTGCTGAGAGTTGAAAGCGATGGCAATTGCATATAGTCCACGAGGGCTAAAGAGTTGGCTGTTGGCTTGACGCAGGTAGTTGCTGGTTCTGTACCGTCATCTCGAAGTTAGTGCTAAAATCTAACAGATAGATATATGGCAAATTTTAAGAAAAAAGGCATGGTTAACATACGGCTCCAGCGATTGGGACCCCTTCGCTAGACTCACAGCCATAGGCACAGCCTGAGATGATAAAACCTGTGCTATACTAGAATAGTGTCCTACTCCCATGGAATTAATATTAACAACCTCAGAACGCAGAGAATTCTAACATAGCATCAGTAAGCTGGCCTAATATTGATGTACAGGACAGCTGACTTTGATGATTTCATTATAGCAGTCGATGAAGTAAAAGAAGGCGTCCTGGGTAATACCACATTGCCAAAGCGCAGGAGAGTAGGCTCTTGCCCAGACAATCCTTCCATCCTCTGATCTCTGCTGTGGAATAACGACTGGTGATGGGACGCCTCGTTGGAAAATCGGTGACATGATGGCAGCATCTACATATGGCGGATGAGAAAACTCCTGTTTGACATTGTTGGGCATCGGAGGCGGGTAAGTAGAGGCTGGAATTGCTTCATCTTTCATTAAATCATTACTAACCCTTTCGGAGAGATCTTTCTGGAAATCTGCGTATTGCTGCACTTCTTGGAAGGCCTGCTCATCCAACTGAGCCTGTGTTGCCTGTGAGGTATCTCGAGAATCTGCAGCCGATTAGGGCGAGCTTTCTCAATTATGAGGCCGACGAACCATGGCGAGAGCCTTGTGCTTGAATATTGTTCTTCCCCGCCGACGAATTCCTATTAGCATGTCGCCTTTCCACGGCTTCGAGGGCAAGACCGATGCCAATAAGGCCTGCAATGAGAACCATTATCGGTTGATCTGGAATAGGCGTAATATCTCTCAGGTGTGACTCGGAAGGATTGTGGGATTGCGAGGCTTGAATCGGCCGCCGCGGAGCTGATATGCTTTGACGTGGGCAGCTGAAAAAGCTCGCATCCAGTCAAGTATATACCTAGGGGACAGTACTATACTGAAGAAGGGGCCTTCTTGAGTGACAAGAGGCAAACATCAGGCGAAACGCAACTCCAACGATTCTCGGCGGGATTTAGCATGCCACCTTACGTCGGAATGACATCTGATCGTAACAAATAGAAGGGAGACAGAACACTGTTGTTGGCTGCGGGTCTACCGGCAGTCCGGCCGGCGTGCTTCCGATTAGAGTGCAGTATCAACTAGGTGGGCAAATGCACTCCGAGCTCAGATGTTGGACATGCCTACCGGCAGTACCTAGCTGGCCAGCCGTGGAAAAGGTGGCGGCCAAGATCTGGAGCAGAAAGGGATCCAGATAGCAAGCGGCGAATATTACTGAACGTGATCCAGTTTACGAAATAGACGTGCTCGGAGGAGAGGTCCGAAAGGGATATTGATCGGGCTCGACTTCGAGCTTGCCAGAATAAGCAGTATGTGGAGCGAATCACGCAGCAAGAACCGAATCTGTGCATAGGAAAACTTACCGTACAATCCTGCCTGTGCAGCTTTGCATGGGGCTTTGCAGGCATGAGGCTTTACAGAGCGTAGGAGAACCTCAAAATGGTGGAGGACGTTGCGCTACGAATAGCTGTCCCAAGAAGGCTTAGCTTTTCTCACGCCTACGAGCGGAAGTCAGACAGTGGATATCACGTGATTACCTTCCCATGCTGCTCGCAGATATTTCCGTCTCTGGACAGTGCTTCTAATCATGTGAAGTATTGCCATCTTCTACGATTCCGAGATAGCCTCATGTTCAATATAGAGGGTCAAGGGCTGTCAAAGAAGGTTATCTGGTCACAAAGTAAAGATATCGTCACGTGATATGACAAAAATGTACCTTGGTGTTCACTTAAGTCTTTACCATAACTCGGCAAGCACTTCCATACTATTGGTAGTTGTGTAAGAACTATCCAACACACAGATTCAGTGCTTACGTACGGATTTGACTGAAGCCACAATTGACGAATCAAGCAAAAAAAGTCCTTTCCGTAAGAGTCCTATTCTGATATAGCCTGTTCTTCTGTATTAAAATATGAGCAGCTGGCACATTTCTAACTCTAACTCGACACTAGATCTTCATAATATAGACATCCTCTCTGCTATTCACGCCTAAATGGCTCTTGTATCATTTTCCCACTTCGTGCCATGTATATTGTAATGTCAATTCTCACAGCGTCTAACATTTATTGACCATGAACGTTCAGGGCACTATGGTAAGGCCAGCAAGAGTATAGAAAACAACAACAACAAACTCCTCTAGTGTAGCCATGAAGAACTGGACAAGAGGTTTGCCACTTGTTATTGAGAAAGACGGATTGCTCGAAAAACTCGACAGGAGGCTCCAGAGGAGACGAACTCCAAGTAGGGGGAGAGCGCCAAGAACAGCAAAATAGACACGCTTCTCGCCCTTGGGAGCATTTCCAACGTCTTTCATGGTAATTATGGCGAGAGCTATAAGGAGCAGATATATGATGAGAAAGATTACAACACCAATCTTGGTGTCTCTCTTGCCAGTTGCAATATCAGAGGCGCTGGAGCCCGACTCATCCGTTCCGCCGACAATGCACAGAATCAGTGCAATCATAATAGGTAGCTGTGCAATCTGAATGACGCGGCTTCGTCGAGAGTTGGCCGTGGCACGATTGGTGATGATCTTGCCGATCACACCCCCCGGCAGAAGCTGGCCGTCGGATCGGATGTGGTTAGAGACCTCATCCGTTCTACAAGTATGACCCACGTTAGTCTAGTCGCTCTTGCGCACAGACTTGAGAACTGAAAAGCTTACACTCGCTTCAACAGGCCCATGCTAGCCATCAAGAGAGGGCTTAGGCCAACAGATTGGAGAATTGCAGACCACTCGGTATCCGTTTTGTTTGTGGGATGGTGCACACTCTCGATCTTAAACCCGGCTCCAACAAGACGGATGATGCAGAATATAGCCAAGTAGATCCATCCGAGCTGCCTCTGAAAGCCGTGCCGTATCATCACTATCACAGTAAGGATAAATATCGGGATGTAGACACAGAGCTCCGCAATCGCGATGCTTTCGGCTGCAGAAACCATGTTGCGTTTGAGCTACAAAAAAAAATCTGCGGAACAGTAAAATAAAAGTAGAGGTATGAAATGCCAGGTTCGTCTGGTGTTGCAAGTTGCAAGAGAGTGCTGAAACCCGGGAAGAAAGGGGTGAGCATGGAACTTTCCAAGACTATATATACCGCCCATGTTGAAAGAGAGGACTCAGACCACCAGTTCGTGAAGCCAATATCATACATGACGCTCAACGTTCTGTTAACCTGGCTAGGCTACCAGCCAGCAGGCCGACTGGATGGCTTGCGATATTTACTGAGCATCGTAGCCTCGTATGCAGGCTCAAGTGATAGCCTGATCCAGTTCGTAAACGGTTTCGGCGGTGCCCGTAACAGACGATTCATTGGCGTTAGAGAGAGCAGAAAACATTGGTGAGGAAATCAGCGAGATCGACAGGGTGTTGAGCAAGCGATCGCGCTACTCAATTTGGTACCAAAATAGGAATAGTGGTGTCGTCATTAAGCTTTTGCTGCACGGTGGCTGCTGAAATCTAGGTTGAACTCTCGAGGCTCCCGCTAAACCGCTTTCCGGTCTTAATGGTCTTTCAAGCATGGTCAGAAAGTTAGGTAGTTGGCTGTGTCATCTCATACTACCTATCATTGTGCTTTATACCGAACAATGATGCTACCAGACCTCGATTTCTCGTGTCTGTATTGGCTCAGCCCAGTGGAATCTTCCATCAGTGCCTGATATAAGTGCTCAACTTTTCGCAATCCTCCTTTGTCCTGTATCTTTTACTCAAATTCTCTTCGTTGAGCTCAGCTCAAGCCATTTTTGCTGTGCACATTACTCAGCATGGTGTACTGCGGGAAGCCTAGCAAGGCCTGTGCTGAATGCAGACTGCGGAGGACGAAGGTACTGCAGAATTTAAGCTTTTGCGTTACGGCTCTAACAGATTCAGTGCGATACGTTGAGGCCGTCTTGTTCTCAGTGCAGGAGAGCAGGAAGAGAATGTACTGGCTACCGGGACCCTTCAGATCTTCGTTTTCGGGATGAGTCTCAAGGACTCCGCAATAGGCGTCAGCGCCAGGCAGATTTAAAGAAGATCGCCGACTCCTCCAATACCGTCTCTTCCACAGTAGTTGAATTGAAAACTCCGTCAGATACTTCTAAATCTCTCACTAAATCTACATTCCAATTGTCAAGACCTGTTCAAACCTCAGCTAGTATGCTCCGGCGCCAACTAGGAACACCCGGTGATGACCAGGCGACATGCTTCTTCTTCCGAAATTATGTCCTGGAGGACTATAAGTATGGAGGTGGGGACTTCAAATTTTTGCCAGAAATATACGCAAATGAAGAAGTTGGGATTGCATTGTCTCAGAGCATAGTCACGCTTGGCATGGTTGGATTGGCTCATTTCTGGGGAGCTTCGAACATTTCACCACAGGCGCAAGCCAAGTATAATGCGACGTTACGACTAGTCAGTTCGTTATTGAGGAATATTGAAGATGCAAAAGCCGATCAAACTCTCATTGCAGTGATGTTACTAGGTTTGTATGAAGTACTTGACTCCCTTCATTCCCCAACCGCCATTTGGCACATCCAGCCTAACATTTCGCAGGTGAATACTTGTAACAGCCGTCAATCTATGGAATCATGGACGAAACATGTCAATGGTGCCGCCGCACTTTTGAATCTTCGTGGAAAGCAACAACTCGAGTCTCCTATTGGTCACCAACTCTTTGTGAACTTAAGGGGCCAAGTGGTAAACTCCTTCTAAATAGAATTACAGTATTCTTGTTGACGGCAGTTTAGATTACTAATTGCATCCAGCGTCATGCTCCAATACCACCATATATTATAGAGTGGTCGAAATTGGCCCATGAATTCGAAACACCTGAACAAGTGGCGCTATCAAATCTTGCGGAACTCTCAATTAAATACTCTGATATACGATCTTCTATGAGCTCTTTTCATGACTACGGTAGTTCCGAAAGCATAATACCTGACTTGATTGCTCTCGATGCGATGTATGCGGAGTGGGCTACCCGATGCCCACCTCAATTCATCTACACAACAGTAAATCTCCAGGAACGGTCCGACGAGGTGTTTGCAGATCACTACCATGTGTACTCTAGTATATGGGTGGCAAAAGTATGGAACAGCTATCGCTGTATTCGCATTCTCGTCAACGAACTCGTTGTCGATCAATTAAATCATCTATTCCAGCGCCATAAGACATCACTTCCCTCGGACAACGAGAAATTCAGCGCATATGAAAACCAGATTTTGGCATCTAATTCAAAGCTAGTTCAACTGGCGCATGATATTTGCGCAAGCGTGCCATACTGCCTCGGATATGACAATGCACTTGACCCAGCCTTGCGGGAACCTCCCAGAGCAGTCAGCGGACATCTTTTGCTTTGGCCATTGTACTCAGCCGCAGTTACCGGCATGGTTTCACCTCTGATGCGAGACTGGGTGGCGGGTAGATTAATGCTAATTGGGGAAGTCATTGGCATAAAGCAAGCAATACCTTTAGCACATTCTGTTATGGTAATGCAGGATATCGATATCCTGGAATGGCAATTGGAGGAAGCTAGTTCAAAAAAGTACTCACCTTTATTTGACCTAGCAACAGAACTGAACGAATATGGGCAGACAATCTTATGAAGTGCATATTTGGCATATATCTACAGCTGGACACATGCGTTCGAGCGAATAAACCGGGCCGGGAAAATAGTATCTAAAACGCAAGGATAAGGAATGGAAATTCTTGATGAATAGATTATTTTATATTTTAACTGGATGTAGAGGGTGGTCCTTGGGACTCTTCATCTACAAATCATGGCGAGTGTCGGGTTATAAACGGTGAGGCTTTGAGGTCCAATTGAACAGAAAATTCATTGCTGATAATAAATTGCTCCCAGATGTGCTACACTGAATAGGATTGTTATGTCAGTTGACTTATGGATATTAACCCTAATCTTAAAAACAGTCTAGCTAGCCAATTTTTTAGGATTTTAGCTTATGAGATCTATAATAATCCACGTAATAAATATTCGCATAAATTAATCCAGAATAGAAACTTACGTGTTATTTAGATATAGACATATTGTTCATTGTATCAAGTGTACATCCTGATGATAAAGAACTATCTTATCCGTCATCAACCCCCCCCCCTTCCCTCCCGCGGAACAAATCTTATCACTAGCGTGGACCATAATTAGTCTCTAACTTCCACAACATAATGGTTACCTAACATTATCTCTTCCTAGATACATAATCAGTCAAGCGACTCCGCTCTGGATCGAATTCAGGCTGGTTAGTAGAGCCTGAGATGTAAAGGGTGAAACGAATCCCCGAAACCACTGAATTTCCAAGGGTCACGACGTCAGAGAGCCCTAATGTTTAATCTTGGAACTGCAGTAATGCCATAGCAGATTGATTACTGCTCCGCATCAATTGTCAGAAAGTGCGTTCCGCGAGAAGCTTGTATACAAAAGGAACTTGATGAAGCAAGAGAGAGGATGGGGGTCAACCAAGGAAAGAGGTTGAAAGGCTCTGCGCTTCGGCCTAATCGATAATTTGTACGTCGAATACCTTGGATCAAAAGAGAATGCAGTATAGCTGTATTTTTTCTTGTGGAGCTAATAGCATATGTCTTAAATCGATGCTCTATGACTTCGCTAGCCTCGCTGCCTTGAACCTACTCAATTTCTTTGGCCCACCTTCTTCTTCTGTAAATGGGATGGTCACGCTCTCTTCCTCTTTCATAAAGCCACCTTGCCGTTGGATCATCCTATTCCGCATCTTGTGATATTCGGTGGCCACTTCCTGGTGCAGAAGGTCGGGATCAAGTTCGTCAGGTGCTTGAGCACTGTCAAGAGGCAGATCACGTTCTATGACAGTAGATGCTAAAGTAGCTCCTTCAGGGCCACTGGGCACGGTTCGGCGTTGTTCCTGCGCTGGGGTAAATTTGATGAACTGAGTGAGTGAATTTGTGCTTGGAACAGTGGGTGGACCATTCAAAAGGGTAGGCGTTTCTGCTCGTTCCGATTTAAATCGGGAGGCCCGTTTCTTTGCCGCTGGAGTGTTGGACTCCGTAGGTGCCGTCCGCTCTACTATGTCACTGACAGGGGTTGAAATGGGTAGGTTGGAAATAGGGGCAGGGGTTGCAGGCGGCGGGTTTGGCACGGGTGAGACGTCGAGATTTTCTGAGAATCTTACTGACTTCCTAGTAATTGCGGTGCGGGGTAGAGAGAGGCTGGTGGCATTAGCTTCGTGATTAGAAATTTCTTGAGGCACATTTTTGGCTCTGCTATCAGGCTTGCCGTTGACGGTGATGCGTCCGATGCCTTCCTGGACAACGTCGTAGTCGCTCGCTCTCTTCCCAATGTTCTCCATCATTCGAACACCGAGCCTCTCTTCAAGTGCTATCATCCTTTGCCGAAGGTCGTCATCTACCCTTCTGGCCCTAGACCGACCAAACTCATCTTCATCGTCCGTACTGCTCTCTGCATCCTCATACTCCTCGTCTGACCAATCACTGCCATCCTCAATATTCAGTTCCGCAACAACAGCGCCGACTTCTTGTAGTCCATATTGTATCATGTCTCTGCGAAGTGCTGCATCTTCTGCTGACTCGCTGGCCGGTATTATTGGTGGTTCAGCTGGATTTTCTTCTGATTTTTTAGCTTCCTTCATAATTTCTTCTAGTCGTTTTGCGGATTGGGATATCGTTCTTTCTGACCCAGACTTCGTATCTTCTGTAAATTTGACACCCTTTTTAGTAGATTTTACAACTTCTGGAGAAACCTCTTTGGCGCCATCATATTTGCTTGTAGGCTTCTTGGCTGACGTCAATTCTGATCCTGGAGTCTTCGGAATCTCTACACCAGCCTTCTTCAAGACATCGAGGAGTTGTGGCTTCGCACTTCCCGGAGTTGTGGTGTGACTGGAAACAATATTCCCTTCCTCATCCAGCTCTTCCACAATTTCAGTCAAAGGGAGGCCGTCCTCATTCATAGCGTCCGGTGTGCTCACGATTGTTGCAGCAGCCAGCTTGTTCTCTGCCGCCTCAATCTGCTTCTGAACGGTCCTGACATTCTGTTCCACGTAATCGATCCGCCTATCCAATATATTTACTACTTGCGCGGCATCTCGGGTCTCCACGCCAAGGATGTCGTCAACTTCCTTCCTCTTCACAAGTTCGGCTTCATATCCATGAGCGAGGGTGACTAGTTGTCGGCGGTTAGGTGGCGGATCTGCAGCTAAGATTTCTTCTTTGAGGCCTTCGTATTCTGCCTCCCATGTCTGCCAGTGGCGGAGAGACTTTCTGAGTTTTTCAATGTTCTCTTCGAGAAGCTGCCGGTGTCTCTCGAGATCCAAAAAGCTATCTCTTACGCTCATCTTGGGAGTCTGGATTGGTCTCCGTATGGAGTTGGCTTGCGCCGATAGAAGTGGAGGGAGGATTAAAATATTAGGGGGGAGCAAATCCCTGAGCCAAGCTTGGAATCAGGCTGGCAGTGATTATCAAGAAGGAGGTCCAAGCGAGGGGTGTAGGCGTTAGGAATTTGGACTCAAGAAGAATGATAATTTTTCCTTCGTGGACACTTTCCAGGAGGCGATTTCAATAACATGAAGTCAAAGCCGATATTATTGGACGGATCAAATTTAATGCGGCTCTAACGCCCGTTCGGAGGGGGTAAGCTATTCCGTATTGGGAGAAATCATAACACAACCGTTCCGACGCTGAAGCATCTCGTGCTACTGTACAACATCTTCACCACAATAGACCTGCGCCTCAACTGACAGCAATCACGCTCACTCTTCGACTATGCGCGTGGCTATCTTGCTCAATTAGCTTGTGATTGACTTTAATTGGATTTTGAACGCTCCGAAACCATCCCAGATCCTCGAAGGACGCGTGTTGGGTATATCATCAACAAAAGCATCACATCGAGATCTTATAGCACCCGCATGACACAATCCTAACACACGGCCCTTACAATACTAGATTCGTGAACGCGCTGATATGGAGGCGCCATCACGACATAAGTCCCGTTTATTACGGGAAATGTCCAGAGACCTGAATCACTCCATCGCATCTTCGACCGGCTCTAATCACGGCACTGTCAGCACTGATTCGACCCTGACTGACTTCAATCCAGAGAAGGACGACGCCGTAATGTCCACCCGCCAGTTGGATAATGATAGTTTTAACACGAATCCCAAACTGCCTAAACTGCGCGACACCGCGAAGAAGTACGGCCGCTGGGCTCCGCGGCAGCCAGAGTTCGTCATTAATACCTCTGCCCTTGACAAGGCTTTCCCAGACTTTACTCAGGGAAGTATTGATGACGCCCTGGATACCGAGTCCATAGAGGTCGGCCGCGGAGCTAAAACGCGTCAACGGGGCGCGAGCCGGAACCCCCGCTTCGATTACTCTGACAATTTCGACTCTCCAATTGTCGTCGGGGAATACAAAGTCCTCCGCTCTCCGCCCCGAGGTCACGACGAGGAAATGGACCCGATGCTCAAGGACATCAAGCGCAGTAGTGTCCAGAAAACGACCATATCCCAACACCGCAACCTCTCTCAGAAGGAGAACCTGCCTCCAAGTGCCCAGAAGTCGGCCACTGGCTCTCCTTACGTCTCCAATGCTAGTCTGGCTTCTGGTGGCCAACGTAGAACTCTTGCAGAGTTGCATGCCTATGTTGCCGATGAGTCGAATGGCTCTATTAGTTTAGATCCTCGTCCTGCCCATAGAAACTTCCAGGCCAAAAGTACGCGTTTCAGCAGTCAGTCTAAAGCTCAACAGCCCACCACACTATCAAAAAAACATCAACTCGAGGACGTCTTGGCCGCAAAGTCTCGCCTAGCTTCCAATACAACACCGTCCAGGGGGCAGGGAAAGAGTTTCCAGGTGGTAAACACTGGGGCCTCAAACACTCCCAATCCCACACAGCAGTCCTTCATTCTGCCAGCCGCGACGGAATTCTCCCAAATTGTCTCGGCAGAGACTGGGGCGGCCGGTATCCCAGTTATCGTTCGAGGGGGAATGGTTCAAGCGCGAACGCTAAATAGATTTTCGGGCAAGTTTGACGATGTAGATGGCATTGAAGTACCTATCGAGGAAGAGGATATTTACCTGTCTGTGGAGTTGTTGAAGTCAAGGGTTGCTCAGTTAGAAACCGAAAAGGCGGATTCTGAGAAAATCGTGAATGATCTCAAACGAGATAACTTTCAGTTGCAGACTAAGATGAAGGAGTTTGAGAGACGCCGCCGTTCTGATAGCGCTTTAGGAATCGCTGACGGAGGAAGCGATAACGATCGTGACAGGAATGTCATTGCTGAGACAGCGAGTAAGTGTCACCAATATGTCCGTATGCCTCGCTGATCTCATTAGAACTACAAGCACATGTAGCTTCCCTACAGAGTCTTCTGGACGAGTCTCGCCACAAGGCCTCGAATCAAGAACTTCGTCTCAAAACAAACACAACCGAGCGAGATCACGCCGTAAAGCAATTTGCCCAAGCTGAAAGACTCCTTGAACAACTGAGAGCCGAGAACGATGATTTGAAGGAGGAGAATGAGTCTCTTCGACTCCAGCTAAAGGAATATATAGAGGAGGATGGAATGGACACCAATGGCTGGAGAGTAGGAGAACAAGCTTTGAAACAAGAAGTTGCATCTCTTAAGACCAAGCTCTCTCAGCTTGGTAGTGAGATCGAGGAAAATGCCCTGAGCTGGGGCAGGAAGGAGTCATCCCTTAAGAGGAAGATTCGTCGGCAACTTGAAATCCTCGGAGAAGTTCAGGAAGCAACGCAGGAGATACGGAATAACACCCTCGAACTTAGTATTATGGCCGCATCTCGAAAAGTTTCAAAGTCAACTCGCCCAGTTAAGAGTAAGCGCAAGGCGGTTGCTGAGAATGGATCTACTGCCAACAATCACTTCGCCGGCAAAACGGACAAGTCAAGACCAGCTGAGCCTTCCCTCCGGCCAAAATCTCATCAGAGTACTCACGAAGAGTTACAAGAGCCGCAGTCCGTCGATAAAAGTATAAATGCAGAAGAGTCTTATAATGAAGAGAGTACAGCCGAAACTACTGTCCACAGACCAAAAGTTGAAACCGTCGACCAAGACGGCAGCACTCTAGATGGCTCTGAATATGCAAGCATTGTCGGTCCGGATTTTATGGCTAATCTTCGCCAACTTCTCCGAGTGTCGAGGACAATGAAGAGGGAGACAGAAGCCGCACCGGCTGCAATACAAGACACTACCAATCATACCGCTCAGTCAGTCCGATCTGCAGCCTCTTCACAAGCACTCTCTCTCAAGGTGCCAGTTGGAATTCTGAAGAATAATCGCACGGTGAATCAGGATGAGTTTGATCTCACCGGTCGCTTGAGTGTCAGAAGCTCGAAGCATCATGAACATGCTGACAATGAGCACAACAGTGCATCTACTGTCCTGCACCGTCGTCGACACTCTGATAGTGCTGTTAATGCCCCTCTCAGAGGTCGCCGTACTGATATGGACGACATGACATCTGAGTTCATAATTCCGGATATTGCCTCCACCATCTATAATCGTGTAACTGAGTATCCTGTCCTCTCAACCAACGCCCGTCGCATTCTCGACGGCCTTTGCAAGCACGATGGCAAAAATTGCACTGTCTGCAGTCGTGTCGTTTCCTTCGATGCTAAGTCTGAGTTAAAGTCAAAGGTACACGTCCCGAAACCGATTCCAGTTTCTGATCGCATGCCTGTCCCTGCTCCTTATGAAGAGGAGCCAACAACTCGCCCGGCTGTACACCCTGGACTAGCTCTGGCAATTGTTATCAAAGGCCTTAAGGATGAAGTCGCACATCTCAAGGTTGAACTTTCAAGAGTTCAGGCCGCATACAACAAGCATGACTCGTCACTGGGGATGCGCCAGCGCAAAGCACTGAAGAAGCATCTTGATGAACTTCTCAAAGCCATTGACGTGAAATCTGACCAAATCTATGCATTGTATGATGTCCTAGAAGGGCAAAAACTATCTGGTCAGCAAATGAGTGAGGAGGATATTGAGGTCACGCTCCTAAGTATCGGCATTGATCCCAACGAATTTACTAAAACATCAAAAAAGGATGCCAATAAAGAGACACAGGAGCAGAACGACAACAATGCAGGCAACGATGGCGAAGATGATGATTCCGAATTGGACTTGCCATGGGAGGGCATTGACGATACCACTACTGGGAGCATTGTGGGAAAGAGGAGACCGACTTTTGCTTAGTCTCTCAAAAGTTAAAAGACTACATGGAAGGCGTTTGGGTTCAATACTGGCATAATTATTTGGAGTACAGAAGCACAATAGTAGGGTTGTTTGGCTTTAGCACGTTGGAGCTTTGCGGTTGGAATACAACGACATTGAAACTCTGTGATCGAGTCGGGTGACTTAGATGCTATCCCTGTGGTGATCAACCAAGCTCCTAGGAGTCTGGATTGTGATATGGGTCTGCTAGGATCCTGGAGCTCTCTCGGATCGATTCTGTTGTTTTATCCTTTGTGCTAACTTGATGTCCTGTTGTTGTAGGATTAAGCATTGATGAATTAATGAATAAATGTTGGAAAGTCAAACGTTTTTGTATATTCGCTTTTACTGCTTGTGGTCAAAATATCATGAGCCCTCCATTTATTGAAGCCCCTGCCTGATGGTATCTACTCGAAGTGTATATATCCAGTGTATACTGGCAGTTGCAGGGAATCAATCATAACTTCGTTTAATTGGTATCAGCGACAACTCATAGAAGATCATACAAACTCATCAACCTCTCTTAGTCTCCAGAGCCAGGGCCGCCCGCTCAAGGAAAGCGTTAAACTCCCTAACTTGCTTGAGAATACCTCCTGAGTCGCTCTTATTACTCACTTCCCCAGCTACACGCTTCAAGACAAGTTCTATACCGGCCTTCTCAGTCGTCCCTCGGACAGAATCGTGCGGATGTTGCTGTTTGCCGCGTTCAAGTGCCAGCTCGATATCGTGCATCGTGTTATTGAGGCTATCTCGCTCCTAAAGAGATGTTAGAAACTGCAACGTGAATCAAAACTAAATCAATAGAACTTGCCTGCGCTTCTTTTGATTCGGCTTCATGCTTAATACGAATTTCATCCATACGTAGAGCGATTTGCTCTCGTTCAGCACGAACGCGAAGGACGTCTTCTCGGAGAGCAAACCTTTTCTTCCGTTCTTCTCGGAGGCGCTTTTCGAGAGCAACGCTATTATCGAGATTAATTGCCTGTATATTGTTTAACAATGCCTCCAGAGAATATAACTAGACGCATGCTTACATATTCTAGTAAGCGGACTTGCAACTCCCTTCCAAAGGCTTCGACAGCGCTCCACTTCGTTTTATACTCTCGCCTTAAAGCAGGGTCGTCGGCTTTGCTCCCTCCTTCTGCAAGGGTATCAAGCCCAGATTCAATAATCTCATGACAAACTTGACTGAGGACATCGATGGCACTGACGCCTGCTCGTTTGATGTAAGGAATCTCTGCATTAAGAATATCAACGTCCGAGACATCATCGTCATAGAGTGGCCTCTTGGTGAAGCGGTGCACAGTAATTGGGATTGGACTTCCGCCGTGGTCTTTAGCAGATTTGGCTGATTTCTTTGACGGTTGTGAGGCTGACTTTGGAGCTGCCTTTGCTGCCGATTGTTGAGAAGCTCGTTTCGGTAGCCGTTGTTGAGCAGGACTGGAGATATCGGATGGTCTTCCTCGCCTCCTCTTCGTCACAATGGGCGTTGGCTCGTCGAGGTCGGGAGACATGGCTGCGGGGATACTCGATCTTCCCCTACTTGGCTTCTTCTTCAACGCAGCTGCCGCTTCTTCGTCGCCGATCTCCTCTGCTTCCTCTGCTGAATGCTGAGCTGTATCTTCATCCACTCTCAAATTCATGGATTTTCTTCCACTCAGCTGCTTCAGTTTTCTGTTCCGATCTCGCGGTTGATCTGGAGAGAGCTCATCAAGCTCTCCGTCATCTTCTGGAGCAGTTTCATAGCGTGAGGATCGTTTAGCAGATGGAGCGGAATTCTTTGGTGTAGTGTCTCCTATCCTACGTTTTCTTTTTAGAGCAGGTGATGAGTTTACATGCTCCACGACTGCAGGACTACTATTCTGGAAACTATCCTGTAATCGTAAACTTTGTAGAGTAGCCTCATTGAGGCTGACGCGCATCCTATGGCCACTTCCTGGAGCATTTGCTGGACTTTCTGTGACCACTTCCGTTATAGGAGCTGTGTCCGGATTCCCTTGGCCGGGTATTTGCGGTGGTATTTCCAACTCATCTCGGTCTACCTCTTCTTCAGCCAGCCCGTTCTGAATTTCAGCTTCATGTTGATCCCCCTCATCCTCCGGTAGCGTATAAGTGTCCTGCCTTGGAACGTGCAATGACGATCTTGTAGTACGTGTGGAGGTTGAAGGAGTCTGATCACTGTTCAGCTTTCTCCTTTTAGCGGATATGTTCGCATCGTTGGCAGCGCTACGAGTCGTCACTGGGTTGCTTTCCAGGACTGTTGTACTAGGTAGAGGCCCACGCTCTGTAGTTATAGGCGCCCGTCCGCTGAGAGGTGGCGCTGCTCGGGACGTGGGTTGGGATGATACGGCTCGTTGCGCAGGCTGTGGAATATCTGATATCGTTGGAAAAGTGAGGCCAAAGTCTACATCTTTGACCTGACGTCTCCTATTGCGCGAATGGCAATCAGTAAATGGGCCTCGCGGGGTTATGAAAGAACTCACTGAGCACCGCGCAGACGCTGCTGCATGCGTTCCTCACGGGCTATAAACTAGTTAGCATTACGCATAAGAATCCGGACATTTCAGAAAATATACTTGACGCCATTACGGTGAGGCGATGCGGGGAAGGGGGCTGTTGTTGCTGTTGCTGTCGCTGTCGCGTCCATCACCAGAACACGCGATAGACCACCGCGGTTCTTACTCGGGACGAGCCGGATGCTCAACCATCACATCAACGACTCCGTAGCGAGCAATTGAGATACACCTCTTATCAAATTCCCTTCTTTCTCTCTTCTCTTTCTATTAGGCGCAGCCCTCGCATATGTCCTTGGGATCGCCTTGAACAACAGTAGCTCTCTGTATTCGCTCTCTAGCTCTTGATTGGATCAAATATTCACCACGGGTGATGATACATCTTGTACAAGCGTGTTTAGCCTTTCGTGGTGCCTGTCGCAACACTGTATGCGAAATTTGATCCTGAGAATACTCTTCATAGAGGCAATTAATTCCGTCCGTCTATGAAGTCATAGAGATCGCAGCCAGAAGAAATTCTCATGAGGTGCTACTAGTCGCGCTTCGTCACAGGACTTGACAGTTTACTCGACTACGGTTACCTCTTGTCAAGACCTTATTGCCAGATAAATTTCCAGCATTCTAAATAACTGCCAAATAATTCGAGCCTACCGACAGTGGCAACATAAAGGAGCAATATATCTCTCACCAAAGTCAATCTCTCCCATTCGAATTTATCTGACATAACAAGTTGTTCTAAACCATCTCTGTTCTCCTCTCTTACCATCACACTCTTACCCAATACCATTCTGATATGTTTTCCAGCAATGGCCAATGTAATCTCTAAATGCATCGCCCCTGTTGGGGCAAAATCGAAGAAGAAAGATCAAAATCGGTTTCCATCTCTAGCTCCACATCCATGAAGGCGCAAAATGGCTCTTTCCTAGACACTCAAGCTAGCGAGCCATCTATGCAAGATGCTCGCAGTGACAAGTCACAGGCTCCTGTGAAACCGGTCGACCTCTTCGTCAACGGCGAGCGAGACCTTAGATCTTTTGTCTTGAAAGAGTATGATGCTCATCAATAGGCAGCAATGAAGAGCCATGGTGAGGCATTGAAGGAGATTGTGAGAATGGTTGGCTAAGATTAGGTAGTCTCCTTTGCCTTAAAGGACTGTCCTGAAGTGAACTTATTTGAGCGATATACAGTATTGTGCTTGTGAAAAAGGAGAGGCATTCGAATAAATATTTTCAATCTTGCAATAGTCAAGAGGAATTAAGCGCACAAGCCTAGAGGAACTTGATAAGGGGAGCAATTGGTATATTTCCACATTTCGTAAGAACTGTATACAGTACGGTTGAAATTTTAGACGCACCAACGCCTTCTATCCTTTTGTACACCTATATTACAGGATACATAATATTGTAGTATTGTAATTCTCATGCCTCATGTCATTTGTTGAGGCTCACCCATAACATGATCGCTAATTCCCAATCAATGCGTTGCTAATAAAAGTACATTATTTGAAATTCCTGTTGGCAATCCTGTCATATTGGCAAGGCCTCCGAAAGTCCGAAAAGGTGAAAAGAGCGCTAGTCCTGAGACTGCTCTTCGGAAATAATGAATTGCATATGATATTTTAGAAGCTCGCTGTTGGAAACCTGACCTGGCGATTTTACCAGGAGATCTCTGCCCAATTTATCTTTCGGGAATGCGATTACATCCTTGACGCTATTCTGGCCTGTCATGACAGCAATAAGACGATCGAAACCTATTGCCAGGCCAGCGTGAGGAGGACAGCCGGCCTGAAGAGCCTTGAAAAGATGAGCAAATGAACCCAGGCGATTTTGATTCATCTGGAACGGGTCAGTATTTGATTTACACAAAAGGGCAGACATCATACCTTCAGGATATCTCTCATAATAAATTGTTGCATTTCAGAACTGTGGATGCGTCGGCTTCCACCACCAAGCTCCACGCCATTGAGAACAAGATCATAATGGTCTGCTATAGCGCTGAGCGGATCGGTCAATAACAAGTCAACATCGGCAGCCGATTTTGGTGCCGTGAATGGATGATGTGTTGCGGAGAATCCTGATGTTCCTTGATCATTTGGACCATCAGTATCGTTTGGCGTAAACATTGGAAAGTCAGTGACCCAGAGGAACCGGTCCTGGGGATCAAGCTGAGCTATCCCTGCTTCTGTCGCGGCAATATAAAGAGCACGACGAAGCTTCCCTAACTGTGTTGAGCTTCCAGAGATCGGAGCATTTGAACGAGCTTGAACAAATAAAACATCGCCCTCGCCAAGAGGGGTGTCGGTCGAATTTGGCGAGGTAGTAGCAGTTCGATATAAAGCTTCTAACTTTTCGGCGGATTCGAAGCCAAAAGCTTGCAATCCACCAATTGGCGTTGTTTGATCATAGATGAATACCCCAGGCGCGCCATCTGGATTACTTCGAAAGTCTCCACCCTCTGTGGAATCCATGAAAGTCGAAATAAAACTTTTTAGAATGTTCGAATCGCCACTTAATCGGACTTTCCATGCCTCGATTATAGGGTCCTTTAAGTCAGTGAGCATGCTGCGCAGGTTGTTGGGAACTATATGATCCAGCCGATGGATCTGACCTTGTAAGTGCAAGTTCAAGAGATAAGAATGGTCGTCTTACTGAGCCTGGAATACGCAAATCTGGCTTATCTGAGCCATACCTCGCCATGGCTTCACTGTATCGGATCCGACTGAAGGTTGGAGCAGGGGTATGTTCTGAAAATTCAAGCCAGAGTGCCTTCATCAATTCCTCAACTCTATTCATAACATCTTCTCCATCTGCCCATGCCATTTCTAGATCGAGCTGCCAACAGGTTAGATGTCTTTGGCTCATTTGAGTTCAAGATTTACCTGAGTGAATTCCGGTTGTCGATCCGCTCTGTGATCTTCGTCTCTAAAGCATTTGGCAAATTGCATATACCTGTGGATACCGCTTGCCATCAAAAGCTGTTTATACTGCTGAGGGCTCTGAGGTAGACTGTATGCATATCCTCTTATTCTTGTAGGAACAAGAAACTCTCTTGCTCCTTCTGGAGTTGATTTGAAGAGAATTGGAGTTTCAACTTCTGTAAAATCTTGTAGGCTCTGCCTAGCAAATGCAGCTACCTTCGACCTGAATTCTAACCGTCGCTTTAGTGTTGTGTCAAAACGTATCTGTAAGTGCCTATCTTCAGCAGTATGATATGCAAAGTCCTTCGGGAAAGTGTTTATGCATTTAATATCCTGCAAACGCAATTCGAGTTGATTTAGGAACAAATGGCCTTCATTCGCTTGCAATTGAACTTCTCCTTGATTCTTAGGTGCTTTCGGCTCCATCTTCAAAGCTAATGTCCCCGTTACATTAACGGCGCTGTTGACTGAGGTGGCACGCAAGTCTCGCAAGGCGTCTCCGCTAATGTCTGAACGTGCAAACAATTGAAGTTTCTGTGAGATACCTTCTCCATAAAAGTCTGCGAATGCCATTTTCGAGCCTGCGTCCCTCCGGTTCCCGAGAAACCCAGCAATTATGAATTGTTTGCCCAACAGCTCGTGAGAGATTTCCGTTTGGAGTTTGAGGTTTGGTTTTGGAACTTGGACTGTACCACGATATCAGCGTCGACGTTTAAAACGAGGTAAATGGCATACATGACCGTTTATATTCATGCCAGAATCCATCTTCCCCTTCCTTCATCGTCGTCTCCTCTACTACCTGCTTTGGCCTGACATTGTTGAAACACCTTGAAGGCGCTCTGCGGAACTGACGGAACCCTTGGCTGGTACAACACGGCCTCTGAAGATACCTTAAACCTGAAACTTCCCAGGCTTGCCGCATACGACCTAAAATGAGCGACATTGTTTATGAAGTCATAGTGTGATAGCTGTTGGTAGTCAAACATTATTTGGAGCTGTCTATTTTCGGTTAGCGCCGTGATTTTTTTCCGAGTGCCTATATATTTCTCCTGCGCACTGATAGATTTTCTTCTCTCCTCATCCTTCCAAGTTTTAAACAAGTATGTACCAATATTCTCATCACTCCTTGCTGACTTCTACTGACACATGGTCTTTGAAGATGATGAAAAGCCAGCGTGTTTTATATGACTACGATTCCGGCTTCTCGAGCTCTTGGACTCTCCCTTCACTGGGCTTAAGTGGTCTGTCTGTAAGAGGAGATTTGGGAGAGTGAAATAAGCGTTCGACGCATCCACCTTGTTACTTTAACGAACGCGATGAAGGCATCTCTGAACAATAAAACTTGGAAGGCTACTATGGAGGGATCTACTGAGTAGATCTTTGGTCCTCTCTCATCTTCATAGCACTGTCAAGCCCTAGACCATATGAAAATTAGCGATCTTTTCAAGCGCTAGTTCTATACATGAAGGAATCACTAGTCTGTGACTTTTGCTGGCGGATGCTATACATATTTCTATCCTGAAATTATTTGTGTCTAGGGCTGGCTTAAGGTATGAGGATATAGCGAGTGCTATCATCTATTACAGCTGTGGAAGAGGGACCAAAAGTGCCGGGCATGGCCCACGCGGTGCCGAATAGAGAGGTAGGTATCGATGCTACTGCCCCTGCATTTATTTAGTTTTTATCTATTTGGAAGGTCTGGGCGAATAAATAACTGATGTCTACCTCTATCCATAATTTTCAGTTCATGAATGCTTACCCTTGAGACGATTCAATTCGCTAAGTCAAATATAGCCGGCTGACTGACGGTATGTGCCAGCACAGCCGCCACATGGACAAGGAACAACATGAGCTGCAATAATACCCTCTGTCGCTCTCTTGTGATGTAGAACACTGAACATGCCAACTGTCAGTCCCAGTGATGATCACCAAGATATCCCCACTCGGGAAATAAGTAGTTCACCCAGTTTGACATCGGCGTGCTGTGTCAGCTGCAGGGGCCATCCGTGTTACCCTTGAAGCGAAATCGTCACCATAACTTGGCTGCGACGAGGCAATCTCCAGGTAAACATTGCGCCAACCTCCAGGCTCCGCCCTTGAACGCACCCGCGAGCGGTTTGAAGAACCTGTATACCTATCCCTTGGTACCTGGTGTCGGCCAATTCTCCGCGTGTCTCGGGAACCGGCGTGAGGGTTTAGTCACCCGCTCGTTGGCCACACAACTGCCGTCGCGCTGTCCAGCCGGCAAATCTGCGCTCGAGATGGCCAGTTCTTTTGAGAAGTCTGTGAAGGGTGCTACAAAGATAAAGGTAAACGGAGGCTTTTGTCACACTTACGCAGTCGTGCACGCCACTGCTCTAAGTACAGTCTGCTAACATTTGCCATGTCTAGGCCGCACCTCCAAAATCCAAGTATGAACGCTGCGACCCCTACCGAAGAGGCCCAGGAATCCAGCTGACTGTTTTCGTTACATAGATATATTGAGCATATCCTTATAGCGACCCATTCTGGAGAAGCAGGGGTTGCCGAAGTCTTCCGGGCGTTGCAGAACAGGCTTAGGGATTCAACATGGACGGTAGTGTTCAAGAGTTTGATTACGGTGCATTTGATGATCAGAGAAGGGTCCGCTGACGTGACATTGGCATATCTTTCGAGGCATCGAAATATGCTTGCTATAAGTACCTTCTCCGATGGTGAGTGAGAGTCTTTACGGGCTATTGCTCTACAGAAGCAGTCAACAGTAATGAGATATATCATGAAAGCTATGCTAACGTGATTATAACAAAGTTCAAACGCAGGGCCGGAATATTCGCCACTATACTAATTACCTGAGCGAAAGAGCTCGTGCCTATCGAGACGCTAAGTGCGACTTTGTTCGCGGTGGAGACAGGCGTCTAGAGAAGATGAGCGTGGATAAGGGCCTGCTTCGCGAGACGGAGATTGTGCAGCACCAGATTACAGCTCTGTTGAAATGCGATGTAAGTTTGTAGCATATTGAGAAGGATTTTCTGCTCATTACATCAGGTCCTGGACAACGAACCCGAAAACGAGATCACTATCACTGTATTTCGAATGCTTGTCTTGGATCTTCTGGCTATGTTCCATGTTATGAACCAAGCCATGATCAACATCCTAGGTAAGTTTTCATTTGATCAGTTAGGTGATAATTCTAAACCTCCTAGGCCACTTCTTCGAAATGTCAAAACCAGATGCGGAACGGGCGATGGAGATATACAAAAATTTTACGAGACAGACGGATTTTGTCGTTGGGTATCTTAATACCGCTCGACAATATGAACACCAAACACGAGTCGAGGTACCCAAGTTAAAGCATGCTCCAGTCAACCTTGGAAAGCAGCTAGAGGACTACTTGATGGACCCTGATTTTGAGATCAACAGGAGACAGTATCTGGCGGAACAGGAGTCGAAGAAAGGCAGAGGGGCGAATGGTTCGAGTAAACTTCTCATATCGAAGAGCGACACAGATTCGAAAGTCGCATCTGGAAGAGGAGCCTCAGACTCAAAAGCGTCAACGTCCAAACCAAGTCAACCTGCAAAAGGGCCTGCTCCAGATTTGATTGACTTTTTCGATTCCATCGAGCAGAACCAACAACCAATGGCAACTCAGCCAGGAATGCAGCAACAAGCGCCCCTTCAATTCGGCTCTGGTGTCCCTCTTCAATCACCACCACTCCAGCAGAATGGGTTCGTTTCTCAACAATCAGCTTATCAAAGTCCAAATCCGTTCCAGCAGCAGCATCCATTTAATACTGGGTTCACTGCACCCCAACAACCTCAACAAATCCAGCCAAATTTCACTAGCACCAGCTTTGGGGGCTACACTCCTCAACCATCGTTCCAGCCGGGAGCCCTCTCCTCCATTCCGCAAGATTCGACAGCGTCTTTCTTACAGCAGCCACAACAACTTGGAACAATGCAAACTGGTGCGCCCCAAGCAACCAACCCCTTCCGCCAATCAATGATGGTAACTCAAACCGGTACCGTTGGGGCACCTTTTTCGCCTCCCATAAGCCAACCATCAACAAACCCCTTCGCAAAATCGACACCTCAAGTTAGCCAACCTTTCAGCCAACCGTCTGACCAGCAATTTCAACATACGCAATACGCATACACATCTCCCTTGCCACAAGTAGGATTTCAGCAGCAACAGCACCTTGAGCAGCAAGGCACAGCTCTGCAATCAATGACCACAGGCACAAACCCATTTGCTAAGAGTACTGGGGCCCCTCAACGCCCACAGACGAGTGGCGGTCTTGCACCTCAGCCTACAGGTAGTACAAACCCGTTCCGGCAAAGCCAGTTCGTGAATACTGCCACGGGACAAGGTTGGCAGCATATGCAGCAACCCATCGGTGGCGGCCTGGACAGTCTGGGGGCAATTCCAGTCTTCCCAAGGCCCGCACAACAACAGCCGTGGCAGCAATAACATAAATGTATTGGTAGTTTGCATTCGACTTGTCAGGGACAATGACTAAGCAGGGCGTTTGGAGACGTGATTCTCATATCTGAAGCGGGAATTCGAAGAGCATAAATGGTTCTCAATATGTTACAGGGAGTCTGCGGACGTGGTAGTTAATCCGCTAATGATAACAGCCTTCTCCAGAAGCAATTATGCGGCCCATCCCCTGTGATGATTTCTAAGTTAATCTCCCTAACTCCTTAAACTTCCAATCCCGCTATGCAAAGTGAAATCTCCGTGCACCACGATCCACATGCTTAGAAGACATCATCTAATTCCATATTACGCTCGAATTTCGTTTTACTCACAGCCGCTTGCACTGCAGCTGCAGTCTCCACAGCAGGAGCCACGACCGCTTGTGGCTGTTGATTTCGATCCGTGACCTCGTCCTCGATAAAGACGCCTAAACCAGAAAATGCTTCGAACATGGTTCGAGCGTAGTACTCCTGAAGACTATATCCTCCAGCCATATGCCGTGTATCCTTCTTTGCACCTCCTAACCATTCGTTCTCGTAGTGGTCTTGCAGAACATACCTGGCGGGCGTAAGGTCCAAACCTCCAAATGGATCGTATGGTTTCTCTGGTGCGGGAGCTTCTTTCTTCTTGAGCCCTCTGATCGTAAGGCCAGCATCCATGGCGCTTCCATTGCTTTGGATTGGAATATCTTTCAAAGCCCTCCTGGCGCTTGTCTTCTTCAGGATAATCTTCTGCGCCTGGGCAGCAATGGTATTCGCGTCAACGTCCTCATTTGCCAGCCGGTCCAAGACGCTCTGCCTAGTCTTTAGCATGTCGGCTTTCTCTTCTTCTTCCTCCCTCAGAACCGCCAATCTTCTTTGCCTAGCAGCTTCTCGCTCTGCCTTCTCTCTCCTCCTCTCTAATTCTCCCTCCTCTAGACCAACCCTCGTGTTCTCCTCGATGACTCCTTTGTTTGCCTCCTTGTACATCCTCAGCTTCTCTTCTGCTATGGTTCTGGTCTTGACATCGCCTTCTACAATATCAAAAACGAGCCCTTCGACCTCCTCCAAATAGTTGTTCCAGTCCAACAACGTCTCAAACTCGTCGTGTCTCCGATTGAAGACTGCCCCGACCCGTTTCCTAACGTCGACCTCCCTCTCAATCGCGAGATCCGCAAAGAAGGCTTTGTGGAAACCTCTCTTCCGAAGTGTCTTCCCACAGTGCGGCACGGGACACGGTGCGGGTCCAGAGGTGAATATCCTGTCCACGCAGGTCGAACACATCTTGTGGTAGCATTCTGGGTTGATGAGGAATTGGAGGGACGGATTCAGATACCGGTTTGACTTGCAGACCGGGCAGATGTCATCCGAAGGGTTGTCCACGAGCTTGGAGACCCCGTTGCGAAACATTTTGCCACAGGTCGTTGTAATGACCTGGAGGTGGTGGCGTGGATAAAGGGACGTGAGACTGGAGACAAGGCTGTTATCGTGGAGAAGCGCGCTAAATTTTAGTGGCTGAATTTCAAAGCCTCGTCAAGCCAAGAAACCTCCCAACCATCCCATCGAGTGAACATTGGTATCTTTGGTGGAAATCTTGAAGATGGCAGAGGCTGGTAAAGGTAAGATGAAGGCTTATGTCCTGATTGTATTTTTACTCTGCTTTGTATCGCATACTTTCGTCATAATCTAGCATGCCACACTACATGTCCATTCCCTCATCGTCGAAGCTTCTAGGAGCAAATTCAACCCCTCTCTTCTTACGGCTCACTAACAATATACTCTAGAAATCGCTGCATCAACCAACGCAGACCCTACCCCTGAGGAAGAAGCAGCAGCTCGCACAAAAGAAGCAGCAGAGCAGGCTGCTCTTCCTTACAAATGGACTCAAACAATCGGCGACTTGGACATCACGGCTGATGTGGCGGGCAACCTTAAAGGAAGGGACTTGAATGTCGATATCAAGAAGAAGAAGCTGCTTGTAGGAGTGAAGGGACAGCAGCCTATTGTAGATGTTTGTCCTCTCTCATTTAACCCATTCCTCTTCTACTTCACACGTTCTTCTGTTAACACCTTACGAATCATAGGGTGATCTCCCCTACGAGATCCGAGTCGACGAGTCTACATGGACTCTCATCACTTCTCCCTCTGGGTCAAAGGTCATCGAGGTACATCTCGACAAAGTAAATAAAATGGAATGGTGGGCCCATGTTGTCACATCGGCGCCAAAGATTGATGTGACCAAGATCCAACCAGAGAATAGCACTTTGAGTGACCTGGATGGAGAGACCAGAGGCATGGTTGAGAAGATGATGTATGACCAGAGGCAGAAGGAGATGGGCAAGCCAACTAGCGATGAGCAGAAGAAGCAAGATATGCTGAAAAAGTTCATGGATCAGGTTCGTCCTCTTCTGTTTTCACTTGAGACTATTTCAGGTCGAGAAACGATCTTTGACATGGCCCTCATGATGACAAAAGTATCATTGCTAATTTATGAGGAATAGCACCCGGAGATGGATTTCTCGAAGGCGCAGATGAACTAGGCTGAACATGAGCTATTTTGGGCAGTCATAAATCGATTATATATTAGGTCTGCAGTCAGGCATGGGTTGCTATGCTAGGTGCCATAAATCAATCTCATTCGCAAAAACGTTTGCTTGACGAGCACACTTTCTCGCGGTGTATTTACCTGTGCAATAACTGGCTCCCTCTTGCTTTGCCATTTCTCAATATGATAAGATGTGGACCGAAGCCCCGTCTAAGCCCGCTCAAAGAAGCTCGTATTTTGAATTTATTGTCATTGCTTCAACCTTGATATTGTACAATCCTCGCGCAGTAAGGATGTCAGCCCGTGACTTTTGTTTGTAGATGTTTCTATCGTCCCTCCAAGCTCTCTCGCTGTCCCATTTATCGCTTCCCAGCCAGACGGCGGGTCTGAACCTCGGACAATGCTTTGCTCCCGCTCAAGAAGGCTACCAGCCCTACAACTCCAGCTACAGGCAGCACTTGAAACAATGTCCAGTTGTAGTAGTACAGAAAGAAGATCCCTTCCATCAATACAATTGAGCCAAAGAACAAACCGTGGGAAAGTGGCGCCGCTGATAAGGCGTCTGTGAGGTGTGTGACATTGGCTCCAAGGAATATCCACTATACGTCGTCAGTGAACTGGCAACAATCACAAACCATGGAATTAAACGTACCGTTCCCAGTAAGGCAGGCACAGTAGCTAATACTGCCAACGCAAAAAAGATGCTGATGATCATTGGCCCGCTCTTCGGATCCGCTCTGAAGATATGATGGATCTCCTCCAGCTTCCCATATCGCAGTGGCTTCTCATACTTCGGCTTAGGCAGATTTGGATCGTGCTTCACATCAATGTCAAAGACATGGCTGCCATAAGGTTTGGAGGCGCCGAACGAGGCGAGGAGAAGGGTAGCTTGGAGGTTTTCCTCGGAGGAGAGGAGCTGAACAGGGAGGTCTTTTTGGGTCTATAACAAGTTGTCAGGTACATTTGCGCAGGAAAATTGAGAGGCAATACATACAACGTCTACTTTAGCTTTCCCAGTATCTTTCACGGAAAATGGGAAAGTTGCCTCGAGGCCAGATTTAGGGTCTCTGAGGAGCAGGAATGCCTGGTGCGGTTGCTTTCCCTTCCCGTCTTCAGTTGCTGTGAGAATTATTTTAAGGCCATCTGTTGCACCCAATGATACTGGAGCTTTAAGAGCGGACTTGTGTGACAGCCTGCCAACTGGTGTTAGTTACATATCTCCAAAAGATTGACAGCTTTTAAGCATATTAGTGCCACATACTTGTCCTTGAATGTATCCCCAGTTTTTGAATTGACAGAAATGGATCCCTCCACAAAACTCCATGACGAGGCTGCCTCTGTCAATCCTGCGCCAATAAGCAGAAGTGAAGGTATTACTGAGCGTAGGAATCGCATGGTTGGGTTTTCTTGTTGATGTCGGGGAGCTTGGAGCAGCCACGCGGTCAACGAGACTCATGAAAGGTGTCCAACCGATAGGGCGTCACGTGCACAATTTATAAATTGAACCTTGGAACATTGTGCCTTAAAGGTTTCAATAAATCTCTTTCACGATTCCGCCTTACATCTCTCTACTGATTTATATAAAGACGAAGAGCGTCCGTGAAATCGGGTTTCCGTGACTCATCTATCTACATAGGTACTTTCTCCCTTTTCCAACACTTCATTTCCCAATCCACTTTCAGAGACGGATACACGGCCTTCATTAAACTAGATGTGGAATTATATTTTGTACACAAAATAGCACATATTTTCCAGCGTCCGTTAAGCCCCATTATCGCATTACTCCTCTTATCGAGTCTCACCAGCGATATCTAGCTGCGACCTACTATCTGCAATGCTGGCTGGATTCCTTTGCCAAGTAAAGAGGGCGACAACTAGAGCAGCAGCCGACAGATACATGCAATTTCGCATTTGTATATTGAAAGAGTTGGCAAAAACTACAGCCACTTTAACTTGCTGACTTGGATCTAAGTCAAATATCGTAGTTATAGACTGTTGCAGTTGTAACAGTTGTTTTGGGCTCAGCGTTCCAGAGAGGTCTGCTGCGATATTATGGTTGAATATAATTGTGGCAATAGCTAGTCCGATGGTTCCGCCTAGGACCCGTGCCTGTCCGAGTGCGCCTTGTAAAGATGCTGCTAAAGGCGTAAGTTGAGGTTCTAGCCATTGCAGCTATGCTGCACATTAAAATTCTTCTCACCTATTTTATCGGGCGTATTTGAGAGTGTTGTCATCAGAACAGAGGAAGAGAACGAGATTCCTGTCCCAAATCCAAAAATAAGTTGATATACATACTGAGAAGGGCTAATGCTTGCGCTATGTGACACTGTTGATAATAGCCCACTGCCAAGCAAAACGAAGCAGGACCCAATGATGACCGAATACGACGTAAGATTCTTCCTAGATGAAAGGATGCCACCGATGGTACTACCTGTTTGATATAAGATTAGATCTTTGGAGCAAAAAAAGTTATTGTTACCAAAGGCAGAGATCCCTAACATCGGGATTAGATGTACCCCAGCCATAATTGGGTTGTCACCATTAACTATTTGAAAACGTAATGGCAAATTAATGATGACAACAAAGAAAGGGAATCCGGTGAGAAAAGTTATTCTAGCCAAAATTAGCTATTATGGAAGGCATTACATCAGCGAAGAACATACAAAAGAGCTGGCCCAGTTGGCCGTCGCAATACGGCCAAAATGGGGAATATGGGCTTCGCGTGTAATTTTGTCTTGAAGCTGAGCCAGGAAATCCAAGCAATGAAAGCGACCCAGGAAATTCCAGATATTGATAGAGCGGTGATAATAATCGAACTATTCCAATTGAATCGCAATGCTCCAGCTTCTTGAAGGGCGAAGACAAGTAAAACAGAAGCAACTAGTAAAAGGAGCGCCCCAGGGATATCTATCTGGGCAAAAATCGGGTCTCGCTTTCGAGTTTGTTCTTTGGAATGTGTCGGCCAAGCGACTGCCAAGACGGCTACCGCCATGACAGCTATAGGAGCATTGAATAGATATATCCATCTCCAGCTGGTCCTCTGTACAATTAGACCACCAAGTACAGGCCCTACGTATTGTTAATAACGACAACTTATGTAGAGATATCCAACGTACCAACGATATATGAGCAGGCAAGAGATACACCCATAAAGCTACTCATGAGTCCCCATAGCCTTTTCGGGGCAAGCTCTGGGAGTATAATGAGGGGTAGGGAAAATAAACCTGAACCCCCGATTCCCTGAATAGTGCGGAATGCGATCAGCTGCCTTAAAGATTGTGCAAGCCCGCTAGCGAGAGAGAAGCCGGCGAACAAGACCCAGCATAGAATTGCTGCTGATTTGCGACTAATAACGTCACTGAGTCGAGCAACGATGACCGAAAACCCTGTACACCGTCAGTAAGTAGTGACCTCTTAGGAAGCTGAAGGCTTACCCATATAGGAGAGTAAGTAACCTAAAACGACCCATGTTGTCTGCATAACAAAGGTCAGGACCTGCATGCTGAGATGCGGAAGCTTGAGGAGTCAAACGTACCATAATAGAGTTATTGAAATAGTGTCCAATTGAGACAAGGGCCGTCGCTGTTATAGAAGTCTCGACAGTGGATAAGAAAAGACCTAGGCACATCCTAAGTAAGCGTCAGAAGCCTGTTCTATGCGCTGACTTGCGTGATTTGAAAAGACATCTACTCACGTAAACACTATAGCAGCAAAACGCAGTCCAGAAAGTGGTGGACCAAGAACGGGAGCTTGAGCCTGGTTAGTGAGCTGGCCATCTTCCAAAACCTGCAGTTTTCGTGCCCCTGAAGAAAGTTCTGGGGAGCAGCTCCTTAGTGTAATTGAGCTCTGTGAACTCATTGTAGGAGAAGCCATCTTGACTATGAACGCCGTTTTTAAGATGGGTGTAGAAAAAGAGGCGATGAAAAGATGATGGTTACTTATTATTGATATATATGGCTGGGTTCCATCCCTTGCTTCAATAAAGTTGGAGTTTTGCCGCATCCCCTTGCCTTACGGTACTTGAACCAACATATTTGCAGGACAAGGCCTGAGGCGTGACCCACATCTTTAACTACTGGATATGTATCGCCTTTCATTCCAGACACCATATCTGGGGATGATTATTGCAACCAGGTCACAGAATTGGCTCTAGACTTAAGGCCGTCGCTCGTGCACTCGTCCTGCGCCGTATGATGGATATAAAGGGCCTCAAGCGCTTGCAAGAAGTCTCTCTCGGCGATCTCCACTAAGTGATCTGGTATTGATGTGACATGAACACGTGAGGATTAAACCATGGAACTCACCATCCGTATCTTCTGAGAGATAAGACCCAAGCTCGCGATACACAGATGTGGTGAAGTGGCTTAGTCAGCTGACACCCCACCAAACATTCCAATGCACCGGCCAACCCCGCCTGCCGGAATCCATTTGAGCTTCGGTGACGACCGCCTCTCCCAAAACCTATATAGTTGGGCCTTCCCCCATTGTCTATGGTGGGTTGCTGCCACATTCTTACATCAAAACCATTGACAGGAATTGGTTAAGGATCAATCCCCATATTAAATCTCTGCCTCGATTCACAATGCCGGCCAAGACCATGGAAACCCGGCCCCTCACTGTCCCAGCTACCTCCAAGGTAGACTTCGGCGTGGAGCTCCACCACGTCGACGTCGAGCACCTCAACGACGATACTTTTGCTACAATTCGCGACCTACTATATAAGAACCACGTTGTCGTCCTCAAAGACCAAACGGGCCTATCTCCCGAAGCTCAATATGAACTGACCCGGAGATTCGACCCAGCCGCAGTTACATACGGACATGGCAAGACACTCGATGCCAAGCGTTCTGTCCTTCACCCCGACCTCAAGACCATCCCGCACCAGCCCCAAGTTCAGGTCATTGGTAACGGGTTCTATGAGGAATATGAGGGTTTAGAGAATATTACCTTGAAGCACCCGCATCACAAAACATTTCACAAGACCAAGATCCCTGACGAGGACGATCTCAATGCTACGCGATTCTATCGTTGGCATATCGATGCCGCGCTGTATGCACTCAACCCACCCAAGGTGACCTCACTCGTAGCCGTCAATGTGCCTGCAGGCAGACGACAGACTCTCCGCTATGACGATGGAACGGGCGACGAGCTGGAAGTGCCTCTCGGCACGACGGCTTTCGTTTCCGGGCAGACAATGTACAATCTCTTGAGCGAAAAAGACAAGGAATTCGTCAGGAATGCAAAGGTTGAATACGCCCCTCACCCATATATCTGGATGTCGCCAGCACGCTCTCGCCCGGATGGATTGGGTATGGAATCAGACAACCTGGAACTTCCAGAATCGGAGCTACCTCCTATTGACAAGGCGGATATCAAGGTCCTCCCAATGTGCTGGAAGAACCCATTAACCGGCAATCTTGCACTGCAGATCCATCCCAGCGCCGTCAAGGCCATCCATCGTCCTGACGGAACTGTAATGACCGGTTTAAAAGAGGTTAGGGAGCTTATCCATCGCCTGCAGCGACCTGGTATAGCTCCTGAGCTCGTGTACGCGCATGATTGGACTGAAGGTGATTGCGTCCTCTTCAACAACCAAGGCGTCATCCACACTGTTGTAGGGGCCTTCGCTGCTGAGGAGAAAAGACTTTTCAAACAGTGCAACATGGCTAGCAGCGAAGGAGTCATGGGTCCTGATGGCAAACTCTATTAGGCCGTGTCCGGGCTAATGCGAAAAATATAAATTCCTTTGCTTTGTACAGTACGTTGCTCGGAGCATTGGGGACATTACGAACTCGGCGTTAGACGCATCTAAGCCTATCCTGGAGAGGACCTCGGCGTTAAAACGTAACTAAGCGTATACATCTAATATCCTTTGCTTGTACTATTACTAGACAGCTTAAAATAAGATCCCCGTATACAGTTTATTCGTCTCCTTATTCATATTACATGTCGTCTGCAGAGAGAATGCTAAGAAATCTGTTGTTGTATTGTGCTGCATGTTGAAAGGAAAAATTCACCTAGAACATATAGTTAATTTAAATTTAAGACAGCACATTGACAGTTTCTTATAACTCAACTATCAATTTTCAGATTAAAATCTGCCAGCAAGCCAGAAGGAGGTCACAAGAATATTATCTGCTTCGAGCCACATGAGTGCAAGATCAAAGCTCATCAATTCAGCTGGGAGACAACAGATTATGTTCCCTCTTCCCACTCCAAACCATTGTTCAATCAATTTTCTCTCTCTATCATTCTTCCACAATTCCTCTAAGATTCCTTAACGCGCTGTAAATGAGGTTATCTTCACTAACCCTCGGCGCTAGTCATCCTCTCTTGGATCTACAACGGCCAATACTCAGGCTCATGGAGGAAGGAGTGATAGGAAGGCATGATGAAGGTGAGCTGATACCTACCTTTAAAAGCACCCAGAAAATGGTAGGTGTCTCTCTTCATCCATGCACGTCTTTCAAGATAATTTGAGTATTTGATTAGTTTAGATTGATATCTTCACCTAGAATGTACCTAGGGCCGGATCCCAGCAGAGAGAGTTAGCCTATCTGAAGACTTTCCGTACAGTTAGACAATGCTGTACACACAGAAGCTGTGTCAGCTGACATGCTCTACTAGTACTTTGGGCAGGCACTCGACTTCCCAAAAGGTATTGCAGACAAGGATTGTATCCAGCCAGCTATGGACACACTTACACTTAAAAAAAATGGTGCGGACAACAGTACAGCGTGAGGTATGTATCAACGAAGAGAAACCTCGCTTTCCATTTTCCCAAGAACTTGTCAATGTTAACGATTAGTAGGAGAATTGGAGGGGTGGCCACGTCAATGCCCTTTTCTTTTTTTTTCTTCCTTTTTTTTGTTATAAAGTCAGATGAGTTAATTAATATGTTTAGTATACGTAGCAATACGTCATTGGCTGAGAGCAGAGACCTCAGACAGAGCTGTGCATAAACTTTGAGGTTTCCTGAGGGATGGCTTGGAAGTTGTGGAAGATACCCAGGGCTCTATTTGGCGCTAAACTAACCGCATTCTTCGAAATAAAAGGTAAAGCGCACAAGTTTGTTTCTACACTTAATGAGAGTCATTCCCGCATGTGCTTTGTAAAAATTTGTGGCAGTTGGTGGTGTCTCGCCCCTTTATATGCCCCCATCGTCATTGGAGATGTTCGGGCTGAAGGAAAAGTGATCACATCAGCTGAGCAATGCCGGGCCGACCGCCGGAGCGACTGCGGATACCTACATCATTGATCTGAGATCCTCCGGCCTCCCCCTCCAACTCTGCTATACTTTAAGTCTTAAACAGTGCAACCTGAACGGTCTCTGGTCGACTTAGCCTGTGCATAAGCATCGAAGTCGCATCTCCCAGGGCGGCCTCCATGGCACCAGGACGAAGGGATCATGGTGTTGCCGGCTTACCCCAAACCTCCCCTGCTTTACGCCGATGATAGAAATGCGAAACTAACCAGGTCGTCAACACTCGGGGAGCCAAAGCCACAGCTTCAGTCGCTGTCGAAACCACCGTATGGACTAGCCGCCCCTGCGACGAGGATATTGCGGCGCGTCAACAGCACCGTACTGCATCTGCGCGATGGGCTGACGGAAGAGCAACGCGCGGCAAAAGCCAAGAAGGAAGAGCGGAGACAGATCCTTACACTGCGGATGAGCAATGCGGAGACAATGGAGAAATGGCGGGCAGCAGCCAAGGAGCTAGACATCCTCGAAGGCAATGAGGAGTGGAAGTTTGATAACTCTTCAGCCGATTTCGATGCGCCGCTCATTCAGGCACGACTAGCTGAACTAGATGATGCTAGGACCAACGTCGACATCAAGAGGATGCTAGTGCAAGTGCGGACAGCCTTATCTCGGGATTTAGGTGGTATGGACAATATTCAACTGTATAGACACTCGTACGTGGGGACAAAAGATTTGATCGAGCGATATATTGATTCAACGCTGGCTACAATCGGGGCTCTTGTTGAGGCAAGCAAGCACCCTCTACCAGATGGAATAGAAACAAAAGACATACTAGAGCAGGTTGTATATGCGAGACAGGCCTTTGGAAGGAGTGCCTTGTCATTGAGTGGCGGGGCCACATTCGGCATGAACCATGTTGGAGTGCTGAAGGCACTGTTCGAGGAGAAACTGCTTCCACGCATCATATCTGGGGCGTCCGCTGGTAGTATTGTCTGCGCTGTCTTGTGCACGAGAACAGACGAAGAAATCCCAGAACTTCTCAAGCAATTTCCTTACGGCGATCTCACGGTATTCGAGGAAGAGGGCAAAGAGGACTCGATTCTCGACAGGATACGACGACTTCTAACTGAAGGAGCCTGGATTGATATCAAGCACCTCATCCGAGTCATGCGGGGAATACTAGGCGATATGACTTTTCAGGAGGCATACAATCGAACGCGTCGCATCCTTAACATCTGCGTCTCCTCAGCCTCTATTTACGAGCTTCCTCGACTCCTCAACTACATTACCTCCCCAAATGTCATGATTTGGTCTGCTGTGGCAGCCTCTTGCTCTGTGCCTGTTCTCTTCTCGGCTGCCCAGCTGCTCGTCAAGAACCCTATCACAGGCGAAAATACACCGTGGAATCCAACACCACAGCGATGGATTGATGGAAGTGTCGACAATGACCTCCCTATGACTCGATTAGCCGAAATGTTCAACGTGAACCACTTCATTGTTTCACAAGTAAATCCTCATGTGGTTCCTTTTCTTGCCAAGGAGGAACAGAGCTCAAGGACGAGCTCTCAAACTGACGGTGATTCTGGCTCCGGCTGGGTCTATACCCTTACGAATTTAGCCAAGCATGAAGCACTGCATCGTATGCACATACTTGCCGAACTAGGTATATTCCCCAACCTCGTTACGAAGACTAGATCTATTCTGAGCCAGAAATACTCGGGAGACATTACCATATTGCCCGACATCTCGTATAGAGATATGTCAAGTTTACTCACAAATCCAACTTCCGAATTCATGCTCCAAGCGTGCCTTTCGGGAGAGCGAGCGACTTGGCCAAGGCTAAGCAGGATAAGGAACCGCTGTGCAGTAGAGTTGCAATTAGATGCTGCGGTGCAGATTCTTCGAACAAGAGTAGTGTTCAGTCCCAGCCAGGTCGATTTGCGACGTATGACGACGCTGAATAATACCCGACCAGCAAAGAAAGAAGGCAAAAGACGAAGGGATAGTGGGAGCAATATTAGAGAACGCACAAACAATGGGAGAGAGAGCAGTCCAGCCAATTATAAGAGTGGTGGCAGACCACCACTTCGAACCGCCAGTTCCCACTGGACGGTAAGGCAGCACATGCTATCTCTCGCCCCTCCAGGCTTTACATCTTCGCCGGCTTTGCCTCTCAATGACGAACCTCCAAATAACAGGCTTCAGCTTCCAGATACCTCTTCAGCCGGCGAAACAATCTTCTCTCCACCAAGCTCTGATGCAGATATTGACTCGCGTACCGATGATAGTAGTCCTGATCCTGATATTACTGAGCAAATTGCGGTGGGTTTGGGTATACCGCATCTGAACACAAGGATTAAAAGCGAGGCCGCCTTTGATTTATTTTCCAGAACGCAGCCTATTACACCTGCTTCGGATCATGTCCTGGCAACTTCACCCCTTATGGCCATGGCTGGGACTTTTAATCCTAGTACGATGTCAAACCCTACCATGTAGAGAGGTCGAATTTTCAACCCGGAAACCTACTGACCACTCCTAATCTAATATGCTTTTCCAAAGCAATAAGAGAAGAGTGGGATGTCTCGTCTTGAGACGTCGATAAGACCCTGCATTCTACCCAAGATGTTATGATTTCTTTCGTTTATGATGCATAAATACATTCGATACAGCCCAGATAGGCAACGGGCAAGGGGACAAGAAGGTCGGTGCACGGGTTCGGCGTTTGATTGCATATTTTGGAAGCTGCATGAGCATTGGAACGCGTTATACCTGAACTGAGGTTTGCATGATTCATACAAAGAGATTCGTCGGTATCACGAGTTAGACAGATCCAGTTCAATATCAATCACATTTAATTATAACTCGTAAGCCTTCTATATCAGCTTATCTTCTTGGAAAGGATAGCTTCTAAGTGGAGAGACTATTCACCGAGTCCAAAGAGAGCTTCTCTATAAGGCAAGTATGGCTATCCTTTTCGCATAGAGGTAGTTCCTCCCGTTTAGTCGAGCATACATGTCTTATATTTCTTGCCTTAATCCTACCAACTCTCGATCATAAGCTATAGTTTTCACTGCAATTCCTCTGCCGCTTTATCAAATAGTTCGCATAGTTTTGTTCCATATTCCCCGGTACACAACATGAATTGGAACAAAGGGCCAAATGGTGGTTCATTAGGCTAAAGTGTTTCTTATATATACTGCTACATTAAGACTCCTCTGATTTTATCTTAATCATTCTTTCCATTCTGAATTTAATGCCTCACAATTCAAGTGAAAGTCAAGGAAAACTTCTTCTGCCCTTCAGCCGCCTCAATTTTCTTTCAAAAATCAGCAACATGTTTCTCAATAAAAAGTGAATAGAAATATTTGGATATACTTGCAGGATAAAGACAATAGATGTCGGTGGAGTTCTTGAAGCAGCCTTGGGTAAGCGATCTGACGAGGTCAGAATGAGCTGCATTGTATACCTCCACTCCCATCTCCTCTTCGGTATAGTCGCAGACCTGGCCTTCGAAGTTGTCTCGCAGTTACCACTTCGACGAGACGAATCCTCCCCCCAGTACTTGGTATACTCCTTGTCGCGAACCTGAAAGATATTCAAGTATATGGCATATGGAATAAGGCATACGTAACTTTGACGAGCTTACTGTTTGTCTCTGAGGTATTAACTGCATTACATGGACACCTACTAGTTGAGAAAGGTTCAAGTTTGAGCATATGCTAGTAAACTTAGTAGTAGCATGCCGGGACACTGGTTTGATTATTTTCTGCTAATAATAAGGGATGAAGTTGAGAATGTATATTTTAAAACAAATCCAAGAATATTTAGCGACTCGTTCTTTCGCCGTAGTCAATACAGTGGTCCCCCGAGCCTAGAAATGGACAAGACATGGGCACGCTTTGCAGATACCGGCAGTCGTAAGTGTCATATTGCTCTTCAAACTACAACTACTTACATATTATATATTATTAATGCCGCACCCTCAGCATTCATCTCTGTCTTAAGAGGCAGACGCTTAGATTTGGACAACGTACTCGCTCGACACAGCTGTCCAAATAAACGCTGAGGATTCAAAAGGATATTTAGCTAGCTTGGAGGTGTTTCAATTACTTATATTGTCTAGTATGCCTTTGTCATTCCTCTAGCATTTGCGGATCCAACCAAGACCGTAGAATTATTGGAAGTTTATCTACATGAATTACTATAAAGAGACGGATCCAGAATGGGCCGAAAAGAAGTTGCTGAGAGAACGTGCCGGTATGCCATGATAAGGGTTTCTTTTATTGTTATTTGTACTAACACATGATGCAAGTCACTGCATTAATATGTTGCGCGAGATTTTGATGTGCCAGAGCAGTACCAACTTGATTATTTATCACTGGGTGAAGGGGTACTTGGCGCCAGCACCTGATTTCAGCACTATCTTAAGTCTGCTGGTTCTATAAGCTTCTTTTCAGGATTCAATTTCTGAAGCTGGAATAGCATATGTGTCGCGAACCCGAAGACGTTTTGAGATGCAGCAAAGAAAATGAGATGCATCCAACCCAAAATATTAACAGGGACGGACCAGTGTCGGAGTTACATGAAATATGTTGACTTTCATACTTTGGTCTTCGATCATGTTGTAAATGGATGCCCAGATAGCAAGGGAGAAATGTCTTCATCACTGCCAAATACCAAGCCCACGGTGATATCTCCGTTGATGATGTCCAGCAAATTGCATGAGCTGGGTATCAACACTATACACAATTTAGACGCTTTGTAGTTTTAATTCTTGCATTATATTCATTTCGTATCATTTCATTCTCTTTGTTCACTCGTAGTTCACAAACCAATTGGAATAAGTAGCAAGATTTTCCTGCCCAGGGTACGCCTTTTTTCCCTTAGTGAGATGGTGTCTGTAAAGCATTTAATATGGAAGATCTACATGAATGCTCTTTATATGATGTGCGAAGGCCGTCCAAATACTAGTGGGCATCATATCAATGCATTATTTTTCCTTAGATTTTCATTCTGTCTTATTACATGATTTCACTGGCAAATTTGGATCTCGACCTGATCTTCGGCCCATAGAAGACAAGGACCCATGGGACAATAGTCAATAAGGCCCCAATACCAGCCAATAAACTTGCTGCTCCTTGAAATGTCAAGTTGTTAAACAGTGCTGCTGTAACCAACGGAAACACCCCACCCAACATGTTACGACAAAAACTCTGTGCTGCAAGAGCAGAGGAGGCGTAGCGATGGTAAACATCGGCAAAGTAGTTGAACGTGGCAAGGTAGACAGAAAATATACCCATAGTTGAACATGACACCGCCAGCGTAGGGACTATCCAAGGAATAGAGGGAAATTGGGTCCAACCAAACCAGAAAAGGCCAATAGGAAGAAGGGTGGATTCGATACACGCAAAATATAGGCGGGCTTCAGGAGAGGAGAGGTCGATCCACTTCATTAATCCCGACCTTACTTCAAGGGATTTGGTGGAACAGGTCATATAATTATAGAGCCATCGATCCTGGTAAATTGAAAGTATAGTAGAGAGTGTAGCGCCAATAGACATAGCCGAAAATACAGCACCGCCTTCTTGAATGTTAAAGTGGTAGGATCGTTGGTATACAATTGGGATTGAACCAAAAGTCAGGTAAAGAATGGCCCAGGCGAATGAGACCCACAGAGAGAAAAAGAAGACAACCGGCTCGGTGGTCAAAAGATGGAATGGCCGATATACTGATATCCCTATCATTCGAGATAAAGATGCACGCTCCTCGTCAGATTTTACCTTCCATCGCATGCGCTGAGACTCTGTCTTCTCAGACCCGGGAGACACAGGCATATCGAATCCTACATGACCGGCTTCCTCGCAAGCTTCAATCCATCGATTTAGTGCCCGGGCCTTTCGAGATAGGAGAATACTGCCCCGCGTTTCCTTGAAAAATAAAGCAACAGCCGCAATGAGGATCCCACAAGTGATGACTTGTAACCAGAATACCCATCTCCAGTTCGTATTCTGCGCAATGAAGCCCGAGACGAGAGGCCCCAAGCCTGTCCCAAACAGCGCTGCTCCAGAAAATAACGCCATTGGCGTGTTGCGGTCTTTGGCATGATACAGGTCGCTCACTACGCCTCCAACCATGGTTGAAAATACAGAACTCCCACATCCGGTGAAAAATCGGGCCACCAGCATTCCAGGATAAGAACGTGTGACAGCGCAGCAGATTTGACAGATCCAATACAATACCCCCGCCCCGACAAAAACTGGATACCGTCCATTAATTTCGGAAAATGGAGCAAGTACCATGGGAGCAATTGCAAATCCACAGCAAAAGGTGGTGATGCCGACAAATACTGCTACTTCACTCACGTTCCACTCGACAGTCATTTGATGGGCGGCCGGAGCATAGGAACCAGCAGTGTAGGCAGTGGTCATAGTTGCAACGCAAGAAAGGTACATAATGACATTCTTGCGAGTGCTGGGCCATTCGAAGGGTGATGCATAGATCGTGAGATCGGGTTGCGCTGGACATGAAACCCCGCTTTGATTGCTGGAGACATGTCTCGATGGGATCGGAAGTGATGTCTCGAAGGTTAGATAATGGTATGTAATGGGAGACGCTCCGTCCGGGAAGGCGAACGGAGAGAGGTTCTCATCTCCATAGCCACTTCCATCTTCCTTGTCTTTCAGGGCAATGACTGCGGTCTGCTCGGAAGCGGAGACTGGAGATATCCCCGCAGGCGAGTCTTCTCGGCCTTTCATTACGACAGCGCTTGATATAAGCAAACAAAATATAGCAAATATAAAAGCACTGCCGCTCTGGAATATGGAGCAAGAATATGAAGAGAAGAAAGGATTTGACTGAGAGGAAGGTGGGGAAGAAGAAACAGAGAGGATTAAGAAGGTTTTATTCCCTACTATTTCCAGGCTAGAGATTCGGTATGTAACCATGATTGGCTCGACGTTGACTTCTGCGCGGCTCTAACAGGATCGAAGCGCCTGAAAGGTTTATTCCCGCGTATTTATGTGTAGAGAACGATCAACTAAAGGCTTGACATCTTGACAAGTGGGTTGAGGAAAGAGCAGAGAGTTGAGGGGCGAACAGCCTCTGAAATGTACCTCATGAAAGAGGGAAAATCTATTACCATGGCAAGGGCGTGAGGGCATACCTGGAAGTAAGAATTATGGATACGGCTGGCGAATTGCCCGTGTACACGAAGGTGGCGATGGAGGTGGAGATGGATTGCTTTGAGAATGCTACAAAAAGATCCACCTTGAAAGGGGGTGATGAGAGTAATCGTCGCCTTATACATAGGGCCAAAAATCCACGTGATTATTTGATGCCCTATACGTGAGGCATGAAGAGGAGCGGGTGCGCACCTCCGGCCGCTCGCGCTAGAGGCCCCAGAACATGTCAGAACCCCTACAATAATATATAATAGTAATAATAATACAATCAATAAGGATCGTTGTCGTACAAGATACCCATACAGCCTGACCTCCTCGCGCACGTAAAGTGCCGCAGCCAGATGTCAACAGCGACGCCTCTCGACCGATTCCCACTGCCTAACTGCCGCGGACGCACAATGGCTCACTGCTAAAGCCCCTCCTCAGCTGATATCCAGGAGATTGGGCGGGAACGGAGACGTGAGAACGCCCTCTCTGTCCTTCCGCCCGTTCGCATACCAGAGCCACGCTCTGACACGTCCGAGCAAACCCAAGCGACAAGGGAGCCCTCTGGCTTCTTGGACTCCTTTTTTGCTCATTTTGTTGTACGGACCCGTGAGCCGCTGTCCCGCACAACCCCCTCCGGCAGCCAGCCCCATACCTGGTGCGGGCAGGTCACCAGCATTGTCATTATTACAATCACAGGAACGCTTAGATACGAAATACAGGCATAGTGAACGACGCAAGAGGCGTTACTTCGGACCTACGCTCAAAGAGACGGAGGTTCCCATCTCGTAGGTGTGGTGGCGCACCAAACTGGAGTTTGTGCGTTTCATAGGTCAACTCGTGGAGGCAACCAAACACAATAAATCCAGACCTCCAAACTTATCGCTTATCCACGCCCTCGTGCCCACAGAGTAGCGCTTGCGCTTGCCCTCCGTTCCTGCCCGGGCAGGTTTGGTTCGGGGAACTGTGTGCGTCTGTGCGATAGCCGATCGTCATTGAGTGCTTCTGCCTGCCTGAGCAAGACCACTCCCGAGACCCTGGCTCCTGGAGGAGACGACCTCAGAACAGGTTGTCAACCGTCTGACTAGCACCTGCAACATAGTACATCGGGGCCACACGGCGTTGTCGTACGAGAAGGGTTCAGGCGATCCCAGGTAAGAACCCTTAGTGTGCCACCCCTCCGCAGCTCACCTAGCCGCGATATATAAAAACCCAGCCTAGTCGTCCATGTCCTCAAGTGCGGACAGCCTGGTCTTACTGTCCCAAGGATGAATGATCATGTCAGAAGAGCTAATACCATGTCCACCAGACTCTCTCGTTTCCAAACCCGCTCGGGTCCTCGGGACCACAGACAGCTCTACTCCTCCACCGAAGGCCGATCTTGCTGGTGGCGTGCGGAGAAGCATATTGAGATTGAGCTCAGTGCCTTCGATCCGACGTAAGACATCTGATATTGAGACGAGCGAACGTGCGGCCACTGCAACTCCTGATCTTGCCTCTGTCGGCGGGATTCCCGGGCGTATTGACCAGCGTCCTGGACATTCTAGAAGCTACAGTGCCTTAAATTACAACAAGCCTTTGCCAAAGACTCCCATTTCGCCAACACTCGAGCAGTTACTTCAAATACAGTTTCGCCCTCTTGAAACGCAGGCTTCCCCCCCCGCCATGTCACGATCTGCCAGGAGCGGCAGCCGTACTAGCACAATGGATTCATCTACATCTGGGCCCGCTACACAAATGTATATAGGTGGATATAAACCAGTTGACATGACAGGTAGCCAAAGCAGCATTGCAAGCTCAAGTCGGACAGAAGAGGAGGATGCGCGGGATATCTTGACACCAAAAAGTAATGGGCCTCCTTCAGCAGCACCATCTCCTGCCCAGCCACGCCCATCGGTGAGCTCAATGGGCACTCCTCAAGGCTCTTCGACTCATCTTTCCGGGCTCATGTGCAATGTACACCGCACCACAGGCCGCGAACCCCATCCTTTAGTCGGGGCCACCACGACAATCCTGGGAGACAAGCTCTATGTGTTTGGTGGTCGGATCCTATCGAGATCGAGACCAGCGTTAACGTCAGACCTTTATGAGCTAGATCTGATTCGACGACATTGGACACGAGTCGAGGCCACTGGAGATATTCCCCCACCAAGATATTTTCACAGCGTATGCGCTCTCGGAGACACCAAACTCGTTTGCTATGGCGGCATGTCACCAGCTCCAACCTCGGCCCAGACGCCTGCCACTACTGGCTCTGCACAAGAGGCACAGCCCGAAGTGGTGGTAATGTCAGATATTTATATATATGACGCGCCGACTAAAGTTTGGGCCTATATCCCAATTCAAGAAGCTCCTCAAGGAAGATACGCGCACTGTGCTACCATCCTACCGTCATCTGCAACGTTTTCATCAGCCAATGCTCCAGCATCTGCTCTGCAGCATAACCCACCTGGATCAGCCCCTAATCAAGGGACAATTGGGGTTAATATAGACGGAACAGGAGGTGCGGAGCTGATAGTGGTTGGTGGTCAGGACAGTGCGAACCATTATATCGAACAGATAAGTGTTTTCAATCTTCGTAGTCTGAAATGGACCAGCACGTCGCAACTCGGAAAGAGCTGCGGGGCTTATCGTAGTACGGTAACGCCGGTACCAACTTCCGTTGCATCTCGACTCGGAAAATCGTCCCCCACAAGGTCGGAGAATATAACAACTGGTCAAGAACCGCGAGATCAAGGTTCATGCATGTTGATCTATTCGAACTACAACTTCTTAGATGTCAAGTTGGAACTGCAAATTCGATTACCGGATGGAACACTATCCGAGAAGCCCATGCAAGGGACATTCTCCCCCCCTGGATTACGATTTCCTAATGGTGGTGTTGTTGACACGAATTTCGTTGTCAGTGGCACTTATCTCACGTCTTCCAAACAAGAATATGCGCTGTGGGCCTTAGACCTGCTGACCCTGACCTGGAGTCGAATTGATGCAGGTGGGAACATCTTCAGTCAGGGAAGCTGGAATCGGGGTGTACTGTGGAATCGACGCAACACGTTTGTGATCCTTGGTGATCGGAAAAGAAGTCTAGTCGAGGACTACAATCACCGACGCATCAACTTTTCAAACGTCTGCATGGTTGAGCTTGAGGCATTTGGACTGTATGACAATCCAAGAAAGGTCTCGCCGATGTCTGGTTTCATTTCCGCTAGCTCGCCTTTTTCAGGACCATCTAGCAAAGCAGGCTGGGCTGCAGGTGGGCGCACGCTATCGAGAGCTGCCGAGGAGTTAGGAACTGCCGCGCTCGGTATGCGGGAAATAGCAGATATGGACATCCTCTGCGTCGGTGGCGAGCGAATTCCTGTCAATTCCCGCGTTGTAGCCAGACGGTGGGGCCCATACTTTGTGCAACTCCTTCGAGAAGGTACCGCCACTCAAGATGGCACCGACACTGCTACGCTGCGCCCCGAAAATATATTCAGGTACAACCCAAGTAGAAACAGCAGCATTACCATTACACCCAGCCTTAATACACAGTCTTCTGGGATATCGGCCTCCTCAACCGCTAATAACTCTGGAACGGCGCCTTCTCAGGTCTCTTCCCAATATGTGGATGTCTCGTCACTTTCTCAGGCTCCGGATCCAAATTCGTTGTCTCCTAGTTCTAGACCAAGAACTCTGTACCTCCCACATACCTACCTTACTCTACAGTCACTGCTACACTATCTTTACACCTCTTCTCTGCCACCAAGTACATCGCCGCTCTGCACCCCCCAAATCTTGTGCTCGTTGCTCCAGATAGCGAGACCCTATAATATAGATGGGCTGCTTGAAGCAGTTGTTGAACGATTGCACGGGGTGCTCGATTCTCGAAATGCCGCCGCCGTCTTTAACGCATCTGCAATGGCTGCTGGGGGAGGGAGAAGCATCAGGGGGGATGGAGAGTGGGGGGCAGGAACAGCATTCCCTGAAGCTATGGGGGCAGGCACCGGTCTGTCAACGCTGTCACTAGAGGGTGACAGCCCGCAGGCAATGGAGGCGGCTGGAAGAGACGGCCTGAGAATCAATACTTCGGTGGCGGATTTGAATACCGGAAATGGCGTGAAGGGCGATGAGGACGGCGAACTATCTGCAACTAGCAGTGTGGCCAGTGAGAGTGCAAGTGAGAGTGGGAGGGGCGATGTGAGAGACTCCAGATCGGGAGAGATTTGGAAGGGGGATATTAGTGCCGTTATTGGACTGCAGAAGAGGGGCTTGCGGGGTCTCATGGAGGGTCGGAGGTTGAGAGAACGCGGGGCGGCACCAAACATGGAGGCTAAAGTTGGTCTCGGAATCGCCTCTGGATGAAGTTGGAAATGGACGGGCATTTAGAGGAGACGGTAGAGGGCGGTAAAATAAGAGAGGCCAGGCGAGCGACCTTTTACGAGAACACGATGTATGACAATAGTTACTGTATATGAATGGATCTCACGGCTTATGTACAACTCTCGTGCATATGTACGCTCAGACATTTTCCCTGCAGTGGAATATAGTTGTGGACGAGGTATGATATGAAGCCTCCCCGTGATGAGAGGCAGCTTGTTGCATAAAGCAAAATTCACGCACCATTAACGGATACCGGTTCTTCAGTCAGTAGATATTTCTGGGCTCATAAACTTTCTATTTCTCATAAAGATGAAACAAAAAGCTTAACTTCTTCGCGCAAGATCTGCGCGGCTTCATGATCGTGCCAGAAATGCCCCGCGCCTGGGACTTCCCTAAACATGAAATTATTGGGGTTCCCTTTCCGCTCACACGCACTGCGTAGCCTCTGTGTCCACGCGCGCAGCTTGTTCACACTCACAAACACGTCGTCATCCCCGAAGAGCGCTAGGGTCGGGTCGATCGTCAGTTTCGTTTCATATTCTGGGAGAGAATTGCCGTAGTCTCTAATCGTCCTCCTGCTCCCTTTCCGGGACCCAAAAAGGGACATTGTGGCCAGCGAGTTTACCCATCCGTGCAAAGGCGACACGAGGAGATATGCAACGCTCAGCCGCTCTTCCGCATTAGGCACTGCCACTAGCAACTCCTTGTCCTGTGCCGCTGGAACTTCGGACGAACGCTCAGGCCTCTTTGTATCCTGCAGTGACAATGACGTGCCTGGGCCTGAACCACTTTCCCTTCCGTGTCCGAACTGTGCGGACTTGGCTATCGCCCGTACACGCTCCATGCTAATTTTCACATGTGGATCAAGAATTATGGAGGTTCTGGACCTTTGGCTCTCATGGCTCGATTTACGTAGATCTTCGTGTCCTCCGATTCGCACGCCGCCTCCGTTAGCGCTTGCCCCGCGTCCTTGTGCGCTAGGAAGAGATTGGGCTTCAATTTGCTTGTGATCGGAGAGGAGAGTGGAGAAGGGCTCCTTCATCAGCTCATTCTGCTGATCTGCTAGGAATCTCGCCCGCCGCCGTATTTCTTCGTGGGGGGAACCGCTGATAGGGGTTTGAAAGGGGGAAATAACCGATGCTAGTATTGGTGGGAGGGATGTGGTAATTAGAGCCCCGTACGAGTAACCCGCGAGAAGTAGAAGTGGTTGCGGGTTTGCCTCAGATGACGGCTCGGTGGAATGTCCAGAATCGGACTTTGGTGGAGCGGTGACTTGTGAAGGGATTGGACTTAGGCGATGGAACTCATGTGCAGGCTCGATATTTTCTGAATCTTGGGCTGGAGATCGGATTTGGTGCAGGTAGAAGACCATGAATCCAATGAAAGACATGTAGTCATTTTGCTCGGGTTTAGACTGCCAAGACGTTCGTCCTGGGGCTCCGCCAGCTCCTCTACACGCAGTTTAGCAGATATCAGTATAATATCCCGTATATCCCGTATCGGACGCACCGAAAATTGAATGTTCCCACAATATAGCTTTCCTTGAGTATGGTTGATGCGATCCTGTCTACAACAGGGTCATCGTAGCATCCTCCTAATGGTGCATACGGATGCGCAACGATGGCTGCTCGTTTCCTCCATGCAGTTATTTTGGAGACGTCCGGCTGAGAAAGGCATGTAGGATGATACACACGACACTGGAGAACCAACCCGTCGTGAACTGAGGGGATGGTGAAGCTCAGCGTTGGGGGAGGTAGCATGGTAGGCGATACAAAGGTTTGGATCTGAATAAGCCTATTCAACGAGATGTATACAGTATGCGACTCTTATAGCAGGACGGTCTCCTTCATAGCTAGAGGAGTCGAAATTTCAGCATTGAAAGCACGCCTGTATCTGTTGATAGGCTTGCTTCACAGGGCGCTGCTGCGTTCCTTTTTATATCCGTATGACAAGATAGCCAACTTAATTTGCCCTACACTTAAACTTGAAATTCTCATTTGTGAAATGTTAGAATACGACTGAGTGTGTGAGGCTCTTCTGGATTTCACAGGTCACTATGAAGTTATTGCTGCCTGGCTCGCTTTGTGTATTCAGGCACCAATATTAATTCAAGATCTAAATTTTCTCTCTTCAACCTGCAATATATCTTCAATGTCGGTTAAGGTGAGTAAATTTGAAGTCAATTTCTTTTAATTAGTATGACCAGAGCTCCGAAGGCATGTTTGGTGGTTATTGCGATGCGAAGTAGGCAAGGCAGCATTTGATTTCGACCTCCACAAAAGATTTTGCTTGAAGCGCTGTTGAGAAGTCTCAATTCCCTTTCACTCAAGGGATCCCTATAACGGCGTATTAAATATAACTTCATAAGCTAATGATAAATCTGTAGCTTGACCATGCGCTAAATCCGGTGACAGCGCTTGGTTTGTACATAGATTCAACTGGTACCACACTTATTCTAGCCGGAGAAGGCTGCTTTTTAAAGGTCTTTGAGGCTGAGTCGTCAAAATTGATATGCCTTATTAAAATCTTCAAAGACCAAACAATTCATGGCATCCTTATCGGAGAGGGTGAAATTCGTGGTAATGAATTACAGATAGCGATATGGGGAGGATGCTCGTTAGCCTTGCTCAAAAGGCAGGTTTTCGACGACCTTTTATCGTTGAAGCTGTCCAGCGTTGAAGATACTATAATAATAGTTTCAGACTGGATTCTTGATGTTGCTATCTCTCCACATGATGATAGCTGTGTCTTAGTTACAGCGCACAACTCTGTCCTTCGCGTCAGATTCGAAAATGGCACTTGTCCTGCAAAGCTAGAGACATTGAGCTCGCCATCGCGCTCAATTCTCTACTCAGCACATCTAATTTGGGAATCACCGACTTGTGTCCTAATTGCTGCAGGAACCGTGTTCGGTGAGATTATTGCCTGGGAATGCTTGATTTCGAACGAAACAGCTGCAGCTGACTGCCGTGTTTTGGCCACACTTACCGGACATGAAGGCTCTATATTTGGCGTCCAGATATCGAGTCCAATTTCTGGATTATATGATAAGCCTACCCGATTGCTTGCCAGCTGCAGTGATGATCGCACGATCCGTATCTGGGATATCCGCGGGGAGCGAATAGAAGGAAGGAGTGACGAAAATTTAGACGGTCGAAATTCTCCAGCCCTAAGAGAAACTGGCTTCGGTGACAATGGACTGAAAAATGCGTCTCAGCATACAGCGAGTAGATGTTTGGCCATGGTTATGGGCCATGTATCAAGGATATGGCGAGTTAAATTCCAAATCACTGCCAGGGACAGGTTAATGCCATCCTCAGTACTTGTTTTCTCGTTTGGAGAAGATTCCACTGTGCAACAATGGGCGTTGGAAATTGACACGGCATTAAAGCCAGAAACCGCCCTCGGTGCGACAAATACTACTAGAACAAACAAGACTTATAAGCTTTCTCATTTAGCAACATATGCTTTTCACAGTGGGAAGAACATCTGGTCAACGGCCATGCATCAGATCACTGATCGAAGAACGTTCCTCGTTACTGGAGGAGCGGATGGGAAAATATCATCTTGCGATATCCCTTTGAATGTGTCAAGGAACATCTCTACGGTTTCACGCCATGTCATAGAAAGGCCCGATCGAGCAAGTCTGGACCAGAACGATGATATTGATGCTGTCATTCAGTTCAGAACACTTGACCTTGAAGATATTGTCAACTCAGGGAGAGCAAGTTCGGAAATTAACACTCCTGAGGCCTATTCACCACCATCAAACATGTCAAATCAAGAGATGGTCCCGATGGAAGATAATGGAAAGCCGCGTAAGCAAGTAAAGCTCCCGAAGAAAATGAAGGATGCCTTCAATAGATACGCCTTTGTGTCGGATAACTGTATGCTTACTACTACCAATTTTGGCCGTGTTTTACTGGGCCGTATTGGCCCAATCATCGAGTGGGAAGAATTACGTTTACCAGAGTTCGGAAAAGAAGACTTGATGTCGTATTCAATCATCAAAGGCATTCCTCAGTTGAATATTGCTTTCTTGGCTGGCGCAAATGGCAATATCTATATCTACCGTATGGGAGGCACAATTACGAAAATGGGAGATGTACAAGGAAAAGTTGCCGACGTCTTTGCTCTCTTCGACCTCAAGTCAAAGGACATATATTTGGCGGTGACCACTGTGGGAGGCAATGCTATTATTATCTTTACAGTCGATCTGGATCTTTCGCCACAACTTGCGACGGGCCCTGTCTCTTATGTTCTCCCTGAAAAATTCATTGTTACTAGTGTTGGTAAGGACAACAATACTTTAGTCTTTGGGGCTAGGAACGGCTCACTGGCGATATATGATTTTGAGGGGGGTGAGTTGCCAATTACCATCTGGCAACCGGATGAATTAGGCAGTCTCGGGGATGCGATTACGAGCATTACATCTATCCCATCATCCAACAACAGTCTCATTTACTTCCTGACGACGGGAAGAAACGGGATATTTTCTATATTCGCCGTTACCACCCCTGGTGAAAGTGAACTGCTACCATGGTCTGCTATTTGCCAAATTCATCGTGGTACACCGCCTCTTGGCCCAAATATTGAAATGGCGTGGTTTGATGGAAAGGATCTTTTCTTGCATGGATTTAGAAGCAAGAATTTTATTGTTTGGAACGAAACGAAGCAGTGTGAAATTATGAATATTGAGTGTGGTGGTGCGCATAGAAGTCACGCCTACTCACCCATCCAAAGCAGCAATGGTGGGCATTTCGTCTACACTAAAGCCTCCAAGCTGCATATTCACACCTGGCAAACATCGTCACATCGAACCATCAAGCCCGGTGGGCATGGAAGAGAGATTAAGGCCTGTGCTATCTCGTCAGACGGCAATCTCATAGCATCTGGAGCAGAAGACACTGTGATTCGGATCTGGAGCTACTCAGAGGGTTGCTCACTTGTCGAGAACCACTTCGATTGTCTGGCAGTAATTGAAAAGCACACGGCGGGAATTCAGCACCTGCAGTGGTACGGCACAAATTATCTTTTTAGCAGTGCCGGAAATGACGAATTCTTTATCTGGGCAGTGCAAGATATTCCCGGCTTCGGTGTAGGTGTTGTTTGCGAAGCAAGCTGTCCTGACCCGAGTGAGGAGAGAGACCTGAGAATAATGAGCTTTGATGTTACGGAATTAACACCGTCATCCGATCGTCAGAGCGAGCCAATCCTGTTGATCGGCATGGCGTACTCAGATTCTACGATTCGTATTTACAGGTACACCAGGGTTAGTGGTTATAGATTGATTTCAACTGCGAGGTATACTGCCTCCTGTCTCACGCAGATTCGACATATCCAGTTTACAGGGAACGAACTATTTTTGTTGACAGCAGCAACTGATGGCAGCACCGTAGTGTGGAGGACACCAACTTCTGAATCTATCTTCAGCGAACGACATCAAACCTCCCGACAACTTTCACGTTTGTCCACACACAGGCTTCATCAGAACGCTGTCAAAGCTCTTGACATTGCAATCTCCAGTCTGACGAAAAATATGTTGGTTGCAACTGGAGGAGACGACAATGCTCTCGCCATTACAATCTATAATACAGAAAATCTATACTCGGAACCAAGGAGTGTTATTTTGAGATCAGCGCATGCGGCAGCGATCACCGGACTATGCTTTTTGCCTGGAAGTCTAGTTTCAGCCGCTTATGACGAGGAGGAGATGAGGATCACAAGCTCAAGTACTGACCAGAGGCTGAAGGAATGGAGTTTGAAATTGAGCAAAGCGGGAAATGTTACGATCAAACTGGTGGGAGATGCATTTACGTCCGTCGCCGATGTTGGAGACCTCGCGGTGCTTCGGAGCGGCATGAAAGGAGACACCAAGGTCTTGATCGCGGGGAATGGAATGGAAGCATATAGAGTCTCCTGCGAGTAAACTGAGGGCGCAGGATGTAAATTCTGACTAGCGACTTGCAAAGGGATTCCTCCCTGTCAAGCCTCAGAAGGAGGGACTGCACATATGGGATCATGAAGAGGAGAAAAGTAGAGCCAAGAAGTTATGCGATCAAATTGTGCCAGATAACGTGTTTCGGTAACTTATGCATAGTGTTGTGGTGGCTGATGCAAGTGTGTATCATGCCGACATGTTGATGCAGGGGACCATCCCGATTTTGGCGTGGTTGGATCTGGGGAAGGAAGCATGGCACGTGAAAGACACTGTAACGACTCACTTCAAACTCCTCCAAGCCCTTCAACCTCTTCATCTCCTGCGCCGCTCTATCCCAGCGAGTTATGTCCTAATTGCCCTATTGCCCTACTTGTTATCATGTTGCATGTGATTCTCTCGACTCATACCCAACGTTCCTTCAGTCTTGTGTTGGCTCTCTTATCGCTCTTTTAGGCTGCCGTCATCCCTGCTGTCGTCGTGGGCTTTCGAGATCCATATATACCAACAATCCCTCTTCGAAATCAAAGCAGGTCGCCGCTTGTTTCTCAGGTCTTTGAAAACTCCCTGAGTAGCTTGTTACTATGATCGGAACGTCACGGGCAGAATATTTGTTTATTCGCATCTGCATATTTGGTCTGCATTACCTCGCGCCTTTCTGTATTTTCTACTCTGTGTATGCTGTCGTGGTCCATGGCTCCAAGTCAGTACTCTTTCGGCTTCCATTTGTAGTAGAGGTATATGCGGCAGCAGAGTCGCTCTTCTTCCTCCTGATCTACTTGCCCTACCACTATTACTTACAGCGTGATGCTGTGCATCCACCGGCGCCTTCGAAGAGAGAGCGAGAAGTCTTGTTTAACCTCTGCACCGATAATGTAACTGAGCCGGAGATGTACTTCCGGAAGTGGTTTGAGGGTGCAAATATAAGCGATATCAAGAAGGAGAATGTGAAAGAGTGGTACGCCTGGGCATTCTTTAATAGAGGTGGCCCACCAGGAGACGATGATGTGGAGCTAGAGGAGTACGTATCTGCCTCAGAGAAGCTGCTGGAGAGGCCTTTCGAAGCTGGACGAGGAAAGGCAAAGGCCTTGCGTTTGACACTGGATAGAGTACATATGCTCCATCGCAGTTTAATCTGGTATTCGGTACGTTTTCTTAGTTACCATCAGTCTACAGCTGCTGACGAACTTAGATCATAGCAATGATCGATACTATAACGTTCGTAACTCTCCGTTACCATGGGTTCCGCTTTTATCGTACACCTCTCTCCCAATTCTTTCGCCTATTTCCACTTCGCGGACACACTCTCCTGACTGCTTACCGCTCGCCCGCAAAGTATACTTCCTACTGGTACCGTCCTCATACATCATCAACCAAATTGCCAGTAATCTTCATTCATGGCATAGGTATCGGCTTGCATCCGTACACAGGATTCCTCTCCGAGTTAAATTCAACGAGCAGCAGCAAAAAGGACCCAAACGACCAAATCGGTGTCCTAGCAATAGAAATCATGCCTATTTCGTCCCGTATCTGCCACCATGCCCTATCACGGCAAGAGATGTGCGATGAGATATCTGCCATTATCTCCCACCACTTCCCCGATCAGAAATTCGTCCTAGCCTCCCATTCCTATGGCACAGTTGTTTCAACCCACCTTTTAAAGTCTCCTCTGGCTTCTCAGATTGGCCCGATGTTTTTAATGGACCCAGTGTGTATTCTGTTGCATTTGCCAGACGTAGCATATAACTTTACAAGGCGGAAACCAAAGCGCGCAAATGAGTACCAGCTCTATTATTTTGCGAGTATGGACATGGGCGTGGCGCATACACTTGGAAGATGCTTTTTTTGGAACGAAAATATGCTATGGAAGAAAGATGTCGTGAGGAGGAAGATCACGATTAGCCTTGGCGGCAGAGACATCATTGTTAACTCTGAGGCCGTGAGGCGGTATTGGAGTGCGCCAGTTAAGGGATATGAGAAAACGCTTATGCCTAAGGACTATGCGAACGGCTCTGTAAAGGATGCCGTTCTTGTCGACCTCGACGAGGTGGGAGGGTCGGAAGAGTTGAGGACAAACGAAGAGGCTGTTATGAATCATGGAGATGGAGACGAGTCAGAATATGAAGAGTGGAGAGGTTCAGGTACAGAAGTCGTATGGTTCGATGACCTTGATCATGCACAGGTATTCGACAATACTTCTACCAGACAGAACGTCATCCGCAAAATTCAGAAGTATTGTGAGGATGGATAGAGTCACCTAGAAAGGCGTTGCTAATCGACAAGAAGAATACGGATTGGATAGAATTCAGAGGCCAGGGCACCATCTTGTACTTTCAATTCATGTTTCTAATGATGATGGTACCTTGCTAGAAAAATACCAAGTCATGCTTTGTCTAGTGATCCAGGGATGTAAATCGCTCCTGACATCATGACTACTAGACCTACAGTCCTATTAGGTACGTATGAATACAAAATATCTCGCTTCAGAAACATATGTAGGAAAACCTGCATCCTGTTCCAGGTAATAAGCTCGTTATCTCAAAGGCATTCCTACCGATCTTCATATATCTGTTACCTTGACCTAGATTTCTCACCACCAAAAGTCGCAAAGACGACGACCTGTCTTGTTAAGTCTACTAACTGTAGCAATGACAATGAAGGCTCTAGAGATGTAGTTTGAAGTTAAAAGTTAGTCCTGCCGGAAATATTAATCACTCTGCTCCGAATATGTCAGTCTCGGCTTTCGCGTCCAACAACACATCAAGTTCCCTAGTCAACAGGTGGCCTGGTATTATTTATCGGGTTTGGAGCTTTGGTGATTAGCTGCGTTAAGAGAGGAAAGAGGAGGAGAGAGCTTCCAATTGTTATAGATCTGGAGGACGGGAGCATTAAGAATAGAAATTCGAACTTGTGAATATGAACTCTGATAGAACACATAACTTACGTGTAAGGCAGGATAAACATCTGGACAAATTTTGAACTCATACATGTCATTCTTGGCGTGTGCATCTAAAGATATACGATCCCGTCTATATCGCGTTCCCCCCATCCCATTTCCAATCAATACCAAATATTACCTAACCTAAGAATAGTTGCTCAATCAACGTCGTCGTCGTCATCATAAGCAATTCCATTCGTCTTCTTCCCCTTAACGCTCCCTTCTTTACTGCTCCCATCTTCAGAGTCATTGCTCTTAGTCTCATCCCTCTCCATCCTCACCTTGTCCATCTCGTCGAACGGAAGACCAGTATCTAAGCCGGGCTTCACATTGCCCTCCTCGTCCAAATCTTCATCAAGGTACAACGTGAAAAGGACCGCGAGGAGGACCGCATTGGTCTTGCGGTTCTTGAGCACGTATCTAAGCGTGTGTGAGCGCTTCTGCTCTTTCCTACGCGAGAAAATGGGATTAGGCGACGAATAGAAGCATATTCTTGGCGATGGAGAGTTGAGCTTGGATAGAAAACAAGACATCGACATGAGACGTGACAAGAAAATTATCTGTTAAAAACGCACCTTAAACCTTGGCCGTCCCAGTACTTCATAATCGGAAGCGTGAAGCCTGGTAACCTCAATGCAAAATCTACAGCCAAATTAGTGTAACTCCTCTATCAGATTTCAATTCAGAGTGACAAACCGCTGAAATCCAGATACGGGTTGAAGAAATCAACAGCATACGTCCTCCCACTTTCCCACTCCCAGTTCCTCTTATTCTCCTCGTCCAAGAAGAATCTCTTCCTCGCGGCCTCAGTATCAGGAATCTCATGGCCCCGACGGATTTCCATCCCCTCTTCCGAACCGCCTTCATCAAAGACTAACCCCGCCTCAGGATTATATAGAGGGGATTTTTGTATATTCGAACCGGTCTTTGGGCCTATGTATATAGTATTCATCGAACTTACGGTTGGGCCATAGAGGTACGGTTCATCGGCGTAGGGGTCCCCGTCTAGGCCTGGGTCAATCGCTAGATATCACACTTTATGTCAGCCACTGGCCTCTTTTCATCTCCTGTCATGCCCATCTACATCATCAATCTCTAAAGCCCCCAAATGATGTCCAATATAGGGAAAAGACAGAAATCCATACCCCATTTTACAATCTTAAACGCCGTCCCAAATCCCGGCGGCAGCCTATCTCTAATCGGATGGTCGAAATCATTGCCAAACACTAAATCGTTGCCATTGATTCCCTCCTTCAGCGTAAAGCGAAAGCAGATGCTATATTGATCCTTGTTCTTGGCATGCGGCGGGATGTCGAAGTATGCAGATGTTTCGGGCGAGCCGCGTGGGAGACCTTTGTAGTTCTACTTGCACGTCAGATATAGATGTGAGGGGGGGTTAAGGATATGGTCCGATAAATGTGGTATATCCAAGGGCTAGCGAATAGAAAAGGTACATACTTGTATTCGCACGTTCAAATCGATGTCTATGAGATCGGATTCTATTGAGAGAGGCACGGGGGAGTTGACGGGTACAACCTTGTGCAGCTTTGGATCGTTGGCGGGGCCAGCTGTCACTCGGAGGATGTAATTGTGCGCCATCTCTGTCTTGTGGTTCTTCTTCCCTGCAAGTCTATGTTCCCTCTACAGTAGCTGCTGAGAGTGCAATTAGAGTATCTTCTTGGCGCAGCTGGTAATTTAAACTGGAATCGCGTGGTCGCCGAAGAGGTACAGTCCAGAGTGCGAGTTCGATGGCGCCAAGAATTTGCAGCACTAGTTTCCTATCATGGCAAATGCAATGAATACTCAGGACAAATCGGGCAAGCAGTAAGCAATTGAGATGAACATGATGCTGGGCTGATATGTCGCCCTACCTCCAGGTCGCCACAGGTTTCATCATTTTTATTTACCGAGGCGTAGGGAAGGGCCATTATCCTGCAAGGCTGAGCGAGGCTACCATTTTCCTAATCCGGCCACCACCCGCCACTGCCAAGAATTCACATGGTAGCGTCTGTGGGAGTGACAGAAAGTAACGGGATCGGCGGGTATTTGACTCCGGAGAAGCAAGAAGCGGTCAAGCTGTATAAAATTACTACTCATTTCTGGGTTCTTATTATGTACAGTTTCACAGTAATGACCCTAGGCGCTGTGGTATCTACCTAAACGCCTCTGATGGATTTTCCAGCTTTCATTTTAGTAAGAATGAATGTGGTAGGAAAGCTTAAGCCGTCTGCCCTATAATAGGGAGCGGATCATCGTATGGTGATAGGAATTTGTCGATGTCAACTCTCTCGTAGAAATTAATATGGCCGAATCCAACCCAGTACTGCGCCAGTCTGTTGTGTGAGATCATGATCAACTGGCCCTCGATGTATTTATCTGTTACCGTCAATTCCTGCCTTGCCTTGTTAAAAAAAAAATACGAATATAAACTCACCATTCCTGAACATCCGCGCTGCAATATGGCCCCTGCTCTTCACGATTCGGGCCCCCTTGAATCTCTGATCCGTAGCCGTTCGAATATAGCCCTTGGAAGAGATGTCGTCCGCAATGAAGGTGTACTCTCCTCGGGGCACATTAGGGTCTCCTGTCAGCTTGATCCCCTCGAGAACGCCGCGATACACCTTCTCCTCCTTCTTCCTGGCCTCCCATTCCTCGTGCGTCTCGTCTTCACGCTGTACGACGCTCGCCTCGTCAAATGGCGTCTCGTTATCCGGCTGGTTGATGAGCAGGAATTCACAGCCATGGCCGCTGAAATCGCCAACCCAGATGCCCCTCCAAGGTTTCTCCTCCGTCGGGGTGTACAGCTTGGGGTCGAGAGTGGCATACGTATAGACTTCTTCGCCAAGGTGGACTCCGGAGCCGTTCTGGCCAGCCGACATCTCCATCCACCTCCTAATTCTAAATGCTTGGTCACTGATCTCTAGTCTATTTTGAGGCTTGTGTTCCTCGCAGATATGCCTGACCCGATGGCGGGCTGGAATTGTGAGAGGTGGCCAGAGCTGCATGTCAGGCTCCATGGTTTCAGAGTAGGTGGGCTTCGCAAGAAGAAGGTTAGAGAATACACTATTGGGGCTTCTGGCGCCCATGGTCATCGGCGTCTCGGTAGGGATCGAGCCCCAGTCCCCTCTCCCCGTGAATTTATCTGCGGACTGTACGTCAAGGTGGATGATCGGTTGGTCGAGATGCAGCCGGCATTTTGGGTCGAAGGAGTGAATGACAACATCTTCGTCGACCTCCCATGGATCGAACGTCGGCAGAGGGCGTTCGGCCAGGAGCCGATATGCCTCGATACAGCCACGGCGCGGATCATAGCGCGCTATTATGACCTTTCCCGTGAGGAAGTAGTCCGAGAACCAGATCTTGTACTTAGGGAGGAACCAATGCGGGTCGTGGCGCAGGTAGAGTTCTCGAAAGGTCGCGCAGGGATAAGGAGACGTGATCTTCACGCCGGGGACGTTGTTCTGGACGTGGCGCTGCCATGCCAGGTCGGATTTGGAGTGCGACGAGAGCTGATGGCACGTATGCGAAAGGGAGACGAGGTCGAGGGGCTTGAGGAAGGAGACTATGCAGTCGATGATCTCGGCCGGGAGGGAGAGGAGCATGTACTCGCTGTTCGCGGGCGCAAGGCATGCTGCGATGAACATGTTAGCTTACCTACGCTCAGCATCTCAAGGAGTCGCAAAGTATATACTTAACGTACTGGCCGGCGGGATCTGACAACTAGAAGAACCTTCATCGAACGCCCACTGCGATCGCATCTCCGTCGCCTTGATCTGTTGCTGGACATCTACCGCCTCCACGAGCCCGTAGTTCTCCTCGCGCCCCGGGTCGAGGCGCCCATGCAAAAAACGACTGTTATCCACCAGATCGGGTGGCGGGGTCTTCTCCCCTAACGGCGAGGATTCCATGGTGGACGTGCCCGCTACGATGCCACGCCCGCCAGCTACACCTGCGCAGCTCGACGGCGGACGCTCGTGCTGTTCTGGGGTCCAAGTAGGAAGGTGTTGTGCGGGCGTTATGGGGTGGTTGCAGCGTCTGTTGGTGGTATGCGGCGAGGGAGGCTCGTTGGGACGCGCAGATATATTTGACGTGTCTTTCCCTGCAGATCCCTCGTTTTCCTCTTCCTGAAGAATGGGATCGCCCAGCAATTAATCATGGGGTGCGTGCTGGTGGTCCATACACGGAAGCCAACGAGCAATCGGCCAGCACAAGAGTGGGCGGTGGGCTGGTGTCCTGTGCTTGGGGCTTTGGCTCGGGGCTTGGGGCCTTCGGGGGCGGGAGTGAGAGAGCTTCCTAATAGAGAGTGACAGCTGGATGGGGCAGCGGGGAGGGTGACTTGTGGTCGAGAGACGAGCTATACGAGTACTGGTGGAGCAGTCTCGGGGTCTTAGGAGCGTGAATAGCAGTGCTCATGTGGTTGTCGTCGTTTCGCCCTGTGTAGGCTGGTGACGGGCGCAGCGAAGCTTGAGAGAACGGGAGGCAGCGAGGGAGAGAAGGCATAGATAAGGTACAGTAGGTACCCTCGACGGCACTCTGCAGTGTGGGGGAAGGTTAAATATCTCCTCCCTGGCCTCCCATGTTCTCCCAGCGTACCAGCGTACCAGCGTACCAGCGCAGGTACATGAGTCCTGCATCTCTCGCCCTCGGTTTCGCCCATGCGCTACCGCATCAGATGTCCCTCCTCGACGAGCCAGGGAGGGACACACCGCAAGCAGCATCTCACCATACGCGGCAGGGCGCAGAGTAACACCGATGCTGTATGGGGCCGTCCCGACCCCGGCATCCTATCTCCGTGCTTATGTGACGCCTCGGGTCAGTGCCAACCATGTTGGCCTCAGCATGTTCGGGTTTCGTGGAGGAGACAGCCATCCCACGGCGAGTTGAGCCAGCGCGGAGGACTCGTGGCTATATACGCATGCATGTGGATATTCATGTTGGAGATGGTTATATTCCTAGATGGGCCTGTGGCCAGTGGTACAAGCAACAATTCGAGAGCATCCTGCGAAGTGTACAGTACATGTCCTGCATCATCCAGGTACGTACCTGTCCCAATGGGTCTGTTATGCTTCTCGTTCTAGCCGACATCTGGCCCTTACCTTCCAATCCATTCAAGATTCCTTGGTCTAGATTCCCTGAGATGGTGTTTCAAGGCGACCTGCTATCGTACCATCCTAATCCCCCATCCACCAGGCGATCCTCAGACCAACCAAGAGTACACGTTGCGCGCACTGGGAAAGGGTCGATGGTGTCAGAGCAGTCTCATCACAAATGTCACAACAATCTTGTCATACAACTTTTCTTCCATTCGAATGCCCACCTATGCAGTCCCGTGACCCTTTATCGCTAGCCTTTTTAAGACACCACAAGCGAGATATAAAACATAGAGAAGAAACTCGCGCCTAAGCACCAACCACTCCCTTTCACCCCAGTTGCTTAATCAACATATCGTGGCCCGTCGTCTTGCCAATTCGCTGCAGGTGTCTCAGGCACGCCATACGCCCCTGGAGTCGGTGCTGCGTAGTAGCCTTGCTGTGCTCCGGGCGTCGGCGCGTCCATGGCTTGTGGTGTAGGCGCCCCCCATCCACCTCCCCATCCTGGTGCAGGCGTAGGAGCCGCAGCCGGCGTAGGCGCGTTATATGGCGCTGGAGTAGGTGCCGAGTATGCGCCTGGCGTGGGAGCGTTCATAGCAGCGGGCGTAGGAGCAGAAGCGTTCGCGCCTGGCGTAGGTGCATCGTAGGCGTTCGAGCTCCATCCATTCGACGCAGGTTGGTTCTGCCAGCTGCTTTCCGACTGGTGCTGCTGCGGTTGGTAGGCTGGGGTTTTGGAACCCCACGAATCGCCTCCACCATACCCAGGAGTCTTGGAGCCTGCAGCAAACCCGTCTGACAAGCCGTATGCGGGAGTCTTCGCACCTGACGACCAGGCTGGTGTGCGATTTCCAGCGCCATAGGCTGTTCGACTACCATCATAGGGGTTGACAGTTCGTGATCCGTCCGCCCATCCTGGAGTCCGGCCTCCATCGCCTCCGGACTTCCAGGCAGGAGTCCGTCCACCATTAGCGCCTCCTGCTGGAGCTGTATCTGTTAGCAGGTAAGTTCGAGATTCTATATAAAAGAAACTTACTTCTGGAAGTACCCCATGCCGGAGTCCGCTCAACGCCAGTAGCTGCCATTGGTGTACGGCCGCCATCCCAGGCTGCTGGAGTTGCCCCTCCAAGTCCTCCCCGGCCTCTGGAAGTAAAGCCACCTCTGCCACCAGCTCCACCTCTCGAATTGGGATCAATACTTTGACCACTGACCTTGTCCTTGAACCCAAGTGCATCCTTTGGTACGTTGACAGTCTTGTTTTTGGTGTGTAGCTCAACTCGAGCATTATCATCCGTTGTCTCCTTCACGATACCGAGCAGCCCCTTGTAAGGACCTTTGCGGATAGTTACAGTCTGTCCAATAGAACGATCTCGTGTGAATGTAGTCTTTGGAGGTGGCATACTCCCTGCTCCTTGAGGATTGCGTTTCATCGCCGGATTCATTGTATTCAAATCAGGGACATTTGTTGGTGCTATGCGACCCCCTTTCGCAGAGACGGTGGCCACGCTAGCTGTTCTCGTGACAAAAACTCCAGCGTTCTCGGTTGATGTGGTGCTGCGGCAGAAGAGGAAAGCGCGGTGAATATGGATGATCTTGCCTGACCTGGCTTCACCACCGTGCTCCTTTACAACATCGTCGAGGCGAATCTCAGAGCCATTGCGATCCGTGGCGACGGCAAACTTGCGCTTTTCCAACTTATTGGATATCTGAGACGGCATAACAGTGCGGACTTGAGCATTTTGATCAAGAACGACGAGCGACTCCCTGTCCACCTTGACAATGCAGGCAACAGTTGATGGGTCCAATTGAACCAGATCAAAGAGATCGTACTTTCCAAGTGATCCGGCACCGCCCGAGTCACTTGCTTCACGTAAGTCTTTGCTGAATACCGTGATTTCGGTGTTGCCTTGATCGCTAAGAAGGGTGACTCTGTCCTCCACAATCTTGACAACCATGCCAACTTCATCCCGAAACCTGCTTCCACCAATAACTTTGACATGATCACCCTCCCTGAAGCGTTTTCGAAGTCCCTTAGTAGGTACTTCTATCGTCTGGTCCTTCAAAGCTCCTTCACTCACAGCCATAGTAACGATATCACCCTGTACAGATACAGTCTTTCCAACAACGCCTTTCTGCTCTCCCTCGTAAACCTCAATGATATCACCAGGGAGATAAGATGCATTAGCAGTGCTGGCTTTCAAGCTAGCAGCGAGAGCATTGAGATCCAGATTTTCAGTGCCATCTTCAGCGCCGGATGCAAATCGCGTGACTTCTTCGAGCGTTGGATTGACATCGGTCGTGATAAGAGTCTGGACCTTTACTTCCTTTTCACAGTAACCGTTGACGTATTCATCGCCCATGTAATTCCAGGTTTTGGTGTCAGGTCTTCCTTGCAAATATTTGGCATGGCGTTTCTTTGCTTCAACCTCGCTGAACAACCGCTGAGGTGGTCGTGGTCCTGCCATTGGTCGCTTCCTCTTGCCAAAGGCATCTGTTGGCGCATTCGTATCCTCGTGAAGACCATAGTCTAAACGAGGCACGTATCGAATGCGTAATTCCAATCCTGTATCCGTGACATCGATGACCTGTGCAAGATCTCCTGCATACTTTGGTGGACGCTTAAGTCGGACGTAGGCTCCAGGTTCCAGTGATGGGGTTTTCGTGACCCTAAGAAGATCCGGCATCTCCTTAATCTCAACCAGCATCATCTTCGTTCGCGGGTATACATTCATCAATCCATCAAGGGCAGTCATAATATCTGCCTGTCTTTGAGCCTCCACGTAGATAAAACCCTTCATGGTTGACTGGGTGCCGCCGCGTTCAAAGGCAGATGTGATTGCCAGCTCATCTTTGGTACCAAGTCTCTCCTCAATACGCTTCATGATAGAGAATACTGCCTCCCGCTCCTTGCCCTCCTTACATCGTACAGCCCAAATGCTAGGGTCGTCAACACCAGGTAAGAGCAGGCGCTTTGGTACAACTACCGAATCTCCAATACCTCTTGATGATCGGTTTCTATTTGCGTAACGTTGTCGCAAAATTTCGGCTTGTTTCTCAGCATCCAAACTCGCCTCCATTTCTCGCCTCCTGTCCAACTCTCTGTGTCGCCTGTCGTCCGTCTCCCCGCCAGCTGGAAGGTCTGCCAGGTCATCCGGGTGCGTATCAGCAATGAAATTAGCGCCCAGCTCGTTTTCGTCCTCATCATCGTCAACTTCATCTTCATCTTCATCGACTTCGGCTTCCACGTCAAGGAATTGATTCCGACGTTCGCGTCTACGTTTTCGCCGATGACCCTGGATTGAAGTCAGTATCATGCGTTGAGGTATGGACTCAAAACCTTAATCAACACATACGGTAATTTCCTCGTCTTCCTCATCCTCTTCCTCTTCGTCTTCTTCCTCGTCCTCATCTCTAGGTGCTGTATCTTCGCCTTCGCCCTCTTCATCCTCATCGTCCCTATTTACACCATCTTCATCGTCTGACACTTGCCCTTTTGATTTCTGTCGTGCGGCATCTCTTTTGATTTGATTGTCGGCATCTTCGTCGTCGTTGCCTCCAGCATCTTCAGCATCGGACAGATCTGCTGGTTGAGGATTGAAATCATCATCCTCCTCGCTGTCGTCAAACTGAGCGCTGAGAAGATTTGAAGTTGACATGCTTTCGATGTTGAAGAGAGGAGGGAGCAAGCACAGAGAGGTCGAGGGATGTGAGATACTTGTAGTTGAGTTGGAGGTAGAGATCGAGATGGCCTTCCTCCAATGCACTAAATAAATTGAGGCTAGACAGATTCGCCACCGTAAATATAAGGCATCGCTTATTTCAGCCTCGTTCGAAAACCAGGTACCCCTTCCCCTCTCTCTGGTTTGAAGTAAGTATATTTTGGGCAAAGTGCCAAAATCAAATCTCGTTTGTATTCTTGGAAGTTAACTAGGGGTTTTGACCTGCGATCATCTTCAGGTCAATGTTGCGCCTATATGTCCATAATAACCACAAATTTCAAACAATTCGCCCACCATGTTTAGTTGCGATTTGTACCAATCCGGGAATTGCTAGCCAAGCTATAACTAATCAATCTCTATTCAAAAGATTTGACTCGCGGCTGGCATTTATCTTCTAACTTTTATGCTTAAATATGAGTGCTAGTTGTTTTCTCATCTCTAAAACTAGAACAGCCCAACATGAAAACAGTCTTCATCACGGAGTTTATCAACGCATATTTAAGCCTAGACTTTTTCGCAATGCTCGAATTTCTAAGTAATTAGCTCGCAGGATTATGTAAACTCGTGGTATCCGAGGATCCAATTCCAGAGCCCAAAGTAGGAGAGGTACTAGTTCAAATTGCGGCTACCAGCTTGAGCTATAGACCTTCTCTATGTGAGCCGCCGTTCTAAGAATGATATTTTCCTCACGAATAGAATGAAACTTAAAGTGACTTTCTTCTGGACTACTCAATACTAACCTTACCTTTACATTCAAATACTAAATACTTGACAGGCTAGAGGTAAGCACCAAATTAACAGGCCCCTCCTCCGACCGCCATTTACCCTGGGCTTAGAGTTCGCTGGCACTGTCGTTTCAATCCCTGCCTCTGCTAAGTTTCATTCACACGATCGAGTGTTTGGCGGAGGAACTAATGCCTTAGCCTAATATACCTTTGCCAAAGAAATTTCTCTCCACCACAACCAAAAGGCTGATCTTTCTTCCATGCTATCAGCCAGGCGATCAATGCTCCTGTTACGGATGTTTGTTCGTGGAGGGTTGAAAAAATTGGTTATTATCCCAATCACTGCCTCAGCTAGTGATTTAGGACTGGTACCTGGGCAAATTGCAAAAGTTGTTGGCGCTTATATAGTAGCTGCTGCAAGCTCTGATGAGAGGCCAGGGGCTGATAAATGGTCAAATATGGCAAAAATCGAGGACTGGTGGAAGGAAGTCATAGAGAAGACTGATGGTAAGGGAGTAAACGTAGTTTGTGGCCTGGCAGGTCTTGTGAATAGGAGCTTGAAGTGTCTAAAACAGAAATGAACAATCCTCTTATGTGATTCGCCGGGCATGAGGGCAATGTGGAACGGTTTACCATGAATGGGATTTTGTTGCGACAGGCACAGATCATTGCCTATGTAAGTGTGGTCTTCAATTATGGATAGAGAGATCTTTCATGAACGAGAATAGCCATTTGGTATGACGGTTCGAATAGCCCCCTAGCGAGACAAGGAAGATATGGGATGACCTAGAGGATTTATGGAAGAATTGCGCCTAAAGCTTATGGTCTATGATCGTGGATATATTGGAATAGAAAATGTGGTGCCGGCGATGAAGGATCTAGCAACCCAGAAGAGTTTGGGTAACGCTGTCGTTACTTTAGCTACTGAGCCTAACTCCTCGCTATAGGGCCACTGACATTAGGCATGAAAATCATAGATCAGTTCGTTTTAGTAGTGAGAATATTCCGAACTTCAATCTCGAAGTCCAGAATCAAGCCCTTTAGATACATCAATCCATCTCATTTGCAAGGCAGAGTTTTCCCACTATGATACATGAGCTCCTTGATAACGTCGCCCATTCCAAATGCCCGGATATTTACCTAATGCCACTATCGTTCGAGAACCGAAACGCCATGCTTGACCAATGCAAGTACATCTTCATTTCCATCTATAATCTCTTCAATCATACCTGTTGTCAAAGTTCAAAGCTCAACGCCCCAAATCCCTCTCCCTCCACTAACTCCAATCCACTCACCGCCATCATTGTTCAGTGAACTGTGTGGCGCCCAACTCAAATTCCCAACCTCGTAATCACACTGCCAGCTAGCTATGGGTCCTCGAGTGTTGTCAGATGCCGGAGCACCGTTAGCTGCTTGTCCTGGCGACGACAATGCGGTATTCTGATTAAGCAGGTCCCAGACAAGGACAAGCGAATCGTCGGCTCCAGAAGCCAATGTTCCTCGTCTAGATGGCGACCATTCTATGCAATTGATAGCTGCCGCGTGGCCTCTGAGCTCCAGTAGTGCTTGCCCAGGTTGCCGCACATCGAGGATCCGAATAATACTGGAGTCTTGTGAGAATGTGGCAAGTAGATGGGTATCATGCGGTGATGCAGCAAGCCGAAGTAGAGGGGGTGCATATGACATAGTTTGTTGGGCGAGAGTGGGGCTTATTCTTCCACCAGGGCTGGCATCTGCGGATCCGTTAGTTCGACATTGGGACAAGATCTGAGGTGCAAACCTTTGTCATCCTTGGCCGAGGGTTCATATATGATAGTACTATGTTCCAAGCTCCGAAGATCAAACATTCTCACACTCCCATCTGCACCACAGCTGACAAAAACATCCACGCTATTGGCACAAAATCGAACATCGAACACTTCCTTATCATGAGCAATGAGCTGGGTTTTAGCGGTCAGCGTCGGGATATCCCATATAGTGCAGGTTGTATCTATGCTCGAGGTAATAATAAGGCTTGGAGAGACCGTGTTCCAATCAAGGGACGTCAACGGGGCAGTGTGCTCTGGCGTCTTTGAGTTTGACAGCAAGGCCAAAGGAGTAAGCTTGCTCGCTGGCACTTCTCGATGGTTAGATGAACGGGTTATGGAATTTCCTGGAGAAGGGACCGGTGTTTCCGATGGTAGACTCCAAAGCCTGAGGTGATCACCAGATGTCGCAAGAAGATCAGTCGACTGCTTCTGCGAGGATGGCGGTTCCCAAAGCAGACGCGTAACAGGATAAGAATGCGTGGCCTCCGCAATCTTGTTAAATTCGAGGCCACATTTTGGGGACCCTGGCGTGTATGACTCGGCAGGAGCAGGTTTAATATGAGTATCCAGTATTTGGATCTGATATTATTATTAGTTCATTAAACATTTCATTGGTCAAACCGGACTTACAAAATTGTGCCCGTCTTCCAGATAACTTCCAACAGCCAGCTTCCCTGCATCATGATTTTGAGCAGGCCATTTGCACCAGTCAAAGGCGTATATAGCCCAGGGTGCCAGATAATTGCTATTTGTAGGAGTTGCATTGGCACCATCGTAGGAGTATGGATTAGCTCCAGGGACGCCTTCAGAAATCCCGGAATCCGCCCGTGGTCGAATATCTGCAAGACCTAGCGGAGTATTTGAGATGGCCCGTTGGGCAGGCGTATATTTAGGATTCCCTGAAGGAGAAAAATAGCCCTGGTCGGTGTTGGGTGTCGTCGGGGAGAATGGAGAGTATCCTTGGCCCCCTTCGTAACCGGTGGCTGGGCTCGACCGCGTATAGTTGTGAGTAATGCCAGCTCCGGAAGATCGAGAGGGAGTTGCGTATTGCTCTTGTGCATTCGATTGTGACACGTTGGCCGCTGCTGGCGCTGTATTCAATGCCATTCCAATCGGCCGGCCAGGTTGCAGAGAAGCTGGGAGCTGCGCGGGGGCATGATACTGAGAGCTTTCTGGGGTAGCTTGCTCCAGACTGATACGTGGGGCAGTCGAGGCATAGTCTCGAGGAGATAGAGGGTTACGGGGCGAGGCCATGTTCGCTGCGTTGGAAGGCGGGTGGAGATCCTCTTGTCGTGGGCGCCGCGGCGTCTCGAACTGCTGAGGCGGGTTCATGACCGCGCCGGTTGAAGATGAAACTGCGGAAAAACGAGGGGACTGAGGAATATAAGCTGAATGAGTGGCAGCTGGAGGTTCTCGCAGGTTTGAGCTAGATGTAGTGGCACTGGAAGAATGGAGTCTGTCTGTGCCAGCTGTTGTCTTGCCGGAAATCGCGTTGTTCAGATTGCCGGTCGGAGCGCCAAAGGAGCCTAGACTCTGGGTTGCTTGTAAGATACCAGAGCCAGCCCCATGTGGCATCTGCTGCGCATTGTTTTGCGAGGAGGATGAGGATGAATGGAGGTGGAAGGGCATTTCAGAATCAGAGCTGCTTTGGGGCTGACGGCTGGCGCCCACGCATTGTGATTTGGTCCTGGAGGCATAACTATAGCCTAAGGCAGAAACGCGCCTTACTAGCGCTAGCCCAAAGAGGGCGATCCAGAAATGGAAGAATATCCAGCTATGACCAGATAGCAACTTGTCGCTTCTTGACAAAGCCGTAAGCCCACGACGAAAGGCAGTACGAGGCTTATTTTCAATTTGAGGTATCCTGAGGATCTGATATATACTGGCACCATGTCAATAACTCTACCGTCTCTGGCCATTCTCCCGCCTCCACCATCACCAGCTACGCATACGTCTCTTTCGGCTGCATATCGTCCCACAATCTCCTCCATTGTCTCGGCCCTCAAAGGGCTTGAAGCTAGCACAGAGCTGCTGATTGTATTGCCGTGTCCAAGTCTTCATGGGCGACTGCATCTCCCTAGATGCGAAATATATGCCGAGGTTCAGAAGCTCCTTGGTGGTCTGTATAGCCTTATTTGCATCGTGTGTGCCAAATTGGGAGCAGATGTCGATTTAGATACTCCTGGGGCTATAGATTCTCGCATTATTCTCTTGGACTATGACCCTTCTCAGACGTCTATGACTGATGTCGAATCTACCCTCGATCCGTTCGTCTCTGGGCCGGTAATAGACCTGCCCACCTTTTCCCTTACACGACGTCGATGGAATTTAATATTCTCTGTTGATGGTGAAGAAGGTCAGAGGTTACTTTCAGCCTATATGAACCTTGCAAACCGCATTAGTCCTCCAGTAGAGGGCCGTTTGAGGACTGTTAGTGGCGGCGTCAGCCTAGTCCACAAGGGTCTCCAGCCTTCTCATCAACCACAAACGTCATCAACTCATAACGTTGTCATTGTGGGCGGTACTTTTGACCACATTCATGCTGGACACAAACTTCTTCTTACAGCCTTAGCTCTGATCCTACAGCCCGCAAGCAGACTATCGACTGCACCCCGGAGACTGATTGTTGGCCTCACCGGCGACGAGCTACTCAAAAACAAGAAATATGCGGAGTTTGTGGGAAGTTGGGATCAGCGGCAACAGGATGTTGTCAACTTCTTTGTATCTATTCTCTCATTTACTCGGGCTGGGAAAGAGGAGGCTCTCAAGACACTCAGGTACAATGAGCCGGGCCCCAATGGCAAAGCTGTCCACACGACATTGAAAAACGGGTTGATTACGATTGAGTGTGTCGAGATCCAAGATCCCTACGGCCCTACAATCACTGACGAAAGTATCACGGCAATTGTAGTATCAGGCGAGACGAGAGCAGGCGGTCAAGCAGTCAATGAAAGGAGAGTAGAGAAGGGCTGGCACGCACTGGAAGTCTTTGAGGTCGATGTTCTCGACGCCGCCGAGCACGAGGGAGGGTCTGGGAAGAATGATGATTTTGCGTCCAAGATTAGCAGTTCAGCAATTCGGAAACGCAAGGCCGAGATCGCTCGGACGTCGTCACTGTAGATTAAGGGGGGATGGAGAGAAAGGATCGTCTTTCGTATATGCCCGTTTGGCCAATCTCGAGGTACTTTTAATGGCAAAACCTTGCCTGGCTCTTCCTTGGCCGGCTCGCGTCTCAACACCTAAAATGGACGTGAGCGTGTGTGTCCCCTAGCCGTTCGAGGAGGAAGGATCTCACACTGTGATAGAGCGCACATAATACGGCCAAAAAGAGCCTCCTGCGTGCACCACTATTGCAGACGCACAGCTTTACGACTACCTACTTGTGCATTGCAGACGGCCTTGTCATACCACCGCGCAGGGGAGGAACGGGGATATGGCAGCCATGCTGCCTTCGCACCTGATTCCAGAAACCCCCGACGCCATGGATGGGGTCCGATCCAACGCTGTAGGTTTTGGGCAGCACACCCCCGTGCCGTCCCGCTCCCGGCTTTAGGGTAGTGGAAGTGCCTTCCTTTAGGTAGCTTTCCCGCGGCCAGTAAGCCGCTGGCGACACTAACCATCTAAACCTTACAAGTGATGCTGGCCTGTCCAGCTGGCCTAACACGCGATATGCGGGGGCGATAAAATTTTAAGCGCCCACCTGTTCGAGCCAGTCGTGGTACGGCATGCTTCAACAGGTACAAGGATTGTCACGAGAAGTGCAGATACGCCTTTCTGCGCCTCCGGGCGGGCTCTAATCCCTCGACCTCGGCCTTGGGCGATGTATCCAAGGTTTCACTTATCTGCAGCATTTATCCCCGCGCACGCAAGACGGATATGCTGGATTGCCCAGCATCCGGCCTGTAATATTGCCCGCCGGCAATTTGGCTCGCTGACACCCACGCCCGAAATGCAGATGCAGCACCCCCATTCGCCGCGTCGCTGCAGCCATCAACAAGACCATCCTTGCGCAGCCCTCGCAACATATCGAATCGAGCCAATTCGAGTGCTCAGATAGTCTGAGGGACGGCCAACAGGCGTATCACATGATTGAACCGAGTCCGACATTGTGGTTCAACTACACTAGAGGAGGCGCCGCCGCAGGCTGGACGTCCAATCAACCCGCCCTGGACAGGCCTTAACTGCAACGCAAACACATCAAGCAAATTGTCGAGGTTTCCTGATTGGTTCCCACGCACACTCGTAGGTGAACCTGACGTGTTTATGTGCCTTTCAGTTGCGGGAAGGATTCCCCCATCCGTTATATTGTGGGTGAGTTGGCAAGTTGTAGAATTTCCTTTTGGATGGCATGTTCAAGCCCTCCCTTGTGTCGATCACCAGCTCAGACTACACTTCTACGTGCGCAGGAGTGATTTGTTGTATCCTCTGATATTTCTACAGGCGAGGGACCAGCACTGGTGTCACCGTCACACGCTCTACGATCGTGGGATTTGTCATTTGCGACTTGCAGCCCACTCTTCATCGACGGGACGGCGCGGCGCCGGCCTCGAACTGGTGATGGAGACTCCGAGTAATCCGGACCCTATCCTATTGAGGTTTCCCGATGAGATACTCAATATTATCCTCGAGCTTTTGGCGCCACAATCCCTTTCCGGTGAGCTGATCACCATCGATCACAGATCGTCCTTGAGCGTTGAGAGCTTTGCATCCGAGCCGTCTCATGTGTCGGAAGAACACCTACATGTGACGGGAACATTTGTATAGCACATGGCGATTCCATCTTCGGTCGCATATACTGACGATAAGGTAGAGGTTAATATGCAAGAAGTTTGAGCTGTGGACGCTGAGTCGTCAATTCGCTCGCATTTCTATTCGATTCTCGCCCGAAGGCTTCGAAAAGCTAGGCTTTCTTATCGAACGACCTCATATTGCGAAACATGTAAAGAAATTCTCTTATATGGTTCCTAGCTTCAGCTCTTTAGGTAATCCGCCCACCTATTTTAGGTTTACGTCTCTAAACAGAGTCACAGGATCAGCAAGATTCGCTGAGCTGCTCAATGAGGCCAAGGCAACTACCCTTGACCTCCAAAGGCAACTCACGCAAAGACAGAATGTGCCCCATGTTGATAGGCTGCGGCCAACCAACCATGAGCTCCGTACTAGACGAGCGCGCAGCGAAAATTATGAGAGATTGATTGCGGAAGTTATGAGACGCACAGATATCCAGAGAGGAATCATCAGAGACAAGGTTGATGAAATGGCCCTAGTGTCGGCTCTTAAAGCCTTCACCAAACTTCAACAAATAAGATTGATGCGAGTTCAGGACCCCTTTGATGCCGGGTGGAATAACTTCTCTAGAGCCCATTTGGGCTTGCAGTCTGAATCAAGGTCCGCCCGATGGACGCTTGCCTGCGAACATGCAGCGAGAACACTCGGTCGTGCATTTCTAGAGTCCCAGTCACCCGTATTGGGCAGGATTTCGTGCCGGTCTCTGGATCCGCGGACGCCGCTTCTCCTAGCTCACGGCAAGCCCACAACTATATCCGATGTTGCGATGCGCTTAAATTGCTTGGAGTTACAATTTGATGACAGACCAAATCTGGACGATGACTTATTGGAACTATCACGTCTCTTCCAAACTGGGTTCACTGCAGCCGTCAACATAGAAGGATTGCATATTGGCTTCACACGACCTGTAACCATATCTTTTCAGACAATCTTCCACAATGTCCACTGGAAGAAACTGAAATATATAGGCTTCGGGGCATGGCGTTTGGATAGCGAGGAAATCATTGATTTTGTTCGTCGGCACCAGAAGAGCCTTCGTTCAATACGGCTCAGGGATGTGCGTCTAAACGAAGGGAGCAGATGGGTTGAAGTTTTGAGGGTACTTCGATTAGAATTAATACATCTCAAATGGGTCAGCCTACGGAAAGTCGGCTATTCAGATGAGGGTGAGCTTGGGGGGCTGTACGTTCCGGACCAACAAGATGACGATGATGACAGTGATGGCAGTAATTGGGGAGTTGGGGACGGAACTTCTGAGAATTTTGAAGAGAACGAGGTCGAAGAAGAGGACGACGACGAGGTTACAAGCCTAGACGAGGATACTCATGATGATGTACATGGGGACGAGTCCGGAGATTCTGCCCATGAAAGCGTTGCTGGAGATAGTGAGCTGGGCACTGCTGTGAACGATCTGGCTATTGATGACCAGACCATGCTCCACCACTCGACCGCACCATCGGACAACATGAACGAAGATAGAACTGCGGAGCATATATCAAACACCCTCCTGCAGTGTGAGTGTGACAATGGCTTTGCGTGGGAGGATCTGGTTGATGACGGCAGCCTACGGGTCCCGAAGCTACAGTGGAAATGGTGGGAGAAATGGGTCATAAATCGTTGCCCAGCACATGATCCGGCGCCATCATCATAATTTCATTTTATTTCACATAGGACGCGAGATAGAGATATGAGGGCTCGGGTGGCCAAAATGTGTCGGCCGAGGATGAATAGGGCATGCAATACGACCTACAGGAATACACGACCAAAGCATTAAGCACAATGAGGAGGTTTCATCTAGGCAGTATAACCAACGCCTTGAGCATTATAAAATGGAGTTAATCAATATTGAATGAAGTTTGTAGGACTATACTGCTAAGCACGACACCTAAACCATTCGGAACGCCTCTCCCCCCGTCCAATTTAGCAGGCGTAGAGATATACTTGGTGTATAGTTTACCAAGTTTATTGTAATAAAGACTACAGTAAGTAGGTAGCCGTTCGATTTCACCAAACAGGTACTGTATTTAAAAAGAAGACTTATAGACACACTAAGTACAGTGGCATACGCAAGACGTTGTGATAGCTCAAACATATAACTGATATCCTCCCAGTTATTAGGCCACACCCATAACTGCAATCTAAATCTTCTGACCATAAAGCAGACTCAGACGTTCGTTGTGTTCTGGATGACAAGTACCATGTGGACAGTTTCCTCCCCTGCACGCGAATCGCGGAAGCGGCCGCCTGACATCAACACCTCTGCCTTCCATCTTCATGCCTATCCCAGAAACCACACATCTGTCTCCGCTCCCAAGATGTCTATACGAGCTTCAACTACGATATAACGTATGAGATTCTCACCAGGCTGCAGTCCTGACATTCCTAATGTCACGCTCTTTCTTCTCCCTGGGACCCTCCTCCAGTTCCTCTCGAGATAAATCACCCCTCCTGCCACAGCACCGCAACTCAGTATCTCTGCAAATCCTCTCTCCGCGTGATGACTCTTCAAGAACAAGGAGTCCTGCAGTGAGCCCGAGCCCACCCCCAAGCTTCTACCGCAATAATACTTTCAACAACGTCTTCAAGAGCTCAGCCGAGAACGCGGCGACTTATACGGACCAGTCGCCCAGCCCGTCACGAATAAAGGGGAAATGGAAAGAAAGGGATGTTGAGGGGCCGAGAGTGCAGTTCCAGGGGCCGCCTCCACCTATTGCGCAGAGTGTCTTGTTGCCAGCGCAGCATGGTGATGAAAGGCATCCGTCGTCCTCCAGATCGCCAGGTAGGGACTCAGGCTCGAAGCTACACGTACGACAGCCGTGGTTGGGGATGGACCCATTGCTTGTTATTGAGAGAAAAGAGCGTGCGATTCAGCAAGAACTGCAGGTGTTACTTGATGCACAGTCAACCGGGTTGGTACGAGGCTTTGGCAGGAAAATTGGCTCGGATGCAGGCAGTGATGCGGGGAGCGCTACACCTACAAGTACGTCGGTTGCTGGAAGGAGTAGAGAAAGAGAGGAAAGTGGAGGATACATACCTGTCAGGCAACCGAAAAGGAAACCTCTCAGCTTGCGAGGCGCGCGGAAGGGCCTGCTCAAGGACATGGAAACTTTGGCTTCTGTGAAAGAAGAGGAAAGTTTGGCGTTGGCAGAAGAGATAAAGAGGAGAGAAACGGTTCTGGAGCGGGTAAGGGTGTGGGAGGAGAGGATGGAAGCAGTAAAGGGAGAGTTGGAATCATATTCCGCAAATGACCGTGATGTAAGGGGAGGCGGCGAGAGCAGCACAGAGATCCTTGCGCTTCAGAAGGAGGAAAGAGAGGTTGACAACGACATCCGTGCGTTAGAAGATCGTTTGATGCAGATGCGGGCAAGGAAGAACTGGCTTGGGGAGAGGATACGGGAGGGAATCAACCGACGCGAAGCTAGGCTCAGTTCCTATAAAGGTGCTCTGAGAGAAGTGGAATCCGAGGTGAAAGAGTTCCTACGCAGACCGCCAGTGGAGAGAAGTGTAGTAATGGGAAAAGAAGAAGGGTTCACAGCACTACCGCCAGCTCGTCGTACGTTAGGCATGGCAAGTGACTGGTGGAACAAAGAGCTGGCCACCCTCTCTGCTCGCAAGAGTGCAGCCGAAGCCGAGCAGGCCGCGCTTGAATCAGGCGCTGAGATTTGGATATCAACCATGGAGATCGTGAGAGCATTCGAAGACAACCTACGCCGCCAGATGGCCCGCAACAAGCCACAGGAAAATACTGGCTTGGGAGAGCAGGTTGCCAAGATGAGAGATGTGATCGAGAAGTTGGACAAGAATCTAGGTATTGCTGAATCAAAGCACTGGAATCTGTTGGTTTGTGCTATTGGTGCCGAGCTGGAGGCCTTCAAAGAGGGAGAGGGCATTCTTAGAGGGGCGTTGGGGATGAGTTCATCTTTAGGAGGGAGGGACAGTGTTGAGAATGAAGATACCTTTTACAGTACAGATGACGGAGCTAATGGCTTAGAGGTCACCACAGAAGGACTGAAAGAAGTTAATAAAACCAAGGAGAAGTTAGTGAGGGAAGATAGTAGAGAGGAGAGTGAGGATGATGGACCGAATTTGGCAGAGTTGATGGTTGAAGGCGGGATGAGGGATGATGGCGGTGTTGATTGATGGACATGTACGGTTCTTGATACCAGAGGTCAGCCTCATCACATGGAGTTATATAATGGCTACACAGCGCTCAATACAATCCTCGAATTGAGACTTTTCGTTTCTTCAAATTATGTACCAAATGTAACAGAATGGATATTGAGCATAAGCTCTCACGTGCATCTCACGAAGTTGGCCCGTCGGGTATTTCCGGCATGCCTCGGTCTGATGGATGTGGGGAAAAGATCGAGCAACCAAGGTTGCAGACCCTTCCGTTTGAATATACTGGTGTACTTTATAGATTAATCCTTTATCTGACTGATACTCGTATGTACGACCGAGAAGAGAGGCACCCAGATTCGCCATTAACTGCACTCAAGACCCAAAACAACCGCAACCCGTGCTAAGAGCACATGGCTGCGTCCAACGCCGGAACTCCTCTCATGTTCACACATTCCTCCTACACCAGCGTACTTTAAATGCACAGTCGCTACTTCTCTCGGCCTAATTTCCTGTATAGCTTCAAGACGAAGTGAATAAATCACCATGGATTACCGCTTCCGCTCAAAGAAGCTGCTGGCACCAGCAACCGCCACCGACTGATCCAGCACCCACTCGCCAACATTCAGGTACTTCTCGATCCAGACATTGATCTCTTTGTTCTGGGAAATGGATTCCTTCTTGAAACTGGGCCTACGGTCCCGGGATGGGGATTGTTAGCCTTCCGTCCTCCAAAGTCAGATGTTGCCTCCATCTCTAGCTCTCAGATAGCCATCTGTCAGATGGTCCGGACAAGGGAGGAGAGGTGATGCGGGAGGCATAAGAAATGAAGAGAGGATGGGTTTACGTACGTTAAACCAGTACTCCTCTTCATTCCTGCAAGAAATGCCGAGACTGATCGGACACACGTCAGCGGGATCCTCACTGGCAGATGATAAGCAGGAAGAGGAGGGACAACGCACTCAAAACGGCGTCAAAGGCATAGTGTGTGAGTCGGCCGAGCTTTCCCAATAAACCAAACGTTAGTAAGTTCAGGAACTGGGTTGATTAGGTTTCGTCTGCACGACTGGATAGTGGTGGACTGACTACCATGATTGCAGATCCGGGCCTCCTGCTTTGGAGACGGCGCAGAAGCAGCAGATGTATTATTCGGAAAGCAGCTCTTTGAGTTCGCGAGTTGTGTGGCGGGATTATCTTGCTCTCTTTCTTGGGATGCGGATGATGCTAGTTCTGGGCAGCTGCCTCAGTTACAGCACAATAGAGTCCCCACGTGACAGCGGGCGGCGCCAAGCGAAGGCGGTCAGGTTCGGCAAAATAAGTTTATGCCTTAAATCCTCAGGAGTCAACATAGCTCCACCGAACAAATTGTATGGGGATACTCATGTTGATGGGATGAGGGGTAGTTTTGTTGGATTCTCATTCTACGACTCGAGCCCGGATCCCACGGACGCACTGCACCTCTGCCTGTTTTATTCCATCCCTGGGTGTTACGACCAGCATCTTTGCAATTGCCCGAGCCTCCAGTCAGTCAGGCGCGTCGCTGCACGTTTTAGGCGGGATTTTCGCTTTTCTTTTTGTAAGAGCAACTCCAAGACAACTCTGCTCCAAGTATCGCCGTGCCAAGAAGCGCTTGTTATCTGGTGAGTTTTACTTGCGAATTCATCAATGCGATAGTCCTATGCACCTTCCATTGCATACTTTTTAATTTGGGCCTCAAAATTGGGTAGAGTCAAGGCCGTTTTCCCTTCCCACCTAGCTCCTCAACACCCCACCACGATAACGCCTCCGCTGACTTTTCTCTTAAGAGAGACCCTCGACAGAGATCAAAATTCTCGTCTGTCACTCTTTCTCGCACCTCGAATCTATCCGAAAACCGTCGGGCCTTATCCCTCTACTTTGATTTAAAATGGCAACAGCTCTTGACCACCTCAGCTCCGGCTCCACTAAGATTGCGTGGCTGTCCCAGCTCAACACCGAATTCAAGCCAACCAAGAACTATCGTCGTACCTCTATCATCTGCACCATTGGGCCGAAGACCAACTCGGTTGTGGCCATTAACAAGCTCCGCAAGGCCGGTCTCAATGTTGTTCGCATGAACTTCTCCCACGGCTCCTACGAATACCACCAATCTGTGATTGACAATGCTCGCGAGGCTGAGAAGGTCCATCGCGGCCGTCCGATTGCCATTGCCCTTGATACTAAAGGCCCTGAAATCCGAACTGGCAATACTGTTGGCGATGCAGACATCCCAATCTCGGCCGGCACCGAGATCAATATCACCACGGATGAGAAGTATATTACAAGTTGCGATGACAAGAACATGTACGCACACCTGCGATTGCCTGTTTCATAAAGCTGACTTTAATATAGGTACGTCGACTACAAGAATATTACCAAGGTCATCGAGCCTGGTCGGATCATTTACGTTGATGACGGAGTTCTCGCTTTCGACGTCCTCGAGATCGTCGACGACAAGAACATCCGCGCCCGAGCTCGCAACAACGGCAAGATCTCCTCCAAGAAAGGCGTCAATCTCCCGAACACCGATGTCGACCTCCCTGCCCTCTCCGAGAAGGACAAGGCTGATCTACGTTTTGGCGTGAAGAATAATGTGGACATGATCTTTGCTTCATTTATCCGCCGCGGGGAGGATATCAAGTCCATCCGTGAGGTTCTTGGAGAGGATGGCAAAGGCATCCAGATTATCGCTAAGATTGAGAACAGACAGGGCCTCAACAACTTTTCTGAGATTCTAGAGGAGACTGATGGTGTGATGGTTGCTCGTGGTGATTTGGGAATTGAGATTCCTGCTGCTGAGGTCTTTGCTGCCCAGAAAAAGATGATTGCTATGTGCAACATCGCTGGCAAGCCCGTTATCTGTGCTACACAGATGCTCGAGTCCATGATCTACAACCCGCGCCCAACTCGTGCTGAAATCAGTGACGTTGGTAACGCTGTTACTGATGGAGCAGACTGTGTTATGCTTTCTGGCGAGACTGCCAAAGGTAACTATCCCGAGGAAGCTGTCAGAGAGATGCATGAGACATGCTTGAAGGCAGAGAATACTATTGCCTACGTTTCCCACTTCGAGGAGCTTACCAACCTTACTCAACGGCCGACTAGCATCGTCGAGTCATGCGCTATGGCGGCTGTCCGTGCCAGTTTAGACATGAATGCTGGTGCCATCATCGTCCTCTCTACCAGCGGAGTCAGTGCTCGCCTGCTCTCCAAGTATAGACCCGTCTGCCCTATCTTTATGGTGACACGGAACCCTACAGCTTCTCGATACGCGCACTTATATCGCGGAGTCTACCCCTTCCACTTCCCCGAAGGCAAGCCAGATTTCACCAAGGTGAATTGGCAGGAAGACGTGGACAGGAGAATTAAGTGGGGTATTGGTGAGGCTATGAAGCTCAACGTCCTTGCTCAGGGCGAGACTGTTGTTGTTGTCCAAGGATGGAAGGGGGGCATGGGCAATACCAACACGTAAGTCTCATTCCCGAGAGATATTGACTCTGCTAATAAGCACACAGTCTCCGTGTCATCAAGGCTGAGCCACAGACTCTTGGACTTCTTAGCGGCTAAGCCTGTTAACGAGCGCTGAACACAGAAATTTCTGGCCAGAGGCAACAGGGCGCAGGCATCTTCTAGCGATAATGTTGCTCTTAACTACCGGCGATTCTTTGGATTGCAGAGGGCGAGCAAGCAATGATTCGGGCTGGATATGTACTCAAGCGTTGCTTTTATTTGATTTGGCAAGCACATTATAGAGGGATTAAAATCTTGGTGTCAGGTTTCGAACTCATGAAGTCAAAACAGCCGCTCCAAGACCGTCCCAATTTTTATTCAAACCGGACGCCATCAAGCTGTGTAGAATTTCGCTTCTATTCAGCCTCTCTATCTTCTAATACTTTTAATTGCTTGAATATTGCCCTCCATCACTATCCTGTTACGTCTGCCTACTATTAAACAACCCGAACCAATGCGCCGAGATTGAATATAGAGCTCCGACAAAATAATCCAAGTGATGGCACCCAAATTCCAATAAATAAACCCGAGGCTATGCCTCAGGGACGAAATTTTACATATGGAGAATGCTTCCTTTGAATTGGTAATTGCCATATCGCTTCGTCGTCGCGCTTCTGGCACCGTTCAGACAAAGACCTCGAGTATATCTTTGTAATCATCATTGCCATATGTTTGTTCAACTTATTCAGTCAAGATACCAACAGATGGCGCGATCAAGCTTATGTATTTGCATGTATAGGCCCTGGTGGAGGGGTTTGGGCCATGAAAAGTTTAAACGCCCTATGAGAAGTTTCAGTTCAGTGGTGTAATTTAGTGCAGAGCAATTTGGATTTCAGCAGTTCTAAGGAGGGATGAATATGCTAAGGTCTTAAGTATCCTTAACGATTAAAAGTTTGGAACGCCTCGTTTGGCCCAGTCCAGTTTGGAATGAATAAACTCTTGCAATACGGAACAAGAGCAACGAAATAAGGAATCTGTCTAAGTTTAGTCCCTTTCAGATCTATATAGCAGTCTCTTTTTCTTGCCTTCTTCCTAAAATATTCCCTCCATAAAATCTCCCGAATAATTAGTTGAACTTCATTAGAGACCCAGCTCATTTTTGCCCTCGAAGACTACCTAAACCGTCATCAAACCTTAGTAAAAAAAGATCTTAACTTCCACGTCGGCTCAAAGACCAGCCAAACAACCAAACCAAAGAAGGATGGAGCCAATCTCCGAAACTATTCGCACCATGCGCAGCCTTCCAAGCCCAGCCCTTTCAACTGTGGACGCAATCATATTCAAGTTAAGCAGCATCTCTCCTTGTCCTTACCAAACCTTGGCATATTTAAAGCACAATGCTAATCAATATAAGATGACCTCCCTCAAAATTTCATGGATGATGACTCTTTCTTCTTACTATCCTCATCAGGTCCATCCACTACCCTATTATCGGCTTGCTCGGCGACGAAGGACAGGCAAAGCGCGAATAACATGGCGCATCCTCGAACACAATCTTGATACGACGAATGAATACTAACATTAGGACTTTGTGGAAGAGAAGTCGAGACATGAGAAGAAATTCTTTGGTCTTCTGGTGTAGCTATTGACGGGTTCGGAGAGCTATTTATAAATTTGTTGATGCTGGAAGGTGTTGGCTCCAAAGGATTATGAAAAGTTGGCTCATTCCCATATACTCCATAGTGAGAATATTGTTATTGAAATTACTTTGGCATTGAACCAACCTGTACAGTGACTCGATGATCTTCCTGCTGCCAAGGTTGATCACTTGGTGACTGTTAAGTGCGGTAAGTGGTGGGGCCGCCAGGAGCCATAAGCATTAATGTTCTGGCGTTCCAGCTATGATGTGTGTAATAAGTTAAGCACGAGTCATATATATTACGATAGCTGCATAACTAAAAATCGTAGATATACAAAGCGTACATACTCCCAGCGTTCTGTTGCTTTGCTTTAAGCAGTCCGTCCTGTTGTGGGATTACGAAGCCCAAAATGGACAACCCTTTTGAGCAGTATCATAAGGAACCAGTCACCGAGACGAACTCGAAACGCATTATTGATCGTGTAAATGCGCAAATTGCGCCAGGGGGGATGGTGAGTCTCTCACTCGTGTATATAGAATGGAGCGCTACTGACATATACAGTCCATTGTCGCCATTGCAACACTGGTAACAGTCGCAACAATGAACCTCATAGCGCTCATTTGGCTCGTACTTATACTATTGGTTCGACAGTTCTATCCTAGGCTTCTCAATGAGCAGAGACGTAAAAGAGGAATTGATTAGACACCCAGTTAGGAATTATTTTATCATTCATCCACCACAGCCATGGATATAAGGGACCAGTGGTTAGTCCATAAATATCAACGAAGAGTGAGGGAAAGGATAGAATGTACTAGGCAGGCAGCTGTGTTATAAATGTACGAGCATCGTAGCATTACAGTACGATATATAACTTGCACAATGATGCTAGAGAAAGTTACCAGGGCAGAGAGGTTTGATACAATTACCACTAGATCGAGACTATTCGTCTTCCCACATCATGCGCTGGTAGGATAGCTCGTAGTTAATTCGAGAAACTTTATAGGGCTGAAAGGTGTAGTTATGAACGTTGTCTACCTTCCCGACTTGGACACAAATCTGGCTAGACTTCCGCTGAGGATGTAATGTAGGGGTTCTGCTTGCAGCTGTTTCCCAGCTGAGACCTTTTGCAGGCTCAATAGTACTCCTGCCCTTATATCTAAGTCGTAGCATGTGTTGTGCGAGAGGATGTTTCTGCGTGTGAAGATGATGGACACAGTCTCGGGTCGAGAAGCTCGGATACGCCACAGAAGAGTTTGGAAAACAAAAACAAAGGGAAAGAGACGACGCTCAGGAGACAAGCATGCAAAGGGCAAAAGCGAAAATTAAAAAAATGATCGATCCCGGGATCGAACCGGGGACCTGCTGCGTTAGGAAGAGATTTTGGAAGGACCTCTTTGTAAAGCAGACGTGATAACCGCTACACCAATCGACCAACAATCATAACTGAACTTTTCACTATTTCGGTAGTTACGATTTAGCCAAGAAATTTCCCGAACCGCCCCCGCCTTTCTGGAAAATAGCTCGTACCCAAGCAAAACCCTGTAACACAATGACTCTTTCGTTCTCTGCTGAAATTGTCGTGAAAGAAGGTGTCCTTTAGCCATTGTCCTATTTTCTATTTCACATCAGTAAATTAGCCAGCTGGCTTTGCCGCTTGGTGTCGGTAGTCGCCGAGGAGTTGCAGAGTGACCTAGTGGTATACTGTTCAGGGAGATATTCTTGATACAAGGTCTTTTTTCTTAGGCCACAGTGGCTAACCTTTCGGTGCTGTTATAGTCCAATTTTCTTGGATTTATGCTGCTCTTAGTCACTAAAACGTCAAGTATATGGTGGTCCCAAAATAAGCTGTTGCGAAGAGACACGAAAGACTCTCTAAACAGAAAACAAGAGCGAGTCCAGGGGCCATCCCAACATAGAGTTTGATGCGGGGCAAAAGCCGATTACACAGTACCACTTTACATATTGGGACAACCAGAGCTACGACGGAATTAGGATGCAAGTGGCGATCGCTAGGTCATCCACATTCAGCCAGCCTCTTCCAGTGGTGGCGCGCTGATCCAGAAAAGGTCGACCGCATGTATCTGCACAGAACTGAAAATCCTGTCTCAGCTCTCGCAGTTAGTTCAGCTGTGATACCAACCTTGCACGATGGCTTTACCTATCGTGAACGACAATGTGGTCTCGCGACTTCTTGCAACTCGCCCTGAGGTTGTCTCAGGCACTGCTGAATACGTCTGAGGGCAAGGCGATTCGTGCCACGTGACTCTCACTATATCTTAAGAGTTAGAACTGTCCAATTCTCAATATTTATTTCTATCTAAGCTTGCAATCTCTTCTCTTCCATTTCGCTTCAACATTTAACTCTCCCTGTGAACCAAGGCAATCCGTCGGCTGTAACTGCCTGCTCACCTTTACTAGCTTATTGAAAATGGAAGCGCCAAAGCAAGAACTATACTTGCTGAGCAAGAGAGATGAAGCAGAAAAATACAGGTTTGTACTTTGTCTGCATGGGCTGTCATATATATCAATACGAAGCAGGTTAAACCAACAAAATTCCACTGCCAATGCCGTCCGGGGAGGTCATATCTTGGATCCCGCGATCCCGAAGCAGGATATCTCTAGAATAGCAGATATTGCCACTGGTACCGGGTACGATTTTTTAAAGCCTAAAACTGAGCTCGCTGACTGAACCCCAGTATCTTTATGGGCGACGTTATAGCAGAGCTCACGGCAGCTGGAAATACGTCCCCCCCTGAGATTATCGGCTTCGATATCTCCCCGGCTCAATTTCCCAAAAATCCTCTGCCAGGAACTAAATTTGTCGTGTGGGATATGACCAAGGAATTCCCAGAAGAATACCACAACAGTTTCGATCTGGTGCATATCCGATTTGCCGTCTTTGCTCTAGCAATCGAACAGATCCAAGGTGTGGTAGAAAATCTCCTCAAACTTATCAGTGAGACATTTTCATCCTTCCTGGGCGCAGAGATGCGCAAGACCTTTCTAGTTCCTAACGGCTGCAGGACCTGGTGGATACCTCCAATGGACGGATTACAACTACCGCCATGGCTCAGAGAGTATGTACCCAGATAGGCCTGATGAGCTGTCCTCCTTAGAGGTAGGCAGAGAGATATTCGCCTTTCAATTCGAGCAGGGCTGGGCCGTCCATATTCTCGGCCTCGTTCAGCACTATTTGAAGAGCCTACCTGTAGACAACGTATGCTTTACGGATTTCGCGGACGCGCCATTCCACAATCCCGCGATTCGGCCGCTGTTAACGATCTGGCATTCGCTGACGGTGCCGATCATCCTCGAGATGATGATGTTGCGGAAGGGCGTGGGAAAGGAAGACATCAAGCGGACGACGGAGGCGTACCGGGAGAAGGCTCTCGAGATGGGCAGGAGGGGCGAGATCTTCCAGATGACGATTTGCACGCTCGCTGCTCGCAAGAAGGGCGAGCCATCTCCGGAAGAAGAATCTTTTGTAAGAAGGAAGCACGATATATAGCAGCATGACACGCGACTATTTGGCATAGAACACGACAAATGGCTTAGAGATATGAGACATTCTGACCGTAGATGAGCCCCCTCTCTGCAGAACGATAGATATATGAGGATACAGCCAGATAATAAGACCATCTCTCTTCTCCTTTTCTAAGTGAGCATGGGGGACTTTGACGCTGACGTGTTCACCAACATCTCTGCAGTTGGATAAACTAGACGCCGCTGTAATGGTATCTTTCATTTTGTCTGTTAGCTTTTGATCTTGTTCGATAGGGGAAGGTAAGCAAAAAGATTCGTGGTTTATCTCCTGTCACAGTTGACAAGGGGGTTATTCGGCAACATCGGTGAGAGAAACTGGTCATGGGACTTTCATGTTTCGCATTATTTAAGGTACAGTAACCAACTACCTCCGAAACCGTAACCACCCAACAAAACTCCAAAACCTCGCAAAGAGAACATCGTAACTCGTGGATATTAGCTTTAGGAGAGAAATTACTGCGCGGTAGGGCCACCCATGCTTTCGCTATAGAAACACTTAAAGGCAGCCGCGCCAACACCCCGCTATGCTGTGCGTTGGGTTGCAAAACTACCCCACCAACGATTCCGGTCCCGATTTCAGCTTCACTTCCAACAACCGGGGTATATAAGCACACCGCCGAGTCAGCGTCATTATTACCCTCGTATCCGGATTGCGGCCACCCGCGCACTCCTTCTCTTCACTGTAACTGGGGCGAGCGGATCTCCCGCACGCTTGTTCCTCCTCATGGGCACAAATATGGGCTCTGATGGCGGAGTTGGAGGATCTTCTTGCGAGACGGTTGATGCGTCGGTCAAGCTGGCCGTACGAACCGACCGAGGAGAGCTGACAGGCGATGGGCTGCTCCGGCCATCGAGCTGGGCCTCGCGGTCGCGCTCCTGCTGATACTTCTCCAAGTCCTTGATGGCGCTGGAGTAGGCTGAGGCTGCAGCTTGGTCGGTGGTTAAAGGAGGTGCCCTTCGAGCATCGCGAAGAACCCGCCGCAAGATTTTCCCTGTGGGATTTCTGGGGATGGCGTCGACGAATACCACCTCATCAACACCTTTGTATCGGGCGAGCCGCTTGCTCAGAAAGTTCTTGATGTCGTCTTCTTGTAGGCTGTCATCTGCCTTCACCACGAAGGCGATTGGGACTTCGCCGGTACCGTCTTGAGCGGCAGCACCAATGACAGCAGCATCTGTGACCAGATGGTGCTCCAACAACACGGCTTCAATCTCTACTGGGCTGACTTGCCAACCTCGGACCTTGATCAGGTCCTTCGTTCGATCCACGACGTACCATTTCCCATCTCGAATATAGCCCACATCTCCTGTTCGAACCCAGCCATCCGGCGAAAAGGACTCTGCTGTCGCTGCCGGATTGTTCAGATACCCCATCATGGGGTGTGGGCAGTGGATATGGATTTCGCCATTGACGCCTTCTTCGGTGATAACTTCACCGTCCCTGTCAACCAGCCTGCAATAGATGACTGCATTAGCATTCATCCAATCACTTGCAAGAGGGATGAAAGAGACTTACCGTAATTCTGTCCCAGGAAGAGGGCGGCCGACGCTCCCCGTACATTCTTGTTGGCGGTCATGCCACGTTGTCGCCCAACCCACCTCGGTCATTCCATATACTTGTTCGATCCTCGCAAGTGAAGGCAGCTTAGCATATAACTGCTGCTGCATTCCATCTGTTGCGCAAGAGCCTCCAACGTAGATCCTTCTGATCGACCTCAGCTGCGAGCTCTCCGAAGTATGTGCCAACGTCATCAACATTGGAGGCACAACGATGATATGGGAAATTCGGAACTTCTCTACCACGTCAAGAAACCGTCCAGTTTCAAATCGCGGCATGATGTATGCCGCAGTGCCTTTCCGCAAGGGCAGGGCATGCTGAACTGGGATTGTGAAGACGTGAAACGGTGGGATGGAGATGAGAGTGGAAATCTTGTACCGAACAGCCGAAGTCTTCAATTGGAACTCAGCTTGCGAAACAAAGTACGAGTGAGGAATCACGGCCGCCTTGGGGAGTCCTGAAGTCCCACTGGTCGAGACATATGCTGCGGGAGTGTCGTCGGGGTTCTCGACTCGTTCCCAGTCGCGTTCCCCGCACGACAGTAGCAGCTCCCATGATTGCCGTCCGGCTGGTATCTCCTCCCCGTGGAAATTCAGGACGAAAACCCTGGACAGTGGAATTTCACACGAGTCTGCAGCAGCAAGAGCAATATCCAGTGTCTTAGGGGAGGTAAGGAGGAATTTGGCTTGAGTTATTCGAAGGTGGTGGGTGAGCTCATGAGCCGTGTAACCCGGATTTGCGCCAGTGAAGCAGCCTCCCGAGCCGATGACCCCGAGAAAGAGACTTGTGTAGTGGATCTGCAACTCATGAGCGAGACGAAAAGTGAAGAAATTGAAGTTGCAAAACATACGTCGTTGAAGCTCACGACGCAGACACAGTCGCCCTTTTTAAGGCCATGGCTCTGGAGCCCGCCAACAAGCTGTCGAACCTGCGTCCGAACATCTGTGGTTGAGAGAGAACGAGATATGTCGGTCGAATCAATATATAGCTGCACGGATCAGTCCTGTTCAATTCGTTGTGGCTCGTTCTTGTCACACATACGGGCTGGTCCTGAGGGTATCCCTCGTTTCCGAAACTCCACGAGACGATGTCCATTATCAACGGGCTTGGGGGGAGAAATTCCTAGGTATGAAGATGATATGGCGCCGAATGTCCAAGAGCACCTTCAAATATAGCCACTACAAACCTATCAAGGAAGGGACCATGGCAGGGCACATGCGACAAATCGCCAGAGTGAGTCGGTCTCAGCTTTCTCGCTCCCATTCCTCCTCCCGTCGCAACATGATTAAGTACATGATTGACAATCTCGCGCCCAGCCGTGATTCGGCATCGAGGCTGGTCCTCACCTCGGCGCAACCCGCCGGGGGGTCATCGCCGTTTCTCAGAGGGAGCCGGACGTCCATCGCATCCACGAGCTCGAGGGCATGATCGTTCCCTGCGCGCATTGTGACCCCGCTCCGCAGGAATGCAGACCGGTCGGCAGGAGGGGTCGCTCCCAGAAATCTGGCTGGTCAACGGTGAAGGTGTTGCAAGATCAACTAACAGCTGCATGCCAGATAACCCTGTGGGCGGGGGCGAGAGGCAAGGAAAGACTTCCTCTTCCCTAACCGGCGGCGGATGCCAGCTTCGGCGTCCGCAGCCTGTCCAGATCCGTCGCTCTGCTACCATGTGCGACTTCTAGAGCGGTACTATCCTACTGGTGCTGTGACTAAAAACCAATATCACCAAGCTCTACTGTAACCAGAGTGGGGTTCCGTTGATCGGGCGTGCATCTGCACTGTGGTTTTCTGTTCCTCTGTTCGCTTCGCCCGGAATCCCCAGCCACCGGCGACGAAACTCTTTTTTTTTTTTCCTAACAGCGCAGCAGGGGTCTCCGGCTACGGGGCCCGGTACCAGCGCAAACTTCAGGCATGTCTAGCTGCTCACCTTCATATTACCCCTCGGATTCTGCTACAAGGCATTCGCTCAACTCGACTCTGTGTGCGACGTGATTGCGGCCGGCCCATGTCGCCGTTGAAAAGAGACCGCGTAGACGGGACGAGAGAGGGATGGCTGATGTTGAGGTGGCGGTGACCATGCCAATCACGATAACGAGATACGAGCCGGGAAACCCGATTCTCTGGGCCGGGGAACGTCTTGCGTGTTCAAGTTGATCCCAAGCGTCGCCGGGCGCTAGGCCGAGCATGGTGTTGATCAGTGAGGATCTTTCTGGAGCCTCGAACGAACCCGATCACGTACCACCGATCTCTGGTACTTGTGCTCTCGATGCAGCGCGACAGGCCGGCTCTCGCGACGGCATTCCTGCTGTGCGTCTGGCTCCGTCAGGCCGCGCGCGCTGTCTCGCTCATCTATCTCACAGCGGTCAGACAGGGAAAGACACCGCATACGACACCACAGGCCTAGTTCGCCGGTAGAGTCCCGCGCGGGAGCGGTAAGGAAGTGGAGCCAGGGCCGTTCGCAGGTATCCTGGTCTCGTCGTGCTGTCCTGTACGAGTTTGGCTGCAAATCGGCGAACTAGCCTAAGCTGGGGAGATCCCCACGGCCGGATATGGGTCCTCTGGGTGCTGGCTCCCCTTTGCGTCTCTCCCACATGCCTTAGACGTGGGAAAAGAACCCCACTACGCCGCTGCTCTAGCCAAGGCCTCGTCTCTTATGCTCCGGTGCAATCCTTCCAATCAAGCAGGTGCGGTCCAACTGTCTTGCGCCATTAGCGTCCCATTGTGCGGACGGGCGGGATCTCTGCCTCGTAACAGAAAGACCGTACATCTCGTCGCCCGTGGAGCCATCTGCATCATCCTGCGCCATCGTCCGTGAGGAGACACCGGACACGTTGTGAGATCCTGTGCAGGAGAGGTGGTGCCCTGCGATCAACAAGTGTCATGGTTCCCTCCAGCATGCGGTGTGACAAGCCCACCTGCGTACTACTGCGAACCCACCTGCTCCAATGGTCGTGATATCTGCTCTACGCAGCTTCCCTGCGCTCGGCTTGCATTCCACCGTTGCTGTACAGGTCTCGGTAATGCCTGGCTTAAAGTTTGTCTATTCTCGCCGAGGCAAGGGAGTGATGTTAGCAAAATCGACGTGATGGCCCCGCGGCAGGTCCGGCGCCTCCCGTTCGTAGCTACCATATGAGGTGGTGGTATGCCTGGTCCTCTTATGAACTGAGCATATCCCTTACTTCCCAACGGCCATGTATATCTGGCGGTAACATTTGTTGTCTATATTACTTGCATTTGATGCTGTTGATTGAGAATGGAGCCAATCACAAAACCAGAGCCGGCGGTATCAAGGCCGCTCTCTACAGAGACGGTCCTGGGCACTTCCCTTGTTCCACTGGATCAGTCACAGCACAAACATCACTCAATGTCCTTGAGCTGCTCGACCATTGCTGTGAATGATGAGCCGTCACCCAAGAGCAAGCACACCCCGATGAACAGCCACTCTACTATTACGACGACAGTGCAGTCGTACCGCAAAGCCAACCACCTCTCTCTCAGCAGTTGCAATACGTTCGACCTGGAGAAGGGCCTCCCACCAGAACTGCCAGAGAAGAGACAGCATCGATATCTTCGCCATGCCAGACACACCTTTCTCAGCGTTTACCGTCGACTCTTCAGCATGGTCTTCATCCTAAATATGATTGGCCTAGCCGCCCTCCTCGCCCACAACTCGAACTGGTATTCGTCACCACCTCTGGAGCACTTTGCAACTGCGGCATCCGCCAACATCATGGTCGCCCTCTTAATACGGCAAGACTATATAGTCAATGCCTGCTTTAAGCTGACCTGGATCGTCCCTCTGTCGGCCCCACTCCGCCTGCGTCGTATTATGGCAAAGGTGTATGAGTATGGTGGCGTCCACTCTGGAGCAGCATTCTCGTCTGTTATATGGTTCTGCTTGCTCACCGGATTCCTGACTCGGGAGTTCGTCATCCGCCAAACGCGGGACGCTGGCCTGATGACCTTTTCCTACATCCTCCTCGTGCTATTACTATCACTAGTCATAACGGCCTATCCTCGGTTCCGTTTCATGTCACACAATACCTTTGAGAGCGTCCACCGCTGGGCCGGCTGGTTCTCACTTGCGCTCTTCTGGGTTGAACTGGTTCTCTTCGCGCGAATCCAAACCCAACATCCAGGTGCTGAGCGCCTGGGTTTAATTCTAATCAAGCTGCCTGCCTTCTGGCTCTTGCTTGTGTCCTCTCTACACGCCATCCTTCCCTGGCTGCGCTTCCACAAACTGCCAGTCAGGGCTGAAAAGCTCAGCAATCACGCTGTTCGCCTGCACTTTGATGAACCTGTGCCTCTATTCGTCGGACTCCGCATTTCAGATGCACCTCTGAAGGAATGGCACTCATTTGCCTGTATCCCGTCGCGAGACGGCGGCAAGTCTGGCGGCAGCGTCTTGATATCTGACGCCGGTGACTGGACTAGGAAGACGATTGCCAGTCCGAACCCCTACTACTACATCAAGGGTATACCGGTAACGGGCGTACTCTGCATGGCGCGAATATTCCGTCGAGTCGTGATCGTCACCACTGGTTCCGGGATAGGGCCGTGTTTAGGGGTGATGCAAGACATTCCGCAAACTTACTGCCGTGTCATCTGGAGTACCCCGAATCCCTATCGTACATATGGTGAGGAGATCGTCAACTCGGTCTTGGATGTCGATCCCAACGCGGTGATTTGGGACACGCGGAAGCAAGGCAGACCAAACATTGTGACAATGGCATATACCATGTACAGAGAGGAGGAAGCCGAGGCTGTCTTCGTGATTAGCAATCCGAAACTGACACGAAAAGTTGTATATGGGCTGGAAAGCCGAGGCATTCCTGCCTTCGGTCCAATCTGGGATTCATAGATTTGGTTAGAAGCGGCGCTTGGGAATTCTTTTTAAGAGACACGAATTGTTATGCGATATGTGTACATGATTATGAAGAATTGATACGTATGGATATATGAATTGTACGACATACAAACTTTGGCCTACCTGCTGATAATTGCAAGTGCCTTGTATTTGACACATCCAAAGTGAGTGAGGTGATAAATTTAACGTGTTCATACGAGAGAAAGTTTTCAAATCAACCTCTGGCGTGGGCGTGGGCCGGAGATAATACTTCAAATATGCCGAGGATGATAGGTTACAGGGCCGTTATTATTTCATGCCTCTATATAGTTATGGTTCCGAATTCTCGCCTCGAAAATGGCCAGCAATAAGGAAGGCCATCTCAAGAGCTTGCTTCTCATTGAGTCTAGGATCGCAGAATGAGGTGTAGTTCAGCGACAAATCGGCATCCTTCAACCCCTCGCTGCCACCCGTGCATTCCGTGACCGCGTCCCCGGTTAGCTCGAGATGGACGCCGCCGAGGTAGCTTCCTTGCTCCTTGTGGATGGCGAGGGTCTCGCTCAGCTCAGTGAAGATGTCAGCGAACTGCCTGGTTTTGATGCCAGTCGATGTGGAGCGCGTGTTGCCATGCATTGGATCGCACTGCCACACAACGCAGCGCGTGTACTCGCTCCCCTCGACGATGCGGATATGCGAGGGCAGAAGGTCGCGCACTTTCGAGGCACCGTAGCGAGTTATGAGCGTGATCTTACCCACCTCCCTAGACGGATTGAGCGTGCGCAGCAGGGTCAGGATGTCAGAGGAGGCGGTTGTTGGGCCGATTTTCACACCGATGGGATTCTCGATGCCCCGGAAGTACTCAATGTGCGCGCCGTCGATTTGCCTTGTGCGATCCCCAACCCAGAGGAAGTGCGCAGAGGTGTTATAGTACGCCTGGCCATCGGCTGCTGCCGTGCCATCGGCAGGACCACGTGTGAGAGGCGTGGTCCCAGAGGTTGGCCTCTTCAGTCTCCTTGTGAGGCTCTGCTCGTACTCTAAGAGGAGGCCTTCATGGCTAGTGAACAGATCCACCGTGCGTAATTGCCCGGCAGTGTCTGCCCCTACAGTCTGCATGAAGCGGAGGGAGTCCGTAATGGAGGCAACAATACTGGAGTACTTTGCTTGTAGCTCAGGATCTTGGACATGTCCTAGGCCCCAATCGAGTGGGCGGTGAAGATCTGCAATCCCAGACGAGAGGGATGCCCGAACAAAATTCAGCGTGGCCGCAGAGTGGAAGTAGGCGCTGCCAGCTATCAGTACGAATCCAATTACGGAAGTTCAGGAGCATTTACCTGACCAGTCTAGATGGGTCCAATGTTCTCTCGTTAATATCATAACCGTTCAAAATATCTCCTCTGAAGGACGAGATCTCCTTGCCATTAACCATCTCGGTGGGGCTTGACCTGGGTTTAGCATACTGGCCTGCCATTCTGGCAATTCTGACAACAGGCTTATTGATGCCCCAGATCAGCACCAAACTCATCTGGAGCAAGAGTTTGATCTTTGACTCTATTGCATTCTCTTCACAGTAGTCAAAGAGTTCTGCACAATCACCACCCTGGAGGAGGAAGGCCTTGCCTAATGCCACATCTCGCAAACTGTCTTTCAGTTTCACAATCTCGCTAGGGGTAACAATTGGGGGGAGACGCTGGAGCTTGGCCAGTGACTTCTCGACATTCTTCCTGTCTGTGTAGATAGCATCTTGCTTGATAGGCTTGGCGGTCCAGGAGCTTGGCGACCAGGATTCCGGCTTGGGTTTCTGGCTCCCATTAAAAGTAGCTTCAGCGGCTACTTCACGTTGCACCAGAATTGAAGCTGAAGAGTCTACCATAGTGAATGGAGATGTTTTATGTCCGAGAGGTTGCTCTAAAGAGCAGCATTGAGTTGTGACTCGAAAGCTCTTGGAAGAAATATTTCCCGACTCCAGCACTCTCTCTGATTCGCCAGATACCCGGCAAAGCCGACACAATTTCTCCCCACCAAAGACACCTTGAAATTCGCATCGCAGCAGCTCTTCAACTCTACAATATTTCACTCCACGATATATAACTTCTCTCTTAGTCTTGCAATCGCCTCATCCACCTATCCGACATGGCCGAGACCCAACCACCAAATATCGTGGAGGGAGCCACCACCGGCGACATTGACGATGAGATCCCCGTCGCTGCCAAATCAGCCGAGGACCGCAAAGCTGCAGCAGCTCTCTCCTCCCTCGATACTCCGCGAGACGACGATACGACCGTGACAAAAGATGTCGACCGGGAGGCTGTCCGGAAGGCTATGGACCGACTTGCGGGTGCTGGGGCTGCCAATGCCGCCGCGGCGAAGAAGGGTGACGATAAGCAGGCCCCAAAGAAGGTGATTAAGGTCGATCAGGCGGACGTTACATTGCTGGTATGTCTTGCATTCTATCATTTATGACATGTTACGTGCCGGCACCGGCAGCCATTCCTCTACAATTGGAATGTTAGTTTCAGAGAGCAGAGGGATTGTCCATACCAGCCCCCTCTCAGCCTCGCGAGCTCCAAGATTGACCAACCACTTTCCTTCACGTGGACTGTACTTCCGTATACAGTTGACATGGGATCACTAGCTATGGTCCGAGAATGTACGCTAATGTAGAGGTGTTCAGGTGGACGAGCTCGAATTGTCAAAGATCAAAGCCACGGAATTATTGAAGGCTCACGATGGGAATGTTACCAGCGCACTGAAGGTGTACATTACCCCTCCAGAAACAACTACGGCAACGTAAGCACACAGTGAGCATTTGCATTTCTGATATGCATAGCGGAGGAGTTCTGGGGCCAGGCTGTTTTCGTCGAGAAAGAATCCGCTGAGGGCATCGGTGGTGCCTCGGTGGGTGCCTAGGTGGAGCGAGAAAGAATAAAAGACCTTGCATATCCAAAGAAAGCCTCGGTCCTTGTTCTGAGTGAAATTTGTGTTGCGGTTCCATACGAAGCCAGTGCTCGCAGTGCCTCTATTTTCCAGGGCTCTTACTCCTGAATCCGTCACAGCTGTGCAACTGATGGTACCTTGGCCTGTTGGGTTACACCAGTGATCTGTGAAACACAGATGATGTGCATTCAGATAAAGCGTCTAATTGTGCTGTACGATCCTGTACATTGCAAGGCGGGCCTACCCCGGTCAGGGTAGTTGCACAGCGTCTGCCTGTGTCACCGTATGTACAGTTCCTGTGTACCTCGGTGCACGGCTTGGCTTTCATCCTTGCGGCGGAAACTGAAGTCGTACAAAGCATTTGCTGGAGGGCTACCAAACATGCCGCTCGGCTCAGATCATCATGCGTTTTCACCCGCTGGCCGAGGCGCCCGTGACCTCTGCCTGTGTAACATGCGGAAGAACAACAGTTCAGTGGTCAGGTGTCACGGACAGCAATGCTCCAAGCTCCAACACCGCGATTGAAAGCCATCGGGCTTAACTAGAAGATGCGATGGTCCGACGGAATCGTCCGCTCTCATAATGCAGCATCGGTCTGCAACAAAATGTGGAGACCTGCACAAGTCATATGTTTGAAATTGCAGGGCCCGTTATGAAAAACTGTCATATACTGCTGCTGCCATCGGCATAACGTCGCAGGATCGATTCTGCGAGCAGGTTGCCGCTTCTGCGGCCAAATTTGATTTGAAATTGCCATTTCCGTGATTTGAGTTGTCACAAAATCTTTCAACGAAAAAGCTGCGCACTCCCGGACTCGCGCAGCGATTTGAATTTGGGAGATAAGGTCAACTACCACATGCTATATCCCACTCCATCATTTATCCCAGCTCGTTGGATCGATGCTCTATGGGCATATGTATAACTGGGGCTGCGCTCAAACTTGCCCATGCTTGCTCTCGGAACACTGGTCAGTAGAGATCCTATGCCGGGTCAATTGTGCAAGAGCCCTCTGTGCAAGTACGCACTCAGCATTTATATTAGATGATACAGAGCCTCCTGCTATCGAGTATCCATCCAATGGTGGTTTGGTGGAGTCTCGGTATGTTTGGTGCCGATGTGGAGTCGGCACATGACGACCGCCAGTGTAGACCCGGGAAGGTACAAGAGCCGTGGGAATAAATATGACTTGTATTTTCAACCGTGAGATTGTGTAGTTGCTGGCAAGCATTAATTACATTGGCCAGTCCAGGGAGAATTGCTACTCCTTTGGTGTGGCTCATACGTCACTCTACCAAACGAACGTCGCCGCTTACGAGGTACACAGTCTTTCCATCTTGAGACATCCGGACACTTTTCAGGAGTGGGAAGTGAGCTTTCTAGACTGATCGGAAATAAAGATTACGATAAGAATTTCCGCCAATCTCGGTGGCTTTGTAAGTTACTCCACCTTCTACAGCTTCCCCTGTAGATATATGGCTAGCCCGAGCTGAGAAGAATTCAGTATTGGGATCTATGCCCAGCCAATCTGCTACTAGCAAGTCTTCCAGAAGCTTTCACAGCCTTAGCTACTTGGCCAGCCTCTCCGCGAGCATCGCTACGAATCCCCAATTTGGAACAGTGTGGCGGCAAGGGAGCCCCCCCCCCCCCAACTACCATTAACTAGTGGCAGCCCCCAAGATCAAGAGTGGCATGGCAAGCAGGCTAAGGGCTAAAGGTTAAAGTTCGTTGGTCCAGAGCATGCCGGCCACGGCAGGCGATATTTGGTTGGCAGGTGCTGCTACGCGTTGCGAGAAGCAATCGCGATTCAATGCTTGATGCACATAACCGCCCTAGCTGTTCGGATTCCTTTAAGAGGGCTTACCTGACTGCCGCCTTCAGGCCAATTCTCGTAGGGGAATTAGGGATTGGGTAGAGAGAGTTGGTAAGACATAGGTTAGCAGAGGCTGCGTCTGCCACAAATTGCAGGATTAATTATGGAGAGAAGGCGAAGTGCCAATATACCAATATGATAGTTAATAGTAAACCTGTACCGAGATGCCTCTGGCCCCCAGTCCAATCCACTTTCCCATCTCCTCGTGATGACGAACCCCAAGAGACCTACCAACTGACGCTGATGCACCGATCTACACTAGCAATGCATCCGCCTGCAGTTACAGCTGCTGAAATAGCCAGTTTGGGCCATTTATGGCTCCAAGACTGCGCCTCCGGATGGCCACACAATACATCCGCCAAACACCAACCCCGAAGATGGGATAATTCAGGCCGGGAATGTAGCCATTCGGCCCAGCACAGTTCGTCCTACGACCCCCCTCAGCACACCCCCCGCGAACCCCGCGCCTGTCAGCACTTCCCTCCGTGCACCATCGTCCGTTCTCTCTCAGCTCGCCAAGCAGTGGCCGGAAGCCCTTGTTTGGGAGCCGCCGGCCGGTATACCCAATCTCGTAAGCCGTGGGAACATGTGGAGTAGTGCATCGCGGCTGGACAAGTGTGGGGGGGAGGGGAGGTCAAGGATGGCAAGCCCCTTTCCTTGATGCTATCGGTCGTGTGTCTGGGCGGCGGCAAAAAAAGTAAGGGTCAAGCATCAACCAGGAGCTCTGGGAGGCTCTTGCTCGCCTGCCGTTAAGAAGGCCGCCCTATAATGCGCACCCGCTCTGGCCGCGCTCACTGGTCCAGCTGGCAGATCATCGCGATCGATCTCTGCCAGCGTCTCTCCGCCCGCAACCATTCACCACCGTCGTCATACCCCGCTCTGAGTTCACAGAGATGGCAGGGCTGGGCCCCCAGTGCTCGTTGGAGGGATAAGGGCTGCTTGGGATGCTTAGGATACTTAGGATGCTTAGGATGCTTAGGGCCTGCACCAGCGCCTCAGAGGGGAAGCGCCGATCTATTTCTGGGCGCTTCTAGAGGCCAGAGGGCTTCTAGGAGCTCTGACATACGAGCCTCTTCGCAGAGTCTAGGCCGGGCCGTCGTGCGGTTTCCCTGCCGGTGGGAAACGGACCTCCCTTGCTCCTGGCAAAACCTGACTGGACCTGAGCTGGACCTGAGCTGGAGCGCAGCTACGTATGGTACCGAAGCGGCGAGGGGCAATGAGATTCACCTTCACTACTGCTTCTATTCATAAATCCACTCGACGCCCACTCCTGTCTCTTCTCTTCTCTTTTCTCCTTTTTCTTTCAATAGCTACTTTAATATCTACCTCCTCTCTCTCACGGCTCTCACGCTGCTCTCTTTCCTCCTCCGTCCTGTGCGCGCATCTTCTTTCCCCCTCTCCCTCTCTCCCTCTCCCTCTCCCTCTGCGTAATCCGCCTCTGCACTCTCCTCGTCATTATCATGGCATCTCCTCTGCGCTGTCTGCCACGTCCAGCATTGCGTGCAGCTCGTTCCTGTCGCGCGCCCCTCGCAGCCCACAGCTTCTCTCATCTAGGCCCCCTCCTTTCTAGCACCCCAGCAGCCCATCCACAGCCGCCTTCCCAGGACCTCAAAGGTGGAAACAGACCCGCATCAGTGCCTTTGGGAACGGCAAAGCGACTGCCGGAGTTTAATTTGGAAGGCAAGGTTGTGCTTGTGTCTGGAGCGGCACGCGGGCTGGGACTCGTGCAAGCGGAGGCGCTGCTAGAAGCTGGAGCTACAGGTTTGTCACCGAGCGCGTCAACTGATCTACGAGGTGCTAGGAAGTCGCTAACAAAGGTGGTTCTAGTCTATGCCCTGGATCGGTTAGAAAAACCATCCCCCGACTTCGAGCGGGTGCGGACCCGAGCGGCCTCGGAGTTAGGCACGTCGCTCACTTACAGTCGCATCGATGTCCGCGAAGTTGAGGCATTGAACGCAATTGTACAGGAGATTGCAGATAAACACCAGCGCCTGGATGGCCTGGTTGCTGCAGCAGGCATCCAGCAAGAGACGCCTGCCCTGGAGTACACGGCGGCCGATTGTGACAAGATACTGGGCGTCAACGTCACGGGAGTCTTTATGACAGCACAGGCAGCAGCAAAGCAGATGATTCGGTTTGGAAACGGGGGGAGCATCGTGCTTATTGCAAGCATGAGCGGAACCATAGCTAATCGGGTGTGTTTCCCTCTTCGGCCATAATCCTCTTTGCCGTCTTCACTTCTGGAATGTCGAAACTGATATATGCAGGGACTCATCTGCCCGGCTTATAACGCATCCAAAGGCGCCGTGCTCCAACTGGGCCGAAATTTGGCCAGCGAATGGGGCCAATACGGAATTCGCGTCAATACCATCTCCCCTGGCTATATTGTGACCGCTATGGTGGAAGACCTCTTTGTAACATATCCCGAAAGAAAGACGGAGTGGCCGAAGCAAAATATGCTGGGACGGTTGAGTCAGCCTCAAGAGTACAGAGGCGCTGCCGCCTTCCTGATCAGCGATGCGAGCAGTTTCATGACAGGCAAGTTCACATCTCCTGTCCAGCAGCAAGGGCGCAACGGGCCGGTTTCTGACGAGTAATTTGCACAGGATCTGACCTGCGAATGGATGGAGGCCATGCGGCCTGGTAATCTGATATAAGAACGGAATAGAGCAGAGTGCTCAAGCGGTTTAATTTGAGGTAATACAGATGGCGTGGAAATAATGCGTGGAAAGGGCCTTGGAGTAATATTTGATTGGTGCGTGCCGATGATGCATGGAATAGCGGAGACACAAACAATGGAGGGAACACTCCCTATAAATTGCAAGCGTTGATTTTAATACCCTAAAATTAGCATTCTGAGCGCTGGGTAATTCGACATAAATACTCTTACCAGATTTATTCACCCCTACTCGGTGACGAAGACAGGAAAGGTCTCCTCTCTCAAAGGTGTTTCTATGGATCCCCTACAAGCCTTTCAAAGCTCTCAAACCCAAGTCTGAGCGATCTTCTCCGTAGAAACACACCCACCATTTCCATCGCCACAGCAATTATGGTTTCGTTTCCTTTGTGCATATAGGCCAGGCCCCCTGGCAGCGTCGTCATCGCTTAAACCCCTATTCCTTCGAAGCAAGTCCACGAGCCTTTGTGTAGCCGAGCAACAGATATAGGCAATCATAACCGGCTGAACTCATCTTCCCTCTTTAAATTGTTTGGGCCTTTTATTATATTTCGCTTTTCGCTAAGCGGTTGATTTATCCATAGTCTAGACCAATTGACGCTTAATTGGCGAGCAGCCCCAAAATAATGCACATATATTACACCCATAGGCGCCTTAAACTCCCTCGTATGCCACGCTACCCATATCCCAGGTCTTTTATCCACATCTCTCCAACTCAATATATAATAAATATCTTACGCAGTCACAGTAATGCCAACAACCCCCCTTGCACCCAACTTTTCCACAACCCCTCTACCCAACCCCAATCTCTCCTCAATCTCTGCAGCCCGAATCCCCTTCTCCCGCATCTGCAGCACCTGCCGCACGGTAAGCACATCCAAGAAGCGTCTCCCGGATACTCCTTTCCTGCCTATATTGCTAAACTCCTCTTCCGCCTCCGTAGCCAGTTTCTCCCGTGCGGCCAACAGGCTCACGGCGGGGTTCTGGGGCAGCACTTGGGTCCCAGAACTGGAGGGGAACATGGCTTTCGAGGAGCCATGCGAGGGATGAAAGTGTCCGTGGGCCTGGTTGAAGGTCGAGGAGTGGGAGAGTGTCGGGTTGGGTACTACGGGGCCGAGTTTACGCGCTCGGGCATTGAGATCGAGGTCAGGGTCGGACGAGTCAAGGTTGATTGCTAATGAGGCATTAGCTATTGTTAATGTGTTGAGAGGTAAAGCGAAGAGAAATCAAACCTTCATTACGGGTTTCAGAAATCCTACTCTGCGGGTGGACTGTCGGTCCTACCGTTGCGCTTGGGCTTGGGCTCGGTTTCCATTCTACCTGTATGGGGGGATCCCTTCGTCGTTTGGCCTGCGCATTCGTGTGGCTGGAGTTGGGCGGTGGATATCTGCGAGCTGCATTTGTCGAAGAGAGCTTGCTGGCGCTCTTTACAGCTTTAGATGTTGAGTTTCCCATCCTGAATACTTTCCCAATTGCTTGTATTGCTAATAGAAGAAATGCGGATGAGGTCATGAAATTTGGTGACCGAGGCGAGTTGCTTCCGCACGTGATATTCAGCCTTGTCACAACACGTGACATCCATGTATTGAGGCGTTTCCGAATTGTCACACATCACCACTCGCTTTCCTCCACTGTTCCTCCCAGTCTTCAAGAATTGCAGTTCCGGTAGTCCGGCTTGTCCGCAATCCAAGTGGTATCCTCTCGAAGTTTTGATCTCGTGCAAGATATACTTTGCTGTTGCAGTAGCCAGCAGGGACACGCTCCAGATATCCGCGAGTGAGTGATATGGAAGGCACCTGGGGGTGCTTGGACTGGTTCTTGGTCCTAGACGACGTTAAAAGTAGACGGTAAGAGCGGGACAGAGCTCACTTTTGTTTTGAAGGGGTAGACATTGTTTAAAGTCACACGGTGATTCGGTTTCTAGATGGGGCTGGGTATGCGGTCCTGAATACAATCGGTCTCTGGAGGGCTGTGAAGTGGGCTAGTTGGCATATCCACATTGTGGCGATGACAGAGTTTATAAACGACAGAAGGCAATTTAAAAAAGGTATCTATTTCCAATCGTGCAGTCCTTCTGCCCTCCTCCTCAGTCTCACGTCAAAAGTTCAACCCAGCCAATCCATAAAGTCCCTCACCGACCAATCTACGCCACAAGGGTGATTCGGGATCGCAAAGAATAGCACAAGACTTCAATGTCTTCAGCAGCTTACTCCAAGGGGCGGCAGAGACTCCCAGCTGGAGAGCCGCATAACCCGGCGCCCCGATCGCACGGAATTGCGTGCAAAATAGGTCATCCCACACATAATATGTACAAATAGGGGCGGAATGCTTGGAAGGTTTTTACGCGAGTCCCCGAAAATAGAAAGGACTGCAGATACAAGTCCGCAACCTATGTTCATCGTACCCCCCTTCGCGCAGGAGGGACGCGCGCGCAGCTCGTGAAACAGCCAATCCAGGTCGTGAAGATAGGAATCGGGACGTCCGGTTGTGGATGTAAAAATAGAAGGAGGACGCACAAGCCCGCGACCTGTGGTTTCGAGGTGTTGCCAGCATAGGGCGAGGCGGATCCCGCGGACCCCAAGGGCGACAGTAAGGGCGAGGCGGGTGTCACTATCTCCCTTGTGCTTGTGGGCTTTTAGAATTTCGGCGGGACAAGCAGGCTGACACTTCAGATTCTCAAAGGAAGGAATTCGGCCAGTGGGCGATGCAGGGTGTTGGCGCTTAATGCGGTGAGAACGCTATTTGCGGCGCGCGGCAAAGGCGTTTACGTAGCAATACAGTACTAAACATGATAAGATCTTACCTCAGACGGGCTTTGATTGGCGATACGTTTACTTTGTTAAAGTGTGACGCGACCCTGGCCGCGTGTACTGCGTCTGCGAGCGCACGGAGTCGGGAGAACTTTAATGTAGTGAGGGGTGAGATTTAATACTGAGATGTAATTAGAATGGGAATTAATAAGATACTAATCAGTTCTTACTGTACATTTTCAAGAAAAATCTCTTTTTCTAGAATTCTTTTTTTAGCAAGAAAATTACCTTTCTACAGCTAATCAGTGCCCGCAAAGACTCTCTTCACTCCTATCAATTCTCTAGAGCGTATGAAAGTTCGGTTTTAAAGGATGGTGGCCAGTAATCATCGACTGCACGACGCGCCACCTAGCGATGCGCTATAGCCCCTAGCTAAAGACTGCCTTTAAAATACTATTAATATAATAGAATTGTTTGCATAAGAGGCAAAGTAGCCTCTAAGACTTTGAAACCTATAGAAATACATTAAGGAGATTCTCTTCAGGTACGATGACCTTTACCTATCATCCGCCAAAAAAATTTCAGGCAACAAAATTCAGTGCTTTTATATAGTACTAAAGATGTGAAACTCTAGACTATTTCTTGCAGAGCCCTAGGAGAGGACCTCTCTGCTCTTATATCAGCGCAGTTCCTATGAGCCAAAGCACTGCATAATGCACGACCTACAACAGCGTTTCTGCTACGTCTCACGCACTAACTCTACGCCTATGACTTATGCTACGAGCCAATGGGTCGTAACGTTGGACGTCTTAACCCGCCTTACAGTCGCGCGAAAATATTAAAGATTATTTTTCCTATAAAAAGTAGTTAAAGTTTCTTACTAAATAGCTTGGGAACAACTAAAGATCTACTATATAGTAATACTTCAGCTAGTTAGAGGAAGAGAATCAATCAATAAATTAATCAATAGAGTACTAATAGAGTATTAATTAAATAAAGGCAGTAGATGGTTGCCCTATGTTGAGCGAGGCCTCGTAAGAGAATGAAAAATTATATAAGAGCGAAACAGAAAGTCCCAGTCCTTCTTAACTGCTCGACCCAGAAGGGTCCTGACGCTCTAGCCACTGCGAGTTCGCCGCAGAACGAGCATCAGTCATTGGCCTGCCAGCAAGGTTCATATTAACCAGTCATGCTTCAAGCATACTCCGAAACCTTTGCTACATCATGATCCCGCATATATAGCATATCCATTTCAATGCACAGACACGGATTTAGGGAACAGAGGATCCAGTGAGATGGTTTAACAGTAGATCTCAATTTCTCCCTTGTGTCGTTTCCCTCGTTGATGGACACGGAGGGCATCGGATCGCGTATATCTCTTCCCGCATCCCGGAAAGTTACAGACATAACGCTTACTTAACTTGATGGGATTCCTCTTGCACACTAATTCGTGACGTTTGAGATTTGACTTGTCCACAAAGAATTTTCCGCAGTAGGCACATCCATCTGCCGCCGCAGCGCTCGAGTGTGTTGATTGATACGAATCATGCACAGATGATTGGCTCCGAGGGGAATACTTGATTTCTGGACAGAAAGTAGGAGGCGATTGTTCACTGTCCGGTAGTGAGATAGGGACCGGCTTCCTCGAAATTTGAAAATGGCTCTGACTATACACACAAAAATACATCAGTAAATGCTTGTCACAGATGAAGAATAAGCTCACCCTTCTGGAGATCGTACGCCAGTTAAATACGACGGATATACAGATCCGACATCTTTGAGATATGCGCCATTATCGTAGTGAGTGTCCCAGCTATCGGAAGGGTGGCAAAAATCGTCATTGACATCCATCAATGGTGAGGGCAATGATTCCATTTCATCTGGTTCGGAACATAATCGGTTCGACTCATCAAAGAAAGTGCAGTCAGAAGCGAGGGGCATGCTAATTGTGGTCTGCTCTGGCACACTCGACATAGAAGAGTCTCTGGATGGAAACGAAGATGGAGTGAAAATCGAATTTCTGACAGAGTCGTCGGTGCTACCACCGCTTCCCATCGAAGACACGTAATAACTAGTGGGGTACCCATATGTGTGACGGTCGTTCAACCCGTCAGACGCAGAAGAACTAATATTCTGGAATCCTTCATCCAGTAAAGGACTGAGGTCATAGTTACCTTGAGGCAAAGGTGATTCTGAGGTGGTGAGAGATTGATGCCAGTCACTTGGGCTCTCTTGCGAGTTCAAATAGCTCAGCAAGCTATTATCGGATTGTTGCTCGTGAGCTGAGACATGATGGCGAGCTTCGTACGAAAAATTATCAGTGCTTAGCTCCGAAATTTCGTATCGATAATGTCGGTGATGCGGTGTCGCATACGTCAAGTCTACATCAGCACCAAGTTCTGCAGGCTCGGATTGCGTTTGGGCCAGATAGTCGGGAAAATATTGTGAAGTCTTGTCGCCGGCATCTAACTCGGCAAATTTGTCTTCCAAGGGAAGATTAGATCGCTTGGCCGATTGAGGATAACATCCAGAACCAAGTTCTGCAGGTCGGTGTTGCACAGAGCCATGATATTTTGGTGTATATGCTGGAGGTGGGACTACAGTCTCGCCAGAGAGCTCGGCAAGTCCGGCAGAGTATGGCATATCATACCCTAAATTCATCTCCGGTGAAAGAGACTGCATCTCCAAAGGGATGCTGGTTTGCCGACGAGGGCCTGATCCTCGTGGAGAGAGGCGACGCTTTAAGGAGTTCACAATGCGGTCTTTGCACTGTTGAAGTTCGAGACATCGCGGCGATTCGCATCTGCCAATCCTCTCTTCTCTACCGCTCTCAAAGCATCGATACAATCCTTTCGATAAGCGCGGGCATTCTTTAACATGCCCAAGCATATCTTCTAAGGAACCAAAGCAGATCTCACATTCGACCAAGGGGCAAGTCCGCCGCTCAATATCCTTTATATTCGGGGCAAAGCTGCGGTTAAAAGCTACCCAGTTGAGAAAGGTTTGGTGAGAAGGCTTCTGCAAAGGGGACGTACGACTTCTGGGACAAATATTAGTAGATTTCAACTCCACGTCAAGGATGAATACTCACGAATGGGAACCAGCGGGCACTTGATCTGATAACTGTTGCCCTGGAGATGATACCTCCCACGGAACACAATTTTGCTGAGAAGGATCCATAATATAGGCGCTCTTGGTAGGGAACTGCATCATATCTGGTGGTAGCCCTCGGTAACAAACGAGTAGACAACTGTACTTACGAAACTGGCCTCCCTGAAGAGCAAGCTCGAGGCCTTTTGCAGAAAATCGAGAGATCGTTTCTTCATTAGATCATAAGTAGCCCAAAACAGCCACACCGAGATGTCGTCAGCCATGTTCTAGGTGAGACTCTACCTCCTCACTAAGGACGGTCATTCGCCTACTTGGCAGATCGATATGAGGCGTGAGCTTGAGCTACCCCACTAGGGACGATGCATGTCGACGAGGGGTCTATCCCGCTGCGTCGATTGACATGAACCTATAGGTACGGACGCCATCTCTCATTCTGAAATTGACCATCTGCCTTATTTTAAATACACTGGGCGTTCAGTCCGCATTTTGCGCCTTATTTTCCCGTCCACCGAGCTATTCCCTCGTTTCGGGAAGAGGCGAATCAATGCCGGTGTAGAGCAGCCGGACTTGGCAACCGGCGACATGGTATGAGATAGCGAAAATAATAAAAGTGACAATAATAGCTGCAAAAACCTAGAATGAGAGTATCGTGCTAGTGCAGCTGACGAATTCTGATATGAACAATTGGATAGTCCCAGTCGTCCTTCTGCGGTCCTCAAATTCTTATGTCATCCGGCGGAACCGACCGTGCGAGGGATTCCGAGAAATGTCACCACAAAAATTATTGCTGGCGGCCCGAAATCGCCTCATAAACGCCGTTCATGAGAAAGCTTCAGTGGAAAATGGAATCGTAGAGGGCAGAGAATTGACAAAAGGCTGAACGTCGACAAGACGTTAGTATATACTTTTGAGAGAGGCTGTGCACAAGTACACAGCCTACTCTTCCACACGATACAGCGCAAACCTCAGCCACTTCAACATGATCTCTCTTCCACTACAGCGAGTTGACAATCACGTGTGAACCCACCATCTACCACCCGTCCTCATCTAGCTGAACGGAAAGCACGGCTGCGGATCTGAGCCATCAGTCTATAACGGGGCGTGGTATTAGGGATGCTGCATATCAAGAGCGCACACCGGGCGTTTCTGTTTCCCCCCTCGTTTCTTGCGCCTCGGTGAGTGAGAAAAGTGTGACCGGTCGCGTGCCTGCCTGACAACACAACTGAGACGCCTCACACGGCACCATAGGCAGAATAAGGCGTTGACTGATTCTGCGCGAAAAAGAAAAGTCAAAAGCCATTCTAGCCCCCATAAGGCGACAAAGAAACAGGGCAGAGAGGAGAGAGCAACTTTGCTTCTGATTTCGAAGGGTGAGTGGCTGCCGTTGAGCAACCACAACATGCACTCAGGGGCCTGGGATTGATGATTGGCACGGTGTATCTCTCAGTGACTCTCTAGAGGATGTGGCGAAAAACCGTAAGCATGAGCCGCGAATATGGTGACAGGTGCTGGCAGCCAAGGTAAAATTCTTGTGTATGCATATTTGGAATCGCATGCTCCACGAGTCGCTGTGGTATGAGAGCCTCGTGGCATCGTGCGTATTGTCCTGCAAACAGCAGGGTGGGGGAAGTATGAAGTCCGGAACCCCGGAACCTACTCAGGTACCTGATGCGGATGTACCTGTTGTTTCTCCCGGATGCTGCCGCTTTCGTATTTCGGCCACTCTCAGGAATTTGGATGTCAGGGAAGGCGGGTCGCTTAGTGCTTCCCACGTGACCTAACATTAACCTCACATCGGTTCGAGGAACATTCAAGGAGCATCCAGGAGCACACCACGGGGCAACATCAGGTAAGCAGTAAAAGACGCAAATCTTGAGGGTGCACTGACAACGACCCCCGTCTGATAGTTACCTATGGTATAGGATAATAACCAACAGACTGTCTCAAAGCAGTATGCACTAGGCTTCTTGTTTCATCCTAACTGTACTCGCTCGTACGCATGCCTGAAAGCGCTGTACATCTCAAGATAAGGTGGGTGGGCAGAATTGGACCAGGTGGTATTGGACTGTTACGAATTAGGCGTGCATCGAACAAATTTTATGATCCATTTCTTTGACGCGACCTTCCCCCCCCCCCCCCCCCAGCCCCGTAGTGGTACGTTGTCCCTTGCCTGGAGAATCAGACAATGACCGGAAACGGCAGGGTGCAGCACAATGGAGCACCATCCACTTCATACCAGAGACAAAGGACGGGTGTATGCCATTGTATTGCGCCTGCCTATTGTTGAAATATGTCGTTTGCCTCTCTCATCAGACCACCGCTTGTTCTCGAGTCCCTATCGAACCCAGGCAGTTTTCCGTTACAACCGCTACCGTAGCTCCTGATGGCCACGACGTACATCGCGCGGGGAGGCCCCGGCGAGGCCGGGTTGGGACAGAATCAAAAATATGCCATCCATCCTGGGTTGGCAACCAGTGGCGATATGTCGAAACAACAGCAGTTGGAATGGTTAAAACGTTCCAAGCTATGGCCCACGATGCAGGCCAGCCACTATATTGGAAAGAGAGTACTCGGCGCAGGCTCTCATGGCATCGTCGGGGTATGGCAGCGCGAGCAACCGTCACAAGGCCTTCCGAAATTGATCGTGGTGAAGCAAGTGAACGCTTGGTCTGCAGGCGACCAGCTGCGGGTAGAGTCCAAACTGCTGAGGGATCTCGTAGGAACAGGTTCAGAGCACGTTGTCACACTGTACAGATCCTACTATAGAGATGGTGGGAGTGGAACGGAAGCGGAACGCGACCCTCTCCCTTTCGATGCCAATCATGTATGGCGCAATAATCTTGAGGTGGGTCGAATGTATATGGAGTACTGCCAGTACGGAAGCCTGGAATCGGCGCTGGAGAATATTTTCGAGGATCCGGACGCTGTTATCCCCGAGGAATATATCTGGCGGCTGCTGCGCTGTCTTGCGTGCGCGCTGGCTGCTCTTCAGCACGGGTCCGAATCGTCGGACTACGCGGCGCCTTCTTGGGTCAAAACCATGGTACATTTCGATATCAAGCCCGCAAATAGTACGCTTCTATTCCCTACATGGGCTTGGAGAGGTGATGAGATACAAGGCCTGGTGCTAACTCCCCTCGCGCAGTATTAATGAGTTCACATGGCGATAACCATCCCCGGCTGCCCATATTCAAGGTGAGCAGGTCAGGAACCTCACAAGCCCGATTCCATGTTGACCCCCCTAAGCTCGCAGATTTTGGGCTCGGCTTGCCTCTCCCTAGAGAAATACTCCACCTTAACACATGGCATGCATGCACACCAGCTTTCAAGACACATTGGCGAGATGATACAATCTGGCGAGGAACTCCCGGCTATACGCCGCCCGTGAGTAACCCCAACCCCTCAGTCCAGACGGGATCTTACTTCTTCGTAGGAACAGATTTGGCCCGGCGTCGATCATGGGCGGATCGGGCTATGCAGTGATGTCTGGAGTCTGGGCGTTATCCTCTATGAGTTGATGACAGGAAAGATTTTTCAAACGGTTAGGGTCGTAGGGGTCCAGCAAGGGATGGCAAACGTCCCAGCAAATGAATTCACGCAACATATGTTCCTGCGGGTTCCGCAAAACAATGCCCAGCCGCCATTCCCTACATTTGGCCGAGATATTATTCATCGTCCGTATAGCAAGCGTCTTATATACCTGACCCATCAATGCCTCGCGGTAGACCCCCAACGGCGGCCATCGCCTCGCGCCCTTCTTCAAGTTGCCAATGGAATGATGGAAGATGTTTACAGGCAGCCTGTTCGATCGATCAAGAAAACTGTGCTAGATAATCAGGCAATACGCTCTGCGCGTCGATTCAACCATAATCTCCTCGCTCGCCTCAGCCACACGGATATCAATGCCTTTAATGGGCTGCATCGGTTAATACGCATACAGCCGCCACAACCAGTGGGTGTTCCTCTCTGGCCAGTGCAGCCAGAGAGCGGAGCCAACAACCTCCCAAATTTTGCTCCCAGCCAGCCGTTACAAGCGAATCAAAATATAAATCAGTATCCATGGAGAAACACTGTGCCAGGTGGAAGACCTCAACCTCCAACCGTAGAGACTAGGCGTCGAAAAAGAGGTGCTGAGAGATCGAGAAGAAGGCTTACCGGGAGTTGAGATCATATGCGGCTTGCAATTCAAATCGATCTCCCGCTCATCCCCCGCGCTGCTCTCAGGTATGTACCATATTCTCTTTCTACTGCTCTGGGAGCGGTGTGTACCGGGATAAGATGTTGCTGCCAGCTATATAGACAGCCCCGGCTTGAGCAATTCTGTTATCGAGCAATGGCTATGATATGCCATGCAGTGGGGCTGCTCGAGAAATGCACTGTGGGAGTTGGATATTCTCGTTTGAACTGAGGAGGAATTATCTAGGAATGATGTATTAGCTGATAAGACAACACCGTACTTGATCTGGTGTTATAACAATCATTACAAGACCAGCCTCATTTTGAGTTTGTCTCCTTTGACAATCTCCTCCTCTCTGCTGTAGAGCTCGGCCATGTCCCAACTAGCGCTAAGATACCTACCGGCTAACCACTCCCGTCTCTTTGAAGTGAGAGATACCAATACGTCTGCCGAAAGCTCCGGCTTATCTACTAAATCTGCCGAGCAGTTAGTAGAGCAAACGTACTACTGCAGAAGGCACTAACTCTTATGAGTCGCCGCGGGCATCTTCAACCCCATATCTGTAATTACGCCACCAGGGTGGATGCTGTACGCCAATATTCCATCCTTTGCATAATCTGCACAGATAAATTCCGTAAATCTGAGCAAGGCATTCTTACTGGGTTGATACCCACTCGCTCCAGGGGTGAGATTGAGAGCCCCAATGGAAGCGAGGTTAATAATTGTCTTTTCGCCCCCCTTAATCATCAGTGGCAGCAACGATCTGGTCACAAGATAAACGCCCCTAATATTAACCTCCCAGTTCGTCCACCACTGCATAGGATCGCTCTCAATCATGGGGGTGAACGAACTCAAGTACCCTGCATTGTTGATCAAGATGTCCAGACGCCCCAGCGTCTTCTCGATATCCTTGGCAGCATTCTCGACACTCACTTGATCAGTGACGTCAAGCTCGAGTCTCAGGACTTTGGGCGCCTTCTTCCCAGATACTTGGGCAGCGGACGCGATTTCCGATTCCAAGCTCGTGAGAACTGAACGTGCGCCTATCACGATGGCTTCCGCGCCTGCCTTTGCGAATGAAAGGGCCGTGGCGCGTCCAATGCCTTTGGAGGCACCGGTTATACAGACAATCTTACCACACAGATCTGCTTTCGCAGAGTCAATCTCAAGGTAGGTGTCGTGATGTACAATTTTAGTGAAGTCGAGAGCTAAGTGGGCACCGTCAGCACGTGAACTCTTACGGATTGCGGAATAGCTTACCCCTGTTTGGTGGAACTGGCGGATACTGATACGAAGCCATTTTGCAGTCCAGTCAAGATGAACAGGGCTTGGTGCTAGACAGAGATAGGATTTTAAATGCAAGAATATTGAGGAACATTAGGAAATCTAGTGCTTCTAAATACCCCTCAGCCTAAACACCGGTAATCCCTAACTCCGTTAATAACTTGACGTCAAAGCAGCAGGGTCTGCTATAAAATACAAACAACCACATAGGGATAGGCATCGACCTGCATGATATAATAATTGCTAGTTGAAGCCAAATAGTACATTCAATCTGTTCCATTTTTTCGCCACTAGACATTGGATTATCTAACGTTAGAGAGCAGGCAAAGCCACTAGTCAATAAATATCCGATATACATCATAAAACAGTTACCCTTAAGCCTTTATCACTCTCTGGAAACGGGCTAAAGAAATCGTGGACTTGTTTTATATCATCAAAATCTGTGTCGAACAACTGAAGCTTAAAGTTGCCAAACAATTTTGCCACCGTAACATATATTTCGGAATATGCGAGACTAGATACAAGGTTAGTAATTAGAAACATCGACGTCCAGTTCAGGTGGAATATGAAAGATAAAATTATAACAAATTATATAATTTAAGAGATTTGGGACGACGAACTGGATTCCGAGACATGAGCGAGAACCTCGTCCGAAAGGCTGAAGATACTTTTCTAGGTTCTTTCGTTCAGCAGGCGAGACGAGCCATCGCTCCGGGAGAAATATGTCTGGTGAGGCGTAGATGGAAGGATTGAAGTGAGTTAGTCGCTGCGTTGTTGACACTGGTGTACTCTTTGGGATGCTGAATGACTTGTATACCATGGCCTCTCGCGTGTTAATACGGGGAAGACGGCCAGCTACCGGCGTTGCAATACTGAAACCTGTTAGCCTAGTTCGAGAGCTTCTTTCCTGTATCTTTAAAGAGATTAGAAGAGATAAACTACGGAGTGGCTGTACCGAAGTCCTTCAAGAACCACTGCATTCTATATCATCAATTAGCAACATGGCTGCAGCATCAATATAAATTTTACTGAATGCTTACCAAATATGGGAGTTGTTGAAGTTCCTGATATTTCAGAGGAGTTTGTCTCTTCATCTGTGCCTCGGTTATTTCTGCAACCAACCGATTAACTTTTTCTGGCCTCGTCAAAATATGATATGTAATAGCAGTCAAGGTAGCTCCAGTAGTCTCTGTTCCAGCACCGACCAAAGTCCTCATTTCCAGTGCCAGCCGCCAGTTCAATTTATCAGCAGCTGGAAGAGTGGTAGAATCTAACATCTGATGGATGATGTTGGACCTTTCATCTGGGTCTGTATTCTTTTTATAATCATTTACAAGCCTGTCTGTCCTTGCCCCAATGTCAGTCATAAAGTCCACCACATCGATACCAGCGGGGTTAATGATTTTTGTTAGCCAACGGGGCATTAAGTCTAGAATGTTCAAGATGAGACCAAAATGACGATGCCACAATCCAATTTCAGGAAAGTCGCGAAGCGTTCGTTGAAATGCTGCGGCAAAATCTGGCGAATCGAGGAGATTATATGACTTGTCAAATGCAAATTCCGTCACGACATCTGTAGCAAGACATCGAAATGCGTTCGAGAGATTCGCAGGCTGGTCCGTGCCTTTAAATTCCTGCAACCTGGAAACTAGTTTGGACGTGATGCGGTCAAGCTCATTGTCAAAACGAGCCACGGAATCAAGAGTGAAGTAGGTTTGCTGCGCTTTGCGACGGATTCGGTGGACATCATGATCTGCTGTACCGAAAGCAGCATCAGATGACCCGACGAATCTATAGTACCAGTAATACTTGTTGAGTCTCGAGCTGACTTTATAGGCCTCGTTCCAATCGGGGTCGTCCACATGCAGTTCCCAAGGGCTAATTCTCACAATTGGACCTTCAAAGCGATGTGAGTCTATATATCCAAGCAAAACGTATTGAACAGTGTCATCAAACCATATTTTTGGTGCATTTGCTCAACCTCGACCCAGTAACTACCCCTTCTCCAGCAGTCGTAGTAGGTCTCATACCACCCTGTCAGCGCCGCCAATTTGGGACCTGGAAATCTGGCCAGTGGTCCCAAGAAGAGTCGATAAGCCGCTAAGACCACAAGCCACACGGACGCTGTGACGGCTGCCGCGGCGACGGTGCTCCCGAGTGACAAGCCGTCAATATAGGGCATCATGACTATCGTTGCACCAGAACGGAAAGAAGCAGCGAGCCAAAGTAAGATGGGGCGGGACAAAGTGAATGGTTGATTTCAAACAACTACTATGGGGACAGTCCCAGGAGGAAGGTGGACCCAGTGAAGGTCGCCCACGGGCCTTCTACTAGGTTCGGATGGAGAGGCATAATAGCGTGACGGGGGTAAGTGTCGCATGGAATGAGAGGGGAAGACCGTGACAGAAGCGTGGCCAAACTATGGCTTGGGCGTGGGAGTGTGGTGAGCATGGAACTATATCTTAGCTGCAGATGAGAAGGAAGATAACACAGTCTAACTGAATCGTCTCCGATGGCAAGGTAGAAGGTCCCCTTCATCATCCCTCACCTCCTAGACGGCCCGCTGTGGGTTGTGCGATAAGGCCATTCCAAGCGTTCCAAGCATTCCAAGGGCAGTCAGACACTGAGGATCCCTTCTCAGAGGCCTGGGAAGCGGGTGGCTGTAGAATCGACGAGAAGAATATCCGGGAGGACGTTGAAGCAGCTAGGCGGGGTTGTTCTGTATATAGCGCCCCCCGCAGTGCTTTCGCACCCTATGTAACATTGTTGGATTGCTCTGTGAAGTGACGCAAACCTGCCCACCATCATGTAGATTCAATAGTACTGGCCAATTGCCTCCAGCTGCCCAGAGCTCTCAAAATCCACCCCCTGCCGCTGCCGAAAACAGATACGACCTCCCCGTGCAAAGTGTAAGCAGTCCATTAAGGTTTCCCGCGGACGCTGAGCGATGCACTTTAACATCTCCAGTCTCCCAAGGACCCCACCAGCTGCATCGTGTCGTACTTCACGGCCATGTGAGTTACGAGTCAACTGTCACCAGCGAAGTGTAGCGCAGGGAACGAATAGAATCGACTACTGTAACCCTGATCACAGACCGTACAGCAGGCTCCAGGTGGGGGATCAGCGCCGACAACCCTACCCGGTCGCCCAATATGACAGATCCGCCGGTGACAGAGCGTGACTTTGCGCCAACAGCACCAGCAGCGCAAGGCTCTTCATCCGCGTTGCAGCTGAGGGACGTTCTTGTTCCAGATGTAAGAAGACTCTATTGTGCCCGCGAGATATGCAATGATGACCATTGAATAGAATGTCCGCGATTCGGACTCAGACTCGGCGTTTGGGGAAGGCGAGTCATCATCGTGGGTCGCAAGTGTCTATCTCGCGGAGGGACTATGTTGACGATTTGTAGGTCATACACGGCATCCATAACGTCCAGTATATGGGATTATCAGTAAGTCGCCTGTTGGAGGAAGCTTTCCGAATCGTGCCAATGGCTCACTGTGCTAGATATGAAAACGGACGGCGATACCACGCTTTTCGCGCGGGGCAATATGTTATGGTAGGTGTGCGATATCTGGCTTCGAGCGCGATATACTGATTTGAGACATGTAGCCCAATGATGAGAGGGAGCAAGATCGTTTAGACTTTGTATGGGACTAATTTCCAGACTACGAAATGCCCAATCGCTCACATTTTATTTTAGATGCATCACATTTTCAACGTTACCATGGGCGGAAAGCTACAATTAGCCCCCATAGGAGACAATCCACAGCATGTTCTTGATGTTGGAACGGGAACTGGTAACGCATTCTGTCGCGAGCTGGACAATGAAGCTATGACTGACATGTAGATGTAGGGATTTGGGCTATAGAATTTGCAGAGTAAGTTACAAACTTCTACTCTTCGCATAAGGCTAATCATTTTGTTCCTCTTAGCATGTATCCCTCTGCAGAAGTTATTGGGCTTGACCTTTCGCCCATCCAACCAGTCTGGTGCGGAGCCCTACCTACTTCTCGGTACCGTTTATCTTGCTACTGATACTCTCGTTAGGGTCCCTCCCAACCTCCGATTCCAAGTCGACGATGTAGAATCACCCTGGGTTTTCCCCTCTAGCAAGCCCTTTGACTTCATCAAGATGCGGGCGATGGGAGGAAGCATTGCCGACTGGCCTCGTCTCCTCAAACGGGCCTACGATCACATTAGACCAGGGGGCTGGATTGAACTATCTGACTTTGATGCTTGGGCAAGCACGGATGACAACAGTCTGCCAGAAACCAGCTCTTATCATGAATTTCAAGTCAGCTTAGAAGAGGCGGCGACAAAATTTGGCAGGAAAATGAATGTTGGACCCAGTCATAGGATGGCATTACAACAGACAGGATTTGTGGACGTAGTTGAGGATGTACGAAAGGTTCCTTTGTCTCCCTGGCCGAGGGACCCCAAGCAAAAGGAGCTGGGTCGGTACATGCAAGTACAGATGCAAGATGCAGTGGAGTCGTATGGCCTAGCTCCTCTGACTCGGGTTCTAGGGTGGGACCCAGCGAGGGTTCAGCTCCTGCTCGCGGGAGTTAGACAGGACCTGAGGAATCGAGACTACCATATTTATTCGAAGTGGTGAGTTTTCATCCTGTGTCGCCGTTAAAAACGATCTGATTAATGGATAGCCACACGGCGTACGCACGAAAACCGATGACGCCAGTTCAGGGGTTTTCGCGTTAAAGGACGACCAGTGAATAGTCTGTCTGTATAGAATACAAAGAGGTTGATTTTTGGACGTCCGGCAACTCATTATCTGCCGTTTCTGGCTTATATGGCCAGTGATTCTGTGGACGGTCCCGGCTGGGTTACAGAATGAATGTTCAGAACAGGACTATGTTATTTACCTCGCCGTGGGCTATTTTAAACGATCGACTTCATGGCATTCTGATAAGATAGTCTAGTGTGCATGTTTTGCGGGGTTTGTGCGAAAGTCGCAAAATTGTAATGTGCAAGGAAATATGTGTTTTCCGCGGCTAACAATTAAAAGGAAAGGGGTCGGGAGGGGGCGGTGGTGAGATACGACAAGGTAACCGTTCGCCTTACATTTCTACTATAACTATCCTTCAGCAATCTCAGGATCGACTTGCACAATTGCCGTCGAATAGACAGATTACTTGGCCCGTGAAAGAAACATGTATCGGTAATCTCGATTACTCCTTTTCTTAGGAGCTGACGAGGCACGCCAAGGGACGACTTACGTCGCTTTTCTTGTGCTGTCTTGGCATCCACAACAGAAACATCTCCTCGTGATCAGCTCGCGACACTTCTCTTCTTTTCCCACGTCCATTTTCCGTGAAACCTATCTAATCTTACAATTAGATCGCGGATGACGACTGGTCCGAACTATACGTGGAGAGTTTTGGACCCGATCTCGTGTTGTTGGCGGCAGATTTGCCACTGTCGCCAATGCAATTAAAAGCCCCGTATCTGGAGTCTTAAAACTCTCGGCATCGTCACTCGGCCTCACAGAGACGGCCTCAATACAATTATGCGACATCTGGACCACTCGATTGTATGGCTGTGCTTGAGCAAGCGCTTGGCAGCCAGCCTTTATTCTTCCGGGTTCCTCCAAAGCACTCGACTTTTCTTGCATATTTTTCCTTCTCATTATTGCCTATAACTCATACACTCGTTATCAAGATTCTCGTTTTCTCATTTCAGGCCATACAGCGTTTGATCTTATTGCTCGTTAGGGTTGTATTGGCACGTTCTTGTATATTTACATTTGGATCATTCTTTTTCATCAAGCATCATGAAACTTTCATCCCCCATCTCCGGAGCAATTTTCTGTATACTTGCGGGTCAAGGTGTTGATGCGACTATAGCTCTGGATGTCAAGTCGTCAAGTTCGATAAGGCAAGCAGCAAGCACTCTCGCATATGATATGGTTAGATACTATACTGGAAACAATACGGGCGATGTGCCGGGAAACCTACCCAGCCCTTACTACTGGTGGGAGGCTGGAGCTATGTTTGTGGAATTTCTTATGCTATTTTGAGATTTTCTGACATGCGCATAGGTTTGGCGCTTTAGTCAATTACTGGTATCTGACAGGAGACACGTCATATAACAATATAACACAACAAGCAATGCTCCACCAGGCCAGCAGCTCTGAAGATTTCATGCCACTGAATCAGACGACCACTGAAGGCAACGACGACCAGGGATTCTGGGGAATGACCGCCATGAGGGCCGCAGAGACGAAATTTCAAGACCCTCCATCCACAGAGCCGGGTTGGCTTGCACTTGCTCAAGGAGTTTTCAATACGCAGGCTGAAAGATGGGACAATCAGACATGCGATGGCGGACTTCGGTGGCAAATATTTACGTGGAACAAAGGCTATAATTACAAGAACAGCATCTCGAATGGATGTTTCTTTAATCTTGCGGCAAGACTTGCTTTGTACACTGGAAATTCAACATACTCAGATTGGGCTGTCAAGGCCTTCGACTGGGTATATAATGTCGGATTGATCTCGCCCGACTTTCAAGTTTTCGATGGGACACAAAACACTGATAACTGCACGGCGAAAGATCGCACGAGATGGACATACAATGCTGGAGTCTATCTACTTGGTAGCGCAGCAATGTATAACCACGTAAGTATTCTTGCCATTCATTATTTTTACATCTGACCTGGAAATTAGACAAACGGGAGTGCGCTCTGGCGAGACCGAACAATGGGTCTACTGAACGCCACGGATGTCTTTTTCGTTAACGACACGATGTACGAACCATGCGAAGGCGGCCCGAAGGGTTGCAACGTGGATCAACGATCGTTCAAGGCATACCTTTCACGCTGGATGGCTGACACTGCTGTACTTGCTCCCTTTACTCATGACATTATTATGCCAAAATTGGCCAACGCAGCGAAAGCCGCGATAAAAGTCTGCAATGGAGGGGATACAGGGACACAATGTGGACAAAGGTGGTCCACCGGAGCATTTGACGGGAGTTTAGGGGTGGGAGAACAGATGTCTGTTTTAGAGGTAGTGCAGGGAAATCTTATAGATGAAGCATCTGGCTGGGTAAGTGCAGTTCAGGGAACTGGAACAAGCGTAGGCAATCCGAATGCTGGAGGTGGAGATAGACGAAATCCGAATGGTCTGGTCATAACATTGCCCACGGCAGCAGATAAGGCTGGAGCTGGTATTCTGACGGCATTGATTTTGGCGGGCGTTGTGGTTGGCACCGTATTTATGATTTTACCATGAGGGAACTATTTATAAATGTTCAAACTGTATTGGTCTCCTGTCCGCTCGTCTCCGATAGAACCAGACACCACAACTTGATGTTATTTCTAACCAACTAGCGATTTATACTATTTAGCAGCAAGCAAAGCATTGCACATAATTATACCTAACGGAAACAAATACCGAGGCCAGCAGATCTTTACAAGGTTGTTCTCACGTGATCCAAACCCAGCCCCGTCGACGTGATCCTTCGATGTTAATCGTAGTCTGACCATGGCGCAGTAACCAATCACACCGTGCTTCTCACCTTACCAACAGTCCGTGCAGTCGTGTCTCTCATAATAGTGAAGCGCTCATCTAACTATGGAAACAGGATTCGAAAAGCCTCATTCGAAATCCCACCTGACTCATCACGTGATGGATCCTCTGCACCTGAATCTTCTTCTTGAAACTTACCTAAATGCGTATACGCTATGCATAAGTTACGGCGGCTACACTAAGCGCTTCATCCTAGTTCTAATTTTGTAGCACAGTGCCGACGCGCTGCTAACTTCCGGAGGGAAGCTACACGTACAACCCCACAAAAGCTCTTGGTATCTCACTAATCATTACCATCCTTCTAGCAATTGCCTCGGACACGCATGTATATGCTGGGACCTTGGTAGGACTGCGGTGGCGATGATGGTTCCAGGAGGTGGTATCGCACTTTGGCGCGATAAAAACGGGGGGTGATTTGCGTACTTGGAAGTCGCTCGCCTTTACCGCACTGGCGGAACTCTTAAGGATGGAAGAGCATTGATGCACCGATGGGCTAGATATTATTAATAATTATATTTCTCAAGGATTTCAATTCACGTTTACAGCTTTTCTGAACCCATTCGAAGGCACCTCAATACCTTATGCAATGCAACACCTCCACCAGCCTCAGCCAAAGCAAACCACGTGACATATCCCTGCTCGAAATAGCCCGCATCACCAAGCAGCATCGCGACAAATGTCGAACTAGGTTTGGAGGAGGAAAAGAAGCGGCCTGCTGGACGATCACAACCAATTGGGCCCAAAGAGCGGGTCGAGTGCCGGAAATACATACTGGCTGGCTCAAACCGAATCCGCGATCCTCCATCCTGCGATCCGCTGAGGCTCAGCGACCTCACCATACCGAGAATGAGCCTCAGCCACGAGACTTGGGCACAACCGCTCGTCGTATTTTGATCACCAAAAATGAACTCCCATATATTCCCTCCGCATCCGTCCATGAATCCAGCATCCTCGCCAACAGTCGACCAGCAATCCTCCCGTCGTGAGTTTCCTATGTCACAGTTCTACGACACAATTCGACTTCTCCGGCGCCGTCTCTCAAGCCCTTGGACCTTGGATCTCCTTGCTCGAAGAAAGGCTTCTACTACTCCAGAGTATCAGGCTCTACGTTCATCTTCCGATATTAGCATTCTTGAGCCAACTTCAGTCTCGTCGTCCCCATAAATCTCCGCATCATCAACAATGGCAACCGCCGATATTTCTGCTGAGTCCAAAGTTAGGGAGGGTCTCCACGATATCTCTTTTCTAGAGCAATACCGCTTCCCCGCCTCTCCGCCTTTCACCCCTCCAATGAAGAGCGAAGCAAGAATGCCCGATTCCAAGGCATTGTACACCCCAATCAACCCAACCCTTGATAAGATGTTTCCTCGATCACCTCCCGAGAGCCCTCGGAGCGGCCTGAAGAGAAAATTCTCTAACAACTTGCAATCCGCACTGAATGGCATCATGACTCCTCCTTCTACTCCTCCTACTCTGTCTCGCAGTACTTTCTCCAAAGGCAATGAGGGAGCTGTGTTTCCTACCAACCGACGACCTACCGTTGTTTCCAGGCCAACTTTGGTAACCGTTGACTTCGATGGCTCTCCATCCCGCCGATACCCGTCTAGAGCTTCCTCAAGGTCATCTAGCTATTCATCTTCAGTGGCTACCCCACGCAGCACGAAAGATGCCCTTGCCAGGTGCAAGGACTACGCTGCCTTGTCCACTGACGCCCAGTACCCTATTGCATCGCCATCGCCATTATATTACAACACCGGTAGCACGCCTCCCCCAAATACCCCAATTAACCCTTTATCGGCCATGATGCTGTACAGTGGGGTCAAGTCGTTCGAGCCGTTTCCATCTTTCTATGCCGGCCCATCATGCTTGAGCACTGTCTCAACACCAGCCGTGGACTTCACCCCTCTATATCCTAACCTGCCAAGACCTGAAGACTTCAACTTCGCTGAACATGAAATGGAAGGTCTCGAGAAGGAGGGAGCGAAAGAAGAGAGTTATCGTGCTCTATCGTTCTCTCATCGTCCTAGCAAACGTAAGTTCCATTTCCGTTGCCAAAATTTCTTCTTCGCGCTCGTGCTAACTGAACACAGGAAACTGCGTAGATATTATGGCAGCTTCATCAGCCTGATCATAAGCAGACTGTAAGATGTAAGATATCAGAGGAGCTGGGGAGATTTTCCTTTTTCTTGTATCAATACGTTTTTGGCTTGGAGTCTCGGTGGTGTTTCTGGATTAAAGCATTTCTCGGTGTTGTCTGGTGTTTTCTTTTCAATTTTTAGCCCATAGAAAACTGGCGTTTCTGGGTGGACGGGTCTCCAAATACTGGGGTTTCAAAAAGGGATTGGGTTACTTATACATTTCTCTTTTTCTGTACTATAAGGAATGGCGCTTTTGCGATTTCGGGTCATAGGAGTTTTGGGAATCAATATGGATCCTTCCGGCATTCATCTACCTCTCCCGAAATGGCATTGAGTGACGAGGATTTAAGAAGATCCTGCCCAAGTTCCTGGAATCTTGTATTCACCCAATCACTCCTCACACAGAAACTTTCGGACCTAGCAGCAAGGTAGCAGTACTTAGGGCATGCTTATTCAATAAGCTCACATTCCAGAAAACCAATCTATTCCCAAGTTCCTTCGTCCTGTAGAATTAGATAGAATCCTCCACAGTTCATTGGATAATCCATCCAATCTCAATTATCTATCGGATCTATATACTCTATGTGGCCTGAAGGGATCGAGGGAAGAGTAAATTCTGGAGCAGGACGAACAAGAATTATCTAAGGATAGAATCAACTAGCTCTAAATTGACTTCCCTAAACCACAAATACTCTGATGGATCAGTTTACTCGTTTATAACACATGGGAACTTGTTTATGAAGAACGGTTACAGGGCCTAAGTGAATATTTTCCGGGTGGCAAGGGAGGATAAATGGCACATTAGAAAGGACAAATTACTCAGACGCTAGGATAACGCATCTACTACTGCATTAGTGAGGATTAGATCTCTTCATCTTTAAATTTAATAATAGAAACTTGGAATGTGGTCATGTGATCGAACATCGTTTACTAAGCCCTCAGGATCTGAGGCGGTAGAATCCTTTGCGGATCAGGATCGCGACTGCGGCACTCCTGACTTCGCAAGGACTGAAACGACGTAACATCTTGGAGATACCGTCAGTACGACGACCACGGCTCTGTGCAGCTCTCGCAGACCATGTAGGTGAGAATCCTATCGAAACAATGAGGATCTGATATAGCAACCTTCCACACTGGCGGTGCAGAGAGCTGCTCCTGGGGGATCCCGAACACGCCGGACTGCTCTAAAGTATATACTTCCACGATGGAGCTGTTGAAACGCGAGAAGCGGTTGGTACGAAATGAATCGACAGCTCTCTTCTCAATCGTGAGAAGGGACATATACATTGCGACTTGAAAAATAGCTTGGCCTTGATTGAGGCGGCAAAATCACTATGCAAGACACCCCCCCAGCCATAGGCCACAATGGCAAAACAACCACCACGCCCGAACTCTCACCACGCTCAGTTCCTCACAGCTCTCATGGTCAGCCAGGGCAGAGAACGATACACGCTGCAGAACCATACAATCCATTTGCAAGTTCCGAAGAGACCCCATCTGAAGGTTCAATATACTCACCACCAGGATTCACGGCTGAAAGATTAGATGATGGAGAGATCAGGTTTGGAAATGTAGACTGGCACGTTCAACGGCCGGAGCCCACGAGGTCAAGAACAATTTCAAATCTACAAGAAGTTAAGTTAGATGGCATCCCCTCAAAACAAAACCCCCCGAAGCCTCCATTTTATAGACCTGCCGACTCTCCTCCAAGTCATCCAAATTCTCCACCATACCCTGCAGCGAAGCCAGGAGTAGGCGTCGGATATAATAGTGACCATTGGGTAAGTCTTCTACTCTTCTCCACCGGGATTTGAAAATCGTAACTGACATATTTCAGTCTCCAATAGATGAGAAAGTCCCCACTGGTATCACCACCCCTCCCCTCACATACTACACCCCAAACAGGCAAGAAAACTTCCGCACCAATCTCGACGAGAAGCATGCCTATGACCAGGCTCAGCACAGCGCAGATCTACAGCCTTTCCCCGAGTTCGAGGACGTTGAGCTCGCTCGTCCGAAGCCGCGAGGGTTCGCTCCAGGTGCTCCGGGACCTGTGCCCATGCAGATCGTGCGAAGTAGGTCTGACCGCCGGTCCGCGATATGCTTCTGGGTCGTGTTCGCTCTTATCCTACTCGTCCCATTCGCGATTGGCCTTGGAGTATTTGGAGGTGTGTATCACTGGAATATCAGAGATGAAAGATGTTCCATGTTTGGCGGGTCCTGGCACGATGACTCGAAGACGTGTCAATTCCGGTAATTATGGTTTCTAGATTGGTCCTTTCCTTTTGTACATTCAGATGCAGTGCAAGTGCTGTATGTAGATAGGTCGTTTCTTTATTCTAGAGTTTGGTAAAATGGGATATGAGCGAAAGTTACTATAGGGGGAAAACAAACGTGACAACAAATGGAGTGGCGAAGAAAAATTTATCTTGACTCAGAGATACCAAAAAAACAATATCAAAAGTTTTTGCCTTCACAACTCCCTTTCTTTATTCAAATCAAATTCCTTAAGAGTGATTCCACTTTCGTCCTAATAACACGTCCCGAGATTTACTTTCCTGCTCACTTGTGCCGGAAACTTCAGGAATCTGCATGTAAGCGAGAAGTTAGGTCTTAGTGCATTTGGTGCTTTGGTACTCAGATATAGACATAGGATTGTACTGCTATATTACGTGCGAGCTATGATACGAGGACAATGCGATCTTAAGTCGAAAGTTACACGCTGACAGCCTCCCTCGAACCTGACAATTTGTCTCTCAAACAGAATAGGTAGTTATTATATCACCTTCAACATCCGCAGTCCCACTCTCCGGTCTTGTCAGGAGTCACCAGCGGAACCATACTTTCCGCCGCCGCAGTCATACTGCAATAGGCTCAGTTGCCATTACAGGTGGTGCAGGCTCGGTCTCGGCAGGTACAGGAGCAGCAGCTTCTTCGGGTGCCTCCGTGACCTGTGCAACAGGCTCCTTCACCTCTGGCTCGGCCACTGGAGCAGCCTCCACACTAGCTTCCGCAGCGGGCTCTTCAGGTTTGGCCTCCGGCTCTACAGCTACTGATTCCTCAGTAGCAGGAGCTGGCGCTTCCTCGGCTGGAGCTGGGGCCGTCTCAGCCGATTCCTCAGCTTTGACTTCCTCAGCCGGCGACTCTGAGGCTACGGGCTCTTCAGCCTTCACCTCTGATTCGGCAGCTGGGGTGGCCTCCTCACCGGCTTCCGCCGCGGGCTCTTCAGGCTTGGCCTCCGGCTCTACAGCTGCTGATTCCTCAGTAGCAGGGGCTGGAGCTTCCTCAGCCGGAGCTTCCTCAGTCGGAGCGTCAGGCACTGCCGGTGGCACACTTGACGAGTTCGCTGCTAAAGCATCTTCTCGAGCCTTTAGCGCTGCCTCACGTGCATCCAGTTCTGCTTCGCGCTTGTTGAGTGCAGCTTCTCTAGCTGCAAGACTGGATTCGCTGGGTTCTTCGGCAGCAGCTGGCTCTTCAGCAGGTGTGGGTTCTTCCGCAGCAGCAGGTTCTTCAGCAGGGGCAGCAGCCTCAGCAGGCGCAGGTTCTTCGGTAGCGGCAGGTTCTTCAGTAGGCGCAGGTTCCTCGGCTGGTGCAGGTTCTTCGACTGGTGCAGGTTCTTCGACTGGTGCTGGTTCTTCGACTGGTGCTGATTCTTCGACTGGTGCTGATTCTTCAACTGGTGCAGGTTCTTCAGCAGCAGCAGCAGCAGGTTCTTCCGCAGGAGCAGCAGCCTCAACAGGTGCAGATTCTTCGACAGAGGTAGGTTCGACGGTGGCAGGCGCGGTGGCGCTTTGTTCTTCAACCGGGGCAGGGATGGGTGCTGCGTCTGCCATTCCGATATCGTCCAGGCAAAAAGAATAAATACAAAGGTAACTGCTGTTGTTGAGAGAGGGATTAACCCAAGGACAAGTGGAATGGCTAATGGGGTGGTAATATATTGAATTGGATATAGGAAAGCACGAGGCTTGACCTTTCACAATAGCTGACGGCAATGTCGATTATATAGACGCTCTTCTCGACTCCCATGCTCTTTTTGAGCGGTGAGCACATCTCATCCGAGTGGGGGTTGCCTACAACTCCAGAACTTGTCCTCCACACAAGACAGACCGCTCTGCACGTTGTTCTGTAGTACCACCAGTCGATTCCCTCCATCAGGAGGGGGTTTCAGCAGTATCAAGGGACAATTGGGTACAGACGCAGATTATCTCCCACCCATGGTCCTCAAGCGCCTCACTTTTCCCCCTGTCACCAGACTTCGTATGGCATCTTTGGGTAACGCCATACCCAAAGAAACGGCAAAAGAAGGGTCTCGTGCATCATTTTAAACTGCTCCATATTCAGATTTATCCAGTCACCTCGCACCCCTGCTGCATACGGTAACAGAAGGGGACTTGAGGGGCGGGATGTCCCTAGTAGGAGGCTCCGATATAGGCCTGCTCATTTTGCATCCAAATGATAGGTAGGTAGAGAGTAGAAGTCTGCGTAGATGATGCATGAATGTAACTTTGGGCGGAGGGAAAGGGACGTATGGATGTGCCCTGCAGGAACTCTTCGGGGCCGTGCCACGAATGGGACATGGGCGTCACGAGCGAATATCCGCTTGGGCCCGTCGCTACAAGGAGCGGAGAAAGAGGCTTCCTCTTTAAGATATCGCGGTGAACGCGTGGGAACTGTCGCGAGACAGCCACCAATTCCATTGACCGCTGTTCTGGTGGAGAGCCTCTCCAGGCGACGGTTCTAACGGCAATGCTGCGTAACGATGGGGATTATTTGCATGCGAAAAAAGGAATACGCTTCTGCATTTCTCGTGCAGCTTTATGTTGGAGACAGACAGAATACGGATTTGCGCGTGCCACGTTGCCCAATCCCAAGCTGCTCGACGTTGTGGCGATGCGAACATCAAGGTGAACAGGCCACTACCGCCAATTGTTCCCATGCAGAAGCGCCTTGGGAAGCGTGCGGGGTAGTACTGGGCATTGTATTTCTGGGGGTTTAAAGCGACGAAAAAGCTGGAAGCACGGTACGAGAGAAAAAAAAAAAATTTAGATGAAGCAATGAAACAAGGCGAAAGATGGCACGACAGCAAAGCAACTACAGCATGGATCCGACAGGCAACATCTACAATATCAATAGATTTCCGCAGATACCAACAGAGCGGCGAGAGGTCCAGGATGCCGAGGCTGCTAGATAGTCCAAATTCAGCAACACAAGCTCCAAGCTCCAAGCTCTCGAGCTTACCCGCAAAGGCAACTACGAGCTACAGCACGAGACCCTGCTGTCACCAACAGGGAAAGGCTTCGCAACGCCAACATCAAAGGTAGTCGACAAACGGTATTCCCGCTTCGGCCTTCACAATTTCGAGGGTTTGGATCAATTTCTCGTCTTCGTATCTGCCCTTCATGGTAAGTGTCGATGTCTCCAATTTAATCGCAGAACAGATAGCCTTCGACGACGGGAGGGCAAACTCACCTTCTTCCCACCAACTGCAGACTCACAGGGGCATTCCTGTACCCCTCAGCGCCATGAAGTTCCCAGAGATCCCAGTTATACCGGTCCTTCTCATTCCGCGGTGTGTATTTCTCCGCTGCAGAATATTGCGCGGGGTCAACTCTGTCGACCGGAAATACGACGGCTGGGAGATCCAATAAGTTCCATTGCGAAGTGTATCCCCACCATCTGCTGGTGTCTAATTTCGGCGCTGCCCCGGGGACGGCAGGACACAGGATGGCATCTACCATGCCGTGCAACTCGCCGCGCGGTCCTGTCGAGGTGGCTGTAGAATTCCAGTGGTGCGCATAGGCCATCCGATATGCGTCGCGCCTTTGTACGGCTTGCCACATCGATGAGATGGTATGCGCTTGAACATGCTCATTCCTAAGGATATGCGTCGTGAGGGGGCGTTCTGGCTCGTCTGCCTCTCTGAAGACGACGAAATCTTCCTCACCACCATCACAGAAGTACAGATTTGCCTGCCAAAGTTAGCCTCATTCATCGTCGGATGAACACGAAGCAGTACAATAATTGCCCAAGCCTCATCATGTTTATATGGTATCCACTCTACGATTTCCACATTGTCTTTTGCCTTCAGCTTCTCGATAACTTGTCTCAGAGCACGAGTGACTGGAGGGTGAGGCTTTACCACACCGTCATCCCAAAGAACGGCGATTTTCGGCTTTCTTCCTCTGTAGGCGTCATCATCTTTCCACGGAAATGGAAGAAGGGACGGTTCTTTCAGCCAAGGTTTAGAATCTATGACCGTCTTCATAAACAGTTTGCAGCCCTCCAGGCTAGTAGATAGAGGACCGAAGGTGGGGAGGATCTGCTCTGATCCGAACATTGTGGCGACCATTCCGAAGTTTGGAACACGCATAGTAGTGGGCTTAAATCCATAAACGCCTGAATTCGCTCAGCTTTGCCTCGATATCAAAAGAATCTGACTGCAAGCATACCATTGTTTGCAGCCGGCGACCGAATCGACCCGCCAATATCTGAGCCAATACCGAGAATACTCCCTCTAAATCCTATTAACGCGCCCTCCCCGCCAGATGATCCTCCAGATGTCAGAGTTGTATTAAAGGGATTTGTCGTGACACTTAATCCGTGTTAGCAAACTCCTCCAATCATCCAGGGTCGCCTCTTATACATACCCGTACAAATTACTGCTCGTCTCCAAATGCATCAGGCTTTGCGGCTGTGTGGTCCGGACATAGAAGACCGCTCCCGCTGCCCACAGAATCTGTAGAAGATGTGCGTCTTCCTTACTGACCTTCCCAACCCACGCCACAAACCCTCCATTAAGATCACAGTCTTTCATCCCCAAATGTTCCTTCACACTTATTGGGAGGCCATGTAATGGTCCCAGTGGTTTGTCATGTTCCGAAAGGTAGGTATCGAGGAATGCAGCTCTCTGCAGAGCTCTTTCGGGGAGTAGTTCGGTCACGCAGTTTGTCTGTCCATCTACTGCTCTTGCTAGCTGGAATTGCACAAGGGATGGGAATACCTACGGCTCTCTGTGCTACCCCAGCACGCCGAAGGAAAGCTTTTACTACGTCAGTAGCTTTCAGCTCTCCTGTTGCCAGCTTGGGAACGAGTTCCTCGACTGTTGTCTCCGTGATCTTGACTTCGGCCGCCGTGAGGATCTGTTTTGCCAAAGGGATGGCGTTGAGAGGAATGGACGGGATATCTGGGAGAGAAGGTGTAAGCCTCGCGATGCTCGCATCTCGATAGGCTTGTCGATCTGCGGCGACTTCCTGCCATGTTGAGCCAGAGGCAATGGTCACGGTTGCTGGTGGCATCCGGTAAGTGGAGGAACTTGGTTTGACTCAGAAGCAGGTGTAACGAGGGGCTAGGTTCAAAGAGTTATATTTGTGCTTATACGAAGTATATACAAAGTCATTGGCATATCTGGAACATCTGATAGTCCAGAAGGTGGGGTTGTCGATAAATGAGATCGCCGATTTCTTATCTGCACCTCATGTAGAGTACTCGCTGCGACGCTGTGACGACTGCATGTACAGTACCTAAAGAGCCTCTGCAACTGGCAAGTCCTTCCGAACGGGTCTCCACCTATTTTTAAATTGTGATGGGGGCGGTCTAGAGCGGCAGTATCTTGTATGCTCTCCAGCATCCGTCACGTCACCACTGTCTGCTCTACCCACTATATTGCTGCTAATTACATGATAATGTGTTCCATAGTATGCCGGCCGAACTTACGACTGTCAGAAGACAGATCGGTTATTATCTAGAAGAAAATAGGCAAATTGTCGATGGCCTTTTGTGGCCGGTTTGGGAGACTTCAATCCGTTCTCACAATATCGACTTTTACCAACCCGACGCTGACATGAGGTGCTAATGCTTCCAGAGAGACTTCAAAGCCTCATCATGCACATTGGGGATCTTACCCTGCATCTGATGAAAGGAGCTATTGGCATTCGATAACCATCAGGACCGTGCACTCAAGCCACGTTGCTGTCTATTTCCGGTCAGTTCTTTCATCTCTTGTGAGCGCGAATTCCTTTATTGGCCCTCCGCCCCTGAAGGATTTAAGGTTCGAGTAAGGTATCCTCCTTCAGGAATCGCGACGAAACCTCGGAATCCCAACTGCCAGGCTGAGACGTGGCTTTGTCGTAGTCTTGATTTGGTGTGACTTGTGCTTAGAAGGTGGCTCAGCGCTCACCGTCTGCTTCCTCCAACACCAACCATGGTAGCTATAGTAGCTATACCTACCCACTTCGAGACCTTTCTACAAAATTTCTCTACTATTTCCTACCTTTCCGCTTGACGGTCGATTCTTTCGTAAGTTATAAGAATTAGACTCGTTGCACATTCATTCCGACCACAAGGCTGCTGAATTACGATTGAAAGCAAGGCTGAGGAACTAGGGAACAAGGCTGAAAGATGACCGACGACAATCCAAATCAAAGTCCAACAGAGAGCACCGGCTCGGGGGAGGGTACGAGTACCACGGAGAGTCAACCCTCAATTCCACAGATAAGACTACAGCAGCCTCTTCCACCGCTGCCACGAATGCGAATCCAGATCCCATACCAGAACGACTCGCCATTAAGCGCGTACACTGACGACACTTTCCTTACGCCGAATTCCCCCAAACAACGCTCCCGTATCGTATTAAAAGACTCCAACGAGGGTTCTCCTATTGATGTCAGTCAAGCAGAATGCCAGCAAGGAAGCAGGACGCAACCGGCACCTCCAGACTACGAACCTATGCACGATTACCTCCGCACTCTGGCTCTCACTCGCCAGGAACGCCCTTCGCGCTACTACTCCCCCACGTCCAACACTTTCCTATCTCCTTCCTCTCGCCCCTTATCCCCATCCATCTATATGCCATACAGCGACTCCCCCTCAGGCCAGCGCCGCGCCATCATTACCCTCTCTCCGCTCTCCCCCACCGGCAACAACAACCGACAAACCCCGACCGACCCTCCCTCCTACGAAGAACTCTACCTCCAGCATCCGTGCCCCATCCAACAGTCGCGGCTATTAGAACTCGTGCGCCAGCTTGAGGAAAGCGAATCCAATCTTGCCGAGGATGTCTGCAAATTCGTCGTGGGTCTCGTCTTTGTCGTCATTACAGTCCTCATCGTTGGCATGGTATTTAACTGGGGTCGTCCATTCCCTGGTCTATCGCCCAACTCCGCGCAGCCCGTTGTCCAGGGCGGACTCCCAGTGCGATTACACAACATGCCGCGGTTAGGCAGTATGACGAAGGTTGGAAAGTTCAAGACGCTGTGCGGAGGGAGGTGTAAGATACATGCATGAAAAATTCATATGGCAAGGTAAAAAGGCGTTTTGGATTTCCGGGGAGCATATTTTTTTTTGTTAAATGGTTTTAGACACCACCCGCTCAGAGCGGATAGCGATACCGAGCATACCTACCAAAGCATTTCTGGCGCCAGGGTATATTTTGCATTTGGGAAGGAGTTCAAGAAGAGATTAGTAGATCTCTGGCGCATATCTAGAGAACATGTAACAATAGCGAGACATATCAAAAGCGAAGAAACATTGAATTTTAAAATACAGCTTTCACATTTTCGAATTTCATTTCCAGATGAGCCTGAACATAACCTTCAACCATTCTGACATTAAAGGGAGTTTAAGACGGATAGGATTTATAACGAAGAGTCAGTTACGGACGGTTCGTAAAGTTACAGACAATCCATTATGTGCTCATCATTCATGAAGACTAACGATATCTTATCTACCTCATCAGATTTGAAAACCGGACACCCTTCCATGCCATGGTCTCACTATCCTAGCCCCCGGCTGAAAATGCAAAATTATAATACAAAAACTCCTCAAACTTTTCCAGATGCATGTTTCCGTGGTCGCAAGATTACCATTTCACCTTCGCAGAGCCTAGTTTCCGCGTGTCTGTTTCCAATGCGGTCTGGCCTCTTATGGATGCTTGGAGAAATTATGCAAGGATCACTACAGCCGCCAATGCAGCAATGAAGCTGTACATCAGGCCGGAGCCGGCGCCAGGTGTAGCAGCATTCTTCTTTCCAACGGTGCCATTGCTCAACTTGAGCTCTGGCAGGTACGGATTTGGGGTCGTAGCGTTGGTGGTACCGTTCCAGCAGTAGTGGTTAAAGCAATCTGTGCACGCGCTGGGCACAGTCGTCCCCGTCCGCGTGAAGGAGCGAGAGAGCGCCGCGCAGGCAACGCAGACGCCCCACTGGGAATCGAGGGTGCCGTTGCCTAGGGTGGCTACGTTGTAGCCATTCTGAATGACGTCGTTTCGCTCTTCGTCGGTGTACGACAAGGTAAATGTTGAGTAGTTTGACTGAGAGCTATATGGCGCATTTGGCACATAGACGATGAGAGGGGCGGGGCCGGTCAGGTTACCTTCATCGCATCCAAAGAACGTGGGCCGGTTATTGAGACCTAGGTTGATAAAGGTGTTGTTATCGGGGATGCTAGGAAATGCCGTGCCGTTCTGGATAGTCTTGTTGAGGGATCGCTGGTAGGTCGCAATTAGAGATGCACCATTCGGCCAATTGGTAGGGACGGTGTCGGCAGATGAGTCGATAGCGAAGATAACATCAACATGTCGGATGGGTTGGATAAGGGGGTTTAATGGGATGTTTTGCAAGTCTTCGCCTCCATCACAGAGCGTCAGCTGAACGGATTGTGCATTGTCGTTTGTATCATTGTTCCAATGCAGGAAAGGGTTTGGTTGGTACTGGGCAATGTCATTTTGATCATCTCCAAGGTCCGTCAGGATGTCAGTGACAGCTGTTTGAACAAAGGACGGTATAGAGGTTCCGTTTATTTGAAGCAGGAACTGGTTGAAGAGAGTAGATGATGTGCCCATAACGAAGCCTGCCTGATCGAAACCCTCGACACAGTGGCCATCACTCGGGACAAGACCGGCCGAGAAGTTGGAGCCAATGTAGCGTAGGGGCGCAAAACCGTAGGTAGTTGGATCCCAGGAACCGAGCTCGAAGGGGTTAAATTCGAAAAGTGTGGAGTTCAGCGCCACTATCGTGGTTCCGGGAGCTCGGCTGTCGGCCACAAGGAAGGGCATGGGGATATTGCCAGCAATGAAGTTCGGGTCCTGAGCAATGGAGGAGAACGTGTAGGCAGGCCCTCCATCCGTAGCATTGACCAGTTGGAAAGAGAGAGCACGCCCCCAGTAATCCGTGAGAGAGGCATTAAATCCAACGTTTTGCTTGTCATCGACTTCGTCTAGAAGAGTGTGCCAGTAATCCGCGGAGCTCAGGAGCTGGATACCGTCGTTATTTGGTCCTTCAAGAATGGAATTTCCAAACTGCCACACCGAGGAGCCCGGGCTACCATCGCGGAGAGTTTGCACAGAGCTGAAGTTGTTTGTGTAGAGTGAGCCAACCAGCCAACCACCTCCGGATAAACCGGCAACGTAAGTAGAAGATTGCAGAAGACCCCCAATGCCACCCGGTCCCGTGGAGTTGGTCGTACGGCTATCGGCAGCGGCGAGGAAACCTGCTCCATTCATCAAAGCTCTATAGCCTCCACCCGAGGCAGCAATAGCGATATTCGGTAGAGCCGAGACGTTGTTTTGAATGCCATTGATATATGAAACCGCATCGAAACCTGAGATGTTCATTCGAGAGAGGAATTCTTTCATAGGTGCAATGGTATTGTTCCTCCGCAGCTTGAGCCAATCCGTCTCGTTCTGGGACAAGCCAGAGGCAGGCCTTATGGTAGGTCGATTGGCGGGACATGTTACATTTGCTGGGGCGTAACCGCCTGACGGTGAATTGGGGAGTGCGCGGGGAGCCGCAGCAAGCACTTCTAGAGAAACATCTCGAGCAACGAAGAGCGCATTCGCTAGGAGGAAATCAGTACAAACAAGGCGAGGAGTGCATAAATGCTCTCACCACAGAGCGCGAATGTAGCTATCGCAGCCACGGCGCTGGATACGAGTTGCATGGCGCAGGTTCGGAAGTTATTGCCCTCTAGGATAGCTTCACAATCACAGAGAAGAGTAGTCTTTGAGAGAATTCAGACGTTCGTTGGATGAAAGGAGAAGGAATTGATCGAGGCGGCCAGAAGGAAGTATGAAATCACCCGGGAGATCGGCAGAAAGGCGACCTTTAGATCCTACTTACACAAATGACGAAAGTGATCACCAGCAGGATCTCATAAGGCCTATATAAGATATCTGATCCCTCTGTGGCTTAGGTTTCAGCTGGTCGGGACTTGGTCGTCCATCACTCCGTGCAGCACCTCATCTCGTGCATGCTGTGTCCGGGCATGGCGCAGCAAGGGTGAACGAGCGGCGCCTGCGAGGCGATGCGATCGACGGCGTTACCTAAGCTGAGAGTCTAGAAGAGACGAATTGACGTTGAGGAAGACGGAGATCTGTAGCAGCCTCACCAGGATCCAAACAGTGTGCTCTGCATAAGCCTGCTGCAGCCTCCGGACAACCCGGTGGTCGTTTCCAGGCCCGCGTATCAATGGCCGTGTTGGTCTGCCAGCCACACACGACAGTTCTGCGCCGTCGTATGGCTCCGTATCAGGCATGTATCCTCGATTCGGATGCTCGTCCTGCGCAAGAACGGCAGCGGGCTGGAGCAGGACGGACCAACGGTGAGGAGGCTACGAAGAGAGCGCCACTTCGGAGCACAGAAATGGGCCAAGACTTGTCCAGACCAACACGTCTCGGAATTAGATGAGTCCAGTACGCGGATCCGAAATACCCGCCAAGTTCAAATTGTGCAATGGCCTTCATCTCCAGCCACACGAATGCTGCGTCACTGAAATCGATAGGACATCTGAGATAGACACAATGCACAACAAAGTCTGCGCCTTTGTTTCTTTTGAAAGTAAGAAGGAGGTTGGAGCTTTATACTTCGACTCCATCTGCACCGCGCGAAGTAGGATCACGTGATAATTTCGTTGACCTAGCAACGGTGCTAGTTCGCTTCCTCTCCACATCAACAAACAGCCAGCTACAGCTCGCTCTTTCTTCCACGACGACGATCAACTTGTGCACCCAACGATTTACTAACAACGCAGCCATTACTATGAACGACCAGTCGCCGCCGAAGCGTGTCACGCGCGCTCGAGCCGCCGGTCAGGTTGACACCGGTGTCAAGACGACAAAGATTGCTACGGCAGCTTCAAAAGCAAAGGTGACCTGGGCCATGTCTACCTCAAAGCGAAAGTCTCCCAGCAACGAAGTCCAAGATGACAATTTCACGGATCCTGCAGAAGATATAATCGAACCACAACCACAAATGCCCAAACTCAGAGGACGCCCCAGGAAAGTTGTAGCTGCTCAGCCGGACTCCGACATTGATGAAATTGCGCCTGAACCACCGAAGACCAGAGGCCGGCCAAGGAAGAATCCTGTTGAGGCCGTAGCCCAACCACCTAGGCCCCGCGGAAGACCGAGGAAGGTTGATACTGCACAAGCAGGCATAATTGCCAATGAGGCTCCAGCTAAGACCACACGAGCTCGAGCAGCAACTGTCTCTAAAGCTTCTACAACCAAGAAGTCAGTTCAATTTGATGAACCAGACAAAGAAAACATTATCCCTGTATCTGCGAAGGAGAAAGGAACGGAGAAGGTAGTGGCTACTGGTCTCAGAGCGAAGCCTCTGCGGAAACCCGCCGTCCCAGTCGCTCGAGCAGCTCGCAGTCAGCCCAGTGCTTCAGTACAAAAGTCTCCTCTCAGCCCAAAGAAGACTACGCAGATTGCGACTGGGAAGGACGACTTCTCAGATGATGAACTTGCTGGAACGGGCAAAACTCCAACGAAGCCACTGGCGATGAGTCCGGTGAAGCCTCCAGCCGGCGTCTTCACCTCAAGTGCAGCAAGGAAGCTAGATTTCTCGAAATCCAATACTCTAAATAGACCCCAAGACTTGAGCGGGTCAGTTATGGCCAGTCCGGCTCGCAGACCGCCATCATCCCCATTCAAGGAGTCGGTGAAGACCTCTCCGAAAGGGTCGCACCTAGGAGACTATCTGCATCGATCCCCAGTCAAGTTGCCGCCACCAACTTCGAAGTCTACAGATCTAAGTGCGCCGGCGCCAATCTCTCCACTTCGGTCACCTGCCAGACGCCCACAATCTCCTATGAAGGTTTCTGAGAACGGCTCTCCTAGCCGATCTAGAAATATCAGCTCCACCAGTGTCGCCACCCCAAACTTAAATGCTTTCAAGATTTCGAAATTTGCAACACCCAGAACTTTAACAAAAGGCGCAGCTCGTGCTGAGCAGATCCTTGGCTCAAAGCCCTCTACAACCCATACACAAAATTTCTCAGGACGCCTGTCATCCATATTGCCGCGCGACTCCGATCCAGCACTCTCAACCTCCGAGTCAGATGCATCAGATATGGAGGGTCACCTGGAAATTGAGCAAGAAGACGATTTAATAGTGATTGATGAGACTGTAACGGTTGTCGGCGCACCTGTTGAATCGGATATTATAAACCCGCTAGAATTTCCGTTCAAATCCATCACAGGGGCATTTAGCCTTCGTGAAGTGGATGACAATCCGTTCCAAGATTCAGAGTCCGAAGATGAACTTGGGCCAGGGTCTCCAACGCGTCCTACTGCTCCTGCTGGCCTCAGGACCTCTGCATCTTCGCCGTCTACGCCTATACTATTTACTGCCCTTACCAAGACCCCTAGAACAGCCAAGTCTGTTAAGGTATCTGAGAGCCAGGTCTCGATTGGCTTTACACCACTAGCCCATCAGCTAGGTGATTGGATGCCTGTCAGCCCAGATCGTCGAGGCACTGTGGGTTTAGAGACACGCCCAGAAAACGGCGAAGTGGAGAACACCATCTCTGCAAATACAGCGGCTGCCACGCAATCATCCCCTGCAAAGAGCTCTTACTTTGACGACGAAATGTCCGTCCGAGATGGGATGCAAATGACTGCTGGAAAAACGGACGAAGAAATTGTGGACGCCGACTTTTCGCCGGTTGAGCTTGATGAGGAAGACTACGCCCTTGCCCATGAAGCTGACGAAATGTCCCTTCTCGAGTCTGGTTTGGTCGGAAATATTGACCACGCTCCTGGGGGCCAGGGCCTCATTAGCCGTCAATCGGAAAGAATCCTCTCTGCGGGTGAGATGGCAGAGGAGTTCATCAACGCTGAACAAGAAAATTCCAAGGAAATGGTTAACGATGCCGAATCTTCGGAGGTTAGTCAAGACTATGGCGATGAAAACGCAATCCCAATCGACCCTGCCTTACTCGCTCTTGATTCCCGGGCACCAGCTACTCCGTTTTTCGTTACCCCAAAGCGAGTCCTGACAGAAAGAGTCTTCCACACCATCTCAAAGGTCCCCCTTAAGGGAGAGGGAGGGCAATCCCCTAATAAGCCTTCTCCGGTGAAACGCAGTGCCAGCGTCTCCAAAGTCCCTAGTCAGCGGTCCACAAATACTCTTACTAGGAGTAATACCGTCATATCTTACTCTCCTTCAAAGAAAGCCCGATCTCGGTCACCCAGAGAGGTCGATGCAGAGCCAGAAGCTTGTGCCACGCCTTCAGGAGATACTGCAGATGTCTGGTCGACTATTGGCACTCCGGCCCGTACGCCTCGGCGAGATCTCAATCCTGCCCTGTTGAAAGGAGCCGTAGTATTTGTGGATGTTCACACAACCGAGGGTGCCGATGCCTCTGGGCTGTTTGTAGAGCTCCTGACTCAAATGGGCGCTCGTTGTGTGAAGAGTTGGACCTGGAACGGAAACAAGGATGATGGAGGCAAAATTGGTATCACCCACGTTGTTTTCAAAGATGGAGGTAGAAGGACACTCGAAAAGGCAAAGGAGACAGGCGGAGTGATTAGTTGTGTTGGAGTTGGATGGGTTCTAGAGTGAGTATTTTACAACCATGTAATTCCTGCCGAGCTGACGGAAGCAAAGCTGCGAACGCGAAAACAAATGGGTAGATGAATCCGCCTATGCTGTGGACACCGGCATTATACCCCGGGGCGGTCAGCGCAGACGCAAGAGTATGGAACCGCGTGCACTTGAGAATCACAATGGCACACTCGTTCGCTCAACAAGCACTACACCTACCAAAGACACCCGTACTCTCACCGAGACTCCATTGACTTCGAAATCCCACCGAAGAGACTCTGTCCAGTGGGTGCGCTCGCCCTCTGCGTCCATTAATGGAGATAACAATCAACCTGGTAATGAGACATTGCTCCTTTCTCCTGTTCCTGCTACCCCTGCCCCAGAGGCCATAGCTGCCTACGGACAGGACGTCTTTCTGGGAGAGGAGACACCAAGTGTTAAAACACCATATTATTTTCACAAGGAGCAACTAATCCAAAAGACAGCGCCTCAGGGAAAGAGGTATTTTGATGAGCCAGAGAGCAGCAGCCCTGGATTTTTGAGCGAGAAGAAGGATGAATCAGTTATGCTGCGCCTGATGGCTGCCCGAAGAAAAAGTCTGCAGTGGGCACCAAAGGTTGGCAGCCCACTGGCTCAGGACGAGGGTTGGTAATTAATTTCTTGGAGTGTGAACGGTGTTATTGCACAATAGAGAGGCTCGGGCTTGGTGTATTTCCGGCCTTGGGGGCTGGACTTTATTTTCCGGGGTTTCTGGGATTTATACCAAGCCAATTGGACATTGAACTTCGCCATTACCATCAATATACTTAGTTATTATTCACCATTATGGCGTAACTGTCCGCATATCTGTATTCAGCTTCCCAGATGACCCTAAGCTATTCCTCATAATAATGTGTTGAGAATTTTCCAATCTAACCATAGTACTCATTTTCTTTCATTCATTGTCTCATAATACATGCAGTTATCCTCCTGCTCTACCCTCCCCCATACGCAATGTGTTCCATTTACCTGTGTATAATACATCCTTGTGACATCTACATCACCTGGCACTCATGCTGTCGTGGATGGTGCTTCCTCAGGAGGCGTCTTCGGCTTGACCAGTAACTTTCTCTCTTCTCCTAGCACCACTGTAATGCTCCGCTATCAGTACTCTCTCGCAGATACTTAAATGGACGAGTGTAGCAAAGCAAGGAAAATTGAAGACTCACATCTCTCATATAAAACCCAACTTGTAACTAGCGCTACTGGCAGAGCTACAATAACCATTGTGATCTTATTCGCAACGCTCTTATAGTTCTTAGGTAGCACAGCCCCCGGACCTCCTGCATTCGGTTTGGCACCTGCTCGTATGGCGATATCACTTACGATTTGCTTGTTCAGCGCCGCAATGGGGATCTTTGACACTGGAGGGTTCGGTTTTGGTAACGATGATGCGGAGGGATTTTTGGACTGCGGGGGTGGAGAGGTAGGTGTAACGGGTTGTTGGGAAGGAGATGATGAGTTTCCTGGGGCGGTCTTTGCTGTTTGCTGACGCAGTTCATTGAGAATCTTGGATGTTTCGGGTGTTACTTTCGGTGGTGTCTTGGTGGAGGGCTTCACTTCCGTCTTCGGGCCGTCTGCTTTTGTAGATGGCAGACTGGGAAGGGAGGCTTTTGGAGCCATTTTTCGGGTTGCTGCTGGCTTGGCTTCAGGCTCTGGTGTGGATTTGGTAGAAAGAGACGCTTTCGATGTGCTCGTCGTTTTGGCAGTCTTGGCAGCTGCCTTCGTGGATTTTGATCTGGTAGCAGTTTTCTTTGCGCTTTCTGGCACGTTGGCATCCACAGGCTCCGTAATGACCTTCTTCGGTCTCCCTCTCTTCTTTTCAACTTCTGTAGACATTTCTTATGGCGAATTGGTGGCTCTGAAGAGTTTGAGTAATGTTGTCCAAAAGGGGTAAAATTGAAGTCGGACAATCGCGGGAAACTTCCGCCTGCGCGTCAATAATATAATGACGCGTTTATCGAAAGTTCCTGCTTCTTTAATTTCTACCGCTGTCCTCTAATCGGCGATCCGGGGCGAATAAATGTTGCTCTCAAATTCTGACTTTGCGCAAATCCAAAATATTCTAGAAAGTTGACTGTTGATTCTAGTGATCGCGGGGTGGGTGGGGACTTTGTCGCATGAATCTGGGAGATTGAGCGCGTGAATTGACGCGTTCTGATAGGACTCATCATGTGAATGATGATTCAACCATCTTCCCAAGTGGTTTCTAGTGACTTCACTAAAGAGGGAACTGTTGTTTTTACCTGCTTTTGAATGGCTACAAGCTATTCTAGCTATAGAGAGGTCTCCAGTACCCCTGGATCCAATTTCTAGCGTCCTAAGCACCAAGAGCTACTGCAAATACAACAAGAGTGCCTCAGAAGCAGCCACAGTAAACGTTGCTTGTCCTCCAGATACATTCGTCGATTCGAACGTCTCTGTCCCTTGTACAGCACAGGTTCCATTGGCGAACGTCTGTCCTCCAAAGGTAGGATTACTCCCCTCATCGACCCTCGAGGAAGCACTCGCAGCAGTAAGCCTCTTGGATTTCAGTGTCCCACTCCCCAGCCCAGCCAGGACAAAGCTTACACTCCCTCTAGTCCCACTTCCGGAATAATAATCTGAATTATACAACAGCGCTTTGAGAGGTGCTTTCGCTGAGCTGTAAATTACGTACGCTCCATAGTTCGAGCTTCCTGAATCGAGAGCAGAAATATAAGAGCCGCCTGCCATCGTTGCAGTTGCCACATAAGCGCCATAATACGGCGCACCTGTATCATATCGACCCCAGAAACAGTAATAGCAGGCTCCAATAGTGCCGTGATGGAAGTATATGCGTTTGATATTGGCTGCTGCTGCTCGAAGAGCATAGTCCATTGTCCAGAGAGCTGCGCCAAATAAGGGGCTCACGGTTGAAGCACCCCCACCAGATACTATTCACGTTAGTTATGTGACAACGAAGGCTGCATACTCTACGGTTGTATGGGACTCACCTGAATTTGTCTCTCCAAGAACATAATCCTTTCCTGCGCTCACAGAAGCTGTAATATCAGCATTGAAGACGGCAATATTGCTTGAAATACTGCTATGGCTCATGAGATTGGATATAGTTCCACCGGGGTAGTTGTGGTGAGCGTAATCGTGCACGTATGATTTCGCGGTTGAATTCTCTGTCGCTATAAGTTCCGCGGCACCCCACGTTGGCGGCGCGGAATTCGAGTTACCTGCCTGAATGATCTGCTGAGTGTTCAAAGCTGAACCAACAATTATGTCCCAATTATCTTGTGATTCGGCGTCAATTGCGGGTGTCCAGGATCCAGCTTCTACTGCAATTGGTTGGTCGTCGGACAGCCAATCTGACAGAGTGTTAGAATGGAAATTGAAATGAAGAGACATAGTAGCACTTGCATTCTGGCTCATTTCCTAGCTCAACCGCGAGAAGGTTGTGCATGGCATTCTTGGCTGCTTGAGCAGCTGCAATTGTGTTCGAGATGTCATTGTGTCCGCGATTGAGTCCTTGAAGCCATCAGTGACAGGTCCCGGGGTCTCGGTCAATAACCTCCTCACCCACTACAACACTTCCAGCATAAGTTCCAGCCAATGTAAAGAATGAGGGGCCAAATGTCAAGGATGTAGGTGCATCTGTCGGAGATGAAACCGAATAAACCACATATGCCGAGGTCGAGGCATCATAAGTAGCGCGATCTCTTGTCCTAGATCAGTACAATTGACGGTATTATATAACAAACTCACTGAGTTGTGCCCCCGATTCTAATTGGAGGCCATGTTCCTGTCAATGCATCGAAATTTTTGAGGCATTGGTTTGTTGCCGTCACATTCGTGAAGTAGGATGGGAAGGTGAAGAACTCAAATCTGGAATCATGTCAGAAGTGAAAATTTCCATATCGAAATGTTGCCTTACGAGATTCCAACTGGGGCGGGGTCGAGAGTTGCAGCATTTGAGGGAGCAGAGGAGGGAACTGTATATGTTACAGCGGTAGCTACAGTCACCAGGCTTAGCACTAGCCAGATAACCTGAAAGAACATTTTGCCAGTAAATTGTATGCAAGGGAGTAGGAAAGAAAACGCCAATTCCCGTCAGACAGGCCGAGAAGTGACCCTCTATTTAAGATGTGTATAGGTAAAAGCTGGGGAACTTTCCCCCTCCATCGTATCGGCTCATCATAACCCGTAATATCGTAGTTCACAAGACTGCCCACTGAAAGCGCTCCAATGGAGTATTAGCCAGAAGAAGCGCACATGCTTAAGAGTCGTGAGATCCCTGCTGGATCAACTTTATCCGCCGGTTAGTCAGTAGCATGCACTAGAAGTATCTTTTTTTTGTAACTTTTTGGTACGGATCAGCTAAGTTGACGATGATTTAGCCAAGCTCTCTTTTTATTGAAGTATTAGGGAGTAGAAGTAGAAATATCACTGAATTAAAAGGGCGATGACCCTGAAAAAAAAATCATAGAACAACCATGAATCCTCAAACAAAAAGCGCCGTGTGGCCATGCGAACCCCGATTTTCTATCTTGCACATGAAGAAAGGAACGCTATTTGCTTGCCAAGTGGACGTGCAGCTTGCAGAGAATGGATAAGCCCTGGTATGGGCCAATTCATAAATAGGACGTGATAAAATATAAATTTCTTTTTAAATCCAGCTTCCGAAATTGTGTTTCTACACAGAAATTCCGATTCCTGTCCCATACAGGCAATCAGAGATACGGAAGATCAATCGTCAGTAGCAGGGACCGATTTCTTAGAGCAATGAACGACAATTCAGAGCTGCTTCCCCTGTGTAATCGCTTCCCAGACTTCCTTGGAGGTGTATTTCTCCATCATGGGCGTCAGCCCCATCAACCTCGCCACCCTTGCGAATGCCGCCTACATCATCCATGGCACCCACCAGCGCAGTAGCGGAGACATGCCTAAGAAATCAAATTTAGTCACCAGTCTTAAATATAAAAGGTTGAGAGAGGAGCTCACTGTGTCAGCATAATCTGAAATGGACTCAGCGAGACCTTCTTCTCATGCACGTCGCTGACATACATTAGCAAATTCGAGAAAAAGACCCGATCCATAACCTCATCCACGTTATCCGGGTGTGCCCAGATCAGGATAACGCTGTCTTCAGTGCTGTCTGCCACGGGATAGAAGGTGTGAGGTAAGTAGGGCTTGATCTCTTGCGGCCCATCTTTTGGTGTGGAGACGCGTTTAATAAGAGAGTATTCCTCTGTGGTGACCACTTTGCCCTGAAGGGGTTGAAACGTCTCTGACTGGTATACAGATTTAATACTTTGAGAGAAGCTGGGTCCTGGCTCGTGACCATTGCCACCGCTCGATTTGATCGAAATCGGCGAGGCCGGGCAGGTAACGTCAGAGAGAAATATTCACGAAGGAGAGATAGAAAATCCAGCCTGATCTAGGCAAGGGGTCTAGAGGTTTTATATTCTCCGAGACAAACAAGAGGTTAGATGCTTAGACTGCCAGATGCCTCAGGGACAGAGCCAATGATATCTGATGAAGAGGTAATCACATTCACGGTAGCTCCAGATGGATGGCTATGAGCGAAAAGGAGTCAATACTGTTAGCAAAGGGATCTCTGGGCATGAGATAACTAGATATAATACCAAACAATAATAGTTACGTCTAAGTGCCGGCGTGGAGGCTCGTCGCGGTCTCCGAAGGCGGCGGTCGGAGGTTCTGGGGAAGGATTTTAGCTTGGAAGTTACCTTTTAAGTCAGGCCAAAGTTGCTCACTTACATCTCAACCTTCTCTTTCCGTGTGGCAAACAGCTAGGGTGTCCTATCGGTGACGTACGTGTTAACAGAGTGCTAAGAAGATATTGGGTGGGGAAAGGGGCACAAGCTAGAGCTCCTACAGTTCGACCTTGTCCGGGACGGATTTGTGTCACTACACGAGCTGTTATACATTGCATTCTGCTTCTATCAGTGGCCCTAGCCGTATGTCGGCTGAACACGAAATTATGTAAAGTTACAGTCCTCTAAGATGCCTCGTCTTCGTTGTCTGTGAAGTACTCAAACTCCCCCGGGACCTGTGCCTCCTCCCCCCCTTCCTCGTCTTCGTCAACGGCAGTCAGCACCCCAGCGGCAGCTGCTGCACCGGCTCCGGGCACTACTGTCTGACCGTCTGCCTGTCGTCGAAGGTTGAACGACTCATTCCGCATGTCCTCGAGGGTTGTTGGAGCCGCTGCCTTTTCGGTAGAAATATGCTTCAGTTTCTCCTCAATCAAGACCTTATCTTCTTGCGGTTGAGTATCGATAAGTAGAATGACACCTCCAGTGGGCTACGAGATTGTTAGCACAGAAATCAAACACCGCATTTGGGAGATGCTAACCTTTTTGACTGGCTTGTATCGGCCGGCTGGGAAGTTGATGAACTTGAGCTGAGCAGGGAGTACTCTGGACATATTCTCAATCTCATAGCCGACCTTCTCCTTCTCCAACTTCTTCTTCGCTGCCTCTGCTGGGGTGGCCTCTTTCTCCCCCTCTGCGCTCTCCTTCTTCTCATCCGCCTTCGGTTCCTTATCCTGAGCGGGCTCCTCTTCGACGTCCATCTTGTCACCTGCCGGAGCCGGGATCTTCGGAGTTGTCGGTGTCTGCTCAACATCCATACTTTCTCTTCGTTGAGCACGCTCCTTTTTTTGTGCTCTTCGTTTGGCCTGAGCAGTGGTTGATAGGACAGCGGTGGCAATCAGGGTGGGCGCTTCGTCTGCCTTCACTTCTTGCTCAGGAGGGTAATCGAAGAGACTTGGTCGACTTGCACTATGGAATTTAAAGCTTGGGATTTCGAGATCGTGGTCTAGACCAATCATAGATGTCGGAGTGAAGCTCAGCGAGAGGAAATGGGTGAAGGGGAACCAGTACCAGTACTGCGTGAAGACGGCCATGCCGACAATTCCAGCCATGTTAAGGTTACCTGTTTGAGTCTGCAGGCCAATGGTGCAGTTACGTCCCCCAGCATCAATGATACCTAAAGCAAGCGCGCATCCGAATTTGGTCATCGCATCTTCATGTCGATCACCGACAATCTTCTTGAGAGTTTTGCGGATGGAGGCAACCTTAGGGTTCATTACCTCGTTCTGTTGAACCATAATCATGGCGAGGGAGATCAACGCTCCCTGTCGAACGAAATCGGTAGGATCTTTGATCATCGGCTCGAGAAGATCAATTGCCTCATCCAATCCAGTACCAGCGCAAGAGATACCAAGCGCCATGGCTGCTCCATATCGCACGTGCGGATTGTACGACTCCGACAGTAGCTCAACCATACGAGGCACGCTGCCAGGTTTCCGGAACAGTATAAAGCCTAAGCTCATGACTGCGATACGTCGCACATCATCATTAACATCGCTGACAGCAACATGGAGCAGCTTCCGCACGGCCTTGTTGCTACCAGTTCCGCAATAGGCGAGTGCAACTGTCATGATACCGCCATATCTGAGGGTTGGATCAGGGTCATTTAGCAGCCCTTCGATGAGCTCATCAGCTCCCTCTTGTCGGCCGTACATGATCAAGGCCATGCCGATTGCAAGGCCCCGAACAATCTTTTCGTGCTGTGTGTCGTGGGCGTAACTGATCATGTCCTCTAAGGCCTTGATGTTGCCAGTGCCTAACATGATGAGACCCATTGCAAGACCAACAGCTTCGCCATTGAGCGCGGAGTCTGTATAAAGCACTTGCTTCAGGAGTTCATATATTTCTCCAGAGCCAGTGGCCATTCCAGCAATACCAAGCCCCAAAGCGCCACCATGCTGAATAACTTCTTCTTGTGCCTCCTTGAACTGGTCTTTCAAGTATTCTAGGGCTTCGGCGCCGTGGTTGGCGTAAATCAAACCATAAGCATATAGTGCGCCACCTTGGCTAAAAATCGACCCCGCAAGCGATGATTTGCGCGGTAGGTAAGGTTCTAGCAGTTTTCGGCACTGTGTCAAATTCCCGCGATGTATAACTCCTAAAGCAGCGGTTGCTGAGAACTTGGACCAGTTTACGGCCTTGCCGAGCCATTCAAGATTGTCCCGGAAGAACTTGTCGTTAGTTGTGCCTTGGTTCATAAAAGCATTGCAGAAAGTGACCGCAGTGTGAAATATAGAGTTTCGGCCCTCAAGGCTATCCCGAACTCTATTCAAGATGCTCAAGTCTGTGTGATTATTGCGGTAAAGGAATTCCAGGTTCAGCCTAATAGTTTCGCCGCCATCCAAGATCTTGCGTATCCTGTCGAAGACTTTAAAGTGTGCTTCTGGTACATCATCCCAATTCGGAGCTGGCCCATCCTCGTTCACCTCGCCGAGAAGCTCATCTGTTTCCGTAGCTGTATATAGTCAGCGTCGAATATATCAAGCCGGCGGTGTTACTCACGGTTCTCTTTATTTTCGATCGCTGCTTCATCTGCCTTCTTGGGTAAGGACTTCATCACTTTGGCGAGAAATTCCTGGGTCCCATTGTCGTAGAGGTCAAACGCAATTTGATAAGCGATTGCCGTAGATGTCTGGTCTTCATTTGCCTGTCATTTGTTAGAATGCGGATACAGCTCCGTCAAAGCATAATACTTACGACCAACTTCCTCAGCATCGTTGAGGCCTCCTCATCCTGATTCAGATAAACAACACACTTGGCGATCGAGAAGTAGTCTGGTGTGGGGATATCGCTCAGCAGATCTAAGATTAGTCTCAAAATCTCCGTACGAAATCCCCTCTCCTGAACCACGCCCATACATATTTCGAGGACGTATTCCATTAACTCCTCTGCTGGCCCATTACCCTTCTCGGGTTGCTTTCCCAGTGATTTTCTTTCGTCATCACTAGCACGTTTGATTACCCGCCGGAGAACCTCAAGGTTCTTCGCCTCCACAGCAATGCCAACAACTTGCCTGTACCTGCCCTCCTCCAAACAGCTTTCGAAGAGTCGCTCAATGACCTGCTCCAATGCTGCTTGTGCTGCCCGATCCCGAAGTACGGTGGAGCCTTGCTTCCCTTTCTGCACAGGCTGCTCCTCTATGTTATTCGTGGAAGCTCTGGATAGGAGGGATTTCGATGGCAACGCAGACTGCGAGAAAGGTGTAGTCGGGGATGTGAGAGCAGCACCGTTCGAGTCATTGGCTCCACTTACGAAGGAAGTCGCAAGAGTCGGAAGGATGCCATTTCCGACTACCTCCCGGGAGACGGAGTGGCGTGCAGCAGTAACGCTGATGTAAGTGTCGACGCACTTCGAAATGATGGTCTCTTCGAATTCACCAGCCCGGTCTAACTTGAACATATCCCCAGCGCCAAGCGCAAAATTCATGCTCTCATCATATTCCCCCAAGTGGTAGAACACTTTCGCCAACACCAGAGATGCTAGTTGCCGCTCGGGGAAGCTTTCGTCCTCATAGAGTGCCTCACTGGCGAATGGTCAGCGAGACGAACGACGAGGCCACACAGCACATACAGAGTGAAGAAGTGTGAGAAGGCTACTTACATCTGTCCCACAGAGCCTGCTACCTCAGTCCACAGGGTATCGATATCATCATTCAGCGTCTGCAGCGCAAAGACCTTGAGCTCCGGCTCGGTGTCTGAGAGGAATCCCAGAACGCCAGAGGCTGAGGTCAAGCCAGGCATGATTGAGGAGGTGAGGTTGTTCACAGTTATAAGGGCACCGGAGTCACTGCAGGGTGGTGATGGATAGGAGAGGAGGATATGGGAAATGGATTAGGGCAGGATGAGATACAGCGTTGATTGATTACAGCTCATGATCTCGTCTTCAGGCACAGCTTGTCACGTAACCAAGCCGCGACCTAGCCGACCAGGCTAAGAACCATTTATGCCTTTTATTCAAGGCATAAATTCCTCACGCGTCACAGGCTTGCTCTCTGGATAGGGGGAAAGTCACGCAGTATGCTTTACGATCCGCAAGTGTTGAACGGAGAGGAGGACAGTCAAAGTACCTAAAAAAAAATGAACATGTCCAGTGTACCCTACCCATCCATAGATGTCTGATTGCTCTATCGAGGCCTCTCCTATGCGGACAGCCGTGTGAATGACGGCAGCAGCCAGTTCGTCTAAATGAGGAGACTTCTAAAATAAAATGTCGTGGTAAACTGGCAAAACCAAGTGCGCGACCCAACCTCAGGCCCGTGAATGCCGAATCACTCTTTCAGCGACCTGCCAGATATGTGTCTCCGATTCTGAAGACAACTGCGACCGGAGTCTCTGCGCAATCTGCGCGACGCCCAGCCGTTCTCGCCGTTTGCGTGCTTGCGATCGCCTGTGGCATTGCAGCAACACCAACTCGCAGAGTCTGCGGAGTGTAGCGCATTCTTTGACGCATTGATATACCATTGCCCGATGAGACGCAGCGCACAGAGCTGATCGAGATACCTCTAGTCAGGCGCAAGGCGCGCGTGGCCGGGTGCTGGGCGACTGTCGCATCGCCAAGATGGACCTCCGTTCCATTATCAACAACGAAGCTGGAGAGAGCTCGAGGCAAAAACAAGCGGTGCCAGTGACGCCAGTGCAAGCGCCTCCTCAGCAGAGCTTTCGAGACTACGGCCGTCCCCTTCAGAGCTCGCCGGGCAGCCATCCCTCGAAAGACTATGGCGCGGATATACGAAAGACACGGGGATCTTATCCTTCACCAACTCCATCCCAAGATCAAAGAGTTTTCTCGAATCGCCCTCCGCCGCCACCACCTCTCCAAGCGCCCTCGCAGAATGATTTACGGTCCCCGGCGGGGTCCTTCTCCGCACAGTCACCGTATCGGCAATCCGTGTCAACACTCATGAGTAACCAATATCCGTTTCCACAGCACCAGATCCCACAGAGTCCTGGGCAGCATCACCAATACCCACCGAACTTCCAGCCTCGCGACAGCCATTCCCAGCCTACTCCAGCGCCGCCCCATCTCCAAACCAATATTTCCCAAAATCAGACACCCTCCACTCCGCAGACACCGCCTATTGGTATGCCTGGGGCACCGCACCCGTATCTCCAGCAACAGCAACCACAAAGATCACAGTCCTCAAACTCGACACCTACCTCTGCTCACAGTCAGGCAACATACTTCAGTCAATATCCCCAAGAGAGCCCTGTGTCGGCAACTACAAGCCAGTTCCCGCCCGCACAAATTCCAACCCACCAAAGACAGCAATCTCAGCACTCACAACCCGGAACCCCAATAGCGACTCCCATAACCCAGAGGCCACCATCAGGTGGCTTCGTCCAGCCAACGAGCCCCTATCAGCAGCGCGGTGTCCCTACCGGGCCCTTCTCGCAGTTCCGAACCTCCCCCGCACCTCCATCCTCCTCGACTCCTCAGCTACCAAGCACACCCGGCGGCTTCGATCCTCAACGAAACTCTGCAAGCGATCAACAACGGAGGTCACAAAGTGAGAGGGAGCGCAGCATGAGTGTTAGCCCAAAAACGCGTCCGCCTGGTCAAGCTACAGATAATAATGTAGCTCGACCACCTCAACTTGAACAGGATACCACTAATGCTGCGAAGCGCAAGATGGAGGACCGGGAGGCACCTGTAGAGCACCCGCAGCGACTAGGGCAGCCCGACATCAAGGCACAAATTAATGGCAATCGCAGAACGCCTTCTGGCAGTACCTCCTCTCCGAAACAGCCACCAAGGAAACGCATCCGGTACCTAGAACCACCAATCTGGGCCCAGAGCGTAATCGGGCGCTCGAAGAGCATTTTGGGCGTGGCAAAGGTGAACAACAAAGCGAATGGAGCTCAGCCCGTTACGATCCCTATTCAAGCTGCACCCCCACCTGCTAAAGTCGATATCAATGGTCATAATCAAGGGCCTCCCATGGCTGGTCAAGTTGAAGATCCTTCTAGAATTTTGGGACCATGGGAAAAGAGCATCACTGGAAAGAAACCGTTCGAAGATATGACGAAGATTGTGGCCGATTGGCTGTACGTAAATGTTGTGTCACGGAACGATCTAGGAGAGTTGGCCAGTCATGGAGTGGATGTTGAAATTGAGGCAAAGATAGGTCAGCTTATCGACAAGGACACTAGCCAGAGATATACTCTACCAGTCTTGTCCGAATGCATCCTTAGAGAGAACCCGCGCATAGGATTCAAGAGCTCCATGACAGAGGTAAGATTGACCTTCGGCAAAGCTAAGACAATACTAACATGCCATGACAGACTCAACATCGCAGCTTAAATGATTTTTTGAATCAACATGTCGCACAAGCACATCCGCAAAATCCGCAAAATCCAGGCGCCCAAAGGAGAGTCCCAATCGACTACCTGCATCGACGAGAGACAGATAAGTTCTTCGAGCTCCCACCTTCTCATCATGCATCCCTCCCCCCCGCAGTTCGAGAGAGGCTTAATGCACGCCATCCAGTCAAGGTGCGAGTAACATATGCACAAGATCCGAAGGAGCCAAAAGCCATTCTCGCGAAGATTATCAAAGCCCGAATTGCAGATATCGACATCTATAACCCCCAATCTCCATTGGACTGCCGTATTAGCATCAACTTTGAAATGCGGTATGATGGTGATGTAGAGGAATTGAAGGCTATGAGTATAGACAATCGGATTCCGGACCGGAATAAAGATCGTCTGAGCTACAAGCAATCGCATTATCAAGTTGATCTCACGCAAGTAACACAAATCACTTCGGCCAATGTAAGAACCCATCCACGCATGCCTTCACTTTGCTAACCTGTTGCAGGGCGTAAATCGGATGGATAAGGAGCATGAGCTTGAAATCGAAATTTCGACAGCGGCTATCAAGGAGCAAGGGCGGCGCGCGGCGGCTGGGGAGGCGAATGAATATGTCTCATTGGTGGAAGGCTTTCTGGATAATATGAGGGTTCTTGCAAGGGCCGTTCCTCCAACTTAGGACGCACTCGTGTCTATATTAGTAGTTGACATCTAGATACCCTGGAGTCTAGGCAATGGCATATTGTTATTGGGTACGGGAAAACACTGGTGTATGGCAAGGTCAATATGTACAACTGCTCTATAATACAAAAGTGCTAGTGTGCACACATATGATCCTCTAGCTACTCTCTTCCTCATTCCCGCTTCCCTCATCTGAAACCCGCCCTCCATTTTCCTATTTTTTCAACCCGAATGCCGCTCCTGGAAGGCAACTTAGTATCGTATATTTCTTCATAGACATATCTACAATAAAGTAAGATACGCATCTGGTTCATTGTCTAGATTCTATGAGATATAAACTCTTGTTGAATTCCGTGGTAGTCCCATTATTTTGTTTGGCATACCAATCCGAACTAGTATTTTCGTGGCTTTTAATACGTTTTTCCAAATCATACTAACATTAGAATGTCACAGTCTAGACCTTAAATTTCCACATGAGAATCAGGAGAGAAATACCAAATACCCGAAGAATATTGTATGGAGTGCCAAATGGAAAGGTAATTTGGGGCATGAAAATATTTAGGAGGTTCCAGCATGTACAAATCGGCAGGCGATGATTGGCCAGCCTCGTAGCATATCCGCAAACCTCGCCAGCACCAACGACTTTCCGAGATCGTGAACTGCGAATTGTATGATGCCAGGGAACACCAATATTGAGCGATGATTGTACGGTTCCCGCCAACCAGTGCTCTTCGATTGAATGCCTCTGCTACGATATGTGCTTCGTGCTGCCGCGCAAGCGCAAAGGCGGCGATCCGAACGGCTAGGAGAGACTTCTCTGGTACTTCCAATATTAGGAACACCATCGCGGGAGTAGGTAGATTTCGAGATGGGTACTTCTCGGCAAATGCGATGATTGGGAAAGCTCACACGAGCCCGAAGAGAGGGGCATTGACGGCTGCAACCTCTCGAGGAGGATCGATGCCAGGAATTGAAGCCGCGAAGACATCTCGAATTCCCGAATCCCCAGCTGTCCCCTCGGCATCGGTTGCAGAACTCCCTCACCGTCGACGACAAAGAGAACGAAAAGAAGCTGCCGAAGCAGATCTCGTCCTTCCCCCAAATGCCTCCTCGAATCTAGCAACCAAAGCATCTGCTGCTCCATCGAATTCTCTCCGTCGTCTCATCCCTGTCCTCCTCTCCCTCTCCAAACCTCGCCTCTCAGTCCTCGTCGTCCTGACCGCAACCGCATCATACTCCCTCTATCCGGTCCACGAGCTCCTCCTCCCCTCCGCGACATCCACACCATCCCTCTCCACCCTCACGCTCCTTTTCCTCACCACCGGAACCGCGTTGTGCGCCGCGAGCGCCAACGCGCTAAACATGTTGTATGAACCGAAGTGGGACGCCATGATGAGTCGCACCCGCAACCGCCCCCTCGTCCGCGGTCTGATATCAACTCGCGGTGCCGCTCTCTTCGCCATCCTCTCCGGCCTTGCGGGCATCGGGGCCTTATACTACGGCGTCAACCCCACGGTCTCCTTCCTTGGCGGTCTGAACATCTTCCTCTACGCCGGGGTGTACACACCTATGAAACGCATTTCCGTCCTTAACACCTGGGTCGGGGCCGTCGTGGGCGGCATCCCCCCTCTGATGGGCTGGGCTGCCGCCGCAGGACAATCTGCTACGTCGGATTCTTGGCGGGAGCTGCTCCTCGGGGAACAGAATGCCGGAGCCTGGCTCCTGGCTTCGCTGCTCGTGGCCTGGCAGCTCGCACACTTCATGTCCCTGTCCTGGAGCATCCGACACGAGTACCGCGATGCCGGGTACAAGATGCTGTGCTGGGTGAACCCCGCGCGGAACGGGCGGGTGGCGCTTAGGTACAGCCTGGCATGCATACCGGTCTCAGTGGCGCTGTGCTACTACGGAATCACGGAGTGGAGTTTCGCTGCGACGAGCGCGCCCGTGAACATTTGGCTCGTGCGTGAGGCGTTTAGGTTTTGGAGACTGGAGGGCCATAAGGGCAGTGCTAGGGGCCTGTTCTGGGCGTCGGTATGGCATCTACCTGTCGTGCTAGTCCTGGCGATGGTGCAGAAGAAGGGAATGTGGCAGAGGGCATGGAGGAGTGTGATGGGTGAGCTAGATGGAGAGGAGGAGTGGGAAGACGAGGAAGAGGAGGATGCGGCGCTCTCTACTCGAAATAGATAGGCGGAAATGAAGCCGGCGGGGCTTATTGCACGTAGCGGATGAATATTCACCTCAATCCGACTTCGTAGGTTGGATTTGGAGTCAGGTTGTATCATTAGGACTGTAAAAGTATGAAATAGAAGCTCCAAAGCCTAACTACCAATACTACTACCATATCAATGTATCTCGCTGCAATTACTATTGAGCATGAGGCCGTTTCAACTAGTAAGTGATCTTAAACCATCGTCAACAGCCATCCCTAAGAGGCCCCCTTCCCACCAAGTACTCTTCGGCCGGAGGGGGGAACGAAGTGGAAAAAAAGGAAGACGCAAGGAAAATCATCCAGTCCCTGTCTTTTCATCCTCTTGGAGGATTTCATTGCCGACCATCGTGGCCATTAATTATGGAATCAATGCTCGACATCCGTGATGAATGTCGGCCAGTGTTGACTTGACCATGAGTGCTCTGAACCATGCCGCTCCTCGCATGTCCGGTGTGGTACAGCCCGGCGGAAAGTTGCGCAGCATGGGTTTGGTCCGGGAACTGACTATAGACACCCATACCAGAAGCAGGGCTGTGGTTTGAGGACCCGTCCTCGTACTCTGCCTCCAGGTCATCAAGACTGGGTACGCCTGAGTCTTCATAGTGCCGAACAGCTCCTCCACCGCGGGCTGCTATTCGGCGCGCGTAGGCGCGTGCTGATAGCTGGATGTTCTTCAGACCTTGGGAGAGGATCTGTGGAAAAATGTTAGGGTCTGCTAAAAGGACAGTCTCGTGACAAGGTAAACATTACCTTTTGCTCGACAACATGCCATTTCTCTCCAGTCTGGGCGGCAATCGGAGACCAGGTCTCCTTCCGCAACGTTATATAGCTGTGGGCGATCCTCTCCTCTCTCTCGCCAGAGCACTGAGCAGCATTTCTCTTGCTCATCAGGCGCTCGTGGCGTTTCCTGCATGCGTTTGCGGACTTGTTTGGGAAGTAGGCTTGCTGGATAGGTCCCCAGTTCATGTCCCTGGCTCGAGCTTCCATGAGTAGCTTATCTGCATCGCGGTCCCAGCTCGAAGATGAAGAGCGGGCAGAGACGTTGCGGGGCACGGAGGTCATGGTTGTGTATTGAGGATGAGAAATAGCCTGGACTGGACCGCCTTGGGCGTATGCCGGTTGCTGAATGTAGGATTGCTGGGACATGGAGTGATGCATAGGAGAATGAGAGAAGTTGTGAGAGGACATAGGATGAGAGGAAAGAGGTGTATATTGGGCAGATATGGGGTACTGAGCCACGGCCTGAGTATTAATGGGACTCAGGCGGTAGCCGCCCGGGTTGCGAGCAGAGCCGCGACCTTTCGTCATAATGAAATGAGGAAAGAGGAGAGAAATGAGATGGCGAGGGGCTAAACAACGGAAGTGAAACCTCGACAGGACGGAGAAAGGAACCAATGGGACGGTTCAAGGAAAGGGACGTTTGAGATCTGAGAAACGAGACGAATGAACTGGTTGGCGGGATACCGACTTGGGGCGGGCCAGCTGTCAAAGCGGGGGACAAGTCTGTTGTCAGATGGATGGTCGAGTAGAGGGCTGAGTGGATGGCGGCTCTGCGGATGGAGATCTGAGATGCAAAGGGCCTTCGAGACCGCGGCAATGAGGCCCTTTATACACCGTCCACTTGAAGAAGCGGGCTCCGCAGACGCGATAATGAGAAACAACAGATTTCTAAATCGAGATATGCAGTTGATTGTGAAACCATCTGAAGTCTCAATCTTTCTTTAGAAACTCTGCAGCGCGCGTGCTGGGACGGCGATTATGGGCGGCAGTCTGGAGCCCCAAACATAGGACACCACAGCGAAACGCCCAGTTCTCTAACAGTCGCCGCGACTGTGGAGCGGCCAGGTGCCATTGCCAGACTGCTGGGACGCACGCAGCACTGGCATTGGGTGCCTAGGAGGCCCCGGGCGGCCACCGGCGGTTGTCTCGTCTCATCAGAGTGGTCTCCGGCCGTAAGGTGAGGCGGGCGGTTATTGATGCTGGAGGAGGCGTTGGGCCAAAAATAGGAGCTATAATGCAGGGGAAGCGGAAGAGGGGGGCGATCAGGTACGGGACGGTACTGCAGGACCAACGTTGGAGATGGTGTACCGTCGTCAGCATTACCTAAGGTACGGTACCTGTGCTCATGGCAGATGTTGGAAAAGGGCGGGATCATCACTATCACGTCGACAGAGGCGGAGGTGAGTGGTTGATATGCAGGGCCGTTCACTGCCGCGCGCCTTGACTGCACTAGGACCGAAGCAGAAATAGGTGTAACCTAATTGGGCGCGACGAATAGGGGGGGATGACTAAATTCACGTGCTTAAGCGAGCAATGCCCCTGGCGGTACACAAAGTACTGTTCTCAAACACACACGATCAGCAATAGCCAAAGAATCCCATCGCTGGGCGACGACTAGCGACGGGCGCCAGCGCCACGGTCACCGCGCTTATGCGCACCCCGTACGGAGGTGGCCATTTTGTCGCAGCGCTGATATCCAAGATTTAAGGACTCTCCTCCACGAGCTATATACAGCAACACGCGTACTCTTGTACATTTGTACATTTGTATGGGGTTGTACCTCCTACTCCAGCGGGTGCCTCAGTCTTTCGACACGTCAGACAGATAGCCGCTCAGAGCCCACGGCAACGAATCCCTGATGGGCTGTCACTCGCCCAAGATGCGAGGTGCTATTTAGGCTCAATACCCATTGGCCCCAGACTGGCCCCCATGCACTTTCATCACATGGAGAAAAGGGAAGTCTGTGTCGTCGATCCCTTCGGCTCATTCGCAATTAGCCCATCCAGTCGCAATGCGAAGTTCTGGTTGTCGCCTCCATTCTTGCCTGGGGAACGCTTGGGGAACCCTGGCGAGCAACCGGGCCGAGTGCGTTCACGCATCCTTGCATTGCCAATTACGTACGGGTCAGCACGACTGCCAGATGGCGGCGGCGCCGCCATCTCCTCGAGTGGGGACCTAGCTGCGGATAAATGGCATCTCCCCCGCGTCAGCGCATTTACCCGGAGCTTGTTCCAGGTGGAGATGCTCTCGAATTTGAGGATATTAAAAATCTCGCAGATCACACATATATACGATGGGTTCTCCGTTGGGCTTTGTATTCTTGCTTTTGCTGTTTCTGTGCGGCTGAATCTTTGTCCGTTCCGAAAGGGTACCTTGAACCTGACTTTTTTGCTAATTGACTCTTCCTACGCGACTTTCTAAGACGCCCGCTCTCTTATCGTATTCACAGAGAGAGATCCCACCATTAACAAAATGGTAGCTGCTACCAATGCACCTGGGGGCATCTATGATGCAGCTTTAAAACGTCGTCAGGCCCTCATGGGCTCCAGTGGACCTGCGGCCCTGGTCAAGAACTCTAGAGTCTTCTTGATTGCTATGTTCGCTTGCATTGGAGGTCTTCTTTACGGTATTTATATCAGCGTATATAATTTGATATTTGATCTCTGATGGTTTGCAAAGGGTACAACCAAGGCGTGTTCTCTGGAGTTCTCACCATGCCATCCTTCCAAGCACACATGGGTAATTATGATAGCAATTTGCCTCAAGACCAATCTCGTAAGGGATGGTTGACATCTATCCTCGAACTCGGTGCTTGGTTCGGCACGCTCGTGTCTGGTTTCGTGGCTGAGACCGCGTCGAGGAAATACGGCATCTTGATCGCCACAACTGTCTTCATCATTGGTGTTGTAGTCCAAACCACTGCTATTGCGTGCGTCTTTAATCCCTGGAGATGATCTTCGAGCCTACACTGACAACAAATAGAGGTGGCCATAACTCTATCCTTGGCGGCCGATTTATCACGTAAGCTTCCCTTTTACTTCATCCGACCCCCCTAACAGTATGCAGAGGAATGGGTGTCGGCTCTCTCTCTATGATTGTCCCAATGTACAACGCAGAAGTTGCGCCGCCAGAAGTGCGTGGGTCCCTCGTAGCACTTCAACAGCTCGCTATCTGTTTCGGAATCATGATCTCTTTCTGGATCGACTATGGTACCAACTACATTGGAGGCACCGGCTTCGGACAAAAGGAAGCTGCGTGGCTTCTCCCTATATGCCTCCAGTTAGCTCCGGCTGTCATCTTGTTCGCTGGTATCTTGTTCATGCCGTTCAGCCCACGTTGGCTAATTCACCATAATCGGGAAGACGAGGCTAGGAAGGTACTTGCGAACCTCCGAGACTTGCCTGAAGACCACGAACTCGTCGAACTAGAGTTCCTGGAAATAAAGGCGCAATCCCTCTTTGAGAAAAGGACCGTGGCGGAGCATTGGCCTCATTTGCGTGAACTCACAGCATGGAATGTCTTCAAATTGCAGTGGATTGCCATCGGCAGCCTGTTCCAGACTAGGGCCATGTTCAAGCGTGTTATTGTAGCGACCGTAACTATGTTCTTCCAACAATGGACTGGCATCAACGCGATTCTCTACTATGCTCCAACTATTTTCAAGAATCTCGGTCTCTCGTCTAACACCGTTTCCCTCTTGGCAACAGGTGTCGTTGGCATCGCCATGTTCATTGCCACGATCCCCTCTGTGTTATACATTGACAGACTTGGCCGTAAGCCAATCCTTACAATTGGCGCTATTGGAATGGCCACATGCCACATAATCATCGCAGTCATTGTAGCTAGGGACCAAAATTCGTGGGGAACGCACAAGTCAGCTGGGTGGGCTGCTATTGTAATGGTCTGGCTGTTCGTTATCCACTTTGGATATAGCTGGGGCCCATGTGCGTGGATTATCGTCGCAGAAATCTGGCCTCTCTCGAACAGGCCTTACGGCATTGCGTTGGGCGCTTCTAGCAACTGGATGAACAACTTCATTGTCGGCCAGGTATATCTACCCAAAAGACGACGTTAGCATCTATCTCTAACATTATGCAGGTAACGCCGGACATGATCTCTGGAATTACGTATGGTTAGCTCTCCCCATGGCCCTTTACTCTTGCTACTGGACTAACCATCTCATAGGCACCTATCTTATCTTTGGTATTCTGACATTCATCGGCGCGGGCTTCATCTGGTTCTTTGTCCCAGAAACAAAGCGCCTCACGCTCGAGGAGATGGACGTCATCTTCGGAAGCCAGGGAGTTGCTCAAGCTGATATGGAGCGCATGGATGATATTAACAAGGAGATTGGCCTCGATGCTCTCGTTAGAGGTGCCGCATCGGGAGGCGGAAATGAAGTTGACCAGAGTGACGAGAAGGCCGAGGCTCTTGAGGAGAAGGAGACCGCTGTAGAGAAGCCAGCAGCCTGAAAATGGATGCGATGTGGACAAGACGTTTGACCCTTTTCATTTGGGATTAGCACCAGTTTGTCACCGGATCCAGTCGTCCTTGCTTCAGCAGTGTTGAGGCCCGGGACCACTTGATCCTATCAAATATGTTCGTAACTCGTACCCAGTAATACCCCTACAAATTATAATTCGCAGATGATCCACAACAGATAGGCTCTTTTGATTTATGATTTGAGTGAAATAGTGAAAGAAATAGCCATCTGGGGATGTGGAAGTCGCACAATCACCACAGGCAGAGACGTCCTTGGAGCGGGCTGCCGCCGGGACCTGAATGTGGGGAAAGCTCGGCTGCCAAAAACGGCGGGTTCAAGAGCCAAGAGTCATGACATAGAGGCGCTACCCGCACATCCCACATCCCACATCTCGTAACCCCGCAACACAAAGAACCACCTCGATTCAAGATAGCATTGCCGATCGAAGGGATGTGAGGCGGCAGTTCTCGAAATGCCACTTCGCCCGCCTTTTAGAGTTTAACCTCCCAATGTCGCTCGTTCCGTACTCGTCGCGCGATAGTCGCGAGGTCGTCCTGTGAGCTTCAGTCCTCAATTCACTTTTGACGCAACTCCCTTGCAATTCGGAAGACTGAGCCCAAGCGCGGTACTAATGAACCTCTCTAGCCGCCATAATGATGCGATTGTCATTCGCGACCCCCAGACCCAGCAACTGATCCTCCGTGGTGCAGCTCCCTCCTTTTCCGATTGCCCTACTTGCCACCGACCTTTCCGCAGCTCCTCGCCCGAACGACAGGCTACCAGCCCTCGCCGTGGCTCTACTCCCTTCATCTCGCCAGAGTACTTTCGCATGCTCCACGATGCCAATGCCCGGACAGATATTCCCCCTTCGAGCCCGATCCGCCGGCTGGTGGAGCCCGCGATAACGTCCGTGCCGAGTAGCCCTGGTGGATCGGTGGCTGACGCGGAGTTTGTTGCGAGCGTGCCGAGTCCAGAGGCCGGGCATAGTATCAAGAAGGAAGCATTTAGTCCTAATTACTTCAAGAGATTTTTTATCGAGGAGAAGGAATTGGGGCGGGGAGGTAGAGGGGTGGTGTTGTTGGTGAGACACGAGCTGGATAGGGTTTCTCTTGGTATGGGTTTTAGTGGGAACTAAGTGATTTATGCTAATCAATATAGGCCAATTTGCTTGCAAGAGAGTACCGGTTGGAGACGATCATGCATGGCTTGAGAAAGGTACGGCACTCAACGATTGGAGGCAATGCGAGGCTGATTGGAATAGTTCTCATTGAAGTACAACTTCTGCAAGGCCTATCACACCCGAATTTGGTATCCTACCGGCATGTCTGGCTTGAAGATGTTCAGCTTAGTCGATTCGGCCCTTCGGTCCCGTGTGCGTTCATTCTGCAGCAGTATTGCAACTCTGGTGATTTACTACACTATATTATTGGAAGCGGACCAGCGGTTACAAATACGAAGGAGCGTCTGAAGGAGCAAATGCGGAGAAGATCGAAGGGACAATCAGAAAGGCCTGGCGAACTCAACCCATCCCAGAGAAAGCTATCTTTTGAGGAGATTTACTCTTTCTTCAAAGATATCACGTCTGGTCTAGCACATCTCCATGCCTCTAACTACATTCATCGCGACCTCAAACCCAGCAACTGTCTCCTCCATAGAGATGGGAATGAGTTTAGATGTTTGATAAGTGACTTTGGAGAGGTTCAGCCCGAAAACGTGGTTCGGAAGTCAACCGGAGCAACCGGCACCATATCGTACTGTGCGCCTGAAGTTCTAAAGCAGGACCGATTGGGCAACTACGGGAACTTCACAACTAAATCAGATATCTTCAGTCTCGGCATGATTCTGTATTTCATGTGCTTCGGACGGCTGCCGTACGAGAGCACTGAGAACATCCAGGAAGAATTTGAGGACGCGGATTTACTGAGAGCGGAGATTAGTAGCTGGTCGGGATTTCAAGATGAGAGACGAGAACGTCCCGAGTTACCGAATCAACTCTACACTTTCCTCAAGAGGTTATTGTCCCTTGACCCCGCTGAGCGGCCTACCGCGCACGAGATTATTCAGGCTATTCAGACAGAAAAAGGTCTTGACACCCCTTCGAGAAATAGGAATGGGGCCAGTGGCGCTATAAGTGGCCGCATAATCCAGCCAGTCGATTCTCCGGCGCCGCCAGGAACACCTGTGCACGGTAAGTTGGGCATGTTCCTGCTTCGTCGAACGTTTCTGATAATAGCTAGAACGAGCCCCTCCGAAACGTGTCCGATCAGGAGCAGACATTGAAGATGTCCCATCGCCAACTAAACCTTCATCGTCATCGTCTCCAGGATCGCAGTTGGCTGCCGAAACCCAGATGCATAATCATTCGAGCGAGTCAAACGGCCCCCGTCTCCGAACGCCCTTATTAATGCCGCCACCTTCGACTGGCCTCTCAGCAATCCAGCACCGACTTGCCATTTATAGGCACCAGGGTCTCTTCTGGTTGTCGGAAAATGGGGAAACGCTGCAATTGATTGCTGGACTCGGCATCTTTCTGGTGAAAACGCTTTCGATAACACAACCTTGCCAACCTGCGGCGATGAAAGAAGTCGTCTGGTACCCACTGATGGCGCTTGCGGCGCTAGAGCTGGCACTGCGCACAAAGATTGGGGGGAAAGCAACAACAATACTTGCAGTAACACATGCAGCAGTCCTGTGGGGGGCCGTGAGGCTAGGTAGTGGATTGTGCAGAGAGAGGGGATTGGATGGAGGTTGGCGTTGGGGCGAGGGAGCAATTGAGAATGGGGAGCGGGCTAACTCATGACAGGAGGATCGTCACCTGGACTTCCGGGGATTGTACACATAGGGCTGCAGGAAGAGGGCATTCTACTGGCAGTGAGATTAATTGGGGATACGACTTGATAATGACACGGATAAAAGGGGGCTGTCCGAATGCATTTTCCTGGGGGTTCACATCAAACGGATACAGCATGGCGGCCGTAATATGATCATTTACATTACGCCAAATCTGTTTTCTTAGGCGTGACTAATTAATATTAAACGCGAAGCCCACAGCGATACGGAGGGTAATCTCTACTGCTCAGTTGGTCCGGGGTTGCGCTCAAGCTTGGCATAACCACTATACAACACTGTCGTACGTAAAGGATTTGCTTGATATTTATCAAAACTCTTATCCAAAGCCTCGGGAAACGAGATTCCTAATCCGGGAATTACCGCTGGGGGCGCGGGTCAACTATCTCGCGTGCTTCCGGATCAGCCAACGAGCCGCGATTTCTTTTCTCCTTGCCCGACAGCCTGCCTAAGACCTGGCCCTGTCAGTCTACTAACTCCCGCGCTGTTCCTGGATTGGGCCTGCCACGCAGTGCACTCGACCCAGGGAAACCAATGGGGTGAGGGAAAGATAAGTAGCTAGGGTTGCAATTAGAGTCGAGTTTAGTCTAGTGCCATAGTCACCCTGCGCCGCCATGGGACTCTGTCACCGGGATACTGATATGCAGATCCATCGTTATCTACGGAGGCAAGAGATAATTTGCCTTACTGGATTGCTGAGTATTCTGTTTCTAGCACCTTCCTCTTTGCGTCCCGCCCTTTTGCTTTTATCCATGGGGACATCAGGTGCATACAAGTACAAGTGTACTGGTACAAGGCTCGTTTGCTTTGATTTGAGCCTGTCAACCCGATTTTTTGGTCATTGCAAGCTGTTGCTAAAGTTGGGATGCGGTTCTACATTCTTTCTTCCTTGCTGGCTGTAGCTGCTTTTGTCTCTGCCTCGCAGGTCGACAAATGCAAATATGATGTGTTCATAAATGCTGCTATTGATTTTGATCTCGCCATACAGGGCTGCCCTGTCATCGCTCCTAAGGTCTTCATTATATCAATGGTTCGTAGCGCCTCATTCCCTGAAAACGCTCCTGCTGATCGGATTCCTTCTAGTTTGAGCCTGAAGCCGACATCTGGTACTCCAATGCCCACACACCCGGCTCAATTGGAAACCTCCTCGCGCGAAATATCACTATTCCAGGCCTCTCTCCCCTCTACCCCCAAGTTCACTGCCTTGAGGATGGCTCTGTGTGCCAGGTCACCACTGGAGAATCAGAAATCAATGCTGCTACCACGATCAGCGCACTTGTACAATTTCCGGCGTTCGATCTGAAGGAAACGTATTTTATGATCGCAGGAATCGCCGGCGTAAACCCGAAATACGGCACAATTGGTGCAGTTGCCTTCTCCAAATACGCCATCCAGGTCGCTCTGCAGTATGAATTCGACGCGAGAGAGATACCGGATAACTTCAGTACCGGATACATTCCCTTGGGCTCTTTCGCACCAGATCAATACCCACAATCAATTTACGGAACTGAGGTCTTCGAGGTCAATGAGGACCTGCGCGACATCGCTGTCGGGTTCGCAAAGACTGCGAAGTTGAATGATTCCTCCATCTCACAAGCCTACCGCTCAAACTACGCCTATCCGGAGGCTCGCAAGGCCCCCAGTATCCTGTGCTGTGATGTTGTAACTAGTGATGTGTACTTCTCTGGGAAAATTCTAGGAGAGGCATTCGAGAATACCACGACGCTGTTCACAAATGGCTCTGGCATTTATTGCACTACCGCGCAAGAAGATAACGCGACCCTGGAAGTCTTGCTGCGCGCCGCAATCCGGAAGACTGTTGACTTTGCTCGCATTATCGTCATGCGCACCGCCTCTGACTTCGATCGTCCCTACCCAGGCCAGTCTGACGTTGACAATCTGATGTACGCGAACCAGGGTTCATTTGAGCCCGCCATCAACAATATCTACCTTGCCGGAACGCCCGTTGTAAAAGGCATTCTCGAAGGCTGGGAGAAGACGTTCAAGAAGGGTATTAAGCCCTCGAATTATATCGGGGATATTTTTGGCACGTTGGGCGGCAAGCCGGACTTTGGGCCAGGCTCAGTGTTTGGAGGAGTAGGATATGCGAAGGATGGACAGCCGCTGAAGAGGGGCTTAACCAGAAGAGATGCGTATAAGACTGCGCGTGTAATTTAAATCCTAAATTTGAGGTATTCACCTTAAGAATGAATTGCAACTGAGACAAATAATTAGAAATACTCAGTATAGCTGAGCAATACGTTGCATCTTTACAGACTGCCGCCTGATTCTCCTTCGCAAAACATTCCTCCCTTTGGGAATAAAGCAAAAACAAATACGTGCATCTGGTGCACCGCTAAATCTGCATACTCATCCTTTACCTGAGATGCACCAGGCCCCGTCTTCCGCCCGCGGTTACCTGCTTGTGGAATGCACTTGAGACAAAGAACGCTTTTGAAAGTTCAAAGCATGCCAAGGACGGCTCAAGGATGATTTTGCATTCAGCTGAGGAATCTGTATTTATTTACGTTTGCGGACTGCCTGATGCTTTGGAAGCCTCCCACTGGTTGAGCCTTCATTCCTACGTAGATCCAGTTGTCTTCTTTCGTTGGGGCAATGGCTAAAGGACCGAATTCCAGTTACTTTAACCGTTGAAGAATGTGTCGTGGATTGATTCTGATACCTTTCTTGACCTTGTTCCCATTTACTCAAATGCATCACTCATTCTCTTCTCGTACTGGATAATGGCGCAAGCTGCTGTAAATCACGTCGGGCGAACGCATGGAACTAATACAAACCCTGCACTAAGCTGCAATGGTGGAACTGCAACTGCCAGCAAACCGTTCTATCGCCGCATATTCGAGAACTATATCTCATCACCTCCAGCTAAGGACAGAGTCTCAGTAGCTCTGCCTGAAAGGATGACAGAGCCTAATGCGACTGACCCGGCCCAACCGGCTCAAACTGCGAGGGACCTTAGCCAGGAGGAGATAGATAAAACTTTAAGGGAAGCTTTAGATGCTGCTTATACTGAGCAGATTGAGCGAGCGGCTGAAAAGGCAATGAAGAATCCAAACCGCAAGCTGAAATGGAACCCGGACATCAACCCAACCGACAAGGTATGGACGGATCAGCGAGAGAAGTTTCGATCGCTACTTGCCGCGAACAGTGTTTCTGATGTTATTGATGCCGAGATCGAAGCTGTACAGAAGCAATTGCTCCTCCCTCCTCTGGAAGACGGTCCATTACTGCAAGTTCAGCTTGAGAACGCAAAGGAGTACAAAGCCCATTTCCAACCGGGAGCAAGATTCTACGGCGCCAAGGACAACCTAGCAACTAAATTGACCATGCTTAAATTTGGGCTTCCTGTTGAACCCGTGACGATTAAAAATATTGAGAGGTGTGGTATTTGCGTGGATGAGGATGATCCGCCGGATGACCCAGAGCCTGAGCCCGCCATTCAACGAATCCTCTATGCCGAGAGACCGTTGGAATTCCTAGACTATTACAACGATAGGAGCTTCGGCTACCCCATGCTGCGTCGTAAGTATGAACTCACCGCGTTGCTGTGGGAAGTGAACTGACGAAGTAGGGCCAAAACGTGATTATCAACACCGACACGTCGTCCTTACCAAAAGTGATGCCAATAGAGGCAATAAACCTAATCAAGCCCTATCGTCACCATATCCTCCCAATTCAACGAAGCAGACTAGTAGTCGCCACTACCGTCACATACGCTCGATTTACCCTGGTTCGTCGACAGTGAGTGTCCGTGGCGGGGCAGGGTCGGGCGCCGAACTGCAAGTTGAGCCCCAACGATTTTTATATGGAAATGAGGGCAAGAAGGTAATTATTGATCAGGATGTGACGAAGAATACTGGACACAAGAATAACTCATCCAAACCTGGGCCATCTGGATATAACTCTTTACGCCCGGTTAACGCTTGGTTTGGCACCGTAGAAGAGAAGATGAAAGTTATGAAGAATGAGAACAGTGCCAAGTTTACGAATACCTCTAAAGCAGACAAGCTGATGTGGAAGGTGGGAAAGAAATCCAAACAAACGATTAAGCTAATCCCACCTGCGAGAGCCGCAAACGGCTATATATATGGGTATTGTGGAAAGCTGCTCGCTGAAAATACGCCCGAGTCGTTCCTTGAGGCCGCACTCGTCCTTACTGATCAATATCCGGTAAATGAATCGAAGACTACTTGGAGCTTTGACGTTGATGTTCCGGTCAAAACGAGTCAGGAAAAACTTGTGATAAATCTGGCTCAGGCAAACTGGCCAAATTTGTTCTTGAACACTGTCTTGCCATATCTCGAGACCAATCAACAATGGAAGGTGTTCGTTCGACGCGGTGGTAAGGTCTCAGATGCACTGGAGCCGAGTGAAACCGCAAGAGACATTGTTCGAATCAATGTACACAAACGTGGGACTGCCTATTGGAAGATCCCATCAGATCAGGACACTTTGGCAAATTGTGGTATTAACCAAATCCAACCAGACTTTGTTAAAGCAATGCGTCTTCTGTGCTACGAAGAAGATCGACGAAAGAAGGAGCTCCATCTTCATAGCTTTAGCTTGGGGCTTGATGGGTTGGAGTGTGTCGAGAACAGATTTTGGGAGTTGGTTAAGTATGATCGGAATCATGGAGCCTCTCTCAAATACAACCTCACTTTCCGACCTGTTGTGCACTCCCTGCCCTCCCCGGCGCATTCTACTCATACCACTATCCAAATGGCTGGAAGCAATTCTTTTTCAACTGTGCTTTCGGGCAATCACTTAGAGCTTGCGCAAGAAATCCTTAGTATGTCGGAGTCGTATCTTAGCGATAGACCACTTCCAGGCTCATTCAGAATCTGGGAGAATGGGCGATCTAGAAAAAATAACGGGAACTCGGCGGTCATCAAGCATAAGCCAATTGAGCAGGCATGTAATGGTCTAAAGAAGTTTTTCAAAGGCTCATCACAGAGCCATACTATATGGTTTCGCCCAGAGTGGGAAACATTCTATCTCCATGATATTGATGCTGCTCAGAACGCAACGGAGTGGGACAGTCAAACAGACCAGTCTTTACAGAGCTTCAAGAGAGCACTCGGTACACTTTGGAGCGAAACCGGCTCATACAATTCATTTTGCATTACAGAAATGCCATCACTTCCTGGACGAGAAATTCGATTCATCATTAACAAAGATACAACGGAGGATGACTGGCGCCTATATATATATGACTGGCTTCATAGCAATCACCTTGCAGTGAAGAAGAATATGAATGTTAATTATGGTAAGAAGATCTACCACATTTTGTACTTCGATAACTTATCATTACAGTGCTTGACACAACAAGTAAATGGGGTCTCCAAAACTCATCGCAGCAATCCAAGTTTACCATACCTGGATATCTGCCGCAACCCAAGCTTTCGGCTAAAATGATTGTAGCTCCACCAGCTGAAAAAGATACACCCATTCCTCTCGCAGATGATGCCCATAATGTTGCCGCCGGCAGTTTCGTAAATAACCGTAGGTCAAATAATCGTGCCACTGCTCCTAGAATCCCAGAATTCAATAGGACAAGGATCGTGAAGCCAATGGCTGCGAAGGCAACAGTTCCCAAATATATATCTTGGCTGGCCAACGAGGAGTACCAAGACAATCTCAAACAACAGTCCTATTTCAAAGATCAAAAAGCTGTCATACCGGGCAAGCTACCAGCGGCACCGGTATATGGGCCTAGTCGCGAACTTCAGCTCAAAGTCGGCCAGAACTTTCCCACAGTGTATGCACAGCGAATTACACCTTCAGATTTTGATGAACTGCTGGATGAGAATCAAACTCTCCGAAACAAGGTCTTGGAGAGGATGTGGTGTTGTGACATCTGTAACACAGCATTTAGGAATCACAATAATAGCAGTATCCGAGAGCACAAACAGGAGCATATCAAGCAGATACAAGAAGCTGGAGAATGCCCACTGTGTGGAAGTGAAAACTGGGCGTTCTTGTCTATGGATCAGAAGCGCGCCCACTTACAATGGCATACGGCTAGGACAGTTACAACGGCTATGCAAAACTCCTGGCGAGAACTCCAATGCCCTGCATGCGATAAAGACTTTTCGACTATGCGTCCTGAGTCAATTATTGATCATTGCCTCAAGCACGGTCCTCATGTAGTCCAATACTGTGATAAATGTGGTTTTCACGAATACAAATGTACTAAGGAAGAGCTTGTACATCACCGGCAAGTTTGCCGTGACGCACCCGAAAGGAAGAACGGTGATCCTGAACCTATCTTCTGCGAATATTGCGGTAAAGATACTTCTAATCAGACAAAGACTCAAAAGACTCTGCATACAAGAGACTGTCAGGAAACAGTACCAGCAACTAGCAAATTATTCTGTACGAAGTGCGGTCTGGATATCACGACATTTAATAATGCTCAGATTGAAAGACATGCCTCTCGATGCGTAATTCCGCGAGGAGTTAAAAGGAGGTTTTGTGGTCGCTGTTCTACGGACCTCTTCGAGCTTGACAGTACTGAAAAATGTAATCACAAACGGTCATGTCGGCTCAGCAAGCTTCTCGTACAATCTCCTAATTCGTCTCAGTTTGCAGGTTCGTTTGTTGCGTATCCAAACTTTCAAACATAGTTGCAGCGCCTCATTTGCCAAACTTTCTGAAACAGTTTCCCATTTCCTACTTTCTCACTTAGGAGCTAATTTACGAGATAAATAAGCTGACAATATGAGATTAGCAGGAGCATCAGAGAAAGCAGATTCGCATAGCAACGCACTAGAAACTGAGTTTGCTGCTCAAAACCAATCAGCCAAAGCTGCTGGCGACGCTCAGGCTATCTTAAGGTGCCCTCTTCTGGACTACAAGGGCGAGAGGTGTGACCAGGAACTCAGCCTCGAGAGGGACGGTGGTATAGATTTAAGGCTCCATTTTCTCCATAGAGGGACTATTTCAGAGCAGGAAGAGGTTCAACTTGCAGGAAGGGGTGAATTTTTATTGAAACCAGCAATTGCAGCACCAGAGGAGAAGCCTACCTTCAATCCTCCCGCTCAGGTAACAAAGGTGCCTTCCTCAGCATCTGCTAACACGCCGGGGAATTTTTCGGCCCCTGCAGACACGCCACAAAAGCTAACAGGCACTGAATCCAAGGATGATGGGGTTGAAGTGGCACCTAACGGAACTGTCAAGAACTCGGGAGAAAATACACCAGAAATACCACAAAATCTACAGGAACTGAAACCCGGGCCTGCAAAGAAAGCACCTAAAGCAGGAACCAAGAGATGGGGTGAGGAGGCTCTGGAAGCGCCACAAAACTCAGAGGAGCTGAAACCAAAATTGCCGACAAAGACAGTACCTAAGACGGCCGCTAAGAAGCGCAAGCAAGGTGATATTGAGCAGAATAAGGAGAGAAAAACACGAAGTCAACGAAAGAAGCAAAAACTCCCGACCAAGAAAGAACTGAAGACAGCCGGATCCAAAGGCTGAGGAAATAAGTAATCACCGGCAAAGCAGTCGTCTACATCATCATTCGCATCTAATGAATTGCCCGTGATTATCGTCTAGAAGAGGAGGAAAGGGGATCAACATACTAGTTGCTATACTTCCTGCCACTCAGGCAAAGTCAAGTTGAGCGTGACAGGGGGGGTAGTGTTGTGGTGTTTAGGGGGCAGTGCTAACCCATCCGATACAACAACATGCATCCGTGGTTTAGTGGTACTGTAGAATCCATTGTAGCAGCTCAGTCCCATTCCCAAAGTTATATTCATGATTTCCCAGAGTTGGTTCCTCGTTTCTAGCGGCGATAAGGCTATATACCCTTCTGATTATCTATATCCCTATAATGGGTTTCGGGGCTGTGTTTCCAGTATGCAGTAGCGCAAAAGTAGGCGTCAATAGCTATCTGCCTCTACCCGCCTGCTCTCTAGGATTCTAAGTTCCCCGTATTTCAAGCTGAATCCAGAGACCCGCTCTCGAGAACAGGGAGCCCGAAATCCGGAACACAAGTACATAAATAATTTGCAACCGTTGGACCCGCGCACTGATAGACCTTGCAACGTTGCCTAAGGCAAGGTCTCAGAGACAAACCTAATACGAAGTAACGTCTACCAGAGACCCTTTTGCGATTGTATCGCTAGTTCCCCTTCACTTTTTTGGTAGCAACTAACGGTACCTCACTAGACTTCGTACACCCAACCGTTACAAGCTTATACAATGTACGGGTAATTCGCTACCTGTGTGTCATCTCCAAAAGTCCAACAAGCCCTCGGAGTTCTTACTTGAAAGTGAGTCACAGCTTCTATCCATTTATAAAAGGTTAATGGCAGTCCTGATAACTTTTCTCTGTAGCATCTCGCATTCACAAGCTCCACCATGTCTACGCCAGTAAACCATCACCTAGTCACGCTCCCCCTGCATTGTCTCCTTCGACAGGTCGCCGAGCAGGTACTGTACGCGGCCCCAGATGCGATGATAACGATAGACACAGGTCGGCCAAATGCAACGTGGTCCACGACAATCGCTATCGCAGCAGACGCACTGCAACAAATCGACCAAAAGACCATGATCTTTCCAGAACAAACAAAGGAGAGACGTGAACTTATTAAGAAGATGGCGCTAGAAAATCCTATTCCAGAGTCTCACTTTCCCAGCCCTAGCCCAAGTACATGTTCTCCAATCCGAACACGTTTTGCAAAGCATTTAGATCCACCACAGTCAACGACATCAAAGGAGGCTTTGCGAAAGATGGCGAAAGAGATGATGGAGTTACCGTATCGCCAACCCTACCATATCAAGACTCGTGCTAGATATACGGAGAGGGTACTCCCAGTTGTGTCAGGTCATTACGGCTGAAAGGTATAGATGCAGAGGAAGATGACAAATCCTTCCCGGCCAACACCAGTATTTACTCCTCACTCTCACTACCTTAAGAGACAATTTCGAACACATTGAGCTCGATTTCCTTTCGGTTAATAACCTTATTTCATTTTTAATACCCTCTGGCGCTGTAATTTATATAAACACTACCTACAATTATTAGCCTTTAGCGCTTAATCCAGTAGTGTATATGCTGAAATTCAGGACTATGGGTCATGCTCTGGCTTTTGGAGCTCCTGGCGAAATTTCTCTGGTATCTGATCTTCAGTGATCACGCAACCTTGTGCGCCAGTATCCCAAAGCATATCCTCTAATTCAAGGGAGGCGTTGGGTAAGGGGGGGTGGGGGGAATCGTAGAAATACACGCTGTTTCATAGACCGAAATACGGGATTTCGGAAATAAATGACAGGCGCGTCTGTGGTGTAAAAATCCATCGTTGCCAAGCAGTTTCGATGGCCCCGGTTTCGATTCCCGGCCCATGCAACGTACCTTTTTTTTTAGAGTAATGAACAAACAAACAAACTAACTAACCCATCCGTTGTCGTGAAAAGCAACAAGGCCAGTCGTAGGCATTATTTAATATTTGCGGAGGCATTCTCAAGGGGAAGAGATTTAGCCCGTAATTTCTTTAATAGATAGGGAGACTTGCAGATAGGAAATCGTATAAACGGGTTCCTTTAGTTTGAGGATTGTGTGTGTGATCCAGTGGCTCGTGCTATCGAGACGAGGCTGTGTTGCTGTTGGGCTGTTGCAGGTCCCGCCAAAATTTCTCCAAGCTGGAACTCCCAGTATCAACAATCCTGCCATTGAACAATGCCGTGATAGCCGCAATGTTCGAGAATGTTTGCACCCTACCGCTCTCATCCGAGCTATTTGCCCAAGCTCTTCATCCAACAGAGCCCGTTGTCGCGGTCGGACTCTCTGGCGGACACGTGCAATCCTTCCGACTCCCAGTAATAGCGGGCAACACCAGCGACGACGAGGATGGAGACACGAGTGTCCTCTCCACTGGCACGAGTACCATAGAGACCGAATGGCGTACTCGGAGACACAAAGGGAGCTGCCGGACCCTTGCATATAGTGGTGATGGAGATTGCAAGTTCCCGATCTCTTATCCTCGAAGCTCTCGTCCCCCAGCTAATACTATGTTCTACCAGTCCTCTACTCAGCTGGCACCGACGGCATACTCAAGGTGGCTACCTCCTCCACCGGCAAGGTGGTCTCCAAGATCCGTACGCCCCTCGACTCTAGCACCTCCGAGGCAGACGCGGCGACGATTGTGCACGCGCTGTCCCCGCAGACCCTCCTCGTCGCGACCGATTCCGCAGCGCTGCACCTCTACGATCTACGCATACCGTCGACGTTCGCCTCCATGAAGCCAAGCCAGACGCACCGGCCGCACGAGGACTACGTGTCGTCGCTCACGCCGCTGCCGCCGACCGCTCAGAGCACGAGTGGGTTCAGCAAGCAGTGGGTCACGACAGGGGGCACGACACTCGCGGTGACGGATCTGAGGAGAGGCGTGCTGGTTAAGAGCGAGGACCAGGAGGAGGAATTGCTGAGTAGCGTGTTTGTGGGAGGGCTGCCGAGCAAGCCTGGGAGGAGTTCAGGGGAGAAGGTGCTGATTGGAGGTGGAAGTGGGGTTTTGACGCTGTGGGAGAGAGGAGTGTGGGACGATCAAGATGAGAGGATTATTGTGGATAGTGGGAAAGGGGGAGGGGAGAGTTTGGATACCTTGGTGGTTATGCCGGATGGAGTAGGCGACGGGCATAAGAATGTCGTGGTTGGGGTTGGAGACGGGACAATTAGGATTGTGAGGTTGGGACTTAATAAAGTTGTTGGGGAGCCATTGAGACATGATGAAGTTGAGGCCGTGGTCGCATTGGGATTTGACGTTGGTGGGAGGTTGGTCAGTGGTGGTGGCAGCATCGTGAAGGTCTGGCAGGAAGCAATGAATGAGGCCGACGAGGACCAAGCGGACTCAGATGAAGAGGACTCAGATGAAGAAATCGGCGCGGCAAAGAGGGCTCTGGCGAAAGGCAACGGCAATAGTGACTCGGACGACAGTGACGAGGAAGCAGCTCGATCACAAAAGCGGCGCAAGAAGTCGAAAGGCAAAAAAAAGAATTCCGGAAATGGTATTATGGGGTTCAGGGGTATGGAATGATATTTACCATGTACAACTTGTCGGATTTATGTGCCCGTTCCTCCCAGAGGCAAATCAAATACCTTTCGAATTTCTGAGATTAATTGCGATAATCTTTGTCCGTCAGGAAAGCACCTGTTGTACTATTCCATAGCATTTGCTGGATAAAATCAACATAACTTCGGCCTTGGCGACGACGCCACTCGCGAGGCTGTGTCTGAAGGTCGCTCTCCCCCCCAACTCCTCACCGCATGAAGCATTGCACCATTGCAGGTCATATACATGGTGCTTCGTGACTAGGTCGCTGCTCAATTGATCCTAAATTGGGACAAAAATAGAAACTGTCGCCGCGGAGAGGCCAAGGAGAGATCTTTACATTAAGTCTATTATTCGATTATCCAAATTAACACATATAATCCTTCATCTATATATCGTCTGGCCCATACATTAATTAAATCCTGCATCAGATCCCGCCACTCTTAGACCTAACTATGTCACCCAGCCATGTCCTGCCCAGAATCGTATCCACCCACATACATACAAACCGATCTTCCTGCAATCTCCACCCAATTGAACAAAGATTGACTCCACTTCTTCAGAAGGATGGAGCGAAGAGAAACAAAAACTCTCCTATCTCAGGGGTATCACATATCCATAAAACGTCCACCCATATCTCACATAGCATAGCCGTCATAATCCCTGCTCGTATACTCTGCGTCGCTACTTGACAGGAAAGTACCTTGGTTCGCAGGCCAGTCGTCATCGACTTTCTCAATCCCAGGAGCATAGCCAGTTGAACTCTCTGCCTCGCGATCGTTGCCCTTCCACCACCGGGGCCGGTTGCCACCGCCCTGGGGACTAGTCGGTGTGCGGGCAGAGCCTGTCTCTGTGCTTGCGAGAGATGGATTCGAGGTAGCGGAGAATCGCTGCAGAGGAGAATGCTGACCCCGATACACCTTGCGGCTATCGTCGGAATCAGCATCGAGGAGGGCCCTGCCGGAACTTTGATACTTTGACCATGTATCTGGTATCGTCCAGCAGTAGCTCCCTGTATGCTCGGAACCTTCTGAGTTATCAGGGGCACCATTCCATGGGGGAGTACCTCGTAGGTTCGCACTTAGGTGGTAGGGGACGTCGACATAGTGTAGGTTTGGCATGTCAACGGACACGGTTGCGAGCGTCTGCAAGATGCCGTAGATTAGAACCCACCTTCCCCGTCGGGATTCAAAAGGGTCTGATCCAGCAGCTAGATCAGCCTTCTCGAGCTTGACAAATTGGTCGACCATGTCGTTGCTGACAAAATCTGACCCCAAAATATAGATATTAGTTGATTCCGTGTATGCTAGAGCCGCTCTCCGTTCGGCCATCCTGTCATCGATCTGCTTGGGTGCTTTCTTGCTAACTTTGGATGGAGTCTCCCTTGGACGTTTCACAGTTCCTGGTTGCGGAACAAGCGGATAAGGATGAGGGATATGAGGGTAGCTATGCTTATTATCAAAGGCGATCAGGACGTCTGTGAGTGGAAGGTCGGGCGTATCTGCATCAAATAATCTCTTTCCAGAGTGGACCATGTTCCATTTTCGCCCGGCACTCGCCTCAGAACACTCCCAAGTGACATCTCGATTGACAAGATAATTGTACAGCGCCCCAAAATCCTCCTGCAACCTCTGTACATGCCGTCGGGTGAACCACTGCTCCTCATCGGCGCCAGTCGGGGGGGGCCAAGTACCGTATGCCTTCTGGTAATACTGAATGAAGAACATCCGAAGGTTATCGAATGCCTTACGTGCAGTTGAAGGTCCAGGTCTTATCATGTCGAACATATCTCCAAAATCTAAATCATAGAGATCAGTCTCGCAGGTGTGGATCCGAACTTGCATCTCAAGACTGGCCCGCTCCAGTAAGGCTCGTGTGATGGGCGTGATGAAGCGATAATCTGGCGAGGTTTCCACCTTACTGTACATCCCGACACAGTGCACAAAGGATTCTCGCCATGCCTCCTGCCATCTAATGGACTCGCCTTCGCTCCAGGCAAGAATGGCCGCGGCTAGCGAGGGGTTCTCGCGCATGTCATCCAATCCCCTGCCTATAATATACTCAATAATCAAAGAAGGCACATCTATACTAGATGGCATGTAATCTTCTAAGCGATCCTGAACGTCTCTTAGCGCTTGGATAAAGTTAATGCCAACGAAAGAGGCCTGGAAGAGAATGGCGAGCACGTTTCGCGTGCCAACTTGATGGCGAATTGCATCGGTCCTAGTCAAGTGCGCGGGCGGAGGGAAGAACAACTCGTAAGATACCTGTCCATCGAAACCACCTAAACTGTTATCTGACGGAGGTGGTGTGTGGTTAAATCTTCTTGCGGTCGTACGAGGCACACCCATGGCAAGGGAATCAATTGGCGATGGAGGTAGATTGAAGTGGTTGACATCATCTGTAGAGCCTTCACGGAGTGCCGTTATGAAGTATCTCGACTCCGTACTTTCAAGAACGTGCGATGATACTCGGAAAGAGGGCTGCGGCCGCGGGGAACGATCGTCGTCGCGGCTAAGATAGATCAGCGTATCGCCATTTGTGTCCCAAAGCTCTGGATCCTTTCTGAGTTTATTCCATGGCTGCGCGGGCTTACCACCTCCCACCCAGCGCTTCAGTTGCGGGCCATGAGGGATTGGGGGTAGCTTGCCCTGGGGTGGGCCAGGTCGAATATAGTCGGGCAGGTCGGGATGGTGTGGTTGTCTAGGCCCGGGTTTACCAATGATTTCTGGCGTCTCGTTGAAATTATCCTGTCTAGGAGTATCAACGGTAAGACCTGTATTTTCATCACTCTCAAGCTCAATTCTTTCTGGGTGCAGTGCGCGAGCAGTTTGCGGGCGAGGCTCTTCGTCTTTCCTCTTTCTGCCAAATGTCTTGGCCAGCCCGTTTCGGACGCCTTCGCTCTTCTTGTCCATAAGTGATCGGAAGGAGGACTTTTCAATACCAGATACGTCGAGCACTGGCATGTGTGGTTTTCGGACACGAGCATATGCCGAATCGTCTAAGCTTGTCTTCGGAATCGCGTGATCTCCATGGCCCCGCGAGTGACTATCGCGGTCTCGGTGTACGGATCTGCCACTAGGACGAAGAGGATAGTCTCCATGGAAGGAACCAACCCTCTCCGGGCCATCCTCAACATTGGCTCCATCTTTGACCTTTGTCTTCTCCTTGCGCACGTATGCGCTCCTGCCCGACATGTTCGTTCAAGGTCCGCAGACCGCTCATGTATCGTCACGGTAATGCGAGATACTGCGCGTGGGGGAAGGGGATATCTAAATAGCTGGCCAGACCCCAGCGAGGGGGGTTTGGATACTTCCGGGTATGGCGCAAAGTTGAGTTTAGATAGAGACTAGTGAAACACAGACGACAAATCGACGACAGGAATGAAAATGGCACAAAACACAGCAGAGCGATAAGGAAGAACACACACACATCCAACGCCGTGTTTTGTGGCAAACGAATGTACGGTGTCTTGAGTTTAAGGTTTCGTGGCGGGGGGCGAACGGCGACGAGCCCTCGCCGTTATGAACCTTCTATAAGAAGATCAGATCAACTTTGCGAGGGCAGGGTCGGGCACAACCAATCTGCATACCTTTCCCTGTGTATCACAGCGTCTGGCAGACGTGGGCAGTAGAGCCAGACCCGCCTAGCCATGTAACCCAGTACAGCGAGTAATGGATGATAACGGGGAAGAGAGGAGGGGCGCCGAGGAGAAAGATTTAGACAGATTGGTGGAATTCGGTCTTGCCCGCGCGTCAGGGCCCGGAGAGATGGCTTAGAAGAGCCTTGGGGCGGGGCCCAAGCACGCTGCGGAGCAGGAAGTGAGATAGGACTTCTATCGTGCGTGAGGCATGATAGGAAGGACAGACGCGGTGGAGACAGGAAAGGTAAGCACCCAGAAGTTCGGGGCTCAAGACAACTAAGGCGGGCCTGCAGAGGCATAAGGGTCGTGCGAAGGGCATATTAAATGGGACTCTTAAGCCTTCTGCACACTTGCTGCAGGGACACTCGCAGCCGGCCGCTCGTCGCCATTGGGCGGCCGAGTTGTTGTTGGTCAGAACGAGGTTTAAATAAATTATGATAACGAGTGTCGCCAGTCGAATCTCTTATCAGCATTCAACCCACGGTGGCGTCAAATAGTAAGGTCGCATCCCGCGTTTGTTCTGTCGCACATCCAACCACAGCAGCGTCTTGGCACCGGTCGGCCCCCAGCAGGGGCCAGCGCTGTGCAAAGCAGTAAGGGATCACCGGCTGGTCGTGGATATGAGCCCGTGATTGCGGATATCACTCGTCGAAAAGCCTAACCTCGTTGAGGCGCGGCTTCCTCAATAAGTATCTCACGCCCATGCGCTACGTTCTATGGACCATCAACGGTCACTTGCACAAAGGCCGAGCTTTTCTTTTTTCTCCAGCGATCCTGGTCAGGCCTTATATTATTCATGCTGTGATTCCGCCTAACAGATATGGTTGATTTAGAGGGGAAATAACATCACCAACGCCCCCCGCCGCGCTCCAGAACATAATGCATGGACAGGTACCGCCGCCCCCCCGAACGCCCTCGAACGCCCTCGAACGCCATAGATATGGCTATGCCTTCTGCTTGACAATCAATTCTCTCACTTCTGGCAGGCCCTCCCAACCCCTCCCTGCCCCCCCGAAAGAGACGCTTTTCTCAATAATCTCCCTCCACCTGACGCCTGGGGCCAGCTTCCCCGTGATGGTGTTCGGCCGCCTCACATCCGCATTAGTAGGCACAGGCAACGCACGCCCCAGTAACGCCTCCATCGCCTGCATAGCAAAGCCCACTGCCTTCTTCGCGTTACACGGCACGCCCGTCTTGTCAAAGGAACCGAAGCTGGCGTTGGGAAACTCGTTCTGCAGGTCGGTCATGATCTGCTTGTTCGACATGCCACGTCCGTCGAGGACAATATCTGCGTTGTTGATAGCCTCCCGGCCGGGGCCATAGAGCAACATCTGCTGGATGATACTGGCCGAGGTAAAGCGCGCCATGGTCGCGATGGTGTCTGCGCGAGAATAACCTCGTAAGCCACACAGTCCTATAATACGATGGGCCATTGCATCCCCGTAAATCTCGCGCGCAGTTGTCTTCGGGGGCCTCGTATGCAGATACTCGTCACTGGCGAGGAGTTGCTCGACAACTTCGTGGCAGACCTTCCCATCAAGAACTGCCGTGCCTTGATCGGTTGCGGGATCGTATCCGAACCGCCGGAATGCAGAGTCGATCATAGAGGTTCCAGGTCCGGTATCCCAGTCATACATGGCATCTATACCTCCTTTATTATCCGGCGGGATGAAGCAGATCGTTGTGATTCCCCCGATTGTTATGCAGATTTGGAGCCGTGTAGGATGGTGTAGGAGCAACCCCACGAGATATGCGAATAGAGGCGCCCCTTGTCGTCCTACAGCCTGCTCTGCCGTTCGGTAATCGGAGACCGTAGTAACTCCAGTCTTCGCTGATATCACCGCCCCCTCTCCTAGGCACATGTTCGACCGGTGTTGCCCTCTCGGCGGGGTACCTGTGAGTGTGATCAGCTGCCCGCCAGATCCGATAAGATCTATGTCATCTATAGCGATTCCATGCTTCTGTGCAAAGATATGGATAGCATTTGCGAAGGTATGACCCATTTCTGCATCCATCTGTGACAACATGCTTGGCGGGGCGGCGTCTTCTTGTAGCATAGCGAGGATATCGGTTCGTATTTTCGAGGGCATTAGTACTGAATCGTACTGCAAAATATGAGCTGACCGTCCTTTATTGAAGATCTGAGATCCATACCTGAATGATATCGAGGTGCAAAGGGGCTTCGGGGGACGCCTGTGTAAATCGACACAAGGCAAAGTCAATGTCGTCCATTGCCGTACCAGACGTTATGCCAAGAATCAGCAGATCCAGCCCTGTATATTCCGGGGGAGGAGATTCCGAGCTAGACGATTTTGAGTCGCCATTGATATTTGCTTGAAGTGCCTCAAGATACTTGTGTCCTACGGGATTTCGGGTCCGCCCTTTCGGCGCTGGCACGAGTCCTCTCATGGTCGTAACTTGTTGCACGTTTTCCTGGCTCTAGGAGATGGATATCCTCATCGATTTAATAATCCCATGAAATGCGACTTAAAACGCCTCTTATGCTACTTCCTCTCTTCAACTGCGTGCGTATGTCGGCGATGCGAAGCTAATGTAGTCTTCTGTCTCTCCTCCTCAGGGCCGGGCAAAGATCTCCGGTCATCGTTGCGTGGAGACAGCGATCGACGAGGGCCTAGTCTCCTATGATAGGACGAGTGACTTTAAAGAGAGTGATGCCATGAAGATGGTCCCGAACTATGGCTTTTTCAAGAATCGGAGCTCGAATCTCGGTCCCCGCTACAATAAATGGAAGCATCGTGGAGGACCAAAATTCCCAATCCGGTAATGCTACCCGGAAATGCTGACTAAGTATACACGGGGACGCCCACTTCTTACCAACTTCAGCCTCCCTTTTCAGTCACGAGACTCGAGTATCGACCTCAGCGTGAAATGATGCGTATAAGTCGACCAAGTTCCGAGGTAGTGTCCTTGATGACACGTAGCCTGTCGAAACAGGTTGTTCCAACCGACGTTGTCTTTCTAACTGCCCCTCACTTCACGCGACGTGGAGGGTTGGGGATTTGAACCGCGCTATGCGCTGAAGGCCAAGATGGGACTGGACATGAACAAACAGAGAGTTTAGGCCTCAGGAGTATCATAGCAATGTCTCCCCAGGCCAATATGACAAAATTCATAACTGCAGAAGCTATATTTATCTCGACCAAATTGAATCTAAGCTGATCGAGAAGCGAATGCATAGAAGCAGTGGAGGCGAGATGATGAGTGTAAAATGCCTAGTATAGATTCCAGAGAATCTAGCAATACATCTCTTCGGATTCTAGACAAATTGTTTTACAGCTTTTTAACCCGCTCTCCCTAGAACAATAGGAGCATCGGGAATGGGAACCATAGCCAGAGCAAAGAAATACAAGAAGCGAACTTACCCATCCTAGTTCGAGGCATTAGCACAGGTAGGGGCCCGTAAGAGGTATAGCAGTCGCCATTACCGGTCGTAACACACACTTGTCACCATGCTGGAAGCGGCATATAGAGTAAACGCGTCTACAGTGTAAGCTAGTGTGCCAAGAATATTCTGTTTGGGTAGACAAGGAGCAAGGATCTTTCTCAGTTTGTGGCGAAATAGCGGATGGCTTAGTGACAAGAACCACCACCTCTGACTAACGAATCATTTCGTAGCATGTTGTACAAAGGGTGCTACAAGGCTGGTCTGCGGAAACTAGCATCGTTTTCAGCTCCTGATTTGCCTACCAGTAGATACAGGATTTATGGTTGCCAGACCTGCGGCATCTTGGGCAACCGAGACATTGGGAGGAATGATTGAACGACGAAAGATTGTTGAGTGATGGGAAGAAGAAAGCTCGATGGATTACGAAGGGGCGTCCCAAATTTCAGACAGGTAAAATATTGATAGCATCAAACACACAATGACAGGAATTTCGCTTCTGTGTACGGCAAGCCGATTGGGGATGGAGATCTCATGTACGTACATGATTGCGAGGCGCCACATCCTGCGTGCTCCAACCTCTCGTACAGTATTTCTGTTTGTTGAGAACTTATTAACAATGCCCGCTCCTCCATCAGTAGCTATCTCGAGCTGAACAATGTCTCCTGCTGTGTGGAGATCCTGGCGATTAGTAAAACAACATGCTTAATCGCGGTGAGATATCAAACCAGAACGTCACTTAATGCTTCGTGGTTTGTTATATCGAAACGCTGGTATTTAGGCAGCCAAAGTCTAGCATCACTGTTGTGGGAAAGACGGAACATCGAGGAAGGTGTTGTATATGGCTGAAGGGACTCCTGCCGCAGCATCGGACTCATCGTCTGCTTTTGTACACAGCGGACGAGGGATAGTCGGCGTAGATGAACAGGGCAGGTCGCCGGCGACTGATACTAGAGTCGAGACTGTTCGAGAGGAGCGGAATGTGTCGTGCCAGCGCGATCCAGACTGCGTCTACTATTTGGTGGATGCTCGAAATCGTGGATTAGCAAATGAAAGGGAGGACAAGACGCCTTTCAGGACAGGAATACCCGGCACCTGTCCATCTTGCCATTATGCCACATGGAAATGTCCTCCCCCAGCCGGGAAAGCCCTGATGCAGACCAGCGTACCATTAGACGGAGAAACTTTTATAAGCGCTGTGTTGATAGGCCTCTTGCTAAATTACCCCGATCCCCATCCCCCCGCCCCCAGTCGCCGCCTCCTTCGGCCCCGGGTTTCGGTAGTCGACCTCGGTGAATAGATCGTGGGAGAGGACGGTGGGAAAACGGTGGGAAATACTTCTGCCGCCTGAGCGTCCGCAGGCGTTCTGGGGCAAGGGCGCGCTCTGACTTCACGGCACAAGTAATTTCTGGGGATGAGACGACAGGGCTGCTTCACTGGTGGATGAGGAATCGAGCATGGGTAGCTCCCCTCTTGTCTACCTACACAACAACGGCTTTTTTGCGTGCATAATTGTATAAGTATAGCTGTGTCCAAGCAGCTCTCGCCCTTACCTATTGCTCTCCCCCTCATCCTCTAGCGCATTTCTTCAGCCTGAGTCAGGCTCCCTTTTTGAGTTATGGATGACAAGCAAGCAATCTCCGAGGACAATCATGTGGAGCGGAAGGAGGAAACCGCGTCTGCTGGAGAAGGAGCTCTTCGAGAGCAAAGCAACGAAGCTACAGAGAAGGCCGGAGACCCGACCGTGCTCGAGGATGGCCCCTCAGAGGACTTGACTCCGGAGCATAGGGCGTACCTGCTCTCCCGGCACAAGACGCTGGATCTCATTCCCTTGCCCACCATGGATCCAGCAGATCCCTTGAATTGGCCTTCTTGGAAAGTATGAATATCCTCACGCTGCGCATTCTGTCTGGCTAACCTCCTTAGAAAAACGTCAATTTATTTCTTGTTGCGTTTCATGCCATGATGACCACCTTTATTGCAGCTGGGGTCATTCCAGCCTTCCAGCAATTTTCCGTGGATCTGGGAGTCTCCCTTACGCGAGCTTCCTATATTACTAGCGTTCAAATTATGGTCTTGGGCGTCTCCCCTATCTTCTGGAAGCCTATCTCTAACCGGTTTGGCCGAAGACCTATCTGGCTGATATCCACGTTCGGCTCCATGATATGCAATATAGGTTGTGCGGAGAGTCATAGCTATGCCGCCCAGATCGTCACCAGATGTCTCGTTTCGTTCTTTATCTCGCCCGCTATAGCAATTAGTAGCGCCGTGGTCACGGAAACGTTCTTTGCAAAGGAGAGAGGTCAGAAAATGGGTATTTGGACACTCATGGTTACCTTAGGGCAAGTGTTCCCATCACTCTGACCTGCATACTTGAAGGCTGACTAGAAATCGTAGGCCACCCACCGGCCCCTTCATTATGGGATTCGTTGCATACCACACCCACGGCTGGCAATGGATATACTGGATCTTCGCTATAACTAACGGCGTGCAATTCATCCTCTACTTCTTCTTTTCCCCTGAAACGCTCTATGTTAGGAACCAGATTACGGCCTCAAGCACGAAATCCGAATTCCAGCGGAAATACCTTAATTTTGGGAAGATTGGCCCAAAACCGATCACGATCCAAGACTTCATCACTCCCATCACATTGTTCGCCTATCCGAGTATCGTTATCCCAACCGTGGCGTACGCCATAGTCTTTAACTTTGCCAGCGTCCTCGCTACAGTGGAAATCCCCCAAATTTTCGGTCCCAAATTCAAGTTCAACCCGCAACAGATCGGTTTACAATTCATTAGCCTTATAATCGGATCCGTGATCGGCGAGCAACTTGGTGGCCGTGGCAGCGACCTCTGGATGCGTCGCCAAAAGACGCAGGGCCGATCCGGCCTCGCGAATCCGGAGTGGAGGCTCTGGATGTCTTATTTGGGCTTTGCAACGGTCATATGTGGACTTGTGGTCTTCACGGTGCAGGTTGACAAGATCCATTCGTATAACGTTTCACCAGTTGTGGGGCTCGCAATTTCAGCGTTTGGTAACCAGATCATCACCACCGTGTTGGTTACCTATACGGTTGATTGCCATCATGAACATGCTGCTAGTATTGGGGTGTTTATCAATCTTGTTCGAAGCACTTGGGGATTTATTGGTAGGTTCTTTCTTTCGTTAATGCTTCTTCGTCTATTATCGCACTGACTTATTATAGGTCCTTTCTGGTTCCCCGATATGTTCTCAAGCCTCGGCCTCAGCGGAAGTGGTGGCCTAATTGCAGGAATCGTCGCTGTATTTGGGCTTCTTCCAACAATTTTTATTCAATGGAAAGGAAAATCTCTGCGGGAAAAGAGAGAGGGTACTTCGTTGGATCAAATGAGGACTATCACACGCTGAGCAAATGATGGGATATGTTGAAAATTCTTGGCAGTTTATGTATATTCCTTACCACACTAATTCGATACCCAGCTTGAAATAGGGGAGTTCACCGGTAGCACCACATATAGTGTAAAAGGTGTATTGCAAATATATATTATCCACACGACCCAGCTAGTTCTCATCTCATAGTTAAACAAAGCATCCTAAATGTGGTATCAACCCATCCACAATCCTTCTCTACAACTTCACCCTCCCAACTCTTAATTCTTCCCAATCGCTGCGTTTGAACGGCACATACTTTCCACTCTTCAACCAGAAGAACTCATCACCCTCCGTTTTCTTAGGATCGACACCTTGTGACCGCACCACGTGCTTCTGCTGTTTATTCGTACCCGTCGTCTGCATCTCCTTGGGCAAGCGCACAAATAGCGGGACCGCGTAGCGTGGCAGTGTGCGCTGAGCATGCTCTGCCAACGATGCCATGAGATTCTCGCTCGGCTTCTCTGACAGTGTCATTGCCACGCAGCCAGCGCGTCCGTCGTGATGCGGCAGTTCCACGCCATATACATTGGCCTCCTGGATAGCAGGATGCGTGCTCAAGGCCTCGGAGACCTCGTTGGTAGACACATTCTCGCCCTTCCAGCGGAAAGTGTCACCAATGCGATCGCTGAAGAAAGACCGTCCATAGTTGTCCCAAGAGATGACGTCTCCTGTGCGGAAGAACGCATCACCCTTAACGAAGACGTCTCGGATAATCTTTCCCTCCGTGGATTTCTTGTTATTATAGTAACCCTGGAACGTTCGCTGGATGTCGGTCTCATCTAGCTTGTAAAGCATCTCACCGGGCTCGCCGGGTTTGACCTTTTTGCAGAATCCAGTTACCTGATCACGCCAAGGCATCTCTGTCTCCCAGTCAAGTTCGACAATGTGCCAGGTCCGTCGCAAGAGGAGCCAGCCAAAGAAACCGTTGCGTCCAATCGCGCCTCGACTGTAGTCATTCCTGGAGTAGTTGAAAGAGCCCGATGCACCCTCTGTCGCAGCGTAGAATTCGGAGATAGTATCTATCCCGAATCTCTCCTTGAATCGGTTCCATATCTCGGGTCGGAGCCCGTTACCCACTGCCATCCGAACAGAATTCTTCTTGTCCAGATTTTCACCAGTTATGGGATCTATCTCCGGAGGCGCTGCCAGGAGGTATCGGCATGTCTCGCCAACATACTGGATGATCGTGGCATTCGACTCGCGACATTCGGCCCAAAACGTCTTGGTGGAGAATTTCTTCCCGATGCAAATTGTTGCGCCAGCATGAAGGGCGGCAGTAAGCCCGAGGATAGAGGCAGAGGAGTGGTAGAGGGGCATGCTCTAGGTGAAATTAGCGCAGTCCACAAATAAGAGAGTTGGGTTATCTCACAGTGTAAAAGACATCCGATCTGTTAATGGATGCCCAGTTGGTGATGAGCATTGCACCAACATTAGTCTTTGTCCAACTAACTATCGCAGGCTTTGGAAGGCCCGTAGTGCCACTAGTGAAGACCAGCTTCGCCATATTCTGCGACTTGTCTTCCGAACGCGCCGAGTCTGGTGCCCGAACGCCTTCTATAGCCATTACCTCAGTCTCTAGCTCTGGTGTGAAAATAATAAATTCTACATTGGGCAGCTCCCTTCGAATGTCTGTGGTAACGCAATTCCCAACCTGAGGGTCAACGAGACATAAGCGCGCTGACGATACTCGAACACAGTGCGATAGCGCCTTTCCTGTAAGGTTGTAATTGATGAAAGCCGGCTTTGCGCCAATACTCCATAGACCGAACCAGACAAAGATAAATTTCTCTGAGTTCATGAAATCCATCGCCACGATCTGCTTGGATTTGACGTGGTACTTCTTCGACAGCCATGTCCCATATTTTAACACCAAGTCATACGTCTCCTTGTACGTCCACCGTCGCCCTTCGAAGATAAGGAAAATATCGTTTGCTAGTTTCCCTTGGGCGTGACTTTCGAGGGTATAGAAGATGTTGAGGCGATCCCATCTCTCTTTCAGGCGGGTCATGATCGAGGCCTTGAGGGCACTGCCCACGGTACGATAGTCATGGTAGACATCTGTTTTAGCGCTGAGATACGCCAGACCAGCTACCGCAGCCGGCGCTGCTAGAGCCAGCGGAACTGTTGAATGTAGGTTAGCAAGGAGTTGGCACCGTGGATATGGGGGATGGGGCTACCCGGCATCATAGAATTGAAGATGTAGGACGTAACGACACAAAGTAGCTTGCTTTAGCCACGGCAAGGGGCCGCAATCAATGCTTCTCAAGCTACGGGGAAAGAATGATGATGTGGTGGCTGGCTGTTGATGATGATGAGACAAGACCGCCCCTGATGCTTATAAGGAGAGCTGGGAACCCCGAGTCATCTGGAGCTGACTCCTTAACCGCAATTCAACACTTCAGCTCGCCTCGAAGAATGCTTGTATATGACGGACATAAAGCAGAAGAGCCTCCGACTTGGGTTGCGTACCGTTTCCTTCGTCGCCATCAGCACGTCGGATATGGTTAAAAGCATGACGCCGTGCCGAGGTTAAAATGCTAGTCTACCCCATCTCGCCAGCGGCACGTCGACGCTCCCTGAAGTGTTCGCGGGGTAATAGTTGGCCGTGGAGCTGCAGCATGTGGAGGAGGCTGTGCCTGTTTGAGAGGAGAAGCCATACTTGCGCAGTAGGCGATACTGAGTTCAGAGAGGAGAGCACAGGCCGGTCTCCAATAGATAAACGAGGCAGTGACTCCGTTATACGGTTAGCGATAACCGCTGAACCAACACTGGCAGCTGAACGGGTATTCGGTTCTACGTAACACCAGGTGGATTAAGGGCACCGTCATGCCTTCTGAGTCCGAGCTGGGATGATGGCCTTGCTCAAACTTCGTACAGAGCTCTTTGTTTGAGAGCAAATATAATTCAAGACGGGCGCAAAATCTGCATGCAGTAATACAACAGTGGATTTCGTGGGTATCTTTCCTCCGAGATTAACTACCTGCTCTCCTCCGCTTCCTCCACGCCTTCGCTTCCTTCAGCACCACCATCACTAGAGGTACGCCAATCGGCCCCAGGAGCGGTAGGTACACTGCTACCTTGTGCTCGTCGGGGAAGTACACCTGGCCAACCATGCTCTTCTCGAAGAAGGCCTTTTCAGCAGCTTCCTCCGCGATTCGGGCGTGTTCCAGGCCTTCTTTTCCTCCCAGACCCTCGCATGCCTTGCTGAGATGCTCTATCGTCGTATATACACCCTCGGCTACACTCTGAGGGATGCTGATCGACGGGAGAGCCAAGGTCAGACGCGCCAAGCTCCCGAGCGTACCGCTCGCCTTCAACAGCAAGCTAGCACTTCGCACTCGCACCATTGTCATTAGACGCAAGGGAAGAGATCCTGATTCCGGAGCCCCAAGTAATGACATGAGTTGGTTGGAGAAAATAAGCATCGCCGGTCGAAGGTCTGATACATCAGACTGAATTACGACGCCACCCCATTGCGGGATGAGCCAGCTCTTCCCGCCGCCCTCGACTTCCATATCCCCAGTATAGATAAGGAAATTCACTGTGGGAGCGCCACCTATACTCGGACTCAATGGCCACTCAGCAGCATTTATAAAGGCACTTAGATCTTCCTTCTTCAAGACCGTACCACCGACCCCGGGAGTCGCATATAGTTGGACTTGTGTATCAATAGTGAAGTTGCTAATGGCAGAGAAGCTCTCTAACAACGGTTTCATGTGCTCCTCCAGTGCGGCTTCGATATCCCATGTAGAAGGTGTGGCAGTTGGCGTAAAGAGTGAGAATGTGAGGTGGTAGGTCCTGGAATATTTCATGGATCGCGTTGTCCATTTGGACAGCGAAGCTGCTACATTTGGAGCCAATGTTTTGGGGCTTCTTTCCGGCGGTGCAGAGCTTGTGGAGAGAAGATGTGCAATCATGGCTTGTTCCTCTGCAAAGATCTGTTGCAATGTATTTGCGATAAATGTAGCGAGGGCTGGCGTGGGTATGGAAAGCGAGGGAACTTGATTTGGGGTATAAAAGATATCTAACACAGGAAAGTAATCCTGCAGAGACGCTTGGAACGTATCACCTTTCAATAGTCTGATCGTTAGAGCTACCTCTTCGTCTAGAGCTCCTGTTGACGCCACATCCCCTTTGGAAGAGACATTTGGAGAAGGAGAGAGTTGCAGTCGCAGGTGGTGCGCAGAAAAATCATTCAGGTCATCTAGAGCATGCTGAGTGGTTCGCAGAAGATGCTGGGCTTCTTGATCTTGTAACGAGTGCGCCTCTATCGATATTCGAAGTGGGAAAACTGGTCTACACGCCTGTTGCCATCAGTGACTGCTCGTGACGATTTTGAAAGCTCAACATACTTTGCCGTCCGCCCAATCCATCATCTGCTCCATTGGCAGAGGGGCCCTGTATATCGACGTCGTTGCCCACCATATTGGCAAACCCAGCAGTATTATAATCGCCCAGAAAGAGAGGAGGACCTGGTATCGAAGTCGTATGCTTTCCGGCTTTTCAGGTGGCGGTTCTTTTCTGGTCGACGAGACATTGGCAGCTTTGGAGGGCGCAAATTCATCACCCGTATCCCTCCCACCAGGTTCCTTTGCGTCTGGAACCCCCTTCGCTGCGGACATGGCGATAATGTCGTTCGTAGGTCAGTCGAAATTGTAGCCAGATTACCCCGATTTCACCCAACCATGTCAACACGTGATCACGCGATAGATTATTTGATCCTTAAACTTCAGGCAAAAATGTCACACCCCTAAAAAATCTGTAGGTAGATATTGTGGACTTAGTATGGGCCGTCCGACGCGTAATTAATAAGCCCGTTTCGATATATCAGTATTTCCCTACGGTATAGTTACATTATCTCTTGCAGGACAGCTATATAAATTAAGCGTCCGTCAGGATTAAAAGGGGTTCGCTTAGCGTTGCAGGGAAGCACGCAGCATGAAAATGATACTGGTATATAGATGGAAACAGGTGCCGGGCAACAGAAATTAGGAACGCTTTACAAACGGCAGATAATTAAGAAGCGACAAGCAAACCCCTCCAGAGAAATTGATATTCCGCTTCGCATCCTGACGCCAAATACTTCGTATTGTCTAAATATTACCCGACTTTGGGTGCCGTCATGAATATCCATTGCACGAGATTATGGAAGAGAATACCCCGCTAAACTTCTATGCTATATCGGCTGCATATTCTAGCATGAAAGACGCAGCTAAGGCTTTAGGGACTGAGGTTTCCTGAAATCAGCGACGTACAGGCAGTTCAGCAAAGTCACGCGATAAATGAACGGCTTGAAAACTTCATGTAGTATATGCTGCAGGAATGGAAAAAGAGGATTTTCTATTTTTGTAAAGCCTACAAATGTGAAATTACTAGAAAAGGGAGCTATCATGGTATTACCTTTGCCCGCTCTCTCCCTCTTACGTGGGTTCTCCCTCGTCTCTTCTCGTGCTTCTATATTCGCGATAGCAGCACCTGCGGCGCGGTAGGCTTGATTACGGGTGGCAGACACGATATGTTAGTCTCTAGTAGCTGTACCTATTAAGAGGGAAATCGTGTACTGCGCGGTATATCTTATTGCTAGTGCACATGCATTATAGAAGCAGTGGCAGCTAGCGTAGGGCCACAGAGTGGCCCGCGGCTCTGTTCTAATAGGTATACTAGATATTCAGATATATAGACAAGATATACACGTCCTATAGGTAAGACAAGCTCGTTGTCTAGCATATCAAAGGGCTATAAGGAGGTGTAAATGGTATAAGGATGTTTTTAACCTAAATACATATCTTATACGGGACTCTTTACTCTCTATATACTATACATCTTCCTTGATAAGCTCCACAGCTTTCTCTGCAACAGCGTATACCGTACTGCTCAGTTGCCCACTAACTTAGAATGAGAATATCGAAGCATCCACCACAAGAACATTTGCGGCGCCATAGACCTTCAAGCGATTGTCCACCACTCCGCCCGACTCCTTTGGCATCATTGATGTTGTTCCGGGTGGATGATAATTTGCAGTAACTTGAACTATTAGATATGCCAGAGAAAAGTCGGAGACTTCTTACATGCGCTTTTGATACATTCCCCCCATTGTTGATTTGTCGCAGGAGCAGGAGCAGGAGCAAAACCGGAATATATTTCGTTTCTAGCATTACCAATTGGTTGCGTCCCCTAAAATTTCTAAGTCTATTTCGCAATAACAATTTGAACATCGAGATCAAATTCGGCTAGAAAATAATTGGGGTTTAGAATTGGATATGTCAATGGACCTGGGAACCCAATATGAACATTCCAACGAGAGAAGGGCAGCAAGACAAAGGAAGCAGAGCTTAGAACAGCACTTGGGCCACTGTCGTATTGTATGGTCGTGTCGATCGCGGTCTCTGCATCAGGAACGCCTTGAGAAAGAAGACTATATTGAATTCCAAATAAGGTTTTGAGAGCGGATGAACTGACGGAATTGTTGACGGCCTTGGATACCTGCAAAGCCAGTGAATCAGTATCTAGATGAGGCATATTCCCGAAGAAATATGATACTGAGCTGTAAGTAACGTATTCCATGGTTCCATTAAACGTAGTGTTTGGTGCGACACCGAGCGCAGTATTAGGTTGGTCTTGAAGGTTCTCCCCTACGCCGGGAGGTCAACCTTGATCTGAATTCCATACTTCTTTAAGATTCAATAATAGTTAGCCTTGTACTCCGTTTAAAGAGAAAAGGAAATCCGTACAGTGGATTCCCAATTCCTGACAATTCTAGAACGGCAGGTGACCTCAGCGACGCGGCTGACACAATGACATCCTTCCTTGCATCAAGATAACTATTCGATCGGTCCTTGAAAAAATGTTTCTACTCCCTTTGCAACCAATACACTACCATCTTTCCAATTGATTTAGCTCACAGTAGTGTTGAGGAAAACGCGGAGATTGGACCGATTCTGAATAGGATAATAATACACTCTTGCGGCGTCCTCACGTACGTTTGCATCTCTTTCAAATGTACTCTGCCACACGGTGAATCCACGAACACTACCTCCATTAGCATCAGTATTATGGGGCATGTCTAATGCCTGCCATGATCTACTGTCAAGAATGTGGCTCTGGCTGCAAATTGCGCAGTAGTGGGTGCATCGAAATGCTCGCTCTTTTTATAGTATGGAAAGAGACTTTCCCAATTCCACCCTTGGTTTCCAATCGTTTCCCAAGAGTCAATTTGTGCCTGCTCAGCGCGAACATAATTCGTTCCTTTCTCATCAGTTGGTCTCTTTTCGGCAAGGAGACCTCACCATAATTGTACTCGACCCTCCAAGAGCTTTCCCAGATATGTACAGAATTCTCTGCGACGAAGCGTAAGTCTAGTTTGTAGACAGATACTGCCAATCAATTTGTGTCCCAATTGCCTTCAGGAAATTCTCGATAACTGTCACATTGGGATTATTTTCCACCTCTCCACTAGCCTCGATAATCGCAACGATGATATTCGAAAGCTTTGAAAGTCTATTTTCAACAGCGAGACCGCAAATCCCTCCACCGACAATAATGTAGTCGAATTCTAGAGGGGACGCTTGAGACGCAGCAACAGAAGGTACCAACAGAATCCACCGTATAAGCTTTTAGAAAAGCAACATGATTAAGTGAAGCTCAATTGTACCCTGATTGGGAATATGAACCTTGGTTGTAGGGAATATCGAGAACATAATTCAATTAAGAGGGAAAATACCTACTCTCAGAAAATGGTATGCGGTACGCACATGTCTAAAAGTTGGATGTGAGATTGTGGACGCGTAAGAAACTCATACGTAGAAACAATATTAAGCCGAGTCACTGACCTGCGCAATTACCCTTGAAAATGTGAGGTTGGGATGTCATACAAGCCAAATATGCCCCACAAACAGCGGGAGCTTCGGTATATTACGGACGCACTAAACCAATGCCCTCTTCCCTACAGATGTTAACTTACTACCAAGGTGTGTGGCTGATGGGATATCATTACAGTAATTTGTTTGCCATTCTCCACCTAAATTCGAACAGCTCTTCGTCTAAGGTTGATTTGGAAATCAGCATCTAGATTTCCACAGTATCGCATTTCCTTAAAACTAGACGAGCTTTTCCGGGAATGTAGATAGAACTGTCCAACCGATGTAGTTTTATAATTCAGACGGTTTGGTATAGACGTGACTTTGTGCAGCAAACATAAGTGAACTGGGAGAATTTGAAGAACTGCAATGTGACTCAGTAACCGGTCTCAATTCTAAGGTTGCCTCGATTGACAGCTCTGGAGGGCCACACCTTCGACGATTTGCACGCATAGCTTCTATGAGAAGCACCCAACACCTCATGCCCTTCGACGTTGTGATCTCAGTGGACGCGAATGGCTAAACCTAAGCTTTCAATGTGGGAATCTTTATAAATATTCCTTTTTTTCTAGAATTCTATTTGGACAGAACGAATTTTAACTTTCTTGGCCTCCCCATTCCTCACCTTCAGGAAATTCAATAATCGCATTTTCCATCAGCATCCCGATCCTCCACCTCCCAACTCCTGGCCAAAAGTTCTCAGAGCTTTCTATTACTTCTCTGTCGTCGGGAGTCGCCAAGAGAAGGTCCTCTTCCGTAGCATGCCCCTGCTTCAAATCCCACCAACCAAGTGAGGCCCTCCAGCTGAATTCATATGGAGTTATCCGATGCCATTTATCTGCACCCACAAGTTCCTCTGCCCCTTCCCCACCCTGGGGTAACGGTGGTTGCGCGAGCCTTACATCTACCCCGACGAGTTTCGCAAGAATTGTTGATATTGGAAATCTGGGTAGATACGAGATGGGTTGATAAATGGCCGTAAATATTGGCCAGGAGCTTGATCTTGACTCGGAAATCGGCTCATCGTGCGGAAAGACAGCGATGGAGATGCCATTTCCTGGAAGCGTCTTAAAGGAGAAGCGAGCTAGGTGCTTCGGTATACTCCAGTCTTGAGATAAATAATTAGCATCGAGCATGATTTCATATGCGAAACACGGAAGAACTGACTTTTCCTTCCATTCCAGCAGGTTTGCTTCTGACTAACGTATACCCTTGTGGCTCTCTGATTCTTCTCCTCTTTCATGATTTTCCGATTCCCAGAAGCAGTCTCTCTGCGATAACCGAACGACCCTGGAACAACCACGAGCTCGTCGTATGGCCCCACTGGGGTGTCTGCGTACCTGATAACCTGTACCATGCCAATCCCGCCGAGGAATTCGCCACTTGCGAAACTCGAGCCCGCTTCTAGTGGGGAGTACATAAAAGCTTTATTCGATTTCAGGTAGCCGGCGGCTTTGGAAGATGTGTATGTTAGGAAGGTATAGACTGTTCCTTCTAGCTTCCATGGTGGAGGAGCTGGAGGGATGGAATCATCAGATACAGATGAGGGCATTGTATTATTGCTGGCCTTGGTTCAGCGGTGCATAGATGAAGACTAACCGTTAATTGTATGAACAGAAGAACAATGATTCTTCGGTTCTTTTATTGCCCGCCACGTCTCAAAAGCTCCTGTCTGGAGAGTCATCAATGTCACACGATCCGGATTACGCGCTGTCAATGGGATTGGATTAAAAGTCTTGTTCTAGCTCGGTTAAAAAAATATCGTATGGAATTTCATAGACTTTATGATAAAAACCGATTTGTTGGCATATCACTATCTTGTCGACGCCGCCATTACCGTCATCAAATGATTCAACAACACTCGCTATGCCCCCTCTGAACGCCTTACAACTATACAATCCCTTCTTCTATTTTATCATAAACATAGAAGAATTGTTTCTGTGTCTTGCTTGACTAAGCATCATGAGTTTCAGGATCTCTTCGGCGCCCAATTCTCTAACCATTGTCTCGCACCATCTAGATTGCCATTCTCCGCTTCGCATGCCGCTATGCACCATTCAAGATCATATACTTTCTCAGCAGCGAGCAACTCCGCCACTTTTCTTCTTCTTTGGCTCGTCTCATCAACACAAAAATATACGGGCGCGCTGTGGTCGCCTAAAACGTCCATCAATGGCTTCACCATCGGAAGAGCATCCTTTGTCGTCAGGGTGGAAGCAGACTGCTCAACTTTGCTCTTCGCGGTCTTGCAAACCTCATTCGTGCACCATGCTTTCCCACAGCCTGTGATAAGCTGAGATATGTATCGACGTTCGACTCGTCGTTTCATAGCTTTCCCTTCTGGATCATGCATGCTGACGTAGAGAGGTCCAAAGCAGATACTGCACAGCCCAAGTTCATTTCCAGGACCTTGTCCCATCTTAGTCGCTGTACCTATTTCTCCATTTCTGCCCACACCATCTAAGGTTCGGCCACAGTTCACATTTCGACAGATAGCAGGCCTCGATCTAGATGATTTCTCGAGTTCATGATGCTTCAAATGTGTGGCCATATCACGGAGCCGAATAATTTTGGAGCACAGGTGGCATTCCGTGGTTCTAGCCCCGTCTGCTAACTCATGCGTTGTGAGGCCTGATATCAATGATTCAGGAGAAGGGTCGAAAGGATCTCCCTCTTGAGGAACTTCGAGATGGCAAAATTGGCAGAGGATGATTTTGCCAGGACAGACGGAAGTCCGGTGTGCGGCGAGGTCCCCGAGATTCACCGCGATATAAGGACAGTTAGGACAAGTTTGTTCAATGTGATATATCTCGTCATGCTTTGCCTTGCTCTGAGGAGAGTTGCCATACTCAGAATCATGTGGGCAATGCCAGTGATTCTGCCATTCTTGTGACTTCTTCTGGAATACATTTTCGCAGTTGGGACAGAGAATATTATTCCGCAGACAGAAGTTTTCATGCAGAATCATAGAACGCTTTGGAACCCACTGATGACAGTTTTTGCATTGCTCTTCGTCCGGACTATGCATGTCACTGTCTCCTTGATCATCAACAGACATGGAATTCTTGGATCTGTCAAGAAAGTTCTCTTTCGGCACATTTTTCGCACGCAGCGAGAATTTTTGCGGTCGTTCAGAAGAGTCTCTATATTTTCGGGCAGACACTGAGATTAATAGTTCATCGGCTCCATCTAATCCGACATTTGACGGCTGGATAAGGATTCTCTTTGTTGATTTCATACTGAAGTCGCTCCAGACATGTTCATTCTCGCGTGGGCTAGCCCGTTGGCGTGCAGAGCGCGGACTCACAAGTAGATCCACGTCGTCTCCGTCATCGACTATCAATTCGATATCTAGGGCCTGCGATTTGTTCCATGAAGGTAACACGAAATCAACGTACTCTCCCTCTAAGACTTGCCCATTGAATGCCTTCCACACATCAATATTACCACCTATTGAGCTTCCCTCGGCCAATCCTGGTGCATTTTGTGCCTTCTTCATGATTTGCTTCATCGTCTCTCGAGCCTGTTCCTCATTGAGAGCCTCGATATCGACCTCTAGATCCGTATCTACCACACAGATCCCGTCGCCTTCGGGAAGAAACTTGTCTATAAGGAAGCGAAATTCCTCCGACCGGGATCCTCTAACTGTCAAGATTTCTCCATTTGTTAACGTTGTAAAGTTCTCTCGTAAGTGACGTTCAAGCAATGCCTTCCAATCTTCCGGATTATAGCCTGCTTCTAAAGGACGTAGGCGCACGTATGTCCCCTTAGGGAGTTGCTTCGCGTGAACCGTTATCCTTGCAGGCCCGCCACCATTATTTGTCAGATCTATCGTTCTATCGTCCGTGAGATCTATCGCATCAGCTGGCGATCCACCTTCCCTTCTAGAGTTTGACCCTGACGTTGACGTCGACTCTGCGGATTCTGCAACCCCGAGTGCTTCGAGCAGAAATTTGCTCAGGCCCACTTCGCCCTCCTCAGCCGAGAACTCCCTTATGCCAGCATACACCACATTACCATTTTCTGAGTTGACAAGCCGAAAGGTAAGAGGGTGAGGGAGCTGTTGCGGCGTGTCTCGCCATTGTGACTGCTCCGCCCGGGCGGCGGCTAGGGAGTATGGGTTGAAAGGGTCAAAAGGCGCGACTTGTCTAGGAGCGGAGGTGCCAATTACTGTCGATGCAGCTAATAATTGTTCAAGTGCGGACTGAGGGAGAAGAATCTTGTCGCCTGGCAATGGTCTGTTGCTCTTGGGCGCGACCTTGAACACTCCAGACCATGCCAGTGAGATATCCTCAGTCGACATCATGCGGGACCTGTAGTGAGCGTTGCAGAAGTGGACGTGAGAGTTAGGTTGACTGTGCAGTGGAATCCATGGCAAAGAGGTAGGGAGTATCTATGTTGCTCATGAGTTCCACGCGTAGGATCGTAGATTGATAATCAGTTAGATCGCGCGAGCAGCTTCGAGAACATCATTTTGCCCCTTCGCTTATGATAGGAGATTGGCACTAAGATAAGATTCCTTACCCCTCCAAGGTGGCACACGTGTGATGAGAGATCTCCACCGTTCCTGTGTCAGTTTTGGACGGCGAGTCTTCCCAGACATGCTCATATTTTTCTTTAAATGAGGATATGCATATATGAATTATAATACCTATCAGCATCTTATTGGCCAGTCCCATGATCTCACTGCTTCAACCCCTCTCCAGCGTCTTGGATCATTCTTCAGCGGCAAACCCGTGGACACCACAACTAGGTGAACGGATCTTATCCAGGCGGTATAATTTCAACTAGCAGATCAGTGTGAGTGCCAAGGTTAATTAATACGTTTCACTGGAATGGCCTCCATCTTCACAGTTGTCTCAACCCCGAGCTAGTGCCTGTCATGAGCTCTTCAAAGTCAAATGGCTCCCTCCTTATAACGCGTGGATAATACAATGCTCTCACACTCGAGAACAGTGCCAGCGTTTTACATATAGTCGTGCGTAAACGCCCCGAAAGAGCATACCATAGCCATATACCCCCCACAAGGCACTGTGATGGGCTCTTGCCGTTGTACTATGACCCGAAGGAGTGTGAGCAAGTTTTCATTGGCTTGGGAGCATCTGACTACAACTTCATGCGAAGGATGCCGCGGAGTTTATACATATGAGTCTACATATATTAATATCATACAACCGGGAGTAATAACGAACCAGGTGCGACAGCCTTTGTATTACATCCCGCGGGTGTGCCACAGCGCGGTTCAGCTACGAGTGGTCTTCACTTCAGTACACCACCGCTCTGCCACAAAACGAGAGGCACTTGCTGATATCTAGTGGCGCGCTGAGCTGATGTTTCATTAGAAACGCAATATAAAGTGCAGTAAATTATAAATCCCACGCACAAAACCCTCAACCAAGAGCGGGACGAAGCTTCTGGCATGGAGAGACCCGAACCTAGGAATAGTTTAGCCCCGTTGCGCCACCCAAAACCGCACAAAATGCGCAAACTTTGGCCTCCAATTGGCTGAATGGTCGTAACAGTGGGGTCGGCAGACCTCATCAGCGATCCGCTAGATAAGTATATAAGGAGGGACGCGCCCACCCGACACACTTGCGTCTATACCCATCGACTCCAAGCAAAAGCACATCGAAATATCAACTTCAAAAGTCGAATCTCCCAAACTCAAGCCATCGTCGACATACCCAACTGATCATCACCATCAACATGAAGGGCGATTGCGGATGCTCTGGCGCCTCTAGCTGTAAGTCCTCGTCGTTACCCCTCTGTGAAACCACTCTTGACAGTCCCTCTCATCACCTCTTCTGTAAGAGTATATGCTGACGAGCTATCTATAGGCAACTGCGGCTCCGACTGCTCGTGCTCCAGCTGTGGAAAATAAGTCTCCAGCGTGGCTGACCTACCGCCTCTCTTCGATTCTCCACTGTTGGGTACCTCGACAGGAGAGTTTTGTTATTCCATTTATCACGTATAAGGATGGGGGGCTTTTTTTTTAGGTTGTGCTTTTACCTCGGTAGTAGGAAGGTGGTCCTATAGGGAAGGGTGTCTTCGTTATTTGTGATAGGATGGGTTCCGCCGACGTTCATTCAGTGAAAATAGATTTACCAAAATCGATATAGTTCACATTCATAACTATCCCATGAGACAGGCCAAGAACCCTTTAAATACAGGTGATCCGTCCAACCCAGTCACGACATGCTGTTGTATGCGGAGCAGTGAGACTCGCCGGATCGAGCATCGTACATAGATCCGCCATCGGGCTGCATGCCACCGACCAACGGCCACGTCTATACACTATATGTCACTAAGGAAGTAACGTGCTCCAAGGACCCAAGATCTGCTGATACTATTGGCATGTGATTATTTTTACCATATCTATGAATGCGGTCAATAAATGATTGTACAACTGAATCCATGAAAGTGTGTATAACCCGAAAACGAAATATTCGTGGACATCGACTTCCACCACTATGTCAAGTATACCAAAACAGTTCCACCAACGTCCATAGTACAACGACCCTTCCACCTCTTGCTCATTCCACAGCCACCAACAGCATTACGAAGTCCTTGCAACCCACACCTCAACTAACCGCCCCCCCCTTTCCCCTCATCCCGCGCTCTCCCATTTGCTAACTTCACGAAGTAGCCCAGACAAGAAACTATAACACCCCCTCCCTTGAAAAGGACATGATACGCACCTCCTGTCTCCTTACGTAATTCCTTAGGGTGGTTTATGGCCTCTCCTCTTATCCTGCGTCCTATATATAACCCCCATTCTTGCCCTTCTTTCTCAATCTGTCTACGCATCGCCTCCTTTAACGACGGCAAAGACTTATCTGAATCAAGAAAGTGAGAAATATATAGCTTTTCAAGCTAAAGTAAATCTGCTGCCATCATGGGAGACTGCTCTTGCTCGTCCTGCGGCGCCTCCGGGCATACCTGTGATTCCGGATGCTCCTGCTGCACTGTATGTCCTCTGCGATATATTATTTTCTGCGTCACGCCTTGCTTTTCTTCCTTGTCCACTTATAACTCATCATATGCAAGAGTTAATTAAATATACCAGCATTAAATCATCTGTCGCTTGCCTCCACTTCCGATCTCCTGCCAGGGATGATTTGTGTAGATGGGTTCTTATGGGTCTATCAAATTGATCAGAACGCGCTTTCATGAGGCTCTTGGGTTTTGAGAATACGTTGAATGGTATGAGGTCTAGCATAAGTCAGACAGAGAATGAATACACGTTGTTTTTATGACATTAATACAATTCGTAAACTGAGGTAACTTGCTCCGTGATAGTGTGACTAGATACTGCTATCTGCTCTCTATTCTGCTGCACGTATATCTGGCAAACGTGATTGAGAGAGTATAATGATGAGAGACTTTGTGTCTGGTGTTCTATTCCTGTATCTCCCCCGAAAAGCGCCATGCTGTTCCCTAGACAAAGAAGAAAGGCAGCCGCGGAAGATAACGAGGCTGATTGTTGGTACATCTTGCTTTTCACGAAAGAAAGCTCACAGTCACTCTCATTCATCATGGCCCTTCACCTAACAGCCTCGCAATCAGAACGTAGGTGAAGATTACCATTCCCGCCACCAGTAACCGATTCCTCCTCAACCATCCTCTCCCCTCCTCTCCTACCGCTCGCCCACCTTCCACCACCGCCCCAGCAATGGGCTGGCTCCCGCTCGGTCTCCGCAGCGCCATGCCCGGCGCGCACGCATGGCTGGAACCTGGCGTGACTGCAGGGTCCATTACATTCCCCGTTGCAGGATCGATCCGGTTCTCCCGCATCCACTTCCAATTCTCGCGGTCCAGCTCAGGCCACTCGCTGCGGAACTTGGCCCCGCCGTCGCCAGCCTTCACATTGCCCTTCTGTACGCCCTTGCCGCTCTCCGTCCACGAGCCGCCGCCGGTGCTGTTCCACCAGCGCGTGCGCGCTGTCGCCCACTTTCGCTCCGCGTCGGTTGCGCTGATCGAGCCCGTCGTCATTTCCTCGCTAGTCATGAAGCTCAGCAGGCCGATGAGAATGGTGGAGACTTCCCATGCTGGGTTGAAGCTCTTCGGGTGGAAGTCGGAGATTGAGAGGCAGAGCCTGGTAGAGGGCTGGAAGCGGCCCGAGGGCGTGTGCATGCGGATCGCGGGAGGTGCGAAGGGGTAGTCAGGAGGGAATATTAGTGTACCCCAATACTGTCCATTATGGTAAGGGGTTGATGGAGGGCCAGTGAGGATATAATGCCACCTAATCCGATGTGCGTCAGCATTGTCGTCATCGTGTTACGGAGACGCTCAGGGCAGGACTAACTCGAGGATATTAGATTCAGAGGGATGGGCGACGATGTATGGGGGAGGGTTCTCTTGGATTGCCTTGTACTCGCGGGTTAACTGTTCTTATCGTCAGTGTCCGGATTCAATAATTCGTGAATAGGAGGATGATGTACCCGATTGTTCGCAGCTCTGCTCGCCATGTTGGATGTTGGTGGATTATGTACTATGGGAAATGATTTCTGATAGATGTGCCGTGGTATGCTCCGCTCTCGGATCAAGTGAGTGTAGTATGAAGCGCAGGAATGAAAGAGGATGAAAGAGAGTTGGATATTCTTTCGAAGTGAGCCCGATTGAAACACGACTTCGCTTCGGAGTGGCGTAATTGATTGGCGAGTCGTGTGCTCAATGCGCAGGAAGGCTGTGATTAGGTAAGCAAATATTTCAGCCGGCAAAACACGGGAGAAAGGCTAGATGTCGAAGATGACGACAAAACTATACGGAGATGGAGTCGCCCAGTGATGCTGGAGACAGCGTAAGTTTCTCTGGGTGCCTATGCAGCAAGGGAGAGATGTTGTTGCTAATTGAGGACTACAGCTCTTCGAGAGTCTCAGCAAACAACTCAACAAGGAAAAGGTCGATGCTCGAGCGATAGAGCTTGAGGAGCGAGTGCTCGCGCAGAATGCTAGGGCACAACAGAGATTACGGGAGTTGGTACGTTAACTGGATGGGAGGTTATTCGGGGTATTAACAAGTGGCAGATTGGTAGCAATACCACGCTCCCGGTCACGATCAACAAGATATTGCTCGTTGGAGGCGGCAATACTAGACATTCATTCCTCGACCGGCTATTCAATCCCCTCCTCAGCGTGAATCGAGATCTCCCTTACACATTTGGCGAAGCTCTACACGAAATTGGGTCTGTGGCGACTAAGCTTGAACGATTTGGTAGGAGTTTTGCAATCTGCAGCTGGGACGCATGCTAAGTACATTTAGGGATTTTCAAGGAGCCAGTATCTACATTTATCGATCGTCCATCGCCTACAGATCCCAATACTACGGTCACTGACATCGACGTATTTCTACGGGCTGAGGAACGAGGTCGGTTTTCTGCAAAAACAGGAACTGATGTAGGAAACACTGAAGGCTCCGCATACGCGGAAGTGCAGCTGCGAAATATATTTGGCGGCGCTGAGTCCCTGAACTTCAACGCGTCCGCCGGCACAAGAACGCGGTCGTCGTACCACGCCATATTTGAGACGCCCGTCCTCTCCGACCCAGATAAGTGGGTGAGCATCGATGCACTGGCGAGTAGCACGCAGAAGCCGTGGGCAAGTCACGAAGAGGGCTTGACAGGAGGAGGGATCAAATACAGCTGGACGACAAAGTCTGGCACAAGGCATCAGTTGGGATATACGGGAGTGTGGAGGCAGGTCACTGGGCTGGGCGAAAAGGCCAGCCCAACGGTACGGCACGACGCTGGGGACTCGGTGAAGAGTAGCATCACATATACGTGTCTCGAGGATCGACTGAACCACCCTCTGCTCCCCAGCCGAGGGTATCTGATCAAAACCATCACCGAAGTAGCAGGATGGGGCCCACTGAAGGGGGACGTGGCTTTCTTGAAGTCAGAGATCGAAACCACAGGCGCTCTCCCGATTCATATACCTGGCATCAAAGGAGACAGCGGTGTGTCTCTCACAGCTGGCCTGCGAGGAGGCTTCCTCCTCCCTCTCGGCTTGGGCTTCAACGGTCCGGTCAAGCACAGTCGCATCAACGACCGGTTCATCCTTGGTGGTCCGACCGACGTGAGGGGCTTCAAGATAGGCGGGCTGGGGCCCCACGATGGCGGTGACTCTGTGGGCGGCGATGTGTTCGCCGCGGCGTCTGCTAACTTGCTCATGCCATTACCACGGGTGGGTAAGGACTCGCCCTTGCGGCTGCAGGTGTTTGCCAACGCGGGCCGGCTGTTGCCGCTGCAGGATCCCAAGGGCAAGGGCCGCGCCGGTGAGGAGAACTCGCTGCGCGAGCTGTCGTCGAGCGTGCGGCGACTGGGAGATGCGCTGCCAAGCACGGCAGTGGGACTGGGACTTGTGTACGCGCACCCAGTTGCGCGATTCGAGTTGAATTTCAGCCTGCCGGTGGTGGTGAGGCGGGGCGAGGAGAGCCGGAAGGGGCTCCAGTTCGGTGTGGGCATCAACTTTTTATAAATGTATTTATATGCCTAGGAGTGCTGTAGAATAAGGGTATATACCTGTGGATAGATGTGAAATTGGAGATGTCCATGCCTTAGGCTCGGAAGTATTTTATCTACTGTAGAAGTAATGAGGGTTAATAATTGTCGGTGAATCGGGTTCGGACCCATCGTTATCAGCCCCAGTTGTTTGCCCGTCAGTCATTGGTGTCGACTCCAGGGAGTATCAAGTGGGATATGATTGGGGACAGCCAGAGTAATGTTCGTCTCTATCCGTTTCGGAGACGCAGGATTGGCCACCTCGTTGCTTATCAGCAGAAGCTCCATCATACCAGCAAAGAGCGCCAGGTATATACGCCAGGGATTTGCCAGATCAGGATTCGACTGATGTAAATTTCGAGCCAACGTCGGGCTACGGCCCCTCACTTGACTTCGTATATTATTGCCTTTCTAGGACGGTGCAGCATAGGGATTCTTTGTACGTACTGTCGATGCTCACGGGCAGCAGAACAGACCCGATTCCAACCGCCTGGCCGTCTCCCGTCCCTGCTCAGTAAGGCAAATTTCCTGCCTACCGCGATCTGGAGGTGGAGGGGAGGAGGACAAGCCAGTGGGGTCGTTTCCCCCGCCGTGTCTTCACTCCGCTTCTGCTTCCTCTTGGCTTCTTCCCGCCAGCCTCTGGCCGTGGTTGGACGGTCGTGCGGAGCGAAGAAGCCGTGGAAGGCGACCAGAAGCCCGCGATGACCAAAGTCAGCAAGGATGCTCGGGTCCGGTCTGTTGGGGGCGTTGGGGGTTTGCGGGGAGCGCGATTTACGAGGGTTTGGGCGTACTGTGGCTTGCAAGCATCCCGGCAGTGGTGGAGCTGGCACGACGCTACCAAGACGCGATGCCGTAACATGATGAAGCGACTGATTAGAAAAAGGCAGCGTGCGGCCATGTCATTGGCGTTATACTGCCGATCATGGGGTTGTCCGACAGCAGTGGAGACGGCCACCAAGGAGGAAGGACGAGAAGTAGCGGAACGGCGCAAAGGATGGAGGCAGGTTCCTCTGAGGAGGGTCCGGGACCGGCTGAGCGTATTACAATGCCTGGGAGGGAGAGGCGTAGAAGAGTGGGCATGAAATGTCAAGGAGAGGCGTAGAAGAGTGGGCGTGAAATGTCAAGAAGAGGTGGTTGATGCGAGACCGTATGAGAGTTCTATCGCTATTGTCGTCGAAGGCATGGCGGGCGAGAATGGAGAGCCAGGCAGGGAAGAAAGCCCCTTGACGACTTGCAAACCGGGACATCAATACACCATCCCCTATCAGTCCTAGTCCCGGCACAAGATCAACAGCCACATCGTTTATGCCTCAGGCACCCAGACCTCGATATCCCGCTACTCCCAATCCGAACCTCCTCCATTCCCTAGGGCCCAGTGCCCATTATAATCTGCTGTTTGCCCCAGCTTCAGAAATGCTCTTCCTGCTCCCTCCTTTCCCTCACGGCCGCCAGTGCGCGTGTTTTTTCCCTCTTCCACTATCTCTTTGCCTCCTCCCAAACGGCCATCATGTCTGAGCATTCTGACCCAGAGAAGAACCTTAACATCAAAGAGGCCGGCGGTAGCGACTCTGCTACCAGCCCTGTGCGCCTCGACTATGAGGATGGTCCAAAGCAGCCCTGGACGAGGCGCTTTGTAGACAGCTTCAAGCGCGATCCCAATGCCTCTGTTACCAAGACAGAGACCAGCGCCGTGAGCCGGGGTCGCTTCGACCACAAGACGGCGGCCGAAAACACTGCAAACACCGGCCTCGCGCAGAAGTTGAAGTCGCGGCACATGCAGATGATTGCCATTGGCGGCTCAATCGGTTCGTGGCTTTTGGCTTTCTTTTATGTGATATATTTAGTTTCCAACTCTTTCATCTTTTGCGTCTAGAAGACAAGTTTTATATCTCATCATACACTTCCATGGAGATGCTAAATCCTTCCCAGGTACTGGTCTCTTTGTCACATCTGGCAAGGCTCTTGCCACTGGTGGTCCTGCTTCTCTGGTAATTGCGTTCTGCATCATCGGTATCCTTATGTTCTGCACCGTGCAGGCCCTCGGTGAGCTGGCAGTGCTCTTCCCGGTTGCCGGGTCCTTCTCTGCATACTCGACCCGTTTCCTCGATCCCGCCTGGGGCTTCGCTATGGGCTGGAAGTGAGTGTCTTATACTACCTCTAATGGTACATTTACAAGACTAATCATTATCTCTAGCTACGCCATGCAATGGCTAGTCGTTTTACCCCTTGAGCTCGTAGCTGCATCCATCACCCTCTCGTTCTGGCCTGGCGCCAGAGATACAAATGAGGCTGCGTGGGTCACCATCTTCCTGGCCGTCATTGTCGCTATAAATCTGTTCGGCGTTCGTGGGTATGGTGAAGCCGAATTCGTCTTTGCCATTATCAAGGTAATAGCCGTCATTGGGTTCATCATCCTGGGCATCATCCTCAACTGTGGCGGCGGCCCTGAAGGAGGCTACATTGGTGGGAAATACTGGCGACCGAATTCAGTTGATGCTTCTTACGGAGGCTACCGAGAACCTGCTAATGCGGGCGTGACAATCGTGTCTGGTGCATTCCATGCCGGTTTCAAAGGCCTTTGCAGCGTGTTTGTTACCGCGGCATTCTCTTTCGCCGGCACCGAACTAGTTGGTTTAGCTGCCGCTGAGGCCAGTAACCCACACAAAACCCTGCCTACGGCTATCAAGCAGGTCTTCTGGCGTATCTGTCTCTTCTACATCGTCGCCCTGACCATTGTTAGTCTGTTGGTACCCTATGGCGACCAGCAGCTTCTCGGCTCTAGTAGCGAAGACGCCAAGGCGTCGCCTTTCGTCATCGCCATCAACAACGCTGGTATTAAGGTTCTACCATCTATCTTCAACGTGGTCATCCTCATTGCCGTGCTATCTGTGGGCAACTCTTCCATCTACGGCTCTTCGCGGACGCTGGCCGCCCTTGCTGAACAAGGCCAGGCCCCTCGTGTCTTGGCGTACATCGATCGTAAAGGCCGCCCACTCGTTGCTATTGGTGTCGCATCAGTCCTTGGCCTCCTCTGTTACGTGGTTGCTGGTGGCCAAAAGACCGCAGGCACAGCTCTGGATTGGCTGTACTCGCTCTCCGGCTTGTCGTCCATCTTCACCTGGGGCTCCGTCTGCCTCGCGCACATCCGCTTCCGCCAGGCCTGGAAGAAACAAGGTCACACTCTTGACGAGCTCGCATTCAGATCCCAAGCTGGTGTCATTGGCTCCTGGATCGGCTTCATCCTCAACGTCCTCGTCTTAATCGCGCAATTCTGGACCGCAGGCTGGGAGATTGGGTACGGAGAGCTTTCCGCTGATACGCGTGCCCAAGATTTCTTCCTGAACTACCTTGCTGCGCCTGTCGTCATTGCTTTCTACATCCCGTACAAGATCTACTTCAGGACGCCGTTCATGCGCACGGCCGATATGGACCTGGTCACCGGTCGCAGGGAGCTGGACACCCACGCTATGATAGAGCAGGATCGCGCACAGAGGGCACAGTGGCCAACCTGGAAGAGGGTTTACAAGTTCTTCTGCTAGAATTATTTTCGACACGATCTTCGTGAATACGGAGGGTGAAGATAGATGTCATTTGTGACCATCTACAAATAGATGGTATCCGTACTGTATAATATGTCTCCTCGCTGAGAGCCACATCCGCCTGCGGTTGTTTGGGGGTTATGTGTGTGCCATATCGGGGGGTTGATGACTGTACCATTTGAACTTGGTATCTGTTCCAGATCTCATGCGGGTACCTAGGTACATGGCACTAAGAAGATGGAAAGGGGTAGCTCCAAGCTAAGCGAGACCAGTTCCTCATGTCTTCAACGTGACCTCGATGATATATACCTCTTACATAGCCATTCAAAACCACTCACCCCATCACCAATTCTCCTCCATAGAATTCTTGAACTTCTCGGCCTATCCCACATATTAGCCCACATCACTTATCGCAAGCAGTGCTGCTCCGGTACCAACAGAAGGGATGGATAATCAAAGTCACTCACCCAAGCAGTAAACTCGTCATCCCCACCTTTCCAGTCTTTTTCTACCTCTTTAGCTGCCTTCTTGCCCGCCTCGAAACATTCTCGCATGCGTACATCTATCTCCCTCGGGTTCAAATCGTAGAACGCGCTCGCCAGTTCGTCTACCACATCCGGTATTTTTTTCAACTTGTCCAGCACGGCATCGATAGTTGCTATCGAAGATCCGCCCAACGCAAGGGGTAGAGTGTTGAACCGGCGCTTGACAAGCGCGGTGTACAAAAGTATCAGAAGTCGTAGACGCTTCAACGTAGTCTCGAGCCGAGGCCGAATTCGTCGCGGATCAGACGCGGGTATATGGCGTTCAGAACTAAATATCGAATCCAGAATATCCTGCGCATCATCTTCTCCCTCCTCTTCCTCGTCCTCACTACCATCGTCCTCTTCCCCATCATCCTCTCCCTCCCCCCACTCCCTCAACTCTTCCAAAGCATCCTTAACCAATTCCCTCCACCCCTCCACCCTCCTCACACAAATCCCCGCTATTCCCAAGTCCCTCAACCCCATAACCACATCGCAGGCATCCCACACCGCTCCCGTACCAACCAGACTACCCCTCCCGCCATCCCTCTTCTCCTTCTCCAGCACCGTCCCATCCAGTGGTATCGCGCTCACCAGCGCCGCAAGCGTAGAGAAGAGTCTCGTCACGCTGTGGCGCAGTTCGGAACTGAGTAATGAAGTGTAGGAGGCGGGTGAGCACAGTGTGATCGAGGATGCGAGACCAGGCAGGGGGCCGGTGGACAGGGCGTGCAAGATCGGGGTGAGTGCGGAGGGCGTGAAGGGCGGGGTTATGAGAAGGAGAGAGAGTTTTGTTGTATGTGCTTTGACGAGGGATGCGCAGTCATGGGCTAGGGACAGAGGACTTATGGGGTTGTTGCTGGAGAGGCTGGCGGGACGTTCATTGCTGGTGGGAGCGGGCGTGGACTGGAGTTGTGTGAGGAGTGCGGAGAGGCTGGCGACAGTTAATTTTAAAGCCACAAGATCTTGCTCGGCTTTGCTCGTTGAGCTTGACATCTTTGCTGTAGAAGGGGTGTTTGGCAGGCTGTCCGTATTAAAGTTTGTAATTCGTGGTGGGGAAATTATTTACACTTGAATATGTTGGCCGGACGTGCGGCCGCTTCTCCCGACTGTCCGTGGCTTGACCTTGGGAGATAAATGGCGACATATTATACTTGGATATCCATTTGGGATACTCCTCTTCAGTAGTCATCTGGGATATTTATCGTGGATATCAGCACAATCCTTCTATCCAAATAGCTCCAATACTAACTCTCACATTCACCATCTCCCAAATATAAATACACCTCGACTCCTTTGGCCATCAATGTGCTATCCTCTACGCACCCACGCAAATTCTCGGCTAGTATCCCAGCCAGCTTCGAATTTCAAAATCCTACTGCCAAACTGTGAGGCAAGAGGAGTGCACGGGATAGGATTTCTCTCTGCGGCCCACCTGGCTTCTCTTAGCGCAAGTTCTGATCCCGAAAGAGTAGGTTCATTTTGCAGTCCCTATTCAATTGGAGACACTTAACCGAGAGAGCAGAGAATGAAATTCTAGGGAAGGTTAAGTCGGTATTAAGTTATATGTTTGAACCGGGAGGTTGGAGCAGAAAATGTTAGAAGCTCTCTCCTCAGGCACCGACTATTATTTCGACGTCGGCCAAAGCGGCCGCTAGGACCTCGACTTTGGACTTTTTGTCGGCTCGGATATAGACTGGCTTCAGCATTCGTCGGGCAAAATCATAACAACATATAAATACTATCCTCGCGATGGCTCCCAGACGAACTAAATCATCAGGGCCTGTACCACCTTCTCGCACACTGGTCATCGATAATGGTGCGTACACGATGAAGGCCGGCTTCTCGTCACCTACTGCCTCCTCGACGGCCAGCGTGATTCCCAACTGTATGGCGCGAGATCGTGAGAAGCACGTCTACGTGGGTTCGCAGCTGGAGAAGTGCAGGGACTTCGGGGACATTGTATTTCGCCGCCCAGTCGAAAAGGGATACCTTGTGAATTGGGAGGCGGAGAAGGAGATCTGGGACCACGAATTCTTCGAGGATAAAGCCCCGCTGCATTGTGATCCGCGAGAAACCGGTTTACTCCTCACAGAGGCGCCAAATGCGCTACCGCAGCTACAGACAAACTGTGACCAAATAGTCTTTGAAGAATTTGGGTTTGCTAGCTACTTGCGATGTCCTGGTATACCCTTAATCATTTCCATACCTGGAAACGACTACTAAGCCGCGCAGGTCCTATGCTGAACGCCTACAATGATATCCAAGCCATGTTCAAAGCTCCAGCACGAGATGCAGCACAATCGCTCCTCCCTGCTGAGATTATTCTCTTAATCGACTCCGGCTACTCGCACACGACCATTACACCACTTCTTCAGGGACGGCCGGTCCAGTCCGCTGTCCGGCGCCTCGACGTTGGAGGAAAACTCCTCACAAATCACCTCACCCGCTTACTCTCTTTGCGACAGTATGATATGCGCAATGACACTTACCTCGTGAACGAAATTAAAGAGGCGTGCTGTTACGTGTCCCGGGATTTCAAAGCAGACATGGAGGCAACGTGGAAAGGGCCAAAGGGCGATAGACGGGAAATCTACGAGACGGGAGGCGGCATTGCTAAGGACTATGTATTGCCCGACTATCATAAACGCACGAAAGGCGAGGTGCGAGATCATGACCCAGATGTCGCCGGCAAACTCAAGAAGATGCAATCAGGAAAAGGCCCAGAAGTTGCAGAAGATATAGTGACACTTCGAAACGAACGATTTACGGTTCCGGAGCTGCTCTTCAGCCCGCAAGATATCGGTATGCGGCAGTCGGGTATTGCGCAGCTTGTGCTGGAGAGCCTGAGCGAGATCCCTTTTGGGCTATGGCCAGGCTTTCTTGCGAATATCATAGTGGTGGGGGGAAATGCGAATATTGAAGGCTTCTTGTGGAGATTGCAAGTTGAAATACAAGCCTTGGCGCCCACCGAATGCATTGTGCGAGTTGTAAGACCAGCCGATCCAATTGTCAGCACGTGGAACGGAGGGGCTGAGCTAGCAAAGGAGGTTGATTTGTTGAGCAAGATGAGTGTCACGAAGCAGGAGTATGATGAATTTGGGGCAGGATGGGTAGCGCGGAAGTTTGGAGGAGATCCAAACTGGAAGTGGTGATGAGCGTCTTCAAATCGTCAAGTCAAAGCCAACAACAACTTGTGAAACAAAATGCTTCACAGGCCACATGAGATCTGCTCGTTACAATTTAAGACGAACTATTCTTCTCTTATAGTGAAGATCGGTCTAAGGGGCAGAATCCACCACGAGTTCAGGCTCAGAAATTGCTCCCACAAATATTGCACGCAATTATGTCTTCGATGGTAGCATGAAGCGACTGGCTCGAAACATAACTAATACCTCTAGTAAATAACCGTTGGTTATATTAGGCAGGTGCCCGTAGTAATGAATTAATGGGATCCCATATGCTACTTTTGAACTGGTAATAGTTAGATTTGGTACCCCATTTGAATAGCTATGACAGATGAAAGCGTGTCTGACAATAGTACTCAAAGGTACTGGATAGTTGCTCTAGTAGATAAATGCCATCTGTACTAATGAGCGCAAGTTATAAATACATACATATATTCTACGCTGAGAGTATATCTTTGATAAATCATATTATCAAAAGTATATATCTACAAACAAATAAAAATCACAAAATTTGGCCTCCATGTCTAAAAGTGAAGCCCTTAGCAGAACTATTACGTTCGAAAGGAGCGAAGGCAAACGCGGATAATGCCACCAGAATTTTGTCGCACATCGTAATTTGAGAATTGATATTTCGTCCGATCTTCTGAAACTATGCATTCGAAAAGGCGGGTTCCGGAAAGCATATATTTAAATCGCGCTCCCTGTGAGGTTGGACATCAGGGACTTCTTCTGGTCTCGAGGACTTTCTAATGTAAGCATGAGGAGCGTCAAACAGTACTATTTCTCTGCCCGTCGCATTTGCAAGACTATAGCTTTCGTCTGATGTTTGATACTATAGCATATAATTGACTGTCCAAGATGCTTCCAGTAGACTCCCATGCAAGTATTTGGCACATATTAGCAAGAGCAAGACAAAAGAGAAAGAAAAAAAGAAGAAAAAAGGAAGCCAACAGACGATGGCACAATGCCCCAAGTCAAAGCTGACAGTCATTAAGTATAAACTATTCATGAACTCGCATCTTTGGATGAGAGTAGCGCAGCCTGAAGTCTCATGCTCGCGTTATCGATAATATCTTCTTGAGAGACTTGGAAGCCGAGCCGCTAGAATGCAACAGCGACTTGAGCTGCTGCAAGTAGATCGCCCCGGAGATCAAAGAACGGAGTGTCTATTGTCACTCCATGTGGCAATTTGTCATTCTCGTCACTAAAGATCTTCGACGATACATTTTCGACAATAATCTCCAAGCTGTCACTCTAAAGATATTTTCTGCTACCGGAAAGTTGTACCACGAGGCCATTGCGCTCTGCAAGTGACAGAGGCAATAGTATCTTCATATTCAACAATAGCAATGAACAGGGCTTAAGTGGATGCTCGGATATTTGTCGCAGAGCCCCTCACACGTCTCTTGGGTTATGGCGTTAGTTACGGCTTGGCTTGAATATGTGAAGCTTACGGAGAATCTATCTCCAGCTGGGCCAGTCTAGATCCATATACAGGCCTATAGGGCATTGTCTTCAGGATTCAAACTATATAAATTAGGTCTATACAGATGGGGGCAGGGAGATAGAACTTGAAGTCGCTTTTCAGTGGTCGGGAAACGAAAACCCGGTTCGTGGACGTTTAAAGCGGCAACCCTAGGTATATAATACGGAATACGGACTTCTACTACTATACAAGAACATACAAGATCACGCATCGGTGGTTTATAAAATCCATCGTTGCCAAACAGTTTCGATGGGCCCCGGATTCGATTCCCGGCCGATGCAACGTACCTTCTTTTCAATAATAATATTTTTTTAATATTTTTTTTAACATTTTACGAGAACACACCTAGTCTTCAACCTGCCACTATTGTAGGTTGGAAGATAATATTATGGGGCCAGTATCCCGCTTTGGTCTTCAACCCTGGAAACATCATTCACGAAATGGCCTACGAAGTGCAGAAAGAGTCAGACATGGAGTATCTGAAGTATTATGAGACCGAGGCCTATAAGGTCAAGGGATGGAAAATCAAGTTGGGTAAGGGAACGGAGGTTCCCGGGGAGACTTTTATTTATAATAAGGATAAGAATCTGTTAAAGGAGGGCAGTTTCGACTTGAAGGATTGACAGATGAAGCAGCTTGAGAAGAAGTCGTAGAAAAGGGATAGCTTAGGAAGTTAATTCATGTGCATGACGTCAGAGGCCGCAGAACAGACCATCTCTGAAGCAAATAGACGCCCCCACGTGCAGGTATTTCCCTAGCAACGCTCACCGTCGAAGATGGATGCTGACCGCCTCCAGATCTCATTTCATTTCGCGTCTGGAAACAGGACAAGCGGCGATCGGGGCAGCTGCCGGCTTTACTGCGGCAGCTGTGGGGGCATGACAGCGCAGAGACCGGTCTCGAGAGCGTAAGTGCGGCCCGTCCGCTCTGGGTTCTGCCCGGACGGAATCCTGTGAGTCCTGCTGGGCCAGAGTCTCTCCCAGACGCGACTTGACTACCAGACCTCCAAGACACGCTCGGGCAGATGCGGGCAGCCCCTGTCCTGGTGAGGGCTTCCACCACGGCGCAAGATGGCTGATTGGGTAGGAAGAGAGGGAAGAAGCGCGCGCTGCCGAGGCTGGGAGTGTCTGGCGCCGGTACGCGGAGAGGGTTTCACCTGCAATATGCTGTCACGAGCGGATTGGAGGCCTCATGCGACAGTCGTGATTTGCCTGGGACATGTCTTCACATGTTAAAGGCTGGAGGGAGTTGAAATACGTAGCAACTCCCACGACCTCTCCTGCCCAGAAACCGCAACATCACTATCCCTTCTACTGATCCAAACCAGCTCGTCCTGTTGTCGACGATATCGGCCAACTCCAGCTCCCAAAGCGGAATCACCAGAAAGCCACATTTGGGGTTCTAGCTGCACGACTCTCCCCGTGCATATTAGTGCAGCGCAGCGCATGCGGCACGCTTTTTGGCGGTCACGGCCACGACCACACTGCTCTAGGCATGTCCGAATGGACGTCCGAATAGGATCGTGTTGGTACAGTGTCCCTGCATATTGAATTCCCGTCGTCCGGTACAGAAGCAATAACCTCATACGGAGCAGGGGGTATCACGACCAGCTCCGACACCCTCTCGACTCTCTCGGCACTCACCAGAATTCTCGTCATCTTCCCCAATCCTACGACTGAGCATCTGCTCTGGACGGCCAGTGCCCTGCCCTCTGTCCGTCAATCATCTTATTTATAGGGAGGCGCTAAGCTTCCCGTACCTGGCGGGTGACCCAACATCCTTGGTGGGGTCGTCCAACAAAGTCACAACGACCCAATCTCCCTGCGACATCCACGCCACGTAACGAGGGGCAAAAAGTCGGTCACGACACCTCTGAAAAAGCTCCCTCTGCAGGGAATCAATCGTAGCGGCGGTGGGCGAATTCACTTCTTGGCATATTCCTCAAAACTGTTTGAAGGAGACTAGCTCTCCGCCATCGCTTCCCACCTCTGGCCCGCTCCATCATTTTATAATCGACTGCTCCCCGCCATCACCACGTCGAGCCCTTGGCCCACCTCACAACACTCTTCAAAACGCAATACTCTATGTAAACAAAGAAGAGGATGTTGCACAAACTTCGCCCACAGTGAGGCTCGACATATCTGTGATTCACAACCCCAAACGATTGATCTCGAGCTCCTTAGGTCAGTCCTGGCAATGTCTATTGTCAAGATGCCTGCAAGCCAAACGAGGAACTCTTCTTCCCTCAACGCACACTGGCCGAACCAAAGCTCATCGAGTGTGAACTCTTTTCACTCTGCCACCACAAACATGGAACTCGGTCAGCTCTCTCCAACAAACCCGCAACCACCAAGTAGCAACCCCCACTCTGCACCAAAGCAGAAAATATCCTCAAAAAATCCCACCTCTCTAGTGGACCCTGAGCCTATGTCCTCACCCGAGCTAGGAGCTATCAAGATGGGCCGCCAAGATTCGGGCTTCTCTGACGGCGTTCCCTCTCAAGAATCTTCGCGTCCTACCTCCTCATCATCAACACGGCACAGCAAATCAAAACGATCCTCAACAGGCTCACGACCAAGCACAAGACGAGCACCTAGATCCACGCACTCAAACACGCAACATCGCTCTTCCATCTCAAGCCATAGACCGCAAGTGCGCACTCGACACACGATGCCGGACGGCCAAGTGACACAGCACCAGTTCTTCCAGTTCCCAACACTACAGGATGCCACCCAGAATCCCGAGCCAGAAGCCCTTCCACCTCCTCCACCAGCAACAGTGCATTACTGGACATCCGACTCGACGCGCCGATTAGAGTACGCGGCCATCGACGCGGCCAACCGAGGTGTGCGAGGCTTCTTTATCAAGCTCGTGCCTGACTGTATCCTCTCCGAGGCAGCACGCCGCACGCGCTTCCACGACGATGATGACTCGGACGCCGGCAGCGTGAGACGATACCGGCTTGTACTCCCCGAGGAGAAGGCCTCTAGCAATGCGGGCGAAGAAGGGAGGTGCAGGACAAGCGAGAAGCAGAGGCCCGGGGCGTTCCGACGCTGGACGAGTTTGGGGCTCGGGAGAGGAAAAAATTAAAAAGAAAGGGAAATCCCCTTTACGCATTTAGAGTTGGAGTTGCTTGATTTTTTTTAGCCTTCGAGTTTGCTTTGCGGTGATACCCCCTATTTGCATGACAGATTGACCGAACGAACACTTACACATTGGGCGGAGCTTCATGAACATTCGATGGCGCAACAGAATAGCGCAACCAAATACCCCTTCTTACATACAGCGCTCCGAACCTGAGCTGGGTCGAGCGATACATTTCTTTTGCTCTGCATGGCATGATACTCGATAGGTTGAGGATGGATAATGATGGAACATAGGCTTTCAAGAGAGCATGTATACTTGAGAAGGTCTAGATAGTGAATAGAATATTGTGCGCGCTTAATTTGTGTGTGCCGCGATGCTTTAGTTAACGAAGCTAATATCACTCGTCCTGCGTGCGCTCAAACAGTAAAGTGTTTTCATTGTGGAATATCTAGTTGATAGATATTGTGCGGCGTTGAAGGACCTATTCAAGCAAGGGAAAGCTTTGTAGCGAGCGTAAGTAATAATCAATAGCGTGGAATAACCCGGAGCATGAAATAGCCGTCAGCGAAAGACGGTCGACTGCACGATCCAACCGGCAGTTTCAACCCATAAAGCAGGTAGCACATTTATGCTAGTTCAATAGCAAAAAACAGCCGTCTCTGCTCTCCTTCTGTCTTGGGGAAGAATCCAACTCTCTTAGAGTGTGCTGCTCCATCTTCTGGCTTCCCCAACTCAAGTCTGGGCTGGATGCCAACATCAATCTTCAACTCAATTCCCTCACTCCGGGCAACGTCATCCCACATCTTCTTAAACGATTCCGTGTCATGAAGGAAAACATCCTTCGTCACGCCATCTGATAAGAATGGCGGGCCGAGGGTTACCACGCCACTCTTGGTGCTTCCGCTCTGGATGCCCATGACCACACTCCCTGGTTGAGGCTTTAGTAATTTGAGGATGGACTTACATGCGGAGACTTGTTCATCCCAGGTAAATCCGTGGAGGAACATGTTGATATTGACCACGTCCCATGTGCCTCTGGTCTTCACCAAGGGCGCATCGGGAGAGTTATCAAATATATCAGCTTGGATAAAATGTCCTTTCATCTTCTCTGCATCGCGGAACAAGGCGTGGCCAACGCCTTCATAGCCCTCGAACAGATCTGATCCGTACGCGCACTCGAGAGGTACACCATCGTGGACTAACTTGCGTACGTCTTGCCCAACACAAGTCCCAAGATCGAGATAGGCGCGCGGTGTGGTGGGGCTATGCGATTTGAGCAAGGCCAGGACCTCTGCATACTTAGGGTGAGTAGACATGCCCAGGGCTAGCCACCACCAAAGCCCAATGCACGGCATAGGGAAGATCTCCCATGCGAGATCTCGCTGTGTCTTGTGTTAGGTACAGCACCGTCGTGTAAGAGTTGAGATTTGGAGAGGGTGTGAAATAGGAGATGCAGGGGGTATGATGTGGGATTCGCACAACTTCATGCAAGTGCTTCTCCTGCTCTTCTGGTGGGATGCCAGAATACTTCTCCAACAAGTCGACGAGAGCGGGGCTCATCAATCCAGGCTTGATCGACTTGAGGAACCACGGGACGTCCTTGGAGGTGTTGATATGCTTTACGCCAAAGGCTCTGCGCTGAGAGGGCCCGTCGTCAGACATTTTCGATTTGATAACCTATCCTGTGTTTGAGTGAGATTGTGAGAGGTGACGAACGAGAAAATGGCGTGGGAGAAGGAGAAAGTTAGATGGAATGTGGGTTCAGGATTCGGAAGCGGTGGCTGCCTGTTGAATGGCTTGCACGGCGGCGCGGGGTACACCAAAGTTCTGTGTCAATTCGGTTCAGCTCGGGAATGGTTTTGGCGATATCCCCAGCTGCGGGTCATCTTCGGCAAGCCCTACAGGCCAGGCCAATTTAGAATTCATGGTGTCCATACTCCCACTCATGCTGCTTGTTCCGAATACCTCGAACTGTCATAGGATCTTCAAGGTCGCTAGTAGTAAAGACGCCGAGAACAGTCCGTACAACTGTATATATCTCCTCATTGCCGTTAAGTATGTTACGTCGTAGATCTCTCCTCTCCGATGATAGCAAAGATGTTGTGCAGAAATCCCTATTGGCGCAAGTCAATTGAACTTCTTCTGACTGCTGCGTCTGTTTTCGATCCTTGCCAAGCTACTAATCCCTTGAAGGTTGATACCTCAGTTGGACCTGTATATGGACTCATCAATGGCACTACTCCGAGCGTTGCCCAGTTCCTCGGCATCCCTTTTGCAGAGCCACCGGTAGGCCAGCTTCGATGGGCACCTCCCATAGTTAAGTCACCAGTCAGTAGCATTGATGCAACTCAATTCGGTCCTTCTTGTCCACAGTACGAGAGTACTATTCCGTCTGTGTACAACATTGACTCCCGAAATTTCCTTATCACTCGTGGAAAGACATCAGAGGACTGCCTTACACTCAACATATGGGCGCCCATTAGAGCTGTGGGAGGCCACATTGAGAAACTTCCCGTGGTCGTATGGATATATGGCGGAGGGTTCCAGACAGGGGGTGGAGAGATTGGATATCAGATCCCTAGTCAATGGGTGCAGAGGAGTCAAGCCCACATTGTTGTGGGCATCAAGTATGTTGGCAAATCCTGTAAATGCTGCATAATATTGACTACTCTAGTTACCGTGTGAATATATTTGGCTTCCCTAATGCAGCAGGCTTGGGCCAGAGTGAGCTTAATCTAGGTCTGCTGGACCAACGGCTGGCTCTCGAATGGGTTCGCTCTAACATCGCTTCATTTGGTGGAAATCCTGCTAGAATCACCATATGGGGCCAGTCGGCAGGTGCAATGTCAGTAGACTATTATAACTTTGCGTATCCAGAAGATCCCATCGTCTCTTCCCTCATTATGGACTCGGGAACAGCTCTTCTTGGTGCAATCACGAGCACGAGCGATACCTCGCACAGTAATTTCACATATGTCGCTGGGCAGCTTGGCTGTAGAAATCTGTCTCCAGAGGAAGAGTTAGATTGCATGAGGAAAGTCAGCCCTGCAGATATCGAAGGCTTTATTGAAGCCTATCAAGATAGTGGGACTCAACCCGCAATCTCTTTCAATCCTGTGATTGACAATCGAACACGATTTGCGAATTACACTGCCCGGGCCCTAGCAAAAAACTTTAGTCAAGTTGTAAGTCTAGGTCCTAATAAGTTAAGGAGATGCTCATATAGATGCATCCTAGCCTGCAATAATAGGAACAAACGCAAACGAAGGGACATCCTTCGCGCCGTGGAACCCTGACAGTGTAAACATGACAATTGCAAATTTGGTAACGCTGGGCCTCTTTCTCTGCCCTTCAGTACAAACAACCCGGTAATGGCTTCCCTCATATTTATTTTCCAAAGATGCTCACATGTCCAGGGACCGTTATGCCGTCCAAGTTCCTACCTACCGCTACCTCTATGCCGGGAATTTCTCCAACATCTCCCCCCGACCATGGGAAGGATCATACCACTCTTCCGAACTTCCCATGATCTTCGGGACATCGGGTATTGCTCATGGCGAGAGCACATGGTTAGAGAACGCGCTGAGCGCGACGATGCAGGACCTATGGTTGGCCTTTATAAGTGATCCTACTCACGGACTGCACGCACATGGATGGCTGCCTTATGGCCCTGATGGTAATGCTGTTGAGTTTGGCAAGGATGGTATGTTGGTGGGAAGTATCAGCATTGAAAAGCTGGAAAGTGGATGTGATGGCGTTAATCCGGTGCCTGGAGCTGTCCCTCCTGAATGAGAGATTGTTATAGCGAGCTCCACTTTCAGGATCGTTTATCCTTAGTAAATTGACAATTATAAGTAGCAAATTGCAATGTAATGTAACTATATGACTTATGCAAATTTAATTATTGACACATTTGTTTCTTGTCTTCACCGTTGAAAGTCTAGAGAGATCCGCCGTCGCTTCGCATGCTCGATATACTTCAAATGGGAAGTGGTTGTTTTCTCACTTAAGCCGAATATAATAGGTAACCTTAGCCGTGTGGAGGAGCGGAGATGATAAATAACGCTGCCTTGCAAGCAGACTTCTATTCCCTCTATATATATTTAGATATTGCGACCTCTAATTACTTTTATATGGATGTACTCTCACCATTTTGGTATTGTCGATTCGTTTATAATAACTTTCACCCCTTTTTGGCTCACTTTGGTCATTTCCGATAAGCCTCCCTCAGTTAAGATATCAAAATGTCTACACCGTCTGATATAGCTTGGGACACTGGCGACAAGTCTCGTATGGTCTCAATTGGCACCCACAATCTCTACCTCTCCCCCTTAGGTCCTGACCGCAAGTTCGGGGCGTCAATGGTTGTGCTCATGCAGGGAATGGGAAGCACGATAATGAATAGGTTATGGTAAAACGGCTTGTCACATCTTTTGCGCGATGGTTGAAGTACGATCGGTCTGGTCTAGGTAGGAGCGAGGACCCTCCCGTCACCCCTGAGGAGATCACAGCCGTATCTGTTGCAACGGAGCTCGATATTCTTCTCAAGACGGTCGGGGAGGCTCCATATATTATTGTGGCTCATTAATGGGAGGGCTTACCTCTCAAGAATTCATCCACTTGCTGGAGAAGAACGTAATTTGGATAGTGTTTGCTGACACAGTTACCGAATTTAGCCAGGTCCTCCAGGACGTCGTATCCAGACCAGCATACGTCCAAGCCATGGATAAGGATATTGATTTCATGGCTATCTCATCACTTGGGCGAGATAAGAAACTATCTCCATAGGAATGGGCCGTTGTCGAGAGAGAACATAATAGCGAAAGAACGAAAGTCACGCACACCGCTGAACTGAAAGGTTGCTTCAAAGATCCGCCTGTATTAGCAGCTAAAAAACAACTAGAGAATCGAATTCTGGCGAACCATCCGGTGAGCGTTCTTGCAGCGAATACTGCAATGGATCTTCAGCGTCTCTATGATGCTGGTGTTGCCACTGGGGATGCGACTGAGGAAGAACGAGCACAGTATCGATCTTTGGCGGATAGATTCGCAGGGGAAGATATCATCAAACAACAGAGGCAGTTGGAGCTCTCTAGTAACGGGCGGTACATTTTCACGACGAATAACACTCACAATGTACAAATGACAGACCCGAAAGTGGTCGTGGACGAGATTAAATGGGGTTTAGACCATTTTGTTGTCCGGTTATAACTGAGTTTTTGTCGAAGAGGAACCGAGATTTTAGCAGTGACGAACGAATAGCTGCTAGTATTACATTTGAAAATTTTATACCTCCACGAGCGGGCGTCAGTTTCCCAATATCCGAGTAGCAAGTGCGTTCAAGTGGGGAGACTTGATAAAATATGAGTTGCCCATGCACACTATTCAGCGAATACAGGAGCACCGGAAACCAGCTTTCTCAGCGAACGCTCTCTCCTGAAAAGAAGGTTCCATTTTTTAACGTGCCAGCTTTCGTGGCGAGGGGTGGCTTCAGGTGCTACCGCAGCACAACAGGGGACCAGAGTTTGGACGAAAGTCATTTGTATGTTTTGCGACGTGCAACAAAAAACGTTTATTCAAAAACATAGTCTCGGATGAGAAGTAAATTGGGATGAAAAGAAATTTTTCGATATGCCACAAGAGCTAAGACTGAGATATTATCGCGTGGCTTGAGGTAAGTCAGCTTTCTCCTTCGACCCCTTGAGAGAAGGCGTCTTGAGAAACGAGGATCACATAGGCTTCTCGAAGCAAACTAATACTTTGAGGCATAGTTTACCGCCCACCAGAGAAATTGCACCGCAATACGTAGGAAGCAACTAGGATTGATTGCATACTAGTCCTTATTGCAGAGAAATTGTGCGGCGGTGCTGTAATATTGAAGGAGCCTTCACAAAACCACTCCTCCCTACCTAACCATACATGCTCAATGAAATCAAGCAAGATTATCATGCCTCCAATCTCTTAAGGCCCAAATATTAAAACCTTCCACTTCGCCACTGGCGCCAAGCGCCGTGATATACTCTGCTCCGCATTGCAAGGAAGGAAAGTGCCAATCCGCTCCAGGGGAAGCAGTTGCTTCTTAATGTACTTGAATTTGACAACTTGTCACGGTTGAATTGGAGTTTCATATTCTCGTTTCACGTGAGTCATCAACAAAACATAGGCATAAAAAGCGGAAAGGGCGTGATTTCATAATATACTACAGCTCCAAAAGACAACGGAGAATTAGATAGCACAATCGTGCCGAGACTAAGGACAGTACCGAGTGAGACTTCTCAGCCAGCTCTCCAATATCCCTGCGATCTCCCCATACGCCAGTAGGTGAGACACTCAAATACCTAGGAAACACCCAACTCTTTCAAGCTCTATGCAGTTCGCTCAATTCTGCTCTGCTTCTCTCACGCTGGCACCGCTTGCTCTATACCAGACATCTCCTCCCCATCTCATCATCCTCTCTACAGCAGCCGTCGGAGTTAGGGCAGGCCGGACGTCAAGATAGAAGACGGGTTCGCCTGTTGCTTCGGTAGGTCCAGAGTAGTAATCGATCACGTATCTGACTTCTGACTTCTGGCCATTATATTCCCTCTGCACGAACCAATCGTGGCGGTCGAATGGCGGTTCGGTCCTACTAAACATTAGCACTATCCAGTTTTCCACACTAAACATGCTTGAAATTGTGAAAGGTCATGAACATACGCCCAGGTCGGATTGACCTTCCCCACGAGCTGGATAAGTGCAGCCTTAGGGGTCATCTCCTTTGGTCGTCCCATAAATCGAATTAGCTTTGGCTGGCTAGTTTCATCCTCGTCTGCTCTAGCTTGCAGGTTGGCGCCCGCCATGCTGCCTTGCTCCCCTCTCTTGCACATCTCCCAGCCGCGCACCAATCCACCACTAAATCTCCTCTCCCACTCCACAATCTCAGCCCACGCGCCCTCGTTCAGGAAGTTATGTACAGATACCATGGATTCTACCGCGGTCGCATCTGTATCTGTGTATCCTTTCCGGAGCAAGGCATTATACATCTGCTGGGGGCTCGGGTACTCCCAGTTTCCCCCACTGCCCTTTGGTATAGTGCTCGGCTCACGGTCTGTGGGTAGGGCGACGGCCTGATTGGGAGCGCGATCTTGGGAGAGGTCGGAGAACATGTAGTTCAAAGGATTATATTTAGAATATTTGGAGGAGCTGAAATTTGGGCTATTGGGAGAGTCGACTGGCGTGTATGGGCACGCTGATTCAGACGGGGGACTGGGGGTTTTAGCCGCAGCTCCGGATTGATGCATCGGGCATCCTGGCTACTAGTTGTTAGATCAGGGAGAGAATGCGAGGACTGAAGATATACCGGCGGCACCTTGCTGGCATCTCTGGGTATGGGATGAGGCGCTCGTCGCGCTGTGACGACTGAGGCTTTGGAATCGGCCCAGAACCAACCCATACTGTAGCAGATTGTCGAATTGAAAAAGGGAAGGTTTAGATCGCAATGACGGCTAGGGGGAGCTACTGTTGAGGCGTCTAGATCTCTAAGTGCGATGTTGGAATTTTCTTATCTGGGGGCGATGAAATCACGAGCAGGAGTTTAAAGTCAGGGAAAGCGGAACAGCGAATCTTGCCTTTCTGCCACTCTCCCGGCCGTTTCCGGTCACCGACTTCTTTTCGAGCATGTGCCTGTGATGGCTTCACATAATCAGGTTACCAGAGAACACACTGAAAGATAGAAGAAGAGTTTATAAGTCTAGATAATCATCTTAAAGCTTCGGAGAAGTGAATCTACGCCTCATATGCAGCGCAGAGTAGGTTTTTGGAAGAAAGGGTTAGAGCGCAAAGCCCATGGAACGGAAGAGCATTATCATCTTTCGTGAACCACGAATTGAAGAAAATATTGAGTCTTCGAAGCAGAGAGGCCTGTTAAGACATCTGTACATACGTATGTTCACTATTCTCTCCCTATATTGCCTTCTGTATTCGTTCTCGCAAGTTGTGCCTGGATATGCGGCTCACTCACTGACGTCACAGATTTTCTCAGGTGCTTTTTCGCCGAGATGAGGTTCCGAAAGTCATCTCAGACTCCGCAATGCTCCTCAGCACCCGCCGTCCATGGAGTACCGATAGCCACGACACGCTTGACAGAGTCATTTTGAAAGGATAATGAGGCCGGCCTTTGTCGCAGGCCGTCTCTGCCTCCGCCAAGCACCTCGACTTCGACCCCCCCTGCAATGTCGCGTCCCCGTCGCGCCCAAGCGATTTCATAATGGAGGAAACGGAGGGCGGTTTTGGAGGAAGCCACCGAGGCGTCCTGGTCTGATATTTGCTGCAGCGGTCGGCTTGACACCGGCGACCTTTTTGCAGCTGTCGGAGAAGGATAATGGAGGTACGGATCAAACAGCTGAGACCCGCATGCTCGCCGTATCTCGAGAGGAGATCGCAAAGCAAATTGGAGATGACGAGCATGGCTTTCAGAGGCTTCGGCACAGCGTGGCCTTATGCCTTGATATCTACGTCTGGGAGCCTCTTTGCACAGGGTTGAGGTTCCTGCATCTGGTCATCATCTTCGTACCCGTTATAGTGACCGTCCCAATAATATGGTGCGGAAAGAGAGATAAGAAGAGGAACAATGAGAGGGAAGGTACCTTGTGGTGGTACTCATTTTTGGTTCAGAGCATGGAGAGAGCAGGTCCAGCATTCATTAAGGTATGACTGCGTCACTGACTAAATTGAACGATGCTAAATGAATTGCAGCTGGGTCAGTGGGCAGCTTCACGGTCAGATATCTTCTCAACTGAAATGTGCGAAATCATGTCTGAACTTCACTCCAACGCACCTGCTCATTCTCTGCATGAGACCAAACGAATCATCAGAAAAGCATTTGGCGGAAGACCATTCGAGGAGATTTTCGAAGAGTTTGACGAGAAGCCATTAGGAGTGGGAGCTATTGCGCAGGTATACAGGGCGAAATTAAAGCCTGATCTAGCTGTTCCAGATCTTGAGGAACCACGTAACCTGCGGCGTAATGTCAGGAAGAATGTTGATACTCTGATCAAGAGAACACCTCACAGAGTACCCTCTTCCTACGTGGCTATAAAAGTTCTACATCCTGGTGTCGAAAGAATAGTCAGACGAGACTTGAAGATAATGGGGTTCTTTGCTTCCATTCTGAATGCGATTCCAACAATTGAGTGGCTTTCGCTCCCAGGTGAAGTCCAACAGTTTGGGGAGATGATGCGACTGCAACTTGACCTTCGAATCGAGGGTGCCAACTTGACCATCTTTCGGAAGAACTTCAAAAATCGGACAACAGCTTCATTCCCTTACCCCTATACCGACTTTACGACTCGGCAAGTCTTAGTAGAAGAATTTGCACAGGGCATTCCTCTTGCGGATTTTATGGAGAATGGAGGCGGGGTCTTCCAACGAGATATCGCCGATGAAGGCTTAGATGCCTTCCTAAGGATGCTGCTGCTTGATAATTTCGTGCACGCCGACCTCCACCCAGGAAATATCATGGTACGTTTCTATCACTCTTCGGTACCGCATCTCCCATTCAGCAAGCACGGCGATGAGGATACGCAGCAGCAGCCCGATGTGACTGGACAGGTCTTCGCTCGCCTTCGTCCTTACCGGCATGGGAAAGACAAGGAAGCTTGGGAAGCAGAGCTCGCGAAACTAGATAAAGAGGGTTTCCGGCCGCAACTCATCTTCATTGATACAGGTTTGGTAACCGAATTAAACGCCACTAACCGGAAGAATTTTCTTGACCTTTTCAAGGCAATCGCCGAATTTGATGGCTACAAGGCCGGCCATCTCATGTGTGAGCGCTGCCGCCAACCCGAAGCGGTCCTTGATGAAGAAATTTTTGCTCTTAGAATGCAGCATCTGGTACTCGGCATCAAGAGTCGAACGTTAGCGTTGGGAAACATGAAGATTGGGGATATTTTGAATGAGGTTTTAGGCATGGTACGGACGCACCATGTTAGACTAGAGGGCGATTTCGTAAATGTTGTCATTTCTATCCTCCTGTTGGAAGGCATTGGCAGGAGTTTGAATCCCGACATCGACCTCCTCTCAAGTGCATTACCAATTCTTAGACAACTTGGGGCGCAGAGCGGTGGTGGTATGCTAAGGGAGGGCGATTTCTCCATGCTGAAAGTTTGGGCTGGACTTGAGGCAAGAAAATTCTTGCAAGCTAGTATCGAAGATGTAAGTTACTTTCGTATTCCTTCTTCAAAGCAGGGTGCTAAATGGATCAGGTTGAACGATGTGTTAAATATGACCTCCTATCACCGAATATATAGAGGATCCCGAGTCAGGTTTCTAGATGGCATATCCGGCGTTAAAGTAGACGTACACGGATGGGCAAACTACACTCATTTCTTTCACACTATAAATAAACTTAAAAGATGTATATGATGGAATGAAACCCTGAGTCTCCCAAGTATACATTATATATGTTAATCCAGTCAATACCGTAGAGACAATTTGGTCTTCGCATCATAAGAAATAAAGAGAGATATGATACATTGAACATGAAGCATTTATGAAAAAAGTCTATGGCATGGGTGGCCTTGCGTTGAGGATAAAATCAAGGAGGGTCGAAAAATACTTGGGAGACAAAGACAAGGCAAGATTTAACAGTAGCACGTTGACATCAACCTCGGACTCCATTATAGGGTATTTACAACCAAGAAGTCTATTCGAAGCTCTAAAAGACAATGCTACGCTGCTTAAAAGAATGCAAGAACAATCATGCAGCTCTATCTGCTCTCTTTCTATTCTCCCTCTGCCTTGCCTCCTTCGCGACAGCCTTCCGTCTCTTCTTCCATGCCCTGTTCGTCTCTCCTCTATGCTCATAGAACCATTTCTGGAAGTCGCTTTCAGGTTCCTTTCCATCCTCCTCTCCCTCTTTAGTACCTGTAGATATTCCTTTTCCCTTGTCTTTCGCGGAAGGAGTCCCTCCATCCTCGTCTCCTTCCTCTTCCTCATCGTTATCCTTGTCAACGGGCCACATGAAGCGCTTGTTGGGGTGTGCAGTATCAGGTGTAGGGGCTGCTGACCTCTGTCCTCTGAATTCAAATTCTCTCTGCGTGAACGGCGTGAATGGGACTGGATCATGCGACTCTGCTTCATCTTGATCGGCTCCAAAGAATGAGAAGAGAGGGACGCCGGGTTTAGAAGATCCTGATTGGGCCTTAGAAGACGGTGTAGACACAGGACGTTTGTAGAGAGCTTCAAGGGGGTGGACAGATTTGGACTTTGCGGCGGGAGTTGCAAGATTAGCGGGTGGAGGAATGGTGATAGTTAGGCCAGAGGAGGAGGCTGGTCGAGAGTTGGGCTTTCTGGAGCCATTGCTAACTGATTGAGAGGAGGTCTCAGCATCTTGTGTCGAAGACCCGTCAGCGAGTTCAGGTTCGGAATCTGATGAGTCCGAAGAAGATTCCGACTCATCCCCGGACGGATCAGAACTTAAGGTTGAGGTGTCCTGTTCGTCTTTGTTCGTATGCTCGACACTGGAGTCTGCTTCAGAGGAGCTAATTTCAGAACTCTCGTCGTCGGATGGGCTTGCAGCATCGTTCTCCCTACTCTTTGTGTCCGTTGCCGCTGGTTCGTAATCTTCTAAACCATCGGAGCTTCGGTCTTCATGCTGAATATTCTCTTTTGTAGCGGCCATTTTCCTTTTTATAGAGACCTCCTCAATCAGATTGCCATCCTCACCTACCCAACCTCTCCCCTCAATGAACTCGCTAGCTGTCTTTGAACTGCTATCCACTTTCGACACTCTCAAGAAACTGGCGTGCTTCGTTGTTTTCTCAAACTCATGGACAACCTCTTCTCTCGTATTTTTTCTCTTTCTCCTCTTCCCCTCTTTCAAGTCCAGCTTATTCGGCGGAACAACAGTTTTAAACAAACACTCCTTGTCATTGGTGTACTTTGATTTCGCCTTTTTATCCTTCTTGTCACTCTTTTTGTCCACCTTCGAGGTCGGCACTGTCCAACCTCTTTTCACACTCCGCTCCCCAATCTCAATGGCAGGGATGGTCTCGTCCCTCTTCCTCTTCTTGCCCCGCTCCTTCTTCGGCTTCTCCGGTTCAGGCTCGTTGGAAGCTGGTACCTTCTGCGGCCGTGCGGTCTCGATGCGGATTTTCGTGCCTTTGAGAATGGAGCCGTTGAGTTTCTTTTGTAGTTTGGAGGCTTCCATCTTTGGTAGCTCGACAAAGCCGTACGCGCGTTCGGGGAAAGTTTCGACAGAGTGGTAGCTTATGTTTCGGGCAATTGTGAGAATAGAAGGCGACAGGAAGGTGGGGAGCAACGCAGGCGTCAAGGGAGTAATATGCAATCGTGTATATTCTTGTCCATCCCTCACCTCATCTCCAGCCATTTGCGTCGTAGTAGTGCTGAGTGAGGCAGTGTAGGGGGATATACTTGCGTCCACGTCGCTCGCGTGCCAGGAGAAACGGAAGCGGTCGGCTAAAGTTCGGCGGCTAGCTAAAACAACCGAAGCGAAATCCTCTTCTTGAGAAGCATCCAAGTCCAACCACTTTCCCCTTCTATATCCTTCCCCACACTGTTTCTAAATTGGTTGCTTCTCATACCAAAGTTTGATCTTACCGTGTTCACCACTGCTCTGAAAGGCCAAGTCAAACTGTAGGCTGCTACGTATGAAGTATATATAAGATTATATTTAGCTTCATAAAAGGGCAATATGCGTCCGGAGAAATGCCAACTAATTATACAAGTAGTCGTTCTAGAACGTCTTCGATTTGATTCAAGTCTGCATTGATTTAATATTTTTCTTTTTTTTTTCGCAGATGACGCGATCATGTTTCTGAACCTATTTTCGTCAAGGAATTTAATTTCGTCAGCAGCCACCTCAGATATTGATTCCCTATCTCCTTGCAGCATGTCTTACACCCCCGTGCAGAACCTTGATTCCCAGTCTGCTTAGAAAGCACTAGGATCGTGCATTACAGTGGTATTCCACACCAATCGGCCCAGCTCATCATGTCGCTTTGCTACTCACGCGAGGCCCTCCAGCTTTGACTTGAGGGAGTGCCAATCAGATATATGTAAGTCCTGGGTAACTTCTCGGAACATGGTTATAAACCAACATCTAAGTACGGTGTTTTGAGCTGCCATCCGTCCGAAGAAGATTGTCCACAGCAAAAGAGGAGATATCTCTGTCTTGACATCAGTACGGCCTAATGAATCCTTGAGCCTGAAGACGAGGTCAGCCTTATCAAGGCCGTGTTCAGTAGCTCTATCGATGACCGTTGCCAAATAGATCCGAATCCCAAGACTGCATGACAAGTGCAAGGCTTGTTTCTCGGATCTCGTTCTATGAGGCTTGCGGCGTTCAGGCGACTCCGAATCCAGACCGTAGCTGCTTCTACTACGAAGGTATCAACTTCAATTTCGCTTTCGTATGCCTGGTTCGTTACTGCTGTCAAACTTCACACAACACCGAATGTTATCATTAAATGTTCATCGAAGCCATCTAGAGACTTATTACACGTGGTGTCTTCTTGCGGCCCGAGAGTTAGGAATAAGTCGGTAAGTTTATGTGTACAAAGCGACCCTTTGGTCCATGGGAAGTGTATCTTTGTACAGGTTCCGTCGCGGCCATGAAGATCGGCTCTAACTCCAGCATTAGTCATCGTCTTACGTGCAGCCTAAAGTATTTCCTACACGTGAATCAAGCATTGGATAACTTTATCCAATTTCGACAAGCCTCCTCTGAGTTCCACCATTCCCCTAAGACCCTTCATATGAGACTCCCAGTGTGCATGATTAAGTCCAACTCCCTACACACCGTATGCTGTTAATCCTGCGCTAGTTTAATGGGGTCACCGAACAAACATACCTCCTCAATAGCCACCAGAGTGACAGCTGTGATGGTTGAATCGGACACAACGGATTGAGTTTCAGACAACCTCTCGCCAATTGTTCTTACCGCATCCCTCTTGAGAGCATATCTGCTGGGAGAGAATTCCTTGCCATTTGTTACATCTATGTGAAGTGCAATGACGCAAAGTTGCGCGCGTAAAACGGCTGCATCTGCGAAAGCCATTCGCAACCAGATCAATCTTGCACACTTTGATATTTGAGCCTGGTGCTGTTCCGTTTTGAGGCATATTTCATGAGCGATTTCAAACTCATCTTGGTTACTATAAGTTTAGTCATCGATATATCACTGGACACAACTCACATCTCTGCATCAAGGAAAACATGAACGGTTTCATCTCAACTGGAAATCTAGAGAATGGATCCGGCCCTCCTAGTGGCTGAGGCTGAAGGCAAATCGGGTCGAATAGCGGCATAACCTCACTCGCACTGGAGCTTAATTCTGGTCTAGTCGCTTTCCGTCCAAGATTTTGTCCTTTTTTCAATGCCTTCTTTCGCCAATAATCCGACATGACATGAGTTCGAATCAACTCCTGAGCTCCTGGTACAGGTTGGCCGGAATCGGTTGTATTAATAAATGCCAATTGCGCAGTCTCTCTCCGCTTTTTTTGGGCCTTGCTTCTTTGTCTTCTCATCTCTCTTGCTGTCAAAAATAATAATAACGGCATCTGCTTGACTGGTAGACCTAATGCCGGTGGGTTTTCCCTTTGCTGCGGCTTTTGTAGCGATGTTGATGGGTCGAGAGGCCACAGCCTGGGGAGCGTTTCCAACCATCCCCAGCGATTCTCGATCTGCTTCAGGAAACCAATCATCTGCTCTAGCCTTATTCAAAATTTTGTGGTAGCTAGCTGTCCAAGACCTCCGTCCCTGATTTGTTCGGTTTAGTCGGAACGTACGTCCCATCCCACTTTCACAACACAAAGAATGGTTCCTCTTGTTTTTTCGACTCTTCACATATAAGAACCGTGAAGTGAAATCTTATACAATTCGCAGCTCATAGTGCCTATATTCGCCGAAACCCAGTCTGGGTTACCAGAATTTAAATGCTTCAGGGAGCATCTGTGAAGTGTGTACACAGGCCACTTCTTACTGTACCTTAAAAGTGTCAGGACAACTCTATATTGTTCCCAGTCGAATCCGCTGCTTCTTACCGAGATCGACTCTCCTCCTTTACGGCTTGGACAACATTTCAGTCGGCAGAAATATCACAAATTAGGTTAGTCTGGGAGAGAACGCCCCTCATATAGTATAGCTTCAGATTCGCAAATTACCAGAATACATAAGAATGACAAACATTGCTTACGGCAGCCGTCTCAAGTGCTTATTGCTAAATATATAAGTATATCGTATATGAGTACAGTACAAAAGTATGCGAGGGACGATACCGAAGTTCGAGAGTAAAGCCCTGGTTACTCAACCTCAGCTTCGTGCAACAAAGCGTCTCGATCGGTATACCCTATGGCTGACTTCATCGTCTTGTCAGAATTTATTTCTGCTGTGTTTCCGTTCCTTAGCGAGACTACACCACTAGTCTAGTCCTTCAGCGGGAATATCTTTCTGTTGTCAGTCATACATCCAGCCATCTTCATGGGTTGGTAAAGACGAAATTCTAGTCAAGATGATATTTGGCAGACGAGCTAGATTACAGCATAAGTTGGTTTCGGCGTGCGTTATGATGTGAGGGAAAGAACACTCAGTGCACATATATATGGAATTAGGGGAATCTCTTCCCTGCCCTTCGGGGTACTTAGGTCAATGGAAACAATTACTTTTCTCACGATCATAAATTATACATCATTTCTTCGTGTCCAAATTACCAAGTTCCGCACTCCCGTACTTCTCCCTCCCGAATTCCCATGTCCCGTCGCAATATCATAACTGGAATGGCTTGATGTTCAGTTCACCGACAAGACGGGATGAGGTTCAGGCAGCAGAGCTCCATTTTACATACGGAACTGGGGGTGTTTGGGAGAGATGTGTCATCTGGCAGAAAGAGACGATCTGATAAGATTTCGGCGTAATTCCATCTAATCAGATTCTCGCTTCCCCTCTTCTTCCCTGTACCAGGCACCTGGCAACCTATCAGAGCATCTCTCAGCCTAGAGTCCTAGGTAGCTTTCAGCAGCTCGGTGTGAGTCTCTGGCGAAAGTTCGCTCAATTATCCGTTGCATCCGAGGAGGTGGAGATAATCAAAAGAGCTGTTGACTATTATATATTACTTTGCTTTCGCCACTGTCTGCCGGATGTTCCATAGCAGAGATGGCCAGTGCAATGGATAATGAGAAAGGAACGAGTGGAGCGTCCACTAATACGCCAGAAGACTCCTTTTTGGTCACTTTTGCTCTACCCACTGATGATGAGAACCCTAAAGACTGGCCACTGCTCAAAAAATGGACTGTGACAGGCGTCCTGTCCGCCACCGGTTTCAACCGAATCATGGTCTCTACCGTCATGGCTCCTGCTCTATCCACTATCGGCCGCGAGCTCGATATGAACAGCACCGAAACAGTAATGTCAATGTCAGTTTATCTCCTGGCCACCGCCTTTGGGCCTCTCTTGATAGGGCCGCTCTCGGAGGTTTATGGTCGGAAGCCCGTCCTGCACGCAACAAACGTCTGGTTCCTTGTTTGGAACATTGCTTGCGGATTCACTCATAATAAAGCACTTCTCATTGCGGCTCGGCTACTGGCTGGTTTCGGTGCCAGTGCTGTCTACGCCTTAGCAGGTGGTGTCCTAGGAGATGTGTGGAGGCCCGAGCAGCGCGGGCGGTCTCTGGGACTATACGTCCTCATCCCGTTGCTCGGTGCCGCGATTGGTCCTATAATAGGAGGGTTTATTACTGAAGGCACTACTTGGCGCTGGATGTTCTGGTCAACATCTCTGCTTCAAGGGGTCATGGTCATACTCTCCTTCACATTATTTCACGAGACTCACGGCCCCACAATTCTCCTACAAAGAGCGAAACATTTGCAGAAGGCGACAGGTAATACACGATACTTTACAGAAGTTGAAAGGCTTGATTCTGCTCATTCCGCATCCTGGGTGATAATGAGAAGCCTCTCTCGGCCAGTTCGCCTACTTCTCTTTCATCCCATCATCCAGGTCCAGGCGTGTGTATCTGCTTTCAACTACGGCCTATTATATCTGGTTTTGTCGACATTTTCTGGTCTCTGGATTAACAATTATCATGAATCCATATCGATAAGTGGCATCCACTACGTCTCCATGGCCGCAGGCGAGATAATCGGAGCCGAAATCGGCGGGCCTCTTATGGATGTGGTCTACCGGAAAATGAAGAGTCGAGCTCATGGCGCCACTATTCCGGAATTTCGAGTTCCGATAATGTTTATTGGGGCCATTCTCACGCCTGCCGGCTTGTTTATGTACGGCTGGGCCGCTCAAGAGCACGCTCCTTGGATCGTCGTTGACCTTGCGGTAGGCTTACTCTCCTTTGGTATGCAAATCGCTGGCCAAGGGCTACAAGCCTACGTCATAGACACTTATCCAGATCATACAAGCTCAGCATTCGCAGCGTCTCAATTCCTACGCAGCTTAACGGCTTTCGGATTTCCCCTCTTCGCTCCAACCATGTACTCGGCTTTGGGGTACGGCTGGGGAAACAGCACATTGGCATTCCTTGCGATTGGGATTGGTATACCCGCACCAGTGCTCATTTGGGTATATGGACCCAAATTACGCGCGAAGGCTCAGTCAAGCTACTGATAGTATTGTATGTTGGAAGTCATACTGTATGCTCCTAAATAGCCAGTGCAAGCACATCCTTGAGCTCCCTAGAAAGTGCAAATGACCGATCAATGACTATATAGATATTCTTCAATACGCGATACATCACTTATACCGTATACGACCTTGCTCAAGGATTGATCTTGGTAGGTCCCATTCTGTTGAAAGCAATATGATATCCCTTAACTTGGCTGGCGGACCCTTGAAATCCGTCTTCCTCGCCTTGCCGATGTTGAATAAACGAGCAAATATCGAATATCTCAAGCTTAAAGACTGGGGAAGGGACTATAGCACCACGTAAACTCACTTATTAGGTACTTGCTAGATCAAAGTGACATACTCCCAGATTTTGAAATCGTAATGTTGGATCTCTTTGGTGTTCGTTGGCATCTTTACGTACAAATTCGTATTTTAGACCCTCGCTTCTAGACCTGGCCCGCTACAAGGCAGAATGCGAACCAACATCGCGGCTATGCCTAGGCATCAAGCTGTGCCTGCGCCGCAATAAATCTGTGTCACAATGCCTTGCTGAACGTATATCTTGGCAGGGAGTATTTACTCGGCACCATCCCGAGAATCCTACTGTTCATTTTTCTTTCGCTGCTGCCACATTAACGTTCTCGACTTACTGTACCACAGTGTAGACGCGAACGCAAGGGACATACATACCTGTCTCATCGTGCACGCAATCTTTAACAATGGTGAAGATGGCAGAACCTCAGGCGCGCTCCTACAGACCAGAAGGGGGCGTCGTTCAGTCGACAGGCTTCCGCAAATTCTCCTCGATCCCGATGATCATCCTTCTCTACACGGCCGCCACACCTTTTAGCCCGATCTCCTGGGTCACGTACGATCTCGAAGGGTCGTTCTTCCTCGACCGTCTCCTCGCCGGCGTGCTCCTCTTCGCCGCCGTCTACTTTCAGTGGCAACTCGCTGCCCAGACCTACCCTGTCGCCATCTGCCTCCCAACAGGCTCCCGTCAGACTATTCGAAACGGCCGTGTCGAGACTAGTAGTGGTGGCGGCGAGCTGCTCTTTATATACAAGCCTGTTGAATATTGGAAGTACATTGGCATTGAAGCCGTCTTGCTTGGCGTTGCGGAGTTTGGTGGGTACGAGATATGGAGGAGGGGAATTGTGACTGCGGTGATTGCCGCTCTGTGGAGCGTAGGATGGTTTATCACTCCCGACAGCGTCAAGAGAGACGGATGGGAATATGTGAAGAAGTTGTGGTTTTGGATTGCTCTGGATGAGATCATGCGTGTTGGTATGGGTGGCGGCAGAAGACGGACGCAGGTAGGTATGGGCTATAGGAACCTGAGATAGACGATTATGGGGTCGACAAGGATAGGACCGCAATGATATGGGATGGCAGGATAAAAGTGGAAGATGGCGGGGTGTATATGAGATTTGTGGTTTAATTCAGTTGAAGTTATGTTCATAATTTTAGATCGTTCACTGTGGACCTGAAGAACGTGACCTACTACTCAGACCTAGTCAGAAATCATACCGTTCACGCTCCTTGCCTTTTGCCCGCAGTTCTATTTATACTATCCAAGACCTAAAAAACTTATACTTCAAGGATTCAAACTAAAAGTACCAAGTGTTTAGTGATTTTTCCAGGAGGTTGCTCTGACGAATGTCTTGAGACCATCTAGTCTACCGTCTTGAAAACAGATATCGTTGATGACTGAAGGCCCTCCGACATGCCCAGACATGTATCTTGTACTAACAATACAGGTGCAAACGCTCCACCAGGAAAGATATTGCTTTATTTTTCGTCACTTCCACTGTGTAGCAAGGACTACAACCAGGAATTACAATCAACTGGGGGCTCCGATATCTGCTGTGCAGTCTGTCGCCCACAAGATCGGCATCCTGGTTGTGTGTGAGAGCAGAGCGGTTCCGGCATCAGGTATGGCAAGTCATTTTGGTGTCAGTCACAGCACCAATACTACCAATGTCCAATGGTGCTGAGGTTGATCACACAGCGCCCCGGAGACGTCGTGGTTTGGCGCCGAGGAAGACGGCACAATCCGCATCGACGTGACACGATCACTGATCTTCAGTACACCTTCGAATGAGAGGGCCATTGCAGCGACGACTCGTCACTGCCATCAATGCGAGGTGACAAGAGGAAGTCCAATCGTCGTACGGCCTGTGGGAAGCCGGCCAGGCCGTCCCCCACCGTTGATCCCCGGCACTCATCTGCCAATCCGCATCACAGCCTTCCAGCCGGGCGCTTACAGCTTTCGGAGCAGCCAACCACACCGCTCATCCCACAGCATCCTATGCGAGGGGAAACATATTCGAGCCCATCACAGTTGTCGATGCCATTGAGCGCCCATGCGGGTCCCTGATTCCGGGTTCGCCCAAGGAGCATCACTATCACAGGCCTGACCCAATGACAGTCATGGCTTGCCTTTTCGGCCACATTATATTACCTCCAGGCGCCCTCCACAAAGTCGCAGAAAGGGTCAACTCCATGTTTTCTCTGTATCGGACGGGTTTCGTCCCATGAGGTTCTATTTGGGTAGCCGGACCGTTGTTTGAAGAGAGCAGTAGCAGCATGATGCATGCTGGAGCTGAGACAACCTTCTCCGTGCAATCGATCCTGCTCCTGCTGCTCTGGATCGATATAACCTCCGCCGACCTCTCGACGAATGTGCAAAGGAGCAACCCTCTAAATATCGATTGGGGTCCCGCTCCACCACCCGCTGACGGCCCGCCTCTCTCAGCTGGAGCTTCGAGGAACAAGGCGCTACTTCCAGCCCAGATCAGTGGCATAGTCGGGGCCTACCTCCTTTCGCTCATTGTCGTTGCAATCGGGATCTTTCTGGCGCGCAGGAAAGTCCGTCAGCTAATCGAGGTTCCGTACAAGAATCGGGATATTGAGATGCTAGCGACCAACATCGTTGGCCCAAATCTCGCCTTCGGAACCAGTCTGCAAGACACCAGCCCAGTCAGCCCACTCCGTGTCCAAACCAATTTCTCCTGGCCGACACAAGAGAAGAGCCCACAAGAGAACGGTGGCCCGAATCCCTACGTTTTCCCCCCATCATCGCCGCGGTCCACCACATCCCCGTACTCACCAACAGCGTCACCCGGCTCTGGCGATCCAAACGTCGACTATCGAATTGTAGAAAGAGACCAAGGCCTAATGGCGCGAGACTTAGAGAGCATATATGCGCACGTCATGGAGCAGGAGGACGCAAAGGCGGCCGGTATATCCGTCGAGGACCTACCCCCTCCAGCGCAATTGCGAGGAGTAGGTCCACCGCCTCTCCCTAATCCTAAGCGCATCGGATCTCCCTCGAAGAAGATCGAGAAACCGCGCCCGGCAAATATTATGCTGTCAGAGGAGAAGCCGAGCAAGTCTTCTCGAGCCTCATCAATCATCTCCTCCATAATCTCGCCGAGAAAATCTTCATTTAAGAAGGAAATGCAAATTTCAAGCCCTCTTCAGTCTCCCAGAGGTCCAACATATCATCAGAGGAGCACCGCAGAGGAGCGTGAGCCTCTCTCGCCACGATTCTATGCTCCCCCACCGCCACCACCGGTTCCAACCGACCAAGCCCCCTTCCAGCCGGCAGGACGCCAGAACTCACAAGGTTCAATCGCCAGTCAGACCAGAACGATTGCAGAGCAACTCGAGCCGTTTGGCCCAGGCGCACAGTCTGTTTTCCCCAAAAAGACAACCACACCCGTGAGCTTCGCATCTCAGATCTCCGGGCCCAGCCTCCCTTCTTCTCCCAAACCGCAGCAGTCTCACTTTGCACCGAGCACCTACAGCGCCACTCCCAGCAGCGCTGCATCTTCAACACGCCAACTTCCCTTCCGTCAATTCGAGCCCGCCTTGACCTCCCCCTCTTACTCCTCCTTCCAGCAATCTACCAAGACCACGGTATTTGAGCGCAAGCCGACAGATCCCAGTCGAGGACCCGCAACGGGAGGCTTGAGGACTGGCGGCATGCCGTGGAGCCCGGGTGCAGTTCCGTATAGCCCCTACCAGCCCTTCTCTCCAGTGATTCCCGTCACACCCAGATTGGTCACCAAGGAGGATCGCAAGATGATGAAGAAGCAGGAGAAAAAACTCGGGATAGTGCAGAGTCCTGAGTTGGTAGAGGACGATATCTGGGATAGCGGGTACTAGACCTGTCAATGGGGATTGGAAGGGGGGTCTAGGTGGTTCAGCTCAGAAAGATTTCTTTTGGCTTGGAATCTCTCTGGGTCTCTGGGGTGGGGTGTGGAGTTGGGATTTATCTGTAGAGGAGGGGAATTGGGGGAGTTTATTCATGCCTTCCGAATATATATATAATATATTATTCTCTGAGAGAATTGATATCCACTAAAGTTTTACCAAAACTTCCAAAGTTCATTTGACTATCGATTCTGCTGTGCGTGCCTAATTGTAAGTTTGAAAGAAGTCACGTCTGAGGCGTATTTAAGACCAGGCATTGAGTGATAGTGTATAGTTTATAATCACTTTCAAGTTGTTTCAGTAGCGAGCATTAAGACACCTTCACCACAGGCTGCGGATGCATGTTGTGATGCAGCGCTATCATGTATGCCATAGCCCTAATACCTATACTATTCACTTACTCTCCTTGCTTTGCCGCCCATTTTTATTTCATTCCTGCTCTAGGAACGTTGTACGTTTCTCCTGATCCGTTTACCAATTCTCCCAGATATCAGCGGGGAGCACAGTTCTCATCACAGCCCAGTGGCCCAATGCACTTTTGTGGTGCCAAATCTCAAACCTCTGTGTATTATTTCGGCTTAGCACTTCGCCATCACCCTCCTGAAGTGCAAATTCATCTCTCAAAACCTCATGCTCCGGCACCAAGAACTTTCTCCTTGCGTGACTCTCTAAATAGTCTCGAGTATCGGGTTTTCTAAAGGTGATTGTTCCGTCGGGGGCATTGGTGCAGAATATCACCATGTTGGTAAAGTCTCGCCCGTCTACATCAACCATCGAGGAAGAGGGAGCAACGAACTCACGGTAGATACGACAGGTTGGGAAGATGGAGAGGATGGTATGTAATACTATGCGTGTTGAGGGGAGGATGAAATCTCCAGCATAGTTCTAGGGGGTTCAGTTAACTAACATAGGCTGGAATCAATAAGGTTTTAACTTACAATAGCTATTACCCCATTAGGTTTGAGCAGAGAATGAAGGTCGTGGAGGAATTCAAAGGTAAAAAGGTCGATTGGCTCTGCACCGCCGGTGAAAACATCATGAACAATATAATCGAACTTTTTCCCCGATGCTACGGATAGAGAGGCATAAGATACAGCATCGGAGATAACAGCCGTATGGTTCGACGGCAGATCGAAATACTCAGATGCAAAACGATAGACAATGGGGTCAATTTCCACAATTGTGGTGTTGATTCCATGGGCGATCAAAGCTGCCGGAGTTGTCCCAATACCCAAACCACTATTCCTGATCAGTCCGCATCTTCATCGCCCAACACAGGTGACTTACACGACCAAAGCACTAGCCTCTTCATCAGGCACTCTAAGAGAAACCTCGACAAGCCTAACGGCTTCCAACATAACAAATACGCTATAAATAGGTTCCTTCGTGCTGGTTTTCGTAGCTGATAACTGCCATTCTCCTCCAAGAAGACTGTGGTCACATCTCATAACTCTGTATCCGACATTCTTGTTCTCAATCACGGAGAGGTATCCTGTGAGTGATTCCTGCCGGTCAAGTAATGACCATCCGTTCTGATTCAGGGTTGCATTTAGAGAATATGTTGTCCATGGAAGAGTAACATGAGGGTTTAAGACAACGGTATGGAGGAGCGGAGGGATTGTGAAAATGAGCAGATTCGAAGGTGCAATTATTGAATATAGCCCAATGAATCCCAGCTCAAGGTTCAGGCGATTCAAAAAGGAGTATTTCACAAGCATCTCCTGAAGATTGACTCTCGAAAAATTCTCCACCACCTTGTAGAAAGTGTAGGATAAAATGCCTGGCAGTGCATCTGTGATCCACTTAAACCTGCCGGGGCTCATGTCCATATCGTCTAAGATGATAGCGGTGCTTGATACGGACAACATAAGTAGAGGGAAGAAAGTGACACTCTCAATAATTAGAGGCCCATAAAGGGCGCCCAGAAGTCCACTATACTTTGAAAGGGCGAGCTGCATAATAGGAATATATGCCGCAAGAACTGGTAAAAGTTTCACAGTCTTGTAAGGCAAATTGTTGGCAAGAAACAAATTCAAACTCCATCCAAGGAAACAAGCTATTATGACTCCGCTCTGATGCCATATGGAAGCTGGTATAGAGCCGAAAACAGGTGATAGAGCGAGTTGAGACACGTTTGAATATACTGCAGCGAAAGTGAGAAGGCCGCCAGCCTTAATCAATACCCAAATTTGATCTCTGGCCCATTTCTGCCACGTCTCCTCTTTGGCCTTTGATGCCAAGTCTTGGAGCTCTTTCTCAAAGTTCTCTTTCGTTAATTTTGGGGCCCGTTGTGATACCTGCGGCGCTTTGCCTTTCGAAGCTTTTTGTCGAGGCATGACGGGCAGAAGCGAAGGGGATGTCGAAATACAAGAGATACAATTGAGTAGTACGGTAAATCAGGACAGCGCATCCAGTGCTATCACCTATAATTGACTGTGAATAACATCATCTGACGATGTTGCGTTATGAACTGGGCCTGAAACGTCGGAAGGAGTGACCTGTCGGATACTATCAACAAAACGCACGTGATGGATCGCTTATCCTGTTGCTCAGATTTATCCCAAAATTTACACACGAGTCTGGAGCTTAGGTATGAAGGCAATTGTACCTCAATTTAAAGCTATTAGACAAAATGAAGAAATTCAGACGATATGCTGTACCCGGGATATCAAAAAAATATACAGGATGCCATCGTTGCCCTGCGGACGAGATTCCACTCGACCCCCTTTTTGAATGCCTACACGAGACAACATAGAATGTTGTACAGGATGCCATCGTTGCCCTGCGGACGAGAGCCCAACATGAAAACCCTCGACCCCCTTTTCCCACGTCTCCTGTCCCCTAAATCTTGACCCCTTCCAAGATTGGTCTCGCTTCTTCGCTCTTCCACCAGCTGCCTTCTGTTCCAGGGAATCCAAACTGCACCATGCTAGCAGGCTTCATTTCGACACTATATCCTGGCTCCATTGGCGTTTGGTAGTAACCATCCTTGATCACCGCCGGGTGCTCGAAATGCTCATGGAGGTGGTCCACGTACTCTAAAACACTCTTCTTCCCGCTCACGCACACATAGTCAATAGTACTCAGATGCTGGGTATATTCTGGCAATCCCACACCTCCAGAGTGAGGAACAATTGGGGTGTTGAACTTTTTGGCCATGAGGAGGACGGCTAGAACTTCATTGACACCTCCCATGCGGCAAGCATCAATCTGGCACACATCGATAGCACCAGATGCCAGGAGCTGCTTGAAAATAACACGATTCTGGCACATCTCGCCAGTAGCAACACCAATACCGTAGGGGCGGAGCGCTTCTCGAACCGCTTTGTGTCCTAGGATGTCGTCGGGCGATGTTGGTTCTTCGATAAACCAAGGCTTGAAATCCTTGAGCTTTTTCATGTATTCTATAGCTTCTGGGACTGACCAAACCTATATTACTGGTCTTAGCGTCTCTGAAATATGATTTATAATGAACCAGTGAAAAAAAAAACATACCTGATTCGCGTCCACCATCAAGATATTTCCTCTGTCGTACCCAATTACACTTCGTGCGATGGTTAATCGTCGTCGATCAGTCTCAACACTCGAGCCGACCTTCAATTTGAAATGCTTATATCCCTTGCTCAAGGTATCCTCCAGCAGCCCCTTCATCTTCTCCTCGCCATAACCCAGCCACCCGGCACTGGTAGTATATGCTGGAACTGCCTTGCTCTCCTCCGCATCCTTGATCCTCTGTGCCTTTCCGGCCTCCTCAGCCTTCAACATCTCAACCGCCTCCTCAGGTGTAATCGCGTCAGTAATATACCTGAAATCAATGCACTTCACGAATTCTTCTGGCGTCATATCGGCCACAATCCGCCAGACGGGCTTGCCGAGAGACTTCGCCCAAAGATCCCAGATTGCATTGACCACAGCTCCGAGAGCTAGGTGGATCACACCCTTCTCAGGGCCAATCCAGCGCAATTGCGAGTCCGAGACCAGGTATCTCCATGTTTCGCCCCAATTGCTAACGAGAGATGAGAGTGTTTTGCCCTTAATTCTATCTGCAACATGGTCGATTGCCTTGCATACGATGTCGTTCCCTCTCCCAATTGTGAATGTCTATTATAATCACCGAATATCAGTTATCATTTCAAGCACATAGGGGAGTAATTAATCTGCGATTTACGTGGGATGAAGAATGGGTGGTTATACCATGCCGTGACCGGAATATTTCGAATCGGTCTGGAGAATGCAGTATGCTGCGGAATAATCTCCAGCTGCATTCATGGCATCCGAGCCCGTCTTGTCCAAGGAGGTCGGAAATCGAACATCTTTCCATTCCCAGCCTGTGATGGTGATTTCTGCCATGTTGTTCACTTCGTTGCCGTGATTACCCCACTGTCGCCACGGTTGGATTTTTAAGTTTAAGAGACAAGAAATTTGACAATTGGAGCATGAATAATAAACAGGAGTCAAGGACAAAGTATAAAAGAAAACATGAAAGAGGAGTCTGGCTTCGGGTATTAGGGTAATAGTTATACCTCAAACTCAGAGGAAACCATAGCGGGGAAATATATAACAGGCGTGCTATGGTGGGGCAATGGAGGGTTAAATAATTGGTGGAGAAATTTACCGGGCGGAAGAGAAATATAAAACCACATCTCCAGATGCATTATTCTAGCCATGAATGAATATAACTGGGGTAAAAATTCAATCCATTTCATCCGCACGGAGGGGAACTGGAATGACTGAAAGCTGGCCTCGGGAGGACTATGACCGTAGACACGTGATATAAATCTACCACCGACGGGGGTTGTCCGCATGCGGTGTGATCTCACAGGAACAGAGATTCCATTATTTTGTAGATAGATATATTTTACAGCATTTTAAATCAATTAGATCTTAACGTTGAAACAATGTACTTATATTGTATATGTAAAACTAAACTCAATGCCATTCTAGCACTGGATTATACCATGTTCCAACTTCACAATTATATTTGATACAAATTCCCACTCAGATCTAACTACCAAGATCCAGAGAGCCTTAGTTCCCTAGAGACGCACAGCCCAAGGCAGTCTAGCATCTACTCTGTAATGCACATCCTAGTACCTATTCCCTGTATCACATCACCTCGCTTCCCTCTCACTGGGGCGCGCTAAGAGCATGCCTCCCACTCGCATCAGATTCACTTCTCCAAATCCGTGTACAAAAGATATACAGTATATATCAAAATAAACGATTTGTCTTCAACAAACACACGCAGACATTTCTGTGAAGACTCGCACAGGCCGGATAGTTCAATTGGAAGAACGCTCCCGCACAAAGTGACCCCGGACGACCACACTAGAGTGGAGGTATACTCTATCGTTGGAAGGGCCATGACGCAGGTACATGGGGAGGTTCTGGGTTCGATCCTAGTCTGACCTGCAATTACTTTTGTGATTTTTTATATTCTTTTGGGGTGAAAGGACTAAGGGTAACCATTTATATGGTGAGGAAGTGGATGAGAGAGAAGCTCGCTCGACTACAAGCGAGCAGTTAATTTGTATAAGCATCGCGTTTCTTATTTTCAATTCTTTTTTACTTTTTGAAAGAGTAAGACGAAGAGGAGAAAGCGTCAAAGTGATGGTGAAGATACGAACAAACAAGTGAATACAACCCAATAGAAAAAATCTTAAACCTTGCATTTGATCAATGGTATAAAATTGCACTACCTAGCCTAAACTCATATCACTAAACTAGATCATGGAAGCATATCAGCACGCATTACCCCTTTACTCGTCAGCGCCAGAAGACATGAGGCTCACCCTTTCAGAAACAGAACTCAACTCTTCCCACGCATCCAAAACATCAAAGCCCATAGAAAGAAGAACATCCCGCTCCTCACCAGCGACCCAGTTCAACACGCAGGTTGCACATCTATGCGCCTTATTCTGTCTAATCCCCAACAACGCAAGACCTTGCAGCACGATACTCGCTTGTGGGCTACTCGGAACTACCGGAGCCAAGATCCCCCCGACACCCTCCGATCCATCGGAGTGGAGGACCGGCATGTACGTCTCTAGCAACGTCGACGAGCGGCAGACTATGACCGTCCCAACCAGCGCACCATCAACAGGGGACTTCGCTCTCACGATGCCACATGTTTTGGGATCCGTCAGGGCTAGCTGATAGAGGCCCTGGATCTCAGGACTGGCATGAGCGGAGACATGGTCTAGGACCGAAGATGCATTCTCTGTGCCATGAATCAGATCAAACCCAAAGCTCACGCGCTGGATACTCTGAAGTAGCCCTTCTGGAGGAGCCCAATTGCTCAGATTTTTTATCGTAAGAGTATATAGCAGTCTTGGCGATGAGATATCCCACCCATTGGTGGCGAACCAGCGTTTTAATCGTGCGCCCTCAGACAGATCACTCATAGGGATACCGAGGAATATAGAAGGGAGTCCACAACCTAGTTGGAGCTTCTTTATGCGGGGCTTCTGAAGAAGACCGCGGAGGGCACGCTGGTGTAGTGAGTGCCCAATGGAGAGATTGCGTTTCGAGGGGTCAACGAAGATGGCGCCGAGCATGCCTGTTGCAGAGGCAGGGTGGTAGTAAGTACTGCAGAAACCGAAGAGCGCTTGGGTTGAGCTATTGCGGACAACGTAATGCGATTCTTCAATTGTCTCCTCAGCCGATGTAAACGGCTGCGATTTGTTAGTCTACAGATATTTACCGATTTGGCAGACCTACCAGTGAGAATGCTGAAGCAGAGGCCCCTATCAAGCCAGACTGTTGATTTAGCAGGACGGTCTTCTCCAGTGCTTTGATGAGAGCCTGCAATCCTCTATTATCTCGATCCCAATTCCAATTCTCGACTAGCCAGTGCTGCCTTGACTTTTGCACTTTTCTACTCTTTCTAAGCGTCCCAGGTAATGTGCCTTGGGGAACGAATTCTCCAAATAAGGCGCGCACCAGGGCGCCCATGGCAGTCTCTGTGAAGTCGAATGTACATATATACGTTCCTATCGATTTATCCATTGCAAAATCATAAGGAGAGCTGACCGAGACCACGATCAACGATTTCTTCTTTCCGCCGGAACTGAGCATGGAACACATCATTGCAACGTGCTTTGTAAATCCGTTCTGATACAGATTTCTGTTGGCATCTGCAGTGACGACAATGATACATCCAGCTCTATTGATAAGATTTTCATGGACTGGCCTGACACCATTTGCTGTGTATGACGTGTGGAGGAGTTTTCCATGGCGTTGTCGTGCAAGTAAGCGACCCAGCTCACGAAATACATTCTCGCCGCTCATAATGGAAGACCTATGGTTCCATTTATCATGCTCTGATGGCACCCCTTTAGACTCGGCGAGCGTTCTCGTCTCAGCTGAGGCTGGTAGCGGCTTTACGAGAGGAGTAAGCAGAAGCAGCTCTTCATCGGCGTAGCGAGTATTCGATAGAGGAAGAAGATGACCGGTGTCCCTCATGACGGTAATAGAGTTGTCGTATGTCTTAGTAGAGAGTGTAAGATGGCTCGGATGAAGTTGAGAGAGGAGACTAATTCCCGGCGGGTTAAGGGCCTTCTGCCAGGACGTGCATTTTGACTTCAACGTCAAAACTCGCGTAAGGGACAAGTTGATCCTATCTCGTGATATCATATCATTCTCAACTCCAAGCTTCAGTCCAGAGATGGCTTCAAGCTGGACTGAGAATGAGCGGCACAGGAGGACGAGATCGCAGCCGGCTTCGACGGCCATGACAGTCCCACCCCTGACTCCAATATCGTGGCTCAGAGCATCCATTTCAAGACACTCTGAGATGGTAACTCCGTTAAAGCCAAGATCCTTTCTCAGGAGGTCGTCCACGACCTGGTCACTCAAGCAGGCGTGCATGACATTCATGCCTGATAATGTTAGTGATGATGGCCTGAACGAGATGAGAAATTCATACCCGCATTAGCTATAGCGCACCCACCCACCATAATCGCATCCAGGCCCTCCCGAATGGCATTTCGAAAAGGTACTAAAGCACTCAAACTCAACTGTTCTAGAGTCTCCGTGATGATAGGCATATCAAGAGACGACCCAAGGAAATCTAGATTCCCATATGAAGGAAAGTGTTTCCCGCAAGTCGTAATGCCGGCATCCTTATACCCATTCATTGCAGCGATGCCATACTGAGATACTTCTTGTGGATCATCTCCTGTAGCTCGAACTCCCAACGGCTGATACCTCGCATTCGTCAGGACATCAAGCACCGGGCCCATAATCATATTGACTCCAACAGCAGACAGTTCTTTGGCCGTGGCATTTGAGACCTCGTATGCGAGATCGGGAGATCCGGTAGCTGCCACCCCCATGGCACTAGGGAACTGGCAGATATAGTCCTCGTCGAAAAGGCTATTGACTCCGCCATTCTCTTGATCCAGGGCGATGAGCAGAGGGACGGGATGTCCAGCCTGATGGGCGATGGTCTGCAGCTCCTGTACCAGCCGTGCAGTCTGATGGGCACCTGCAGCGGTCAGTCTTGATCACGTTGCTATATCCAAAGATATCAAAAGGGTATATTGGGGAGAGAAGCAACGATTTCCAGCCAGAAACAACTGCGCCAACGAAGTAAGTGGGTCAGAGGCCATAGGGATAGGTCAAGTCCCGGAAACCCATGCACGATTGAGGAAATCTAGCTCTCAGCCTCAGACCTCAATCCATCCAGACCGCCTTCAACTTTGATCGACTCCAAGCATAAAATGCAGTTATATAGTTAACAAATAAAGAAACACAAGCAATTACCTTTCAAGTTCTTCGTCGTCAGCAAAACAGCTCCAACATGGTGATCTTCAATCAGCGTCCGGATCTGACTAGTGATCTCCGTGCCCTCCCAACCCATCATGAAGCACTGTCCCATCGCCCTACACATATCATATCAAATCAGCACACACTATCTTGTTCCTCTCTCTCCTCCCTCCACTCTCGCCTCTCACAACGTCTCAAAACCAGGCTATGCAGCGAGAAAGGTAAAGGGCAAAACATACCAATCCAGATCCTCCCACTTCCCGTCCAGCACCTCTTCAGAGACGGCCTCCATCTTCTCACGCGGTGGGGTCCAGCACGCCGCCGTATAGCCTCACTTCCTCCTCCTTGCGCCTGCTCCTCGTCCTCCTCTCTCGCGGGAGCAGGTAACCGTGGTTGGCGGTCTGAGGGGGGAGGCCCACGGGGCTGGCACGAAGCAGCACACTGGGCAAGAGATGCAGTCCCTTACACTCTCCCTCTCGTCACGTCAGCAGCGCATAAGGCAAGGAATCTATGAAGTTCTCGCCGCTCATACTTCTTCTGGAACCGGACAAGATTCAGCCTCGGTATGATAGGACAGCGAAGCACTTCCGTAAGAAAAACAATGGGGTACAACGCCTTTCGCTGGTCGTGCTCGCTTCGTAAACCAGGTTTCGATGTCCGGCCATCTCGAATGGAGGGGCCCCGGGAGGTCGGCTTGAAAGAGTCACGTGGTTTTTTTTTGGGGGGGGGGGGGTTTGCAGGAATCTGGAAAAAAGCGCCACCGAAATAAAAAGCGGAGTAAACCAAATTGTTTCTGAGACGGTGGATCGCCCTTCGCTTCGAACCTGGGAACACGCGCGGAACTAACGTTACATCTTCCCTCCACCGGCGCAAGGTTTCTATGGAACCTGTGATGGGCAACAAGGTAACCTACTCGATTTCATCTCTGCTCAGCTCAGATCACATCTGTGGGCGACTGCTACCTACTATACAAAGAAATCGCCTCGCTGCTTAAAATTAAATTGATGGATGGATTGGGGATCGTCGGCAGTTGGTGTAAAACCACCGAGCTGGAACCGAAGAGTGAGCACGACATGTTATATCAGAATGTTTCAATGTGACATTACTCAGTGCCGAGAGAGGCTACCTACCTTAGGTATATAAGAGCCGTGCGGCTCTTCTGCTAGCTTTTGTTCTTTGAGCGGGCTTCAGTGTGTTCTGCATTCATGTCGTTATTACATTGTTCATGCGAGTTTGGACGGCAGGTATAGCTCATGCATCAAATCAGTGGACAAAATACGGTTGTGCCTCTAGGTCGAGGAAACATCGCTTGGCATATCGAAGTGTAAGAGCTCAGAGGTAGCGACCTGTTACCTCTACCTTATATTTTGGCGTGGTGTTCCATATAACTACTCAGGGGCAAGCAAATCCATCGCCCTCCCTTCTTGCTTCAACACAAGGGCCACCATACCAGACAGAATGGGTGTTTCTCATGCTTTACATCTCGAAGTGAGCAAGAGGTTCACAGCCATTTTTATACATTTCTGGGGGTGTAAAAAGATGACATTGCTTATGGCTACGACAAGAGCTCCCTAACTCAATAGGTAGGCAGACAGATCCTCCTTCTTGGCTATGCCACGTCCTGTTCGATCCCTCTACCCCTCCCGCAGCGTGTTGGGCTTCTGGCCCTAATGCCAGCCCTTTTCTGCCTTGCCCTGCGACATCCATGGATGTGAGGCTATCAGACTTGTGCGTGCTCAACTTATCACTCCTATCGTAACCCGCAAATCCCCGTGCGCAGGGTCGGGCATCTCTCTCCCGTGGTATATATAAAGTTCTCCCCGGATCCATTCACCCCATCCCTGCCTCAAATCAGTGGCGTAACATTCCACTGCGAGTGAAGTGACACACTCGTCCAACTAATCCCTCGCCTACCCGAGTCTTACATATTTCATATATATTCGTACACGGCCTGCATCCCACTTCTCGGTCTCGGTTTGTGTTAATCCTCCGCGGTGAAGTACCGTTTCGTTTTGTTCCGCAGCTGAGCTGCCTTGAGATCCGGCGGAAGGATCGTATGGTGCACAACATGTGGCCGGTAGATGGCGTCAACTGGGGGCATCCAGTCATCCAGGCTGAGCGGGAAGTACTCGTACAGCAGGTCCGCGTTCTCGACTGGGCTGCCGTGACCCAATTTCCTGCCCTTCTCTACGATCGGGCTGGACTCCCCTACAGAAGAAGGCTTCCCAACCCCAGATCCCAAGCCATTCGAGCGTCCATGGTCGTCATCTACAAGTGAGAGATCAATGGGTGCCGATGCGGATGATGGTTTAGTCGGCGTCAGTTCCGCCTTCCATTTTGTTTTTGGGATCGGAGGACGATGGGTGCTTGATTGTCCCATCATCTTCTTGGCCTGGCGAGCCTGTGTTGGTGAGCCATCGGCCGAGGCGTGCGGGAGCGTGGGGCTCGTCCCGGGCCATTCAGCCATATCATACTGTTGTTGCTGTTGGTGTTGCTGCGGCGGCGGCTGACCCTGAATCCCTGTTAGTTGGGACTAAATGGTGAGATGAAATATGTGAACACACCTGAACTCCATTCATAGAATAAAACCTGTAGTTACTGTTGGTAACTGCCGGATCAACCTTCATTGGGGGAAGTGAAGCATCGCTCGCAGTCCGCTGCTTGGGCTCTACTTTCCGCTCGCTGAGAGGCACGTCTTTCCTGCTATCGAAATTCCTAGGACTTCTCCCTCTTACAATAATGGGTCCGCTCTGGATCTCGGATAGCTTGACCTGCTCTCCATTGGGTAGGGTCGCCATGAGGTTGATCTGGATGATATAGTGCTGCTGCAGCCCCTTCCGCCTGCCATTGTTGGCGGTCGCGTGCTTGAACTGAAGCCGCTTCCAGGCGATGGGGATGGACACGCATGACGGGTCCAACTCGGGATTCATGCTCAGATCCAGGGGCCATCTTGGCGGCGCGGCGCCGGACTTGTCCTCGCTCGCGATCCCGTTGTTCGTCTTCCACGGCACGCTGATGATCTCCGTACTCTTGCCCTCAATACTCTCCAGGGCAGAGATGGTCGCCTGCAGGTCGTAAACGGGCACGTGCTGGCCCTGGGCGTTGACCATCTGCGAAATACTCCTCGACAGCGTGATCATGCCCGAGATCTGGAAGAGGTTGCGTCGGTAGCAGGTCAGCTCCATGGGGCGGCCCGTAGTCTCGCCGCCGAACACATCTTCGGCGACGAAGAACATGCCGTACAACTCAGCCGACATGGTCGGCCATGTCTGTCCTTGGTCGTCGAGCACAGCCGCCTTCAGGATCGGTGCGCCGAAGCTCAGGAGCTTGTTGTCGGGGTCTGCAGAGGCGGAGTCACCACTCTGCGCCGTGCCGGTCTCATCGAGGATGGACTCGTAAGGTCCGCCCGATTGGTAGGAGAAGGGGTCTTCAAAGGTGGTGGAGAAGGCATCGGAGATCTCGTAGGAGGGTGTGAAAGGGATAGAGGGGAGGCTGTTCGTGGGGTGGTCTCTGCAGAGAAGGGAGGAGGTCAGTGAGTGCACGCTTTTTTCGCCGGCGCTGGCCAGCGCCGGTTCAGCTGAGCAGAAGGGGAGGAACACGCACAATAAACCGTCGGGCTCGAAATTCATGTCGGGATCGAAGGCCTCCATGTCGAGATGACCGCCAAGGTGGTGGCCCGCGTCCGGAGCGGTCAGTCGCAAGAGGTCGTGCTGTGCGACGTTCATGTCGGGGCGGAGGGTGAGGGTCGTGGTGGAGGTGGAGGTGCTGGCCGTGTTTGCAGTGCTGCTATCTCTGGGTGGTAGGTAGGCTGGTCGCATCGTATGCCATCATCGGACAGCCTCGTGGGCCTGACAGAGGGAAGTACAAGAGAAGCTGCCGGATATAGGTGTATCGATGGATGGGATGTATATTTAGAGTGTAGTACTGGTGGGAGGTTATAGCAGTCTCCCCGGTATAAAATAAGAACGACGGGCGAGGGGGAGGAAGTGCGGAGGTTCAGGAAATAAGGCAGAAAGAGGGCACGAGGCGAGCGAACGAGCGATGAGCGACGACACGCGGGATGCAAATCAATCTTTGGAAGGAGGGAGGAAGGAAGCCAAACCGACTCCCAGGCCTTCCAGTTCAGCTCTGTTCTCCTCTGCCGGGCCACTCCGACTCCGCCCAGTTCGCCGCACGCGCGCAGAGGCGTGCCAGCCGTTCCTGGCCCACGCTGGGTTATCTCTGTTATCTCTCCCCAAAACCCACAGCTCATCTCCTGCGCAGAGAGGGAAAGCTCCCCTTGCTAATCCGTCGCATCCAGCTGCCCTCCTATCTGCTATCTCTCTATCTCTACAGTACCTATCACTACAGCACCACCCTCTCCCCAACACTCTGTCTCTTCCTCCTCGCCGCCTCCGCCTTCCCCCCCAGCGCGGCCCGAAACCAGGAATCGCACACACAAACCCCCATCCAAGCCCATTCCAGGTTGTTCTTTCGTTCGGCGCCAGGCTTCCCCACACCCCCGGATTGGCTCGGGTTTCGGCGTGGCGGGCGCTCCAGGGACACGCTGCGGTACTGTCAGAGAAATAGGCCGGGAAATCTGCACTGCCTGCCCAGTCCTAGGGGGCGACAAACGGACGTGCGGATGAAAGGGACGCAGCCAGGACGAGTAGGAGAGCAGCAAAAGGCGAATTATTACTAATAGTCAGGTAGGGATGGCTTCCTTCTCTCCCTGCAAGATGTGGCCTTGCTGGGGTGGTAATTTGAGGCAATTGGGCGAGACTACCCAGCTAGAGGTACCCGGATGTGCGCCAGGGGGAGCTCCATGATGATCGAACAATTATACGCAGGGCATGTAATTATGAATTGAACACCGCCCCTTCGTGAGAATTATAGCTTCATTCGTTATCCAAAAATGCATGTAATATATATAATATGTACCGTTGGCCCATCAAACTCCCTATATGCAGTTCCGGTGTATATGCAAGAAGATGCCAGTACACCTACACACAAGGTCATATAATCATCCGTCTAGACAGGCAACCGACACGGCGGCGCCTACGAGGGAGCTCTCTTCAGCGTACATCAGCTCTACCATGCCTGCTCTACCTCCGCTGGCCACTACCAGGCCGTCCAGCTCCGTCTGGCACATCGCCCGAAAGCCGGGATAGTTCTCCATGACGGAGCCGTTGTAGGCCACCAGCGTGTGCTCGTAGGCGCTGCCTTCGATGTGCTCGGCCTCGTTGCGGAGCTCCCACAGTGCGTGAATCCCCGCAGCCACAATACAGCTCGCCCGGTATGCGACGTTGGATGCGATGAACCGGAGCGCCTGCAGGTCGGCAACAGTCGGTTGATAGGTCATGGGGTGTCGGGCCAGGAACACTTTGCGCGCCGTGGCGAGGTTTGGGGAGGGGTCGCTGCGATTGCGTGTCAGCTGGGATAAAAATTATTTAAACACAAAATTACTCACGCTTCTATTCTTGAGAGCGTCTCCGTATCCAGAGAGTACCCATCTTTCAGACTGGCGGGGACGACGCCTCCGAACAATCCTGCGTTCTGGATCCCCTCGACCAATGCTAGGCGGGCAATCTCGCCGATATACCCTCCGCTGACGAAGTGCTCCATCGGCTGGAATTCTGGCTGTGCATGAACCGCGTTGATTAGGTCATCCCATCTCGTGAAGGGGAGGACGCCAGCCCCGAACATCGACATCTCGGTGTTGACGATGACGCTTTGAGCCTCGTCATGCCATGTCGAGGGCCGGACCCCGAACTTTGATGGGGAGAATATATCCACTGGGAGATAGGCTGCCATGTTGAACCCGGTGCCGAGGATGAGGGCGAACCGGGTAGTCTGGTCATGATACGCCTTAGACAGCAGCGTGGCTGACGAGTCGTTGACAATGGCATTAAGTTGGACCGTGAGCCCCCTTCGCGAACAGGCGTCTCGGATGAGATCGCCCAGGTCTTCGCCGAGAAGGCCGTGGGCAGCTAAGAAGCCCTTTCCCATGCCCAAGAGGAGGCCACTCCTGAGAGAAGTTTGCCTGCGCTGGTCAGCTGACATGCTCAACGAAGTTGCGATGGAGGGACATACTCGATAGGGAACGACCAGGCTAATCCCATAGACAGAGGCGCACCGGTCAGATCGTGCCCTTCGCTCTGCCCGGACAGGGTCTCATCGATCCTCTCCGCAATCCAGTCGAAGAAAGCCAGTCCTTTGAGCTGTCTGATAGTCTGATCGATCTTGACAGACCTGCTTGTCAGGATCTTGGTGTCTTGCGCTTCACCTTTCTTCCCAGAGAGCTCTATCAAGGCAACTCTGAAGGTCGACCCCCCCACGTCAAGCGCCAGGTAGGTTCCGCACTCATTCCCGGTCGGGAGCTGGTGATTATACGACGGGAGCATATTCTGGGGGTTGTCCTGTAGACTGATTCTAAGCTGGCGTTTGATCCCATTGGAGATGGCCAGCAACCGCTCCCGCTTCACCTCATCCCTCAGGCACCGCTCAACCTCCTCTAAGAACTCTTCCCGCCGCTGCTTGGACGACGAGTTGACCACATCTTCGCCCTTTAATACAAGTGGTGAGATCCAAAAGGTGAGGATCGTTCGCAAGAGCGACTTGGTTCGCCGCAACGACCTGACGATGGCGGCGAAGAAGGCCTGTCGTACCTTGAGCATTGCAGCAATGAACGGCTGCATGACATCGAGCGTCGATACATATAGAAATGGACGTCCGCGGCGCTACTAGGCGCGGCTAGGATAGCAGATCTGGATGGATCGATTGGAGCCGTTCCCCATACTCTAGTTTGCAGGCCTATGGTCGAGGTAACATGCAATGAATGGCAGGATGCGCAAAAAAGCAAGATTTGTTCTTGTTTCGCCGCGAGCAAAGACGTCTTTTGAAGTAAATACGAGGCTAAGGAGGGAAGGAGATAGGCGGGCAAGGTGGTAAGGTAGGTAGAGACTGAGACGTGTGTCTTGCTGGCCCAGAAAAGCCAGGTAACAATGCAAAAGAGAGATAGTACCGGCTGTTTACGCTGCGCGGCATGGGATGCAACAGCTTGATAGGATGCGGCGAACTCAGTCGAAACAGCAAGGAGATCAGGGCAGATTCGCCATAGCGGCCCTACTCTGAGCTGATCCTGCGCGTTGGTTCCCCAGGTCGACCGGAGTACCCGGTACACGCGCCGGAGGGCAATGTAACGGCTGTACTGCGCGTCGAGGCGCGAGGGGCATGGCTCCCGTAAGTCACTGTGACTTCCGGGGGTCTGTACGTGACTCGTTTTGTGGGTTTCTTTGCTGGTCTTCTCTCGCGTCTTCAACTTCCACGGCGGGGGCTGGAAAGACGGACTAGGCGGCCAGGAGCAGAGAAACGGAAGCTCCACCAGCCCAACGTGCGAGATGTAGGCGGCCCTGCCCCTGGATTGACGCGGCTAAGTCGCCGCTGGTCGTTGAGTTCTTGGGTGCGAATGGACGGGTTGGTGGTTGTGAGGAGGGCGAGAGGCAACGTTACAATCCTGGAGTGCCACTTGCGGTGCTACAGTACACCCACCGGTGCTTAAGTAATGGATGCCGTACGCGAACGGCGCGCGACGGTAGCGACGACAACATCCACAACCATTTGTGCAGTGTGGCCTAGAAGAAAATCTTCCGTTCCTGGGCTGGCAAGGTCGCTGACTGTGCGCATCCGGCCAGCGTGGAGCACCCAAGAGATTTTGACAGGCGGGAATGCTCCACCCGCGGGCATTCTTCAATCTCCGCTGAACCAGTTCCAAATGCCGGGCACCGGTGCAGGTTTCATAGGGACGGGTTTCACGGCCGGAGCGTCCATCCAAAGGCTTCTTGCAATTTCGCCGTGGCGTTGGAATGTGAGGGCTGCTGACCGTGACGTTCCATAGCACCCGCCGGCTGGGTATCCCCACGTCCGGTATACCATTCCTTCGATCCAATCGAGAACGTCACATGTGGTTGGGGATTGATTAGCTAGTTGCCAGGAATTAGTACTGTAGTCATCATCCATTTTTCATTAGAGGCTTAAGTGCGAAGTGTATGTCTTATTCACTACGAGACCGTTGAAAGCTGGGCTTCCACTCTTCTCTCTCTGCTTCTGGCGAAAGGATCTCCTTCTGCTGCCCTCTACCCCTCTACGTTGTCTTAGACACCTAATCTCAAACCCCTCCCCCCTCTCTAGTCGAAAATGAGGCTCATCATCAGAGAAGACCCCGCTGCGGCATCAGCTTACATCGCCAAATACATCATCGGTTTGTCCTCAACCCCGTGATTCACGATGGTCCTTCTAACCCCCCAAGAGATAGGATCAAGACCTTCAACCCAACAGCAGAGCACCCCTTCGTCTTAGGCCTGCCTACGGGCTCCTCGCCTGTTAAGATATACCAGATCCTTGTCGAGAAGTACAAGGCTAGTGAAATATCCTTTGAACATGTCGTGACATTTAATATGGTATGCGCCTGTTCACAACCCGGCCTCAATTTATATCCGCCCGGAGCCTCACCACCAGACTTCATAGCTTGGGTATAACTAACATACAATCCACAGGATGAGTACATTGGTATTCCCCGCGAGCACCCAGAGTCCTATCATACGTTCATGTACAAGCACTTCTTCTCGCACGTCAACGTTCACCCGAAGAACATCCACATCCTCAATGGCAACGCCCCAGACTTGGAAGCTGAGTGCGTGGCCTACGAGGCTGCTATCAAGGCCCACGGTGGCATCGACCTCTTCCTGGGCGGCATCGGACCTGACGGGCACATCGCCTTCAACGAACCCGGCTCGTCTCTCGCCTCCCGGACCAGAGTCAAGACCCTAGCCTATGACACCATCCTTGCCAACAGCAGATTCTTCGGCAATGACCTGGACAAAGTCCCCAAGATGGCGCTGACTGTTGGGGTACAGACGGTATTGGAGGCTCGGGAAGTTGTCATCATCATCACTGGCGCGCACAAGGCTCTCGCCCTGCAGAAATGTATCGAGGGCGGTGTTAACCACATGTGGACGCTGTCCTCCCTCCAACTGCACCCTCACCCCATGATCGTGGTAGACGAGGATGCGACCCTGGAACTGCAAGTCAAGACCGTCAAGGTAAGTTCTCATACCTCTCGCACATCATGTCACGAACATCTTCTTACACCGTACATAGTATTTTAAGTCCATCGAGGCAGTTGCCGCCTCTCAAGGCTTCGAGCAGATCCTCCCTTCCTCAGCACGCACTGGGCCACGAAAGACTGGCCACGTCGAGCCTATCCAGACAGACAAGCACTCTCCCAGCATACAATCGCCGCAGCCACTCACGAGCACGCTGCTTGCTGCGCCAGCGACCGAGTACCCAGTTCGCTCGCATACGCCGGAGCTGGTACCCGACCGGATGGGGAGTCGTATTAGTGCTTTCTGAGCTTGCGAGAGGGGGGTTGGATTCGATATAGAAGGTTTGCGGGTTTGAGGGGGTTTTCGGTGTTAAAAGACTGCATTTCAATCAGATTCAAACTGTATTTGGAGTTTTCATATAGTGAATGCGAGACTGTACTACCACGTGCTACCCCGTCCCGCCGTCCGACGTTTTATCGCACGTCTCAATTTCCAGAGGCGTAGCAAGCTGCCATTTTTGAAGTCATTGCAATAGCGTTGACCCCAAGAGTCTTGGGTTCCTTGATCTTTGAAGTCGTCAAAGTCTTCAATACACAAGTATCATGCCTACTTCTAAAGCCTCTTACTCTCCTATTATTCCCCACTCGGAAGATCTATTGTTCCATCCCCTCGAGACTTTTGTTGCACATCGCAGGCAAGAATGAATAGCCGTCGACCAATGAGCTTTTAAGCCTTAAATCCTTTGTCAACTCAGAGAGGTTCAAGAGCTTACAGAAAGGGTCATCAGCTACCTCAATTCATGTAGTCTCTCTAACCCGTATCCCTCTCTGCTCTCGCTCCAGAGCTCTCTTCCATATCGTAAGTCCCGCAAAGTTACAAATTGAGCGAGTTTCATTTTCGATTGATGCCATTCGAAGCTCTTGACTCTATACACATCGCCCTAAGCTCTCTCCACTATTTCTTTTGCAACTTTTTGTTGCACATCGCAGCAGCTAACGTATAGCCGTTAGCCAATGAGTTTTTGAGGCTTTAGCATACTTCTGGAAGACTTTGAAGGCTCAAGAGCTCAACTCCTCAAAAGCTGATTGGTCCAAATTAGCTAAAGCATGTATTTTGCGATGTGCAACAAAGTTTGGAAGAAAGAGTGCCTGGAAGGAGTAAATCCTGCGGCCGAAAGTTTTGTTCGGCCTCACGCCGCCAGCCATTTGATCGCTCGGCCCCAGGCGATAGAAATCTGTAAAGCTATGCTATAAACCCTAGTCCACCTAACATTATCCTACTATACACAAATCTCTATAATATTATACAAAGTTGGGAAGTACTGTAGAATGCGCATCATTTCGTCTTCCCCCTTAAACTGACGTTGAGGGGAATCATGCGAGTAATAGGGGCTTAAGCGAATATGCATTCAGGCGAAGCGAGTACGAGCATTGGGTTCGTATGTATAAACTTAAGATAGTCTGGCTATATACCACCTATGCAAACTATGTACTCTTTGCGCGTAAGCTCATAAACTCAGCAAAGTCCTTAGATGATCCCCCCTCTCGCAATCCCCTTTAATGCCATCAATTTTCCCTCCCGTGCGCTCCAGAACATTCAGCAGCGCGCCCACCGTATCGCAATACGATTGTGCCGATCTCTGGAAACCCAGTTTCTCCCATTCTGAGTGCGGAGACGAAGCTTTGATTTCGTTCCAGATCATTTTCCAGTTCCACAGAGCGGTTTTGAATGGGAGGAGGAGGGCACGAATGTCAGTTGTTGGGAGTGAGATGAGCGGATTGCCAAAAGTATGAGTCCAGAGATGAGTATACAGGACTGGCGTGTAATATATGTTAGCATGTTGGTTTATAAATATAGAAGAAGCGCAAGGCATACAGTGAATGAGCAACTGCATATCTAACGCGGTGAGGCGGCCATCTCTTAGCACCTTGAGCTCCTCCTTTGAGGCCTCTGGGGGGAGAAATAGGATCAGAAACGCCTCTTCAATCTTCATTTTCTTAGCGGGAAATAGTCGAGTCGCTATAAGTTCATTGTAGTTTGCAATGTTGAAATATCGGTCGTCACTTGGAAAAGGAAGATCGAGTTCAGCCCAGTTCATGCGCGGCGGGACGTTGTTGAAGATGCCAAACACATTGTCCAGCATTAACGTCATTGCGATGGTGCTACCCACATGTAAGAATTGCTTATTCTGAATTGGATATGTGCGTACCGAATATATGCTTCCCGCAGAATCCAGCTTTGAAACGATTGCTGATCAGTTATTGCAAAATCTTGTGGATGCCATATGGCACGCATATCTAATTGATGAATCATCTATTCAAGTTAGTAAGCCCAGCGCTTTAGGATAGGCAACATACAGCAGCAATCCTGCTAAATCTTTGCTGGCGAGCTCTCTTCCTCGCGATCAGATTTCCTGACCAGTACTGGAGCACAACCATAACATATGCACTTTGCAACTCTTCCAATCGGCTGCGTTGCAATTCTAATGATGATTCTTCTTCATTTTTCGCATACTGCCGCCCAGGTATATCATACTCATCACTTAATGCCGGAAATGAAAATATGCACGTTTCTATAGTGTCCAAAAGAAGTCTCATGCTCTCTGCGTCTGTTCCCCCTACAGAATACTGACGAAACAGTTGGTTAGATTCCTTTGAGAATTTCAGGGCACTCACCATAGCGCCAACGCTCATAATAGCTAATACTAAAGGCAAAGCAGCTGTAGTCGGATTGAACGTTGACTCATGTATCACAGGTCCGTGTTTATGAAAGTGTCGAAAATATAGCCTAATCCAAATGCCAATTTGTCTACCGGTTATTGCGTGAATCGACTCCAGTATATCCTTCGAAGGAACGTTTGGAAGATTCATTGTTGCAGCCGAAGACTCCAGCCTTTCTCTTATGTCAGCCGCCACTTGTTCAAGCGCTGCTCGGTCATGCGACAAAGGACTGTGTCCTGCTTGCATTGCGTTCTCGGGACCGATATGGTAGTTGTTTGTCTGGCATTCAAAAGTTCCTAAATCGAGGTTGCTCAGGAATATATCCAAACTCGTCTCTCTGGGCATCTGTATATGACCATTTTGCGACGGTGAGCATTGATGTAGTCCTTCAAACGTGGCGATATACCCAGATTCATTCCCTGCTGCAATTGGACTGGACACATTGTCCACCTGGCTCTTTGGGTGGTTTGGCATGCTCTCTTTCGGGAACTCACGCATGAAGTCGGCTTCGCTGGCGAGGTTGAGCAGGAATCCAATGGAGCTCCGATCCGAGGTAGAGATTTCCGAAGAAGTCGAAGTGGCAGTCGTCGTTCCTGGACTCGTCGCAGCTGGTGGTATCAGTGAGTATAGGGTGCCATTTAACTGCGCATGATAAAAACAGCAAATAAATTAGAGGAGAGGAGCTATCCACGCACAAGTAGGCCGCCTCTTGACACACGTCCTCCCAAACTCTTTACACTTTCGGCACGGGATATTGTTATCGCATTTCACCTTCAACCTTGAGCATTCGTCGCACGCATGTCGTTTCCGGCCACGTTCTAGAGAGCTCGGTATTGCTGAGTTTCCTCGCCGATCGCATCGACTGAAATGGTCTCGCAGGACATCACTGACGGGGGAAGATATCAGCCCAACTCTTCCGAAGAGGTGCGACAAAAGATACCTGCGTTTAAACGTTTTGGAGCAGAATTTACAACCATATGGTCTATCTCCCGAATCTATTTACACAAGTCAGTTAATCTCGTACTCGGTAATTAGAAGTAGCGGTCCACAGTACGTTGCTGTTGGTGGCGGAGGAGATGGGCCCTCCGCTGGAAGGTCTTCCCACATTGATCACAGGTTGAAAGGCTTTGAGCCTCCATTGCGACGGAACCATTACCATGGTTGTAGAGTCGTTCCGCTGACGAGGGGATGGCCGAGAGTTATTTAGGCGTGGCCCTGAACTTGCGGGGGGCGGAATACCGGGGGAATTGGGGAATCGGTGGGCCGATTATCCCTTGTACACGCATTGCGGGGTTGTGCTAGATTTCGTATAGATCAGTGGAACCTTAGTAATGTGGAGGCTTAGCCTCTGTATTGGACCACAGAACTAAACGCCTACAAATAGGCTAGCAGGAGCAAATCTCAACATGAGACTTTCCATATGCCTAGGATACTCCTGGCTCTGTAACTCTTTTATCACGTGCAAGCAATCAACCAGAGGTTCATGAAGCTTCGAAAGCTAAGGCAAAGGTATCTTCACGTCAGACTAAGACGAGCAGCTGCGCGTCCTTAAACAAATAGCCGGGTCAGTTCCTCTATGTAGTCACCCACGCCGTTTGATTGTAGGCGGAACAAACGCATTTCCCTTCTGACTTGGCCATCCTGTCATACTCCTCTTAACCCCCAATGTCTTCTTAGAACTCCCTCCCTGAACGGTTGCTATAGTGGTCGTATGCATACTTGTTGCAGGTCTTAATAATGGCATCAGAACAGGTTTTGCACTTAGGCCTGTTGGCTTATCTGGAATAGCCTCAAAGTTTTTTGGTGAGGACGGCCTTGCGGGCGAACTTGACAGAAATACATAGTCATTCCTTCTATGTTCTTCAACCCGCAATCCAGGCTTGGGCCATGTTGCTTTTCCTGAGCCAATACGATGGTTTGCTAACGCCGGGGCCATGCGAGCCATTTCAGGTGCAGATACGGAGGTATTCGGCTGCTGAATCCCTTTGGCTGGAAATCGCGTAACCGTGGCACCTCCCACTGAATCTTTAGAAGACTCTGCATACGTGGCACTAGTCAGAGTGCGCTTTAACGGGCGAGGGTCTGTTCTGCCTAGAAAGCCGTGTAGTGTCCCCTGGCCATCCAAGGCCGTGGACTTTTGCGCTTCAGATCTAGCCTTGTTCAATCTCGAGTTACCTTTCTCTCCCTCCACAATCATGGATCCAACCGCACGATTTATCGACTGCTCCTTTAAGGCAAGAAGTGAGCCTCCGCTGATGAAAGAAATCGCTTGACGCGGAGAGCCTACTGTAAAACTTGAAGCTCTGTTAACAGATGATATTGGAGACAGCGTATGATCTGTTCCCGACTTCTGTTCTAAATGACTAATCGATCGGCCAAACTCCATTCTCCGCCTCTTTGGTTGCATTTGGCCTCGAGTGTATGCATTCTTCAAATTTGTTGAATAACATGATTCGTTATCAGTATTTTCATCTTCTCCATTAATAGGATACAGGTCATCTTCTGTGCTGAAGAGATGAGAGGCCACTTTAGAGAGCACATCTGGAGATGGCAATGGTCGTCGCAAAATTTGGGCGATTGATTGTAAGGTCGATGATGGAAAGGACGGACCTCGTGAATCCAAAAGAGGAGCTAAAGACACAGGTGATAAGAATGGAGACAGGACCGTTTGTTCGCCCTGTGAGCTGTTGAGCGGAATACTCATATATAATAAAACTTTAGCTCGCGTCATTGCGACATAGAGAAGTCGGCGCTCTTCATCTGTATCTTCACTGCGAGAGTGAGGAATGGAACCTTGATATAGAGCTGGTATGAAGACAACGGGCCATTCTAAACCTTTCGCCGCGTGGATGGTAGATATTGTGACTTGAAGAGTCGCCCCACCATCTTCTTCGTCTTTGACTTCTGAGGCCAACGCCACATTTGCGAGGAATCTGGAGAGATGGTCTGATTCTTCATTCTGCTCCACACCATCTATCTCAGGCAGGAATTCATCTTCAGAGCCTGCTGCGACAAGGCCTTGAAAGTCACGAGCTTGTATAATAAGCTCTTGCACATTTTCCCAGCGAGCCCCGGTGACATCGGCATGATGATCCTTTAACCAGTTTTCGTAGTTCGTTTTCTTGCAAACAAAATCGATAAGGCCAACTATGTTGATTGAACTCTCGGAATCAACCACTCTGCTTCTAGCAGAGAAAATAATGTTGACAAATTCTGAAAGCCCCTTTTCTGTTGCCTTGGTAAGCTTTGTTTTTGGCATGCGTTTTCCTTGCACAGCTCCTAGTATCAAAGCCCAGAGTGTTATTTTAGATTGATCAGCCTCCTCCAAAAGTCTCTTTACTGTTGCCTCCCCAACCCTTCTTGATGGTGTATTGATAACGCGAGACAAAGCGTCATTGTTGTCTGGCTGGCTAATGACTCTCAAATAATCAAGGATCGTCCTGACTTCAATTCGATCATAAAATCGAAGACCACCTACAAATTCAGGGTTAGTCGATGATATGCGCTTCCCATCCAAGATCATCCAGACTGTTGTATGCAGCAGAATCTGACGTAACTGTAATCCTTAAGATGGAGACTCACCAACCATGCGGTAAGGTATTCCACTCTTTCCCAATGCACTCTCAATGAGTCTGGACAGGGAGGCTGATCTCAGAAGTATAGCAATATCATTGAAAGTCAAAAGGTCACCAGTTGCCCCAACACACCTTTGGATTTCGGCAATAATCCACTCGGCTTCCATGTGGGCATTCGAGAGTTTCCGAAGCACGGGGCGTGTCCCAACAATATGGGTGGGCATAAGGGTTTTGGCTACCCTCGACGTGTCTTGCTCGATAACATTGAGGGCTGTCAGTAGAATAGCACCAGACGACCTGTAATTCTCTTCCAATGCAATCGTGACAGTATCAGGATATTGATGAAGCAGCCTTTTGTAGTTCTTTATCTCCGCAGCTCGGAAACCATAGATGCTCTGATCAGGATCGCCAACGATTGTTATTCGATTCCGCGCTGAAGCAAATAATCGCATCAAGTCGAATTGGACCACATTTGTATCTTGGAATTCGTCGATCAACACTGCCTCCACATTCGAGACACAAGACGGATGTTTTCTCAGAAGATCGACGCATCGAAGCATAAGATCATCGTAATCGAGAAGATTCGACCTCTCCAATGCTTCTTCGTACTCTATGTAGCAAGTTTCAAACTCTTGTGCCTCGACTGATCTTGCTGGTAGCCTTTTCGGAAAACGTTCGTCATTGTAACCATGGCCCTTGGCCTTTCGTCCACTGATTCGTGATCGTGCTGTCTTTGGGTTCAGCATAAACTCGTGTCGTTTTATAATCCGCTTGATAATCGCCAAGGAATCTGCACTGTCAGCGATCCCAAAGTCTTTGGGTATGCCGATTAAATGTCCATAGCGAGCCAAGTACCTCCGTGAAATGCTATGAAAGGTACCCAGTATCAGCTTCGATTCCAGTCCATTTCCAATCAACCTTCCAATCCTCTCCTTCATTTCGCGTGCTGCCTTCACTGTGAACGTAGCCACAACAATGTTCCATGGCTGCAGTCCTTGAGCCAGTAGCCATGCAGTGCGAGAGGTCAGAGTATGCGTTTTGCCACTTCCAGGTCCAGCTAAGATTGCTAATGTGTCTGCGAAGGAAGATACTGCTGCCTGTTGGGACGAATTGAGGTTCGTGAGGAGACCTTCTGGGGGCATTCTCTCTTGTCCTAGTCCGGACATTCAAGATTCAGCGCACAGGTCTAGATTGAGATATTCCTAAGCGCCCATCGAATGCTTATAGCATTGGGATGTATAAGATGAATATTGAGACACCCATCACTTGTGGATAGAGATTGAAGATCAAAAGATAAAGTATCTTACTGCTGCAAGAGGAGCATATCTCTAAGGTCAACGCGTTTCCGGGTTAGTGTCTCGCGTCAACGACTCGACATCACGTGGACAAGAACCCGTCAATACGCATGCGGCCAGAAAATACTAAATGAACATAGCACATAAACACGTAGGGCAATTCACGATTGATTGTAATAAGTGCATCGGATATGCGCAAGTAAACATGCCAAGAATGACCACATTAGAGTCTGTTGTCTACTCTTAACTGATTACAATCAAACTTTGCCTCGATCAAGCGCCGATGGAAGCCGACCACTAAATATCGGTCTTTTGACCTGCACCTCCATGGTGCCATAGAGCATTAACAATTAATTCTCCTCTGCAAGGGCTGGCTAAATTTCACGTATCATGCAAAACCACAGTAGATTAGTATCATCAGCCAGCTGTTATACAAACTACCTCTGCGTTGTATGCAGCCTCCAAGGGTTCTCGTTTCGATGGTCGGCGTAAGCTTTTCAGCAGACAAATATACCAAGGCTGTCTCCTGTCACAGGCAAAGCCATCAATTAGTTAGACTCGTTTTAGTTTTGAATTGTAACAATCCTGCCGCGAATAAAGATCGTCAACACCGCCTCTGAGCGACAAATAGTGGAACTAAAGCAGGGACAGCAGTTGGGGACTCGGGTTGGAGTTCCGGCTTGCTTGATGATATCGACAACTCAATGCAAACTCAATGCCATCTCGTGTACAGGCTATTACCGCGGAGTAAGCTTTCTGCTGAAGATTTCGTTACGTTACATGCCCTTCGCTCCAAAGGCGGGCAAGGTGAATGCCTGAAGGCTTCTCTGCCCCACTGCGGCTCAGCGGGGTTCAATGGTAAGGAATCCAGCCTGGTAACCTTGCAAACTCGGGTTATCAACCTCCACTCTACAATGCCTCATTCATCACCTGACATGTAACGACCAAGACCTAGCGGAGGGGTAGATTTGAGGGACTTGGATGTTAGATGAGAATTCGATAGATATCTTCAGCATCTGCTCTTGTAGACTTCCAAGCACCTTCTCAACACTCACACTCATACTCACGTACAGAGCACGTCATGACCCAGACATCCTACCTCGACGCCCTCAAACGAGACGGCTTTGTGGTCGTGCCTTCCATCCTGACTCCCGAACAACTCGCCTCCCTCCGCGCCGCCGCAGCGGACACCATTGCCCTCGCACGCGCAGGCAACTGGCCCTATGTCCGCACCCTCCCCAAGCAGTTCCCTCCATGGAACATTGCTCCTGGAGCCAACCCCGCCGCCGAGGGAATCTGGGGTGTGCAATTTATGATGCACCCGAAACTGCCGGCCTCCAAGATCTTTATCGAGAACTACTTCTCTTCACCCATCGTAAACATCGTCAAGGAGCTCTTGCAATGCGGAGATGATGAACTAGTCCTCGAGCTCTTCAACCTACTGTGTCGACCTGACCGAGATTTTGAACTCACATGGCATAGGGACGATATCCCACCAACGGCAACCGCGGAGCAGGAGCTGGAAAGACTTCACCAGCCGGCGTGGAGTGCGCAATGGAACTTAGCGCTGTATGATGACCAGAGTCTCATAGCCATTCCAGGCTCGCACCTCCGGGCGAGGACGCAGGTTGAACGGGATGCCGATCCCAAGGCCACAGGGTTACCTGGGGAGACCAGAGTTCAGCTGAAGGCAGGCGACGTGGTGTTCTATAATAATAACATCTTCCACCGAGGCGCGTATAAGGCTGATACTGAGAGAATGACGCTACACGGCAGCATTGGGCATGCTGGAGGCAGCACGCTCAGGGCCAGAAATGTGCTTCAACACGGCATTGGTGGTTGGGTTCAAGATATTGACCTGAGTGTCCTGGGAGAAGAGGAGAGGAAGAGGGCAGAGGGTATGCGCAAGCGCTTAATCAAATTAGGACAGGAGAGTGGAGATGTGGGGTACTCTCTGGAAGGTTAGGAGGTAGTTCACCCCACGCTAGTATATAATGATCAATGCCCATATGCATACACTCAACTGCTTCGCAATAACGAGTCGATGAAGTAGAACCGAATTGGCGAAGTGGGATTGATCTCGGCCATATCTCACATCATTCTATTAACTCCGCGACATAGAGCGGACGATATCCAAACATATGTCGGTGTGATAATGATTTATGATCCACTGCAGAGAACGCTGTGTCTCTATTCCTATTTCGCCCAAATAGGAACAATGGAAGCACGACCTCCTGAGAATCTTACTGAGAGAACAACAATTAAGCGAAAAGGGGAACACCAAAAACGGACTTACCACAAAACCCGAGCATGTCAACACTACGGACTTTACATGAGAATATCTCGTTGTCCATGGATTTTGTATTTTCGGCGTTAATCAAATTGAACAGCTTCAATTCCACTTTCTGATCTGGAGATGTCATTTCTTATCACCATGGCGGTTTTCTATATAATCTCGACCCCCCTCACTTGCTCCAGCACAGTTCCCGCCCCAAACCAGAACTTTACCGGCTAAGGCACAGAAAGATATTCTGACCACACCTTACAGCTCACAAGTATATATTTTCAATTGAGCCATTCAAACCTTATATTAGGATCGCCCCTGAAACTTAAAAGGTTACATCCCTAATTTAAAAATGGTTAATGTTCTCGTCTTCGGCGCCACGGGCCACATCGGCGAAGCTCTTTGCCACTCTCTCATTCAGTCAGGCTCGCACCGCGTCTTCGGCCTCGCCCGCAACCCAGCCAAGGCCAACCAGCTGGCCCGGGGAGAAATCATCCCTATCCTAGGCAGTCTGAGCGATGTCGCTGGCCTTGTGAACGCCGTCTACAAAGTGCACATCAATGTCATTGTGGACGTATCTTCCGCCAAGGACGATATTCCAGTATTCCTTCAGGCTCTTGTGGCTAGCGAGAGGAAGCGCTTGGCAGCCGCGAGCGCGGCGCAGTTGAAGACGCCGAAATTGGGCTTTATTTATACCTCTGGAACTTGGGTCCATGGCTCGTCTCATGTTCCGAAGAATGACCTGTACCCCGTTGGCCTGCCGGAGGCTCCACATCAGGCTCCACAGCTCCTGAGCTGGCGGCCCGTCCTGGAAAGAGAAGTTCTTGCTGCATCTGAAGTCTTAGACACCATGGTTATAAGACCTGCGCTGGTCTACGGCCGATCGTGCGAGATCTGGACATCGTACTTCGATACCATTTCCAAAGCTGCCTCTTCAGGTGCCTCTTCCGTCTCCGTGAGCCTGAACCCCAATTCTCGCCCTGCTCTGGTCCATGTCGATGATGTTGGGTCTGGCCTGCATGCTGCTGTGAACAAGCTCCCTCTGATTTCTGGGACGGGAGTTTACCCTGTGTTCGATCTTCTCGCAAGCAAGGAGGGTATGCATGACATTATGGTCGCTGCGGCTAGGGAGATTGGGTTCAAGGGAGAAGTTGTGCTTTCTGGTACGGGTGGAGATCTATTTTCGGAAGCCATGACTGTTTCAGGGAATCTCAGCTCAGGACGAGCGAAAGAGCTGCTGGGATGGCAACCAAAGAGGCCTGGGTTGGTGGAGTGTATGGATCAGGTTGCTGGGGCTTGGCTGGCACATATGAACGACCCCAATGCAGCTGGCCGTTATATCAAGGCATAGATAGAAGTTCATTGAAGTCTTAGAGTTCCATGAAGTAGATAATGAATAGCTCAGTTAGTTATCGGTACTTTCAATAATAGCAGGCACATTTTTTAAAGTAACAATTTTTTGCTCATAAGATTAGTTTATTCGTTCTTTTAGCCTGCTGTCTCATGCCACACCTACCTCTCACTATATTTCGCATATCTACTGAAAGCTCTGTTGCAAGATCTCAGGCTTCCTCTGTTGCAGATCCAAAATGCACTGTCCGAACAGTCCATTCGCCCAGCTGAACCATTGTCTCGTCCAGATAGCTTGGTTAAAGGAGTTGATGCTCTCGTGGATCAGTCCTAGTCCATCAGTAGTGCTAACAATTTCTTTTAGGGCTGTCGTGATCTCTTGGTCGTCGCTAGAAGTGAATATCCGCATGATGCTGGCCATGGGCCAGGCTTGGCCAAGCCCAGCATGAGGTCCGCCAACACTAGAATGGGTCAGTTTAATAAGAAGAGAAACAAAGAGGAACGTACGCATTGATGACTGGCCCGCGCATGAAATATGGGTTATCTTCGCTGAGGATAAATTTGCGCGTGGTCTGGTAGATGGGGTCGCTGATGTTCAAGTAACCAAAGAAAGGAGCACTCAGCAGACTGGGGATGTTGGCGTCGTCCATGAGACTGCCTACGTAAGGTTAGTATACAGCTATCAGTTTGTATGGAATTGTAACTCACGTGATCCAAAACCATCAACTTCATAAGCGTACATTTCCCCATAGGCATTGTCATTTATGATGCCATATTTAGAAATCGCGGTCCGGATGCTTTGCGCGAAGTTATGCATTTGGTTCGCAGTGTTCCTCTGACCACCAATTGCAGCCATGATCTCGGATGCTGAGTCGAGGTACCTAGAGAACATCATATTGGCGGGAATAAATAGCTGGTAGATGGTTCTTTAGATGCTGTCAGAGTCCTGCATAAACGTTTGAGGTCTAGATCACTCACGCATCATCACTCGGTCGGAAAGCAGATCTCACCAGGCCAGTCCCGGCCTGCACGGGGTTGCCTCGTCCATTGTTGTCGAGAGTCTCTGTTCCAACAGTGGTCGTTCGCTGCCAGGTATACGGAACAGTGTTAACTGATCCGTTAGATGCGTAAGTACCGATGAGCAGTGCCTGTGTTGCATCAAGGATGGTATTAATGGCATCCACCCATTGGAACTTCCGGAAGAACTCGATGTCCCCCGTTGCCTGGAAATAATTGGTGGATATCTCGAGGAAGGCCGCGATTGAATCCAACTCGTACTTGCACTCGAAAACCGTCTGGTTGGAGACGGGCGGGGTGAAGATGTCAGGCAGAACCTGGTTCTGCACTGGCTTCAGCCCAGATTCGACAGGCGGCTGGAAGGAATTGCAGTGTGGAGCCTCAATAACATATCGCGCCTGAAGATTGATCACACCACGATATAAACTGGCGAGAGAATCGCTGCTGCTATCCGCCTTCACGAGGGAGAGGTAAGACTGCATCTGGTTGGCGGAATCTCTCAGCCACATGGCATTGATGTCCCCAGTAATCAAGAACGTTAACTCCTCTTCGGGGTTATCTGCCGAAACGCCTTTCCACTTAACTGCCGTGTCGAGAGAGTTCGGGAACGAGTTCTGGAATAGGCGGTAGAGATCCGGGTCCTTGATGACGGATGCCATGCTCGTAATTGTGTCTTCCACGATCGACGAATTGAACGTTCGGCATGCTGGGTCTGGTCTCATGGACGACAGCTGATATTTTCCTGAACTCACTGGCTGATGGATTTGCTGGGAATAGGCCGAGTAGTCAGGGCAGTCTGCAACGGTAACTGAGAAGAGCGCGGCAGCCAAAGCTGCACCCCCTAAGAAGTAGCGTCCCATGATGATGATAATCAGCTCGATATCCAGACGGTTCCAGCGCAAGCAGCACAGCGAAGTATTGACTTCCAGCTTCACAGGCACCCAGGCGAGGAAATGGCCATCGCCCGGTGGTATTTAATGGTTCCGGGCAAGAGCTGCCCCACGAGCTTTCAGGACAGGTACAGCAATCACTTACACTACGGCGGTCTACTTACCCCTCCTTCCTCCATACAGCAACCAGGCCTGCGTTCCCCGCAACGATGTATGTAAAATAAATGACCTTGGAAAGCTTGCAATGGGGCGATCCTACGGTATCAACGTTACAATTGGCCCGGAGCTGGGCATGACAAAATCGGCCCTGTTCGGATACAAGGAAACCTCCCTAGGACTGGGCATCTTAATTGCCGATCTCATCTCAGCTGCCAAAATCACTCGCTGCTATTCTGCCCCAGGGAAAAGTGCCTTATTTCCTTCGCAATGGAATGCGCCGAGCCGAGGGCAACAACCACGTGATATGCCCTATCCTGCAGACAGGACTCGCTCTAAACGCATAGTTGGAATGTGGAGTGGGATTTGTGGAAAGATGGGCTTTGATTACTGTTTACCACTGATCACTACCTTCCAGTGTCTAGGCGGTCTAGTCCCTAATGTCAGTTGGGAACTCTCCTATATGCATGATATCAAAACCGTTGAGATATGCATGTGGTGGAGAGACTTCTTGCATCAACGAGGGTATATAACTATTTGCGCGTGCAAGAACCGGAGTCTATGCTTATGTACAGGGTCTTCATGGCTGCACCTGGACCGTCTCTGGAACGCCGCCACCAATGGTCTCCTCAGCACCTACCGCCGTATTCCTGGCCTTAGACCTCTCCACGATCTTATCGCCCTCGACCTGAACCTCCCGGTCACGGAACTGCCTCATCAACTGAAGGAACTCGCTGTTCTGGAACTTCTGGCTGGTGTTGCCTCTCACACTCTCCAGCAACTGACCAGCGGTACGCGCCAGCGCGTCTGGGTCCTCGGGTTGGGGTTCGGGTGAGTCGGATGGGTTGTGGATTAGGTCGGCACCGATACGTACCTGTACTGGGATGGGGGACTGGACTTCCAGGACAGGAGAGGTTGACATGAAGCGTTCTGCAGACTCGTTGAGCTGCACCTCTTGAGTCGTTTGGCTGAGCTCCTGTGCCTGGGATTGTGGCTCTGCCTCTACGGCCATTTCGGCCTTTGCTGCATCTTCAAATGCCTGTGCAAATGCCGCGTCGTCGAATGCCTCGACAGGCTGTTGCTGCTCCTGCCTGAGCTGCGAGTTCACCATGCCTCCCATATATTGCGGTTGCATGCCAACATGCATTCCTACTCCCCTCGACATCACTGATGTGAACTGGGAGCTGAGCCCGTCTAGCATCTGTGCATGTGCCATTCCTTGCTGCTCCATTTGAAGCTGTTGTCTAAAGTCCTGCTGCCACGCACCGACATCATGTCCTCGTTGTAGAGCGTTTCGTTGTGTTGGTTGGAATTGTGGAGGCGGCGTGGAGATATTCAGGCGTTGGAAATCGGCGGCCCATCCTGAAGGACCTGCGACAGGTGGTTGGAGGTGTGGGGAGGGGGTATGAGAGAACTGCTGGAAGGGGGGCGTGTGAGACTCCAGAGGGAGTTTACCGGCTTGGAAGGCTTCGAATTCAGGATCTAGGAGTCCTGAATTTGGACCAGGGGAAGATCGGAAGCCCTATTACAAGATTAGATCAAAAATGAGTGATAATATTTGGCCATGCGGGGGAACTTACCTGAGCAGGCGAATGTCTGGAAACGAATCGATCTTGTTGTAAGGTTCGATCAACGGTGCTGTGTTTTTGGAAATTCTGTAGAGCATTTGATGGCCCGCATAAGTCGTCCGCCATGCTGTGATACGGTCTCCTTGAGCGTCTGGTCAAATGTTTGAGGGAGATGTTCGTATTGATCGAGCCGAAGGCAAATGTAGGGAACTGAGCCGAGGTTGCCCAAGGAGACGTTTTATGTGGCAAGGACTGCTATACAAACGCTCCAAGGCGCAGTATTGAGTACTAGAAAAGGAGTGAGGTATCCTTGTCCATATATTGACAAGATCGGATAATAGAAGACGGGAGGGCTGAAGTTGGGTGAATCGAAGTGTTTCCACCACCTTGGAGATCAAGCCGAGGGAGGCAATTGATCACTCTTCGCCGGCGTATAGTTATTCCGTTCCGCCACCGCCAAACAACAGCCTGGCAGCAACGTTGGACCACAGGATCAACTTCAGAAACGGTAAACTACAACACTAGGAATTGTGTCAACATGGCGCAAGTTATTTCAAACTCGGGTCATGATGACATGATTGTAAGTCTACTCTTGTATCCTAGAAATTATTATTTCGTTGCAGCGCATCTTGGCAAATTGGCACACTTTGAAGACCATGATGTTCCTCTAATCTGTCAATGCAGCCGCGCATCTGAAGACTTTGGCTGATTCACGTTCTATAGCATGATGCAGTCCTCGATTACTACGGCCGTCGCCTGGCGACTTGCTCGTCGGATCGCACAGTCAAGATCTTCGAAGTAGAGGGAGAAACACACCGTCTGACCGAGACTCTAAAAGGGTATGCATCCTTTCCCCTCATTCAGAGTTCCCGCCGAAATAGATCACTGCTCACACCTATTTCCTTATTTGACACCATGTCCAACATGTTCTATCTCTCAATCTCAAACAACCAGCTAATCTTCTTACCCCGCAGCCACGAAGGAGCTGTCTGGTCCGTCTCATGGGCTCACCCTAAGTACGGCAATATCCTCGCAAGCGCCTCATACGATGGCAAAGTCTTCATCTGGCGCGAGACTAACTCACAATGGACTCGAATTTACGATTTTGCACTACACACCGCTTCCGTGAATACTCTCTCGTGGGCGCCTCACGAGTCTGGCTGCCTGCTTGCCTGCGCCTCCTCAGATGGAAACGTGTCCGTTCTTGAGTTCAAAGACAACAGCATGGATCACAAGATCTTCCAGGCCCATGGCATCGGAGTCAATAGTGTTAGCTGGGCGCCGTCTACGAGCGCGGGCTCTCTAGTTTCTACTGCCGGAGGACAGAGTGCAGGCGGCCAGAGGAGATTCGTTACTGGCGGATCAGATAACTTAGTCAAGTTCTGGGCGTGGGATCCGGCAACGCAGAGCTACAAACAGGAGGGGAAACCATTGGTAGGACACGGCGACTGGGTGAGAGATGTGGCGTGGAGTCCGAGCGTATTGCAGAGGAGTTATGTCGCAAGTGCAAGTCAGGACAAGACCGTAAGAATTTGGACGAGCGATCCATCTAATCCGACCGTTTGGTATGTGAACGTTCCTTCAAGCCCCTCTCGCCACTATGATTTGCTGAGCAATACTAACCTGAACTGCTACAGGAGCAGCAAAATCCTTCCCTTCGAGACCGTTGTCTGGCGCGTGAGCTGGTCGTTGAGTGGCAACGTACTTGCTGTCTCAGCAGGCGACAACAAGGTATCCCTCTGGAAAGAAAATCTACGGGGCGAGTGGGAGTGCGTCAAGAATATCGAGGAATAGATACCGTTTGAGCCTCGCTGCGTGGTGTTTTTGGAGAAATGGTCCGAGGTAGCTGTATGCCCTTGGCATTTTGGCAAATCCAGACGGAAATAAAACCATGCTTAGCGCAAGACTTTCAATAATGCGGAATACTAATGGTCCTCGGACACTTTCAATGTCGCATTGATTAACTTACGAGGTTAGAAAGAGAAGATCTCGTGCTTCTCTGGAGGAAAGTTAACCCTTGAATTGAGCTGGCTGCAGAAGTAAGACCAAGTAGTTAAATAGACGCATTCAATTTGCTATCTGATTCTAGGTAAAATCATCGTCGGGCCATAAGTTTCAAGTTGTGGGCTTCACTTCGTGAATTTCATTTCATGAGCTTCGTTTCACTTGCTCGGGTTCTGTCCAACGCGACCAATCCCCAAGGAGTAAGTCAGAAAACTAATTTAGATGCCTGCAGATGGTTCTGATCCAGCCGTAATCCATCCTTCCATTTTGACTCCTCTAGAGACATTTCTGGTATCTCTCACCAAGATGTAAAATCCCACCGCAAGAGAAATTTATTAAAAATGATAGTCAAGCGGACTCCAGAGCCGTAAACTTGCGTCAGTCTGTCTCATGCATATTTGTCTATGCTGGAAATGTGCAGGAATTAGGAACAAGGAAAAGCCAAATTTGGGGGAAATGTGTCCGAGATTAGAATATCTTTCAGGAGCTGGTCTTCGCATCGTTTCTTGAGGCATAGAGATATATCGAATATCAAGATAGAAGGAGAGCTATACCGACGACAGAGATGTAGTGCTATCAATCGTAGTTCAAACAATCCCTCCCTGTTGTCAAACTCCGACTCCGACGTCTCTCAGCTTTCTAAGAAATTCGATCGACTCTTCTTTGTCAATAGGCGGATCGGCGTAGCTTTCATCGACATTCCAGAGTATAAATGGGCCAGATGCAATATCCTTGACTCCGATGTCCTCATCAGTAATCCACCACCATCTTCCAACTATGACACGATTGCCTGGCAGGACGCAACCCTCGTATGCCCAAACTGAACCAGTGTCATACTCTCCACCAACAAGGAAGAATTTGAGAAAGGTGATACGTTGGAAGCCGGGGATACCTCCTTGCGGTGGTACAGCGTGTATGCGCCCGTAGAAATGAGCATCTCTCTCTCCTCTCGAGGTGCCGAAGAATGACTTCAATGGATACTGCTTTAGCTCTACTTCGGCACCTCTATTATATCGTAGGGGCCTTGTAGGAAAGACTGAGCTATGGTACGGCCATGTAGTATGATGTTTCTCAAAACTCTCTGGCCAGGCATTTGAGGGAAATTTAGATTCATCAAAAAACATGGCGATGTCCTAAAGACAGTGTCAGTCACAGTACTATGCCCTAAAGCCGCCAGCTTACTTGAAGAGGGTCGAAGTTGTCAATATATATGGTCTGATAGAGACCGCGCCTGGTAAATCTAGATCGAAACCGGGAAAGATCATGTTCGTCCAAGTATGCTGCGCATATATTAGCAGGAGCATTGTTTGGATTCGGATTGTTGGCTTACTATATGCACCCTTCCAGTGAGTTCCAAGCAACTGCGTCTCGTCTTTGAGCCTTCCCATCCAAAGCTGTGGCAGCTGAGCAGCCTCGAGATCCAAATACTCCTCCGCAAGAAGTCCCTCTCCACTATTTTTAAAGTGGAAATTAAAGAAGTTAACTGTAGCTAGACATAGACGGGAATCTACTTGGCACATCCATGTACCCTTGAATAGCGATTTGTTGTAGGGGCCTCCATACACCATCTCCTGCAGCCAGTCAAAATGGTGGACTTTGTTGAGATTATTTGGCTCGAGAATTAGCGAAGTCAGGGAGAGCTGGATAATCTGCATCAGAAATTCGTCTTCGGCAGATAAAATCCTCTTGGGGGATACAGTCTCATCAGTGTTGAGAATGGCATTCAGAATATCGATGAACTGCACATTATCCTGGGCGGGGTCCCACTCGTCTCTGATTACCAGTTTGCGAATATAATTGTGGTTCAGACCAATGATTAACTCGTTGCCATATTCATCCTGATCCTTTCGAGCATTGGAACCTGTCTTCTATGAGTAATTATCTTCTTGATGTGGCAACTAAACGCACCGATGATCAAACTCTTCAACATGCTAAGGCAAAGCGGGCGGTTAAACCGCTGCTCCTGGGTGACTTGGATAGGAAGAGGGAGAATTCTCCGCAAGAGAGTCTCATCAAAGCAAGTCCACTTCTTAGAAATGGAGCGGAGAATCTTGTAGTCCTTTGCAATCTGATCTGTGTTCAGACCCTCTGGCAGATCAAAGTAGCGGGCATAGCGAACTCGCCAAACGAAGCCTGAGACTGCATCTGCAGCAATTCTGCATACTTGAGCATACGAAGCTACATCTCGATCCATGGGAAGATAGGCGACCACAAATTGATGAATCTGCGGATGTAATGTCAGATAATGTATGGCCCATATGTTATAGAAGGTTTAGTAGATGCAGCTAGTCGAATAGTCAATCAAGCCAAGTAGAAAAAGTTGTATGTTCATAATAGAATGGATAGAGAGCAAGGAATCAATGCGCCAGCTAAAGGTATGGTAAGAAAAAAAGGAAAGCGCTGAGGAGGGATTATGCAGAACGAGCAATGCTGGCAAATCATAGTGAAGAGGGAATAATGGATTATAGGATAAAGAGACAGCATACCTCCAATGGAAGCTCTTTGAACAAGCAGCCAGCTCTAAGCTTTTGCTGCATGTACTGACTGAGGGTGAGTCGGAGTATCCTATGATTAGATTTGGTCTCATGTTTGGACTTCGGAACGGCCGGTGCTTGAGGGCCAGGGGCAGGGGTACTTCTACCCTCGTCGATAGCCGCATCGCCGCCATTATAGTCATATTTGCGCTTTTCGTTGCCTGTGGCTCGGATATAGGTCATTGCACCTCCACTCGGAATGTTATCTTCTTGTTTCTCATCATCCTCTGACTCGGAGCATAGGTCGATGTAGTTCTTAGGGCCAGTCGTACAATTTCTCTTAACTCTAGGCCAATTAGTTGCAAAAGTTGCCAGATCTACCTCGTCAAGATCTTCTCGTCGTCTCTTGCTCACTTTGGTTCGTTTTCCCATTGTAGGAGCCGTGGGTGAAAGAGAACTAGGTGGAACAGAATAGTATGCGATAGGCAAACCCTGTTAGGCGATGATTAGCAGCCTCTGAGGCAGACAAAGGCAAGGTGCAAAAAGAGTGAATAACACCACAGTCTCATCGCTTACCAGTACCTTGCTAGGGTGAGAGTGGTTAGCAGTGAGTCAACTAAGGCGATATCTTCTTGCCAGAGTGTGGAATACGGGTGAAGGGCAGGGTTGGTGGAGAATTTAAAGGGAATATAGGAACTGAATATCCCGGAGCGGGAAAACCTTATCAGTGCTCACAGCCCGTTGAAAAGACATTTAAGAGTCCGCGATAGAGCATAACGAGGATTGCCTGGACAAGAGTAAATGGATATGCCAATGGGGTGATCTGACAATGCGGCAGCTGTAGGAGAGATTTGTGGGATAATGTTGAGTGAGGAGAATGGTCTTCGCGGAAGGAAATCTAGGTACAAGTAGGGGTCCAAAGCCACCAGACTTCCAGACTAAATATTGTCTCCAGTTCAAATTGGAAGCACCGCTAAGTGAAGCAAATGATGAGCTAACTGCTTAGAGCGAACTAAACTTTCCTATGAAGGGGGTAGGAGAGTGATCGTGGGCTGTTAGATAAACCCAAAGAAACGCCTGAGCAGATAGTTCACTTCAAGAAAAATATTCATTCTTTCTCAGAGACTCAGCAACTAAGATGTTTCTTCGGTGAGCAGAAGATTATTGTTTCAAGAACCAAACGAATGAAATAACTTCATTCCGTCTTGATAATCCGACCTTAGCAGATAAAGAGACAATTGACGTAAAGATACTCCATAGACCAGGTTTGTACCGAAGGCACTATGCCTCTACATAGAAAGGTGCGCCTGGACTTGACTGTCGCCATCATCAAAGTTACATTTGAGCTTCTAGGCGTCATGATATATCCAAAAACGATCGTCATTGCTTGGCGTCATTGTATTTATACACAGGGCAGAGCCTTTGTGCGAGCCTTTCTGCGACGCTCAGGTGGCAAGAGCAACTCGCGTCTATGTTCTCCATTGATTATGATGTACCTACTCCTCAGCATATAAAATATGAGAGCCGTCGACTGGCGATCCCACTGAAAGGAAAGTTGCAGATTGAATGTAGCACGTGATCTCGGCCACTTATCGAAAACAAACGCCCCCTCAATCCCACCCTTTTAGACAGCCATCGGGCGTCTAAACAGTCCTCTCCAGGATAATGTAATCTCACCATACCTCTCATCTTACAGTAAATAGTGATCCAATTAAGCGGAATACTAACCAAGCTGGGCAAGCCTTTCCCTCTTCGGCCGCTCGGGATAACAGAAGAGCGCGCTCCGTTTCGAAGGCCAAGCGGTCAGCTCCAAGTACTTAGCAGCCCCTGATGCTGGCATGCTCGTTCTCCCACTCTCTGTAGTACATCTAGATCTTCGATGGTGGGGTAGCTTAACCCCGCCAGGGGATGGGATGGTATGGGTGGCCGTGGGGGTACATATCAATTGACATTTTACGTATTCTCCTTCTATTCTTCTATTTGTATTTCAGTTTCAAAGTCCCTCTCTACACCCTCCTCTTTCATATCCTCTAAGAAGACTTACGGGTACCTATATAGCAATCTCTCCCACACAAGAGAGCTCCGTCCCTAAGAGCACACTCCCACAATGGAGCTCAAGAGAACCCCCATAAACACAGGCTGGCACTTCAAGCAGTCCACCTCCTTGAACAACGGCGCCGCATCCTCCTTCCTTCCCGTTGCCCAGTTCCCCACGGTCGCACACATCGATCTGCTCCACCATGGCCTGATCAAAGATCCGTATATCGACTGCAATGAGTTGGAGACACTATGGTTCGTCTGCGCTGCAGCCTCACAATTGGCCCTCCGTCCTTTGTAAAACAAATCCAAATTCCCCTGCAAATATCTAACCTCTCTGATTCAGGGTAAATGATGCAAACTGGACATACAGAACATCCTTCCCTTCTCCCTCCACCTCCTCACCCCGCGTAGCCCTCATCTTCGACGGCCTCGATACTATTGTCTCCGTCTTCCTCAACGGGAAGTTGATCCTAGAATCAAAGAACATGCATTTGGCACACCATGTTGACGTCACGGATACTATCAAGAAACCCGAGGAAGAGGGAGAAAACGAGCTGGAGTTGAGATTTAGTAATGCTCCCGAGTGGGGGAGGAAGGAGATGAAGAGGATTGGGTATAAAGGGAACGGGACGGATGTGCACTTTGGTTTGTATTCCCTTTCCTTTCTTACCAATCGTTAACTTGGAGGATATTTTGAAAAGTTCCTTCGTCTCACAGTTTTGATTTTCTTGCTGGTTTGCAAGATGGAAGTATTTTAGGGGAATTTGAAACTCTTTCCATTGTTGAAGAGACATTATCTAACTCACAAAACAGGCGGCCCCGAGCGGCTCTTCGTCCGCAAAGCGCAGTACCACTGGGGCTGGGACTGGGGTCCTGCAGTCAACACCAGCGGGCCCTGGAAGGATATATGGCTTGAGACATACTCTACCCGCATCTCCGAGTTCCTTGTGCGGCAGCAGGTCTCCGAAAACCTCCAGCACGCTGACCTCAAGATCACCGGCGTCGTCGATGGTGAGGCCAAAACCATCCTCATTAAGCTCGTTGATCCCAACGGCAAGACCGTGCTCGAGGAATCCCGCCCCGTTTCTGAAAAGGGTGCGTTTGAAGGCACGGTATCAGTCGAGAAGGACATACAACTCTGGTATCCTTTCCTCTACGGCTCGTCCCCACTATACACAATATCGGCTACAGTTGCCGGGCAAGATGTGCAGACGCGGAAGATCGGGTTGCGAAGGCTTAGATTGCTGCAGCACGAGCTCAAGGGCACTCCAGGTACGGCATTCGTGTTCGAGATCAATAACATTCGCGTGTTTGGGGGAGGAGCTTGCTGGATCCCGGGGGACTTCATGCTCCCGCGTATGACGAGGGAGAGGTATGAGGACTGGCTAATGGCAGCGAAGGGAGGGAATCAGAGCATGGTATACTTTCTATTTCCTTTGTCTATGTAGAGGAGATACGGATATCTCGTTGTGACGATAGAATGCTAATAGAACGACAGATCCGAGTCTGGGGAGGCGGCATTGTCGAATCAGATCATTTCTATGAGATCTGTGACCGAGAGGGCATCCTCGTGTGGCAGGACTTCCTGTTCGCTTGTGGCGACTATCCAGCTTCTCCTGACTTCATCGCTGCGGTGAAAGAGGAAGACGAAGGGCATATTAAAAGAGTTGGTCATCATGCCAGTAAGTATTCTCCAGATTTACACCCTTTCGGGCGTTTTCTTCAAATTCAAATAAGGTCCTCAACTCTAGCAATCTCTGCTAATCCTGTCTCTAGGTCTAGTGATATGGGCTGGCAACAACGAGGACTACATGCTCGCTGAAAGATGGGGTTGGGAGTATGATCCTGAGGACCAGAAAGGGCCTTGGGACAAAACGCAATTCCCAGCTCGAGAGATCTATGAACGAGTGCAACCTGAGATCTGCGAGCGACTCGCTGGAGACGTGCCATACTGGAGAAGCAGTCCATATGGAGGCAAGACCTCGAATGATCTCACTATAGGAGACACGCATATTTGGGATGGTTAGCCCTTCCCTATGGTTAGTGTTTTATCAATCGCGCTGATATATTGTAGTATGGCATGGCAAGATGTCGCCTTACCAAGACTACAAAGGCTATACCTCCCGCTTCGTCTCTGAATTCGGGTTCGAATCTGCCCCTGACCTGCGCACTCTGCACAAGGCCAGTACGTATACCCTGAGAGGCTAAACAGTGTATGAATTTTGTTCTAACTCGACACCTAGTCACCGACCCTAAGGAACGCCATTGGCAGTCTCTCACGTTCGACGCGCACGACAAAGGACCCGGGCACGAGCGTCGGTACCCCCTATACGCCGGCGAGAACTTCCGGTTCCGCCTCAACCCGCTGAAGGACTTCGTGTACTGCACACAGTTCCTCCAAGCCGAAGCTATGAGTTACGCTTATAACCACTGGCGGAGGGAGTTCCGCGGCCCAGGTAAGCTCAGCTACCAGAGACCGAAACACGCAAAGCAGAAAAACTTATTCTTTTATAGGCGAAGAGAACTGCTCGGGCATCCTGGTTTGGCAACTCAATGACATCTGGCCCGGCACGTCCTGGGCACTGGTCGACGTGGACCTGCACCGCAAGCCGTCGTTCTACATCACCCAGCGCGCGCTGGCTCCGATAGTCGTCGGCATGGAGCGAGTGGTGACCTCGCTCCCGCCATACATCACGATGGGCTACCGCGCGCAGAAATCCGCGCTGGGCATCTGGGCCGTCAACGGGCGGGTCGAAGCCCAGGATGCCGTGCTGCACTTGTCGGCGTGGGATATCGAGAGTGGCAAGGAAGTCCCGCTGCCGGCGGATGAGACAAAGAGAAGTGTTCGCCTGAAGCCGAACCAGAGCAACGAGCTCGCGAAGCTGGAGATTCCGCACGCAGGGCAGACCGTCATTGCTGCGAGGTTGGTCGACGAAGAGGGCGCGCAGCTGGCGCGCTGGGTGTCCTGGCCTGAACCGTTGAAGTTCGTGCGCTTCAAGCAGAGCCTTGCAGTGAGGGTCAAGGTGGAGAACTCGAGTGCGGGGGACGTAGTGGCGCTCAGCGCCGACGCCCCAGTAAAAGGGGTGGTTATCTCAGTGCCGATCGAGGAGGGCGAGGACGCGGTATTCGCTGACAATTTCGTTGATCTGGTGCCGGGGGAGGAGATCCGCATTGGGGTAAAGGGTCTTGCGGGGAGGAGGTTGCAGACTCGGTGGTTGTGCGATTGGGAAGGCAAGGGGTTCCAATTGTGAGATTGCCAGTCATCTGCAAGAATGTTGATTAAAATTGCGCACGACGTCGTTGCATGTCTAGCCACTCCACAAAATTGATGCTGAGGCAAGAGGATAAACGGAATCGTACCGTCGCCAGGACCGTATCTCATACATCGTGTCCATTTTGATGTGCCATCGCCATCGCACATTGCCATCATCGTACTCTTTCTGTTCTCGGCGATCGTCGCTCTGCCCGAAGTAAATGGCCGGCGGTCATGCCGAGCGCGCAGCTCTTGGCAGGGGACCGTCCAGGCACGGTAGCTTCTGGGCGGCCAGCCATGCGCGCTGTGCAACGTACGCTCTCCCTGTGACCCAAAAGGGACAGGTCACATTGGAATGATACGAAGTGGCCCAGGCGCGAGTCTTCGTATTTGCGAAATGAACGGGTGTGAGGGGGCGGTGGGTGCAGGTAAGGGAGGTGTGTCAATGCAAGTGGGCTGGGCATCGCCGTTCGAGTGTGCTGGTGTGTGCTTGGGAGGAATGTTAGTAGGAGCGTATTCATGGAGAATCGTACTGTATCTCTCCTCGCGCGAGGGAGTTAGTGGCCCATACGAGATCTCTTGGCAAGTGTCATTTGGTGGAGGGGATCAACTGCTTTGGCTTCTATACCTGTGCAGATCTCGATCTTCCACGGGGCCCGGGGATGCGGATCCTGACGCGTAATATGAGCGTTTAATCCTCAGGCACGCACACCCCCTTCGTTCCCTTCCGGCCATTTTCCAATTAATTTTTGCTCTTTGCTGCCGCGTGGAATCTTTTGGCCGTCGTGAGACCTCGCAATTGCCAATCTGGGCCCGGGGGCGCCGCGACTGGAAAAATAAGGCCAGAGGCGCCCAATAGTGGCTCGTATCTCTTGCAACGCCTCGTGTCCCTGTCGCCCGGCCCCGTATTTTGCATCCACTGCTTGGGGGCCTCTAGAACTGATACGACCGCTGTTTGAAGCGCCTCCCCCTATTCCACCATTGAGAGCGCGAGGATGATGGCCGGTGGCTGGACGGCTGTACGAGCCACGTTGGAGTTTGCGTAAGGGCAGTGAAGAGGGTGTGAGAGGTACACGCTCCTCTGGTGGCATTCTCATACAAATTCCAGGTACTCGCCTTCGCTAGTGACCCGGCTCAGTCATAAACTCCCGTGACCCGACCAGCCTGGACCCCGTATTCTCTTCGCGCTCGTCCTTTTCAGCTGCTCCTCCGCCAATCCTCTTACATCTCCGACTCGTTTCTCCTGACAACCGTCTCTGATCTCTTTCGCTAAGATCTCTTTCCTTCTTCTACAAGCATCACGTCTGCTTCATCACTCTCGTTAATCCCTCTTTCGTCCGCTCGTCTTCTTCTGCGTCCGCTTCCTCTTCCTTCCGTCACCTCTAGTCACTCGCTGTACCACAAAACAAACAAGACTCCTTCACCATGCGTACCACCTTCGCCGCCGCCGCGCTGCTGTCCGCTGTGCAGTATGCCAACGCGCAGACCTTCACCAGCTGCAATCCTATGCAGAAGAGTATGTTGCCATGGCCCTGAATAGCCTCGTTCCATTGTTTACTGACCGCTCGCTCGCTCTCCAGCTTGCCCGTCCGACCCAGCTCTTGGCACCACCTTGACCACCGACTTCACCCAGGGCGCCAACAGCTTCTGGACTCTCGCCGATGCCACCAAGATGTCCTACTCCTCGAACGGCGCCGAATTTATCATCAATACGGCCACTGATGCACCCACCATCAGCGCCTCCAAGTACATCATGTTCGGCAAGGTCACCGTCACCACCAAGGCCGCCCCCGGCCAAGGCATCGTGAGCTCGTTCATCCTCGAGTCTGACGACCTGGACGAAATCGACTGGGAGTGGCTCGGCAGCACTGACACTTCCGTCGAGAGCAACTTCTTCGGCAAGGGCAACACTACCAGCTACGACCGCGCCATCTACCACCCCGTTGCCGACCCCATTGGCACCTGGCACACCTACACCATCGACTGGACCTCTGCCGCCATCAAGTGGTACATCGACGGCAACCTCGTCCGTACCCTGAACTACGGTGACGCCCTCGCCGTCGGCGGCCAGAACTACCCCCAGACCCCCATGAAGGTCAAGCTCGGAAACTGGGTCGGATGCGCCAGCGCCGCCGCCGCCTCAAATCCCGCCACTGAAGGCACCTGCTCCTGGGCTGGTGGACCTGCCAACTTCGCCCAGGCCCCGTTCACCATGTTGGTCAAGTCGGTGACCATCCAAGACTACGGATGCGCTACCACATACACCTACAGTGACAACTCGGGCAGCTACCAGAGCATCAAGGCCGCTGGTGGTTGCTCTGGTGGCAGCAGCTCTAGCTCCAGCTCCAGCTCCAGCGACTCTAGCTCCAGCTCTTCCGCCTCAAGTACCAATGCCCCCAGCACCACGAAGACCCCTACTAGCAAGGCTACCACCGCTACTCAGCCGAGCACGACCACCAGCTCTAGCTCCACCCTCGTCGCTGCTGCCAATACCACCGTTGCTAGCACCGGGGCTGCCAGCAAAACCAGCAGCACCGGCAGCCCCATTCCGTCAAACAACGCAGCTGCCGGTATCCAGCGCCGCATGGGCCTTCTGGATTACGCGGTTATCGTTCTTGGTCTCGGCCTCGGCGCCCTCGTCATGTAAAGTGCCTCGCACGGGCGATTTTGTCTTGTGTGTACCATAAAGCAAACAGTTGCTCCTGAATTTAGTTAAGAAAGCCTTGTTTCTAATTCCAAAAAAAAAAATACATCATGTTCTGCTTGCTTACATGTAACGGGAGACAAACGTTCGAGGCTCTTATACACCCTTTGTTTCTGAGTGACGAAAAGAATCCACGGGACGCGTAAGGCAGGGTAGCATCATGAATTGGGCATTACGGCGGAGCTAATTACTGTGTTTATGTGGTTTTGTGTATTGCGATTTAGATATCATCTGTACTCATACGTACGTACCCACCTAATAATCCAATTGCATAAATTGACCTGTGGAATTGCCTCATCTGGTCAATGTGTTGCCCATGCTCCCTTATTATGCCGATTGCCTATGCTATTCCATGTCGTTTTGTCTTTCTCAAGATGTCCCACGACACTCAACTCATAACTCTCCATGTGACCATTTCGAACTTGTTTTTGGCTATTTCCTGTACAGCACTCTCTCCGAGAAATATAAATATTTAAGATTTTAACATTATAGAAACTAAACCACGGAGACTAAAACGCTCTCCCAGCTTCAGATCATAAAATATCATATGACACCTATCTCATCCCCAAACAAAGCCCTTAATACACTCCCTCATCTACCTACCAGTGACACCCTTACTCTCCTCTTGCTCCTTGCCACTTCTCGCCTCCCTGGCCACACACAAACATTTTAGGCCTCGGACCTTACATTCAAGGGCCTTGCCCAAAAGAAATACGAAGCACAATTCTCGTTTATATCTAACCTTTTTCTTTCTCATATCTCTCTCGTATATCCATGTTCATTTCTGTGGATAAAAATTTTCCCATCTCAAGCGCAAATATTCGCCGGTGGCCGCTTCTTTGGATGTCTTGTTCGTATCTGCACGAACGCCGCGTATGGCATGCAAATGACTCGAGATCTGTCACCCTACCCGCAGGTCATCTGGACGTTGTCATGTCATGCATAGAAATGTACCCCGCCCTCTGCAACGGCGGAGAAGGTTGTGTGAGGGAGACTATCAATGATACCCTATGCAGGTCTCAGAATGCAGAGCAACTCGTATAAAAATGGATGGTCGGAAGAACATGCCTAGAAAAAGACTGAGGCACGTTCGGGGGTCTTAACCGGAGCGGGGAATTAGCAACATAAGGCAGGTGGCGCGGATAGAGGACAGGAGAGATATTTTCGAAAAGGATGGAGAGAAGAGACACATAAGTTGGAAGATGCGTGAGTAGAAGTATAGAGTGAATGACGAAAGAAAAGAAAATTGGAATGGAGAGAGTATGGTAATATACAAGAGACGGTAACAGAAAGGAAACAACAACAGAAGGGTAAGTGAAGCATTAAGAGTAGAGCGTGTATTGATGTTCTAAGCCAATACAGAGCCACAATGAGGCACATGCTATCCGAAATGGTCACATTAGTCGAAAGTAGTTTCTAGTGGTTAGTTGCTACAGTGATGGTGCTGTTTGTGGTGTTTTATCTCTCTCTTCCACATTCTGGGAGGTGGTAACATTCTCGACGAGCTGCAATGACCTGGGTGCGCTTTATCATTATGAAGCCAAATCTCAAGGGGATCGAAAAAAGTTGCATAGATTTGTGGGGAACGGAAAGTTCATGAGGACCAATTCACGCATATCCAAATCGCCAGGCAAAACATTGTGATCAGAAGCACGCCCCTGGAGTTCTCTACGGGAGATCAAGTCCACCTCTCCACAAGAAGCCCGCTATCGAATCAGCCATACAAGAAATCTGGACCTGAGAGATCTGAAAATGCCGTAAAATCTTCCACGTATAACTCGTCAGGCCCTGTCCGTCCCAGAGCTAGTAAAGTACATAGATCATATCAGAAAGAGACTGAGCTATCTCAAACATATGAGGTGGCGGGAAGACACCAGCGTACCAGCGGAAAGATATATGAAGATTTTGTTGTGTAGTGTTGTCTGATAGCAGATAATTCTCCAAGAGAACCAAGGCTTTCCCACTAACAGATCAGAGCTTCAATATATTATATTGCTTTAAAAACTTGGCTCTACCATTAAACGGGCCAAAATATTTTACTGTAGTCCCAACACATGTCTTATATGAGCGATGAAATCTTCCCATGCGACGATTTTATTACCAAGATGAATCTTTCCAGGCTAGGGAATCTGTGCGGCAGCAGGTATAGTAATCCGAGTAAGTCATTTCTCCTCATTCGACTGTTTGTCGCGATCAAGACAAAGAATTGCCACGCAATTTGGCATGTTATGAAAGTAGTCTGCCTGGGGATCAATCGCCAACAATGCCCCATCGTAAATCTAAGATGCACTCTCTAAATGGGGCCTTTGAAGACGGCTATTGCGTTTAATTCGTTTCCTAGTCCGAGAGGATATGACGAGCAAAGGCAGAGTGTGTATTATACTCACTGAGGGAGAACTGCGGTATTCTATTTGCTGAAAATCCAATTTTCATTTATAGGAGAAAAACATGGTCGAGTATTGGTTGCCTAGCTGCTTATATGAGACTATCTCCCGAGAAATCCATTCGCTTGATTGTGTGTGATAGTGCCGTCAACCCTTTCTAGATGTCGCCCCCTGTGCTCACAAATTTGCTCGAGCATCTTAACATATCTATTGGCCCTCGCCGTGTCATTCCCAGCTTCAAGAACAGACGACAGGAGATATATGCTGCAAGACCTGCTTACAATAGTTTGAGTGTTTTAATTTCCAGGCTTCCTTGCATAATTGTGGTAGATAATCTGATGATTGAGTCCCATATGTCTAGATCTTTCATTCTTTGTCATTCTGCATGGCGTTATAGGCTACCTAGTACAGCACCGAGAGAAAATGCTACGGCCGACATCTTCTGCTTTCGAACGACAGCAATTGCCTTTCCGTATGCATTCTCTAGCCACTCCAACTCACCAGTTGACTGTGTGGCTGCGGAAATTGACGAACTAACCTGCCTTATCGATATACTTACCTGCTCAAAGAGAAAAGAGTGAAGTGAGTATACTCTTGACCATTTATATTGATACTTTATATTAGACGCATCGTTCCTTGACTGTCCCTATCTTTCTCGTCGTCAATGATTATAAGATATCCTAATATACTGCCACGAGTATCCTTTGATGTTTTGATAGCTTGTCGATAATAGCTCATTGTGGAGGCATTGTCACTAATCTCACTTGCCTCATGGCCTGGATAACGGAGAGAGAATACAAGGCTGCCAGTCCGGCAGATCTTCTCTCCCGAGTACCTGTCCTCAACAATTCGTTCCTGCCAAGTGCTTTTCATGCAAAAATCTTGAAGCAAAATCTCTCAAGGCCTGATGATGGTGCGCTCAAAGGATGCATCTGCGTTGTAAATGAGTTGCAGACACTTTTTAAAAACATTTTATCCGACATGTATCAATCTGAATACCAATAGATGGATGGCACTGGCCAGTAGATCTTGGGCTTTCATTTTTATTCCAAAAGAAATTTCCAACTGATGTATGACAAAATACCCCTTTGGTGGTTTGAGGTTTGAATCTAATTAATTAGTTTTGGGCATCTCTGTATTCACCATTGTGCTTACCAGTAAAACTCCCCAACACATCACAGCTACTTCAATGTCTGCAGCGGTGAAGCCATCATCCTAGATTAGATCGAAGAAAGATGCCTTTGTCTCCGCCAATGTCCTCTCTAACTCAGGAATCTGATCACCCGCGGGTGGCTTTAATCTAAGTAACTGATCGACTTGCCCTAGCGACGTGGCCGCATAGCGCAAACAACCCAAGCCAAATCTGTGTTTAGTTCCTCACACTGGTCTTACGGCAAAATACTAAAGCTTTCTCGAACATGTCTGAACTTTTTGTGACTTCAAACATGTCCGTAATGACCTTCAGGGACTTGATACAAGCATCCTCTAATGCTGCTTTCTTTTGAATTAGAAAGCTTCTGCATCACCAGATCTACCCGGAAGAACATAACCTGCACTCTGCTCGCCAGGGTCGAGATGATCTCTTCTCGCAAGGTTTATAGGAAAGGCTTAAGAGTGTTAGACTTTTTGAGATTTGTTTGGGCGTAATTTGCAATCTCGATGTTATAGTTCGATTGGTCGACGTAAATTATGAGTGGAGGTTCTTCCAAAATATCTAGAGCCCCGTGTCCGGTGTATGAGGCCTTCCAAGCAAAATTATTTAATACCAAGTAGTACGCACTATTGAAGAACAAAGCCAATAGGATTGTCATGATAATAATAAGTTGAAACGCTGCGGAGGAGCAGATAGGCATACGAACGATATAACTTTCACCATCAATTCCAGCAGTTTGAAAATTTGAAAGATGGTCAAAGAATTTGAGCCTCTGCTCTTCCAGAGCCTCCAAATTGTCAAATACCACATATATTCCGCTAGCAGGAGAATCGTTATCAAGCAAGTAATCCCGGAAATGAACCCTCCGTGTACTCTCAATGGTGGGCACATTTTCTGCAGAGCCACATGTGACACCGATGTACTCCTTACAGGCTTTGATAAGGGACGCGGTCCCTTATCAAATAGAGCATACCTTTAAAGGCTTAAGAAGATTAACTATCGCATGATAAGGTAATGAGACATCGTCCACTGCACTTATGAGAAGAGAGATCGCGCGAAGGCAGGTGATACTGGGTGGGAAAGCTAAGAAAATGTTAACTCCTACGACACTCGCAATTACGCTAATTGGCTTGCAAATTGCAGAAAGTACTCTGAACAGCGTTGCTTTCTTCTTCGACAAATGGGCGAGACCATTATTCTCGGCCTCTACAGAAGTCAACATATCGGCTGCAGAAGACGAGCGTCGCAGTAACGGGTCATCCAGTTTCTTGTCTATAGGAGTCCTGTATTTCTATAATGCGAACCCTGGATCTCTGGGCACCAAGGCTCCTTGGCTTGCATCTTGCGTCTCGTGGACAGAGCTATCTGAGGCGAAATAGGTGCTGCCAGGCGGTGTGACCAGCAGGGCATTTACCACTGTCTGGCAACTGACATATAAATCATACGCTGGTTGTCTCCACATATGAAGAGTGCCCAGTCAAGTACCTACCATGTACGCTTTAGCCTAGTCTAACCTACACGGCTGCCAACAAACGACCGGCACTGTATCAATGTTCGTATGAAAGCCAGGCCTTTGTTTGCTCAAGGACGTTGCACACTTGGGTGAGCGCCATATTACTATCTTTAATTTCGCATTTAAATTTGGAGGCCGTTCATATCGCCATGAGATGAAGGCGCAAAGACAGATTCGTCTAAACCAAATTTTGGGGTTAGCACCTTTCAGAGACAGGAGTATTGGTTGCCAACAGACACTCTTTGAAACACAGTGTGGGGAAGAAGCGCCGTTGTTGAGGGTTCAGTTTGCCTCAGGGCGTACCTCACCCAGGCTCGTGCCATCCGGTCAACATCCTAATATTATGACCATGTATAGGAACACCTGGACACTCACTTGGGTTATCCAGGGTTGGTACTTGTCCTTCCCAGGTAGACTACTCTGCGGTACTCATTTTTAGCTGCCAAATCTCTCTCCTACTTAAACCCACATGATATTCAAGCCACATTGTTTGTGAGGCAATCTTGCTGCTCGAATAATGAAACGCAAAAAAAGCACTAAATCGCATAAGAAGTGCAGCAAAATATCTTTAATCATGTAAAGAGCCAATATACATTTGTTGCAAGGGCATAACTCCATCTTAGAAATCCAGAGTCATGATTCATATGATAATTATTTGCGAGCTAGCACCTGAAGGGCATATTAGAACCCGTAAACTTTCTGCCGCAGTAATAATAGTAGCTGCAGAGTAATTCCCACCGTTTACCAGCGACAGGCTTCATCGAAAGAGCCCCCCGGAGTGGTGGGCAGGCTTTCGCCGTGAAATCGATTGGCTTAGAATCAACTCTGGTTCACTCCAATAGATTTGAGCGATGAAACCCCACCTCACACAATGGAAAACGGCATTGGCCAATGGCAACTGTGAGTACAGTTAGGCCACTCTATAGCAGACGGCAATTTATTGTCATAGCCGTATTTATCCTTAAACCAAGGTATGCATGCTCTGTTGATGCCTGTTCAGCCCTTTGGTGTGGCTTCGGAATCCATAACGCTTCCGTAGGCGGCAGAGAAGAACTAAAGTGCGCCCTATAACCGGGCAAATCCCAAGGACAACAGATATAATCAGAGGGACCAAAAGGAAAGAAGAAATCTCCCGCCCCTGTGATGTTGTGGCACGGGGAGGAAGATCGAGGGTCGGGGCGGAAAAAAAAAAATCTGAAATTAAGGATTTGTCGGGGCTGAGATGCATGCTAGAGTATAAAATGCAATAATACAGCACAGTGCATGTCGTAAAATAAAATAAAATAGCAGAATAATGTAATATTATCACAATGCCATAATACGCACGGATGTCCAATGCCTAAGTAGGCCAGGACTGCGAGGCCATCGATGATTGGATATATCACGTGCGAGAATAGGGGTAACCTTCCTGCAGTTTCCGGGTGTTCCTGAGAACCAGGCACGAGCCATTCGGTCTCCTTGGGACGGCTCGTCGCAAGAAGATATCTCCGGCCAAACGGAAGAAGCAGGAGATTGCAGCATAGAGCTGTAGAGAACGTGCAAAAGTCGTTTTTGGCCCCAATCGTGGCTCGGCTACAGAATCTGTACGCCTCGAGATCTCGACCGCGTCGATATATTTAGACCCCGCTCAGCTGCTTGGTAAGAGCCTTGGTAAGAACCTGGGTAAGAGCCTGGGTCAGAACCTTAGTCGAGAAGACCTTTTCCTTGGCTGGGTCAGAGCCGGGGTTGATTGGACGCCGAGCCCTGCACTACGCCTGGCGGGGATTTGATGATGACGGCGGGGGAGAAACGAAACGCATGCGGCGGGCTGAAATTCTCCTGCCACGATATTGCTTCGGAATATACGAAATACATGAAGTAGCTGTGGCACGAGACGTGAAGGGTTATTCTTTCTCCCTCCATGCTTCTCTCCTCTTCTCCTTCGGAGCAAAAGAAGGGAAAGCATTGAGAATAGCAGGAGTATCGCGTGCATGGCTGCTATTGTCGCGATTGGCGGGTTGTGGGTCTGATCATTCTGCCATATACCTGCAAGGTAAATCCCTATGCCGTGCCTGGTGGGCCATGACACCGCTCACACTGGGATGGAGAAGCCACTCCGTACCAGCTATGCACCAAAACCGGTTATCTGCGAATCCTACGTACACATCGGTGCAGATGCGGCAGGACCGAGACTGGAATGCGAGCATGCTCTGTAGGGGATAGCCAGAATCTTTGAGAAAGTTTGACATGGCCGAGCTGTCTGAGAATGTCTCCCACTCCCTAGTCTTACGTCGCATCGCTAGTCCGTTTAAGCTGTAGGCTCTCGGAGCCGGAGAATTCTCTCTTATCCAAACTGTCAACAATGTCTAGCTCCACGGTGTTGACTGAGACTAGGTGGGAGTAATATTGAAGGAGAGAAAGTGGGATTGATATCAATTGACAACACATCGGCCGCTTCGGTGGCAGCGGAAGCAGTGCGGAGTAGAGTACTTGGCTTGGTACCTCGTATGCGTCAGGGGAACTCTGCAGGCCAGACGCGATGATTGGTCTCTGGACACGCGACTCGGAGATATGGCCTTGTACAACCATCGTTTGCCCATATTGTCCAATCCCTTCGTGTCCCGAACACGTCGTTACCAACACGCGAGAGGGGCTTTAGGTCCGTAAGGCTCTCATGATTGTGATCCACCCGAGCCCACGGTCATCTCACTGGGCGCGCCAATCTCTTTCGTTACCCAATGGCGGCTGGCTGAAGGATTTAGATTATGCTTCGAAACTTCCCTGGCCTTACGGCATCCGGACTGCACTTACTGGGGGAAGGGAGGCGGGTTGACACCGAGTAGGCGAAGCATCGTGCAGTGCATCTGTTGGACATGTGAGGGAGTTGCAGACTCCTGCCAGCGTCGCGTCATCTGAATCACGGCAGGCCGTCAACAGCCACTGAGACGGGACCTAGCTCTGTGGACAATCGCGTCTCTCAACTACCGCCCCAAAGCGAGCCTAGGCTCCTCCCACTGACCAGGCCTGGATGTAGATCATAGGGAGAGCCGGCTGGCAATGGCACGCGGATCCATACATGCAAAAATCCACCACACACCTGCTGCTCCACTCGGGCGTCCGCGGAGGGCTATTGGGTGGTCGAGACATGACGTTTGCTTGTTCTGAATCACGGCCGTGTCCGTTTCCTGTCAGGGCGAGCCTGCCATGGGATCAAGGAATGGGCACTGCACCGCACAGGACAAGTACAGTACAGCAGCTGGGTCGGCCACCAACAATGGCAACAGCCCTGGACACAGTAATACCGCCCGAGCCGCGACGGACCGGCCAATGGCAAGGCCAGCGTAATCATCAGCAGTAGCATCATCAATGTCGTCTCAGGACAGGCCTTAGCCACCCATCCTAGGCAGGCGGGAGGGCTCTGGCTGTGCGGTTGGAACGGAATGGATTGGGGGGAGGGCGTGTCCTTGCTTCTGGGTGGTCTTGGAGAGGCAGATTATGCCTGTTCATTCTGCATGTCCTCTCTTCAGTCTATAGCTGTAGCCGGGTCCCCTTTTCGTCAAGATGCGCTATGTAATATGTGCACAGTCGCCGTGGTAGCAGTCGTGTATCCATTTCTTCCTCCAGCCCGGGTCGAGACAGGCGTTTTGGGAGGCACGCGCTACTCCCGATTCTGGTGCGCAGGCGAGAAGGTCGTCCACTTCCTGCGGTTACCACTTACCACTTTCCACCACTCCTCTCTCCACTCCTCGCGGCCTCCTTGCGTGCCCTCTCAACCTCTCGCTGCGGTGCAAAGGCTCAATTTGGGTCAATTCCAACGTCCCCTCGTTCCACGGTCCGCTCCTCCTCTCCGCCGCCCACTCCAACACCCGTCTCCTGATCCTCCTTTTCTTGTCCCTCAACACGTCGACGTCGTGACCAGCGCCCCGTCTCCGTCTCCGCCCTCAGCTCCCCTTCTGAATTCACGTCCCATCCGTCCAGGCATATCCACCCAGTTTCCCGCTGCTCTCTGCCTCGCCCTGCTGGACTACAACCCCCCTCGTGCTCCACTCGACCTTCCTCGTCCGCCTTCCGTCTGACAGAGCAGCTGGGATGGATTGCTTGACACGGATCTCATGAGCTTCCTCTCCGTCACGACATCCCCTTCCTGCCCCCCCTCCTGCTGCGCTAGGACGTCAGAGGACGCGGCTCTCTCATAATGAAGACCGTACCTAGTGTGAGTAGTGTTCTTCCCCCTTTTTAAAGGCTCAACGCGCTCCAATATATCCTCCACGTCCTAGGGGGCTTGATCCCCTGGTTTTTACGCGTTCTTCATCTGTTGGGAAATAACTTGTGCTGATACGTCTACGCAGCTGATTGCGTCGAGCACCGTAGGCGTCGCTGCTGCCGGCCTGGCTCTAGCACGCCCTGACCCCTCCACGCCTCCACGCCCGACATCGAAGAAGAGGAAGGTTGGAGAGTTTGTGGACGTCAATGGCACATTTCCTCCTCCGTCTTCACGGCCAGCCACGAGCTCGACCGTAACCACTTCCGAAGTTCGGCAATTCCTTCCTCCACTGGGCTCCTCACCAGCTACCTTGTCCCCTTTCGAGGTATCTCCTCGCTCGAATACAAGATTCGATACCTTGAACAGTAGCCGTGCAAGGCGGCTCTCACTGGTTCGGAATGGAGACTTCTCGTCGCTTCGGAATAGCACGGGAGACGAACCGAGGAGAGACTCTGTCTCATCCAGAGGATCGTGGATAAGGCGGCTCTCAACAATGCCCATGTCGCAGAGCAACAGCCCCAGATCAAGTGTCGGCCCGGACTCGCCCTCCGTGCAAATGTCTCACGGCTCTGCAGCACCCATACTATCGAATCCCTCAGACGGTCAACCACAGCTGCCGCCAAATAAACTCGTGAAGCGAAGTACTTCTGGTCGGGGTGCTAATGGATCGATCTCCAGAAGCGGTTCTAGGTCACAGGTGCCTACGCTTCGTAGACCCGCCACCAGTCACCAACGGTCGATTACCCTCCAGCAGAGGTTCAGGGAGGAATCCACAGGCTCCGATGATCGAATTCCCGAGACCCCTCCGGAGCCAGTCCACTTCACTCCTTTTAATAAATTCTTGCCAGAATCCCGCACCATGTGGAGACCCTTCTTTGAATCTCGGCCAACAAAGCTTGCGAAGGAGAGGCCGTCGGGAAGGCCTGGCGATATAGGTTCACAAGGTGTCTACTCGACGTCCAGAAGAGTTCTCCCAAATGAGATGGTGAAGCCTACCCTCGTCAAACCATCAATGATCACCGTGTCCAAGTCCAGTTCTGCTCTGTATTATGAGGAAGATAGCCTGCCAATTGAGGACATTATGGATGATGAAGCCGAAGCTGTTGATGAGATATACATATCTTCCACAGCACCACATTCAGCAGAGCCTCAAAAACGACCCCGACGGTCTCTATCCATGCACTTCGGTTCCCCAGGTTCGTGGATAGCAAGGTCGGGAAGTCTAAGGGCCAGCAAGGGAAGCCCTGATGGTAAGAGTGGTGGGAAGCGTTATTCGTCTGCACCAGTATCAACGCTGCCAGGACGAAGGACAATCTCATCTGGCGCTCCTATTCACGGCCACCGCTCTATTACAGATCCTACTATCTTTCAGAATCAAGCCTCTATCGAGACACCCCCGCCCCTGCCTAATCCTTTCCCCGTATTGAGCTTTCAGGCACGAAGTCGAAACACCTCCTCCCCATTGCCGCCTCTATCTCGTCTGTCGAGTTTCAACATTGACCTCGCCCGCTTAGGGCTTTCGTCATCGTCCTCTTCCCAACCTCGACGAAGCCCTAGTTCTCACGCTCCTCAGTCAAACACGACGTCTACGTCCTCCTCTTCGCAAGTTGCAATGTCGCCATCATTGCCTCCCTATTACGGTGCGCTAAATACAAAACCCAATCGCATGTCAGAAGCTGTCACTCTAGTTGGCTCCGAAATTGATGCGAAAGGTTTCGCTTCGGGCGAAGAGGACGACGTAGATTTCCAAAGTGAGACTGTCTTCGATTCTCTCAGGTCAGGAGCCACTGGAAGTATGCGCTCTCATAACACACCCCTCGACTCCATGTTTGACGAGTCTCCTCCAAGTGCCACGGGCTCGAAAGGCAAGAGACTCTCTATTCACGAGCTAATGGCTACTGGAACATTTCAAGAAGGTAGTAAGATTGTGGAGGAGGATGAGGATCTTTCCACTCCTGTCAAAACTTCACATTCGTCGCAAGAGAAAGATGCTGAGCTCGAAACTCCTGGCAGGAAGCGCGTCGCTGATCAGGATGCGTTCCCATCATCATCTAGCTTTTCCCTTGCTGCAAAGGACTTCGGTCGTCTCTCCTTAGACGATGAAGACGATGACGAGGACTGGACTCGAGACGACGAGAACTCAGACCTCCAGCAACTCTCACCCCCGTCAAACCAACTGACCGCACGGCGGATCAGCCCATCTCTCCGAGCAGCCCTTGCGGACGTCACTCACACCAGTACAGCGAATACCAACCCCCACAGCGCAGAGCGGCCAAAGAGTAACCTCTTCGACTGGTCAGAACCCTCATCTGCTGAAAAATTAGATCACCTCGGCAACTCACCGCGACCACGAACAGCGCATGCTAAGCAGGCCGCGGACGGTAGAGGTGGTCGCACGATGGGCAGGAGAGGACCAACTGCTCTTCATATTAGGAGCCAAAGCGTGCCCGTAGTGCCTGATGTTGCGGGTCAGCGCGAGAATTCGAAACTTGCACCCAAGTTCGGCACTTGGGGATTGGGTGGCAAGGGAGCCAGCGAGGAATGGGATGGAGATTTCGAATTTGAAGACGACGGTGCTGCTGACCCCGACGCTGACATCGAAGGCAGCTCCATGCTTGTCCCGCCTGCTATTCAAGCCAGCCAAGAGAATGTTGTTGGCCACGTTGGACAAATCCGAGAGGTCTGCCTGCTCGTAGAGGACTTGAAGAGACTAAGGCTACTTGCACGAGAGAAAGATCTCCTAGTTGGACCGTCAGCGCCTTTGTGGAAGGAGGCTGAGGGCATCATCGCTCTCGCTGTTCCAGACGAGGAAGATCCAACTCTGTCCCCAACTCTATCACCTACGCAATCGCCGACTTCGGTGGTCTTCGGCTCTGAGGTCGTGGATGGAGTGCTTGTCGACCAGGGACCCGACGCCGAGGACATCGAGAGACCAGAAGCTCCGCTCGAGGTCTTGAATCGTCATGGTCGCCCCACCGGATTCGTTTACGACGGTAACACTGTTCGCAGACGCTCTGTCTTCGTTCCTGATGACGAGATTTTTGGCACTGGACCATCTCTAAGCCCGCCCGCAGACAGAGAATACCTCCACCCGCCATCGAGCTCTCCTCGTCCGTCCAGCATAAAGAACACGTCCGAATACGCCCGCTCCGTCATGCAAAATATGCATCAAACGCGCTCAACCTCCGACCCTCTCCTGAGCGAATTGACGCATCAATCGTTGAACAAGATGCCTTTCGACACCACCAGTCTACGAGATCTTGTACACCGAGCCAGCGTCCTGAGAAGCAAGCTCTCGGATATAATTCGCAAATCCGATGGCTCCTTCCAGATATCCGACACGACCCCTAAGCACGGCTCTAGCCCCGCCTTTACTCGTGTATTCACCGATCCAGTGGCCAACCCTCCAAAGAGCCCCGGAAGAAGCCATGGCAACAATTCTATCCTCGGTAGCTCCATCGATGCCTCTCCGTCGAGGAGCCTAGGTCAACAGCATATGCATATGATGACTGTGGTGTAAACACCTCTAGCACTCACATACACATCCATGGTAACTGGGATGTCATTCTTGTACATGTGTGGAACGTCCCCTGCCGGGGCGGCCCCCTTTATTTTGTGATGCATAGCGACGGTTTTCCCTGATTCTTTACTCTCTTTTCCTTTGTGGTCGCGAGTTATGACACTCCTGTTTCGTCTAGGGACTTTCTTCTCATGTCAAACGGCATAGAATGGGAAGTATGCTCTTTGCATGCTCCTTCCATCGGGCATGACATTTGCATTTGCTCTGGGATTGGGCAAGCATTTCAGTGTGGTGAGACACCTTTTGGGGGGACAAAAGTAAAAATGCGTAATGTCTGCATGTGGAACCGGTTTATTTTCTTTGCCTTGTACTTTGCTTTTCAGATCTTGCTGGATGGTACGGCTCTGCAGCTGCATACCATACAAGTCTCGTCCACGAGCGAGAGATAAATGTTATTCCTGCTGGCTTCTGTGGGGACCTAGTGATATGGGTCAGGTGAATATGTGACAGCCAACGGAGGAAAGGCAGAAGAACAACACACATGAGACATCTGATACGAAACGAACATAGAAGCAGTGAAAACTCAAGACCAAAAAAATTAGAAATGAAGTAATGGCATCACGAACCATATACGATCTGTGTGTGCGTCGGTGATTCTGTAGGTTACTAGCTTAAGAATAAATGAAACATTCCGATACATTGCTAGGAACTCGCTATTATATGTGGCATTGCATGCCCAGGTATATTGAGCTTCTTTTTGGTCTCTTCTCCGCATATAACGTCTTGCCCAGCGAGAAATTTACACCGACCAAATCCAGATTCTATCGTTTATCTTCCTATATACACTTCACGGTCCCGAACCACAAACACGCGCCCCCCAAATCTGGCCACCCACCTCCCCTTTCACCGTAACACACTCTCTAGCTCCTTTGGTGCAATTCAAACCTCGAAGGGCGAGATGACAATGTGTGCATGCTCTGGACCTTACAGGAAGAACAGGGACCATACCGTTGACAACCAGATAACAGTAGTAAAGGAAATGACTACGGCCTCATTCATGACAGTCTGTTTATATATCATGACTTTCTAGAAGCTCCACAGCGGTTAAGCTAGATATATAGTGCACCATACAATTTTCGATCGTCCCATAGCCAGAGTGAAATTCGCCAGAGCGTCACTTGGTTACAGACAACAGCAGAATGTACCAGAGCTATATGCAGCATAATAAAGAGGAAGGAGCACGTGGAAAAGGACACCCCCCCCCCCACCGCCCATAACTCAAATATCACGTATCAAACCCCCCGAAACAGAGAGAAAACAGCAATCTTATCAACAACAATGCCAACGCAGGATCTACGCTCATAAGCCTCCTATACAATGCCACCAGAGATGGCATTCTCGACGTCGGGATCAGTCTCCTGGGCGAGCGCGTCGCCTACTCCCATCCCTCACAAGTCCGCAACATCATCATCGCTTACTCCAAGATTCCGACTCCTGACACAGACACTACGCAACGCCTCGCCGTGAAGAGACTGACTCAATAGAATTACCCGACAAACAACTCTAAAGTCAGAACTGTCATCATGCCTTCTAGGCTGGGCGGCATGACAAAATGGACAAGTTCCTTGAGACAGGGGATCTCACATAAGCACCTAAACAGAACGACGGAATCTTGTTCCCGAGAAATATTTTGGCGCCCGCGAGTCGAAAGTTCCGTGCAGAGAAGCCCCGTGCAGGAAATGTCCCGTGCAGAAAGACCCGAGCACTGGGGCCGGGCAACCAAGTCCCGGGGATGTGCGAGTCAGTGTGTTGAGGGACGGGGAAGTAGTGAGATGTCTCGACCTGACCCTAATTTCGCGGGGAGTTATCCTCATGGCCATGGCAGTCTGATAGACGATACGGAATGAACCATGGCAATAATATTGATTACCAACATACGTAATAGGGAAGTGAAGTTGCTGCTTCCGTCAGCAGAGCTGAAATACGATCGATGGTCGAGGGTCGAATCCCACTCCGAATGCGGAAGAGGTGATTCCATCATCAACTCCGTTACTCCGAAGCGGATTTCCGGGCTGAGCTCCAGATCGCCGTCAGCACGTTCCCACTTGGGAAAGCCCATTGCTACCTCAAGCGCCTGGCACCCAGCCAACAGCTGGAAAACAAATTCCATCAACTGCAGCACGAGCACTATCCACTTCTGGCCAAGGGGTAGGTAGCTGTGAGCGAGAACGAGCGAATCGCACGCGGTGCGAGGGGGGTGGGCCTGGCTGAAGTGGACAGCCAGAGCCACGTTTCGAAGTGGCAGAATACGACACGTCCGGCCAAGGCAGTGAACTGCTATTTGCGTAGGAAGCGCCCCTGGAAGCTCGACAGCTGCCGAGCCCTGCCCAGGCTTGAATCCGAGCGCCTGAAGTGGCTCAGATAGCCGCGGAGAACCACGTTTATAGGCGGTTGACGCAGCACAGCCCCAGAAAGCGACGTGTTTCAGGCTCATGACGTCGATGGCCCTCGTGTTATCTGGACTGGCCTGGAGGTTGCAGACGAGGAAACTGTGCCGCATGCACATGGCCTCCCTATTTACCACACTGCACTAGAGGGGAACCGGAGCTTGCCTATCCAAGCCCTTAATGCGAGACATCAGCGCGTAGGCAAACTCTTGACACTCTTTGACACAACAATTGTGCGGAGGTTGGGCTGTCATAAGGCTAGCCCAGGTGTTGCGACATCATCGTCTGTACGTACGAGCGCACGGAGATACGGAGAACGGGGCCTCATGTTACCTGGGGGAGCAGGGAGAGTGGGATGGGTTCACTTGCCACGGCGTTCCGTCCGTGCATCACCGAGCTGGCCAGAGCAGGGCCGATTCTCAAATCCGGCACCCCGTACAGTAAAGTACCAAGGCACATTTGATACAATACCGCGCTGCTAACGGTGATTCCAAAGAAGGCCAGCTAAATTGCCCTATTGCGGTTAAAGCAACAACCCTACACTTGCTCGAATCGGGTGTAGCAAGGGATGGGTACCATTGGAGAGGAATACGAGTCAGGTCTGGTCATGGGTGAGCAGTCTACGCATGGCGGCAAGGATACCCATGTCCCCAGACACGTGGAAGCTGTGACCGGGCCTGTTGTGTCGGCCGCTGTAAAGGGGGAATTAATGCGAGTTAATGACATTAATTTACGGCCTTTTTTGCCCATCCCACCTGCCCATCTGAGCGCTCTGTTCGCTCTAAGCGCTGGGACTTGAAACTTTCAGCCTTACCACACGAGAAATTGCGATCCTGATGGCGATCCCTTCTCGTCGCACACAGGGCGTGGCATGAAGCAAAGAGGCCTGCATCAGGAAATGCTATCCCGCCGATCAATCGGCTTATGGCCCAGAATCAGAGAGCGATGCCTCATGATTTCATATGCTGCCTAGCTGCCATAGCACCTGATGGTCCAGATCCAGGCTGATCGATGCTGAAATCCACGGAGATAACGATCACATAGCACGATGTGTACGATGGGATTGGCGAGCGCCTGTGAGGGACTAGCTCTCATGGCGGAGACCTAATGTCAGGGGGAGCCAAATTCACGGATTTTCAGGAGTATGCTGCAAATATGCGTGTGCACGTTCGCGTTTTGAGGCACACATTGTGATGGCAGGACCGATTCACTGCCGTACGGTATTGGAGGGCTCGTGGGAGCAATCCCGGGAGGCGCAATTTGAGGCCCAAACCCGTTTCAGAGCCGTTGCTGGGCCTAAGGGGAGGACGCCTTCACTGCAGCGGAGAGAGAAACGCGGTAAGAACTTTAAACGCCCCTGGACCCACGTTGCTGAGAGATTCCCAAGAGAGAGGATATACTGCGACGTCAGGGGGGGCTGGGAGAATTCAGATGACGAGAGATGACGGCGGTTAAATTAACCACCATTCTTCGCAGCCCCATTGGCGGCGACCGGAGATAGCGACTCTGCATGGAAGGGCTGCGGGAACAAGACTTGAAATTCTTCCCCGTTGAGGTATACAGCATGTGCGATCTTGCCTAAGGCTGCGGTCTCCGCGAGCAGCGTCCCGGCAGCTCAGGCGGCCATGGAACGCGAAGCCAAGCGGAGCAGGGGGCGAGGTGGTCCCACGATATGTACCTATTACTGCATCGTGCAAGCTCAACGAGGCCAGGAGATTGCTATCGTGGCGACGAAGGAAGGAGATCCATAAACGGTTCCCCAAATGCGGCGGCCGCGATCAGCGGCACCCGCTGCCACAGCCGACTTTACCGGGACCACGACGCCTATAGCGCTGGTATATTTATCATCTGGCAGCCGAAGATTAATCATCCTAATGCATGCTGCTCAGTCAGAAGAGCCAAAACGTGGAACACTAGCCACATTGAGGAAACAAGTAGTTGCTTCGCCGGGGACGAAATTACCAGTGTCGGGTGTTGGGCGATAGCCGGGTAGGGCTGAGGGCTGTGCTAAGCCCGGTGCAATCGGCCCTTTCTCCAGGACACCACTCCGAGGGCTGCTTCCCATCTTAGGCACAGAAGGCGAGGTTCATGTCATCCTTTGGCTGCCGCAGAGCTTCACCGTCGTGAAGACCCATGGCCCGCCCGCGCCCGCGCCATCCACGAGCCCGGATTGGTGGAAAACGTGCATGGCAGGGTTCGGGGGCATCCCTGCGGGCACGAACCTGCGGTGTGATGGGCGGAAAAGGTCTTGGTAATGCAGCGGTAATGTGTTCGTAAAAATAAACATATGACAAAGCACCTTGAGTCGTCCTCCCTTGCACCACGGCCGCGCCTGAGGCCGACAGACACAGCCTATGATGGGCCTATCATGAGGAAGACGGGTTTCAGCCACGCAGACGAAATCTAATTGGGATGCTGCACAGAAGCTCGGCGGGAAGGCCAAGGAAGCGGTTCTGTGGTGCAAGATACGACGGGGTCGACGGGGTCGACGGGCCACGCATTCTGGACAGCCGAAGGACCAACGCAGGTCTCAGGCCGGCCACTTCTGGCGCCGGCCACGAGGCCCTCTCGCAGCAGCTCACGACGCCGCCAACCCTCGCTCCCTCCATCTTCATCCCATCTTGGGCTGATGCACGCACGCATGGAGCCGCCAGAGGTCCATCAGATCCCGACTCGGGGCATGATTGATCCCCCCCGACTTGCCCGAGGGCGCGCACGAGTATTGCAACGGCAAAGCAAAAGGGCTGGCCCCGGGGAGATGTGGTGCGCCCCCCGGCAGTTTGTGAATGTCTCGAAATCTGCCCCTTTGGGCCATCGTCGGCTCGCATAGCAACCGGCATGTAGTGGGAAATGCGCTGGACGCTCAAGACCCGTTGCGTGTACCCCGTATCTCCCGGACACTAGAGGACCCGGCACTGAGCACTGGTCCGTTTCCGGGAAGTGGTGCCCCAGAAGAATGATCTCACGCCTGAGCCATTTTGGGCTACACAGCCCATACTCCCGGGTGATGGATCCTGCCAATAGAGGATGAGAGCGCTGGATACCTGACGCGCGAAAGGATGGTGGCGGCCTGGTGGCCTGGTGGCCTGACCGTATGTATGTTTCCGGGCAACGGCGGCTGAAGGCAACCAACAACTACTCAGAACGGTACGACGGGAGCAGATCCACCACCCGACTCTGGACGACTCTGGACGACTCTGAACGACTCTGGGCGACTCTGGACGACTCGACCACTTTGACGACTCGACCACTTCGGCGACTCGACGACGCGAACGTCCGCCTCTCCCTCCACTCCACTCGGCTACCACCCCTCCGATGGCCGACGTAGCGCTCGCGGTGTAGCGCTTGGCCTGGGAAGGCAATCGCTCTCTGGCCCTCGTAGGGCAAGGTGGCTGCGGCAGCCACAACCCCGCCGAGAACAAGCGGTGGTTGGTGCTCCTTTACGAAAGCCGCTGCGCTGCCACAGACTGGCTGGAAAAAAGGGGCCTAATTAACAGCCATTTCTATTCTGCTCCTGGTTCCCACCCCCCCGGCCCACACAACTCCGCCCTACACGACCCTGCGAGGGAGCAGAGACGCCGGAGAAAGGAACTGCTTGCATATCACTTTACACCGTGCCAAGGGCGTGCAGGGGACCCCCCCCGGCAGAAGAAGCTGTGCAGACCTCTGCAGCGCTCTTGCAGAAAGTCGGACCCCACCCTGGTCCGTCAAATCGAGCAGATGTCGTCGCTGTCGTACGCCGTACATCCATCCTCAGTCCGGAGTACGGTGGTAGTAGTGTGTGGCAGGGGGAGCACGTCGTTGCGGCTGGGGTTCGAGGACTCAAGGGTCTGGGGCTTCTCAGCTGCTGGGACTTAAGCCAGGGTGGGAGGCCAGAGGGCGTGTGCTTTCCAAGTCGAGCCCGTTATTAAACCCATATATATCTCTACACGGCCCCCGAAGGAACCCTCTCTTCCAGCCTTGTGTTATCCCATCAACCTCAAGCTCTCTCGCCCAACTGTAGTGAAAAGAACTTCTTCTGTCTACTCTCTTGCCTCTCCCTGCGCCATGTCTCGACAGAACTACCCCTACCCGACGGCTCCGGCCTCGAGGCACATCACCACCCACGGCACCAGCAGCGCCTTCAGCAGCTCCGCGAACCCCGACGAGGACTGGACCAAGATCTCCGACCTCGCGGAGCGGCGGCGGATTCAGAACCGCATTGCTCAGCGCAACTACCGTACGTGCATCGTCTGCCCTGCCTGCTGCAGGAACTAGCCAAACTGACCCCGCCTAGGCAAGAAGCTCAAGAGACGCCTCGAAGATCTCGAGAGACGGGCCGGCTCCTCATCAGCTTCTCCCCCTCAGACGCCCGCAGAGATCCCACAGTCGAACCGCCCGGGCGAGAACCGCCAGCAGTACAGACGGAGTCCCGAGACCCGCCAACCCCAACCCTCGCCCAGATTATTGCCCAGCCAGTTTACCCCCCCAATGCAGAACGAGGACGAGAGCATCTTCGCCAACGGCTTTGAGCGCGATGGCTCTCGCACGCCGCCCCTCTTTGCATACCACACGTATCCGGCTCCCGAAGACGTCATGTACCCGCCATACGCCCAGCCATACCGGCCCATCTCAACAGCGGGCGACTGGACCCGTGCCGACACAGACTACCTCGCCCCCGTGCCCGTGACGCTGCCCTCGATGATGCAGTTCCACGACTCGGTCAAGCGCGAGTACGAGGACACCCTGACGCCGTTCAACATGACCTACCAGGGACTGCCGGCGGTCGACATCCACTCCCACCACGGCTACAACGACTCAAATCCTCATGTAGGTTCCACCCGCGCACCGCCGAATTGGCCGAGCCGGCCCTAACAATGCACTGCAGACCCCTCCTCTCTCGCACTCGTACGACCACTCGACGAGCTGCTCAGAGTCGGGATACCAGTACCCGACGACGCCGCTCTCGATGCCGGCGTCGCCACGACTTATGACCCAGATATGAGGGACTGCGGCATCACAGCGTGTTACGCCAAAAATGAAAAAAGGGGGTGGAAACATCGCCGGGCCGATGACGACGGGGGCTGGGAATAGAATGGGCAAAATGATATTGGGACTTTTAAGGGACACGGACCAAGAAAGATCGAAGCGCTCGATACTTGCTATGGGGCTTGGTGTGTAATGATTTGTTCATTCTTTTTTTATTCTTTTTTATTGCTGCTCTCTTCTGGGGGTGTGTACTCTGTAGAGGGCTTTTTGCATGGGGTCAGGAGTCCGTCTCTGGGTGACGGGCTGAAACTTACTTCAAAAGGGGGGGTTTGGAAATATTCTGGGCTGGTTTTTCATACTGCTGTACATACCCCACGCTACTAGCCTCTAATCTCGCATACCGCTGCTCAAGATTAATAGCTCTTGTCTTTGCGTACAATCGTGCCTTGTGAATAACTATGCTGTAACTGTAGGGCGCGGGCCAGATCGTTGAAGAGATCACCTCCGCAAGCCCGCAGCGTGGAATATCCTATCGACAGCCGCGCTGTCGAACGCCATGTCCGAAGTCAAACACCAGCCGGGCGATGGGAGGAGCCAAGGACCCAGACGCCGAGAGTCAACGTACACCTTCGTAGTAACATGCCGTGTGCTACCTGCCACTCGCCACTCTGCCCAACCCAAGCCACGCCAAATGGCGGAGTCTTGGGAATGCGAAGTCAAGCAACACGGCACCAGGCAAACCCCAACAGCAAGTTCTCTTTTTCTAGGCTCCAGCCGTTCCTCATGTCTCGGGGGGCGGCGAAGGATTCCATGCGCGAGGCGCGGTATTCCTTGTGAGTGGCTGTCTAGAGTCTGGTCTATCTGTAACAACATCCCTCTGTGCTGCGTGGTGGGGGCCAATTACCCAGCGTAGAGTCAAACTTGCGACTGTCACGACGATCCAACTGCCAACAGAGCCAGCAGCTCGTAAGGGCCCACCGCAAGTGGTAATTTAGATGTTGAACCAACAATTGGTGTCGTGCAACCTCAGGCACGCCGGGTGGGAAAGCTTGGGCGCTGGACCCAGTTATACGGTGCATGTGTGGACTAATCGCCCTCGAAGCGCCAGTTTTAAGGCTGAGAAAGACGTTGGTTGGCAGGAGATGGCTTCAGCTCTGGCCATCACCGTTCCCACTTGAAAGGGTTTACGTGAAGGGACAAGTCAACTTGTGACGTATTCTCCGGCACTGTACGTACTGTAACTATACCAGCAGCAACGCAACGGCCCGGCAAACGGTGAAGGCAGTGAGGCCAAGACACAATGAATGCGAATTTCACAGCTAAGACCCGGAGGTCGCATGCTAGTCACTCTCGCCGGGCGGTTAGAGTCGTTGGGTAGAGCCCAGAGCCCAGAGTCGCATTCAATTTCCATCCCGCCCCCAAATTTCCTGCTCTGGCTCTCTCTTCCCTCCTCTCCCACCCTCCACCCTCTCTCTCACGGCGCCGCCGGACGCCAACCCAACGCAACGCAGCATGGCAGTTAGTGCGACCTTCCCACGTTGTGGCCCCATTTCCGGGGCAGCGGATCAAGAGGGTGGGCTCTCCCCGGGGGTTGGGTCCTCTTCCTGTTGGAAGGATGGTGCGGTGTGATAGGTGAAGGGTGTGTGATTGAAGCCGTTATTATTCGACCAGCACCATTTCAATTTTGCAAAGAGTGGAGGGAAAGGAGAAAGAGGCTTTCCTTCCTGACCCTCTCGATATCTCCCCTAACTTCCCAACCGTATTTCCGGGACGCGGATCCGCGATGGGCGTCGATCGCGGGTTACAATCCTCGCCCAATACCAATCGTCGCTATCAACGTGCGCATCGAAGATGTGCGACTGTGCGAGCAGAAATCTAGACCAGTGAGAGAAGGTATGTCTGTGGACGGCGATCAGTCGTCACGTCGCTTGCCATCGACGGATTGGGTGGCCGGACTCCTGGTCCTCTGGCTCTTTCAGGGGGAGAGGGAACCAAGGGAGGTCACCAAAGGCTCCCCAAAGGGGTTCATCGCAGACTGGCATGGGGGAGGGCCACACGAAGGGGCGCACGAAGAGAGCGCACGAAAAGGCGCATGAAAACTCTCCTGGCAGGTGGTTTACTGTGCACACTCACTCCACTACTGTACTGTATTCCTCTTAGTCCGGGCGGGACGAGGTGCAGTAGCAAGCTTCAGGATGGAGGCACAATCGCACCGTATGCGACAGAGCGCGGCGAGGAATGCGTGTCACGTCGCCGTTGTTGCTTGGCTCTGGTAGGCAGCTGGGGAATTCCCAGGAGGCTGTGCCTGTGCTGCTTTCCTCAATCGGCATCAACATGCGCTGGCCGTCAACTCCTCGCCGATTCCCCAAGTCGGGAGTTTACGCAAGGACGGAGGTTTCGGTGCTGCTCTCCACGCGTCCCATGGCTCTCTCCTCTGCCAGGAACCTGGCAGGATGAAGGATTTTTGCCTTGAGGGATCATCATCTGATGGGTAGGGGGGAGGGGCCGCTGTTGCGATAGACTGATGAACGGGGCGGAAAGACCTGGGCGTATCCTGCCAATGCTGGACTACTGCACGCAGGTTCGTATGTCCGTTCGTCAGGAGGTAGTGCTTCGCCCATTTGATGCCGTTTCGTAACTTCGCACCTACAGTACTTTTCCGCGTACCCACGCCCAAAATGGTCCCCCTCGTGGTGCTCCCCCACTGGGGTACGGTACCCATCACCCAGCCAGCTGGCCTGGCCAGACGCTACGAGATGATGGCGGAGACAAATTCGACCGCGACCGGGCCAACCACGAGGCCGGCCAGCGTGTCCACCATACAGTAATTCCACGGTATCAGATGATCGGCACCCCCAATTTCAACCGGCCGGCCGCATTGACCTGGTCGATGCGGTTTTATGCGTTGCGTGGGCGGCTACGAGATGAGGGCAGCGAGCAGAACTCCCCGGTAGAGGTATGAGCTCTTCATCTCGCTCCGGTTTTGTGCTGTGCCCTTGTTCCATGTTCGTATGTATGCACTCCGTCCTGCAGATTCGTTTCGTTTCGGTTCGATCATGGGCGCTTTCCGGTTTGGTCATGTTTGGAAGCCGTAGTCAAAGCGTGTCCCCCCCTGTTTCGCTATTCATTGCCACGCTATTACCAGGTGTGGGATCCTCAGGCCGCCATTAGATAAGGCATCTACATCCACCGTCCACCTTCATCCACCGTCTACCGTCGCGCCAAGACGTTCAGCCCTGCCATTCAACGGCTCCCGATTCCAGGCTGCTGGGTGCAGAGTAGTCGGGAACACAGAAACTCAAATCCGCAATCTGTAGGACTGCCGCGCCACTGACAAATGCCAGACGTCAAATACCTAAATCCAGCTGCCAAATACCAAATCCAAATACGAAATACAAATACCCAAATCCAAATCCAAATACGAAATACAAATACCCAAATCCAAATCTTCGTGGCAATGCCCGCCTGCGTCTCTACTTGTTACAAACTACTGTATACCCTCCTGCTCGCTCAGCGCCCGTAGTACCACCAGCACCCTGACTCAGGGGCTGATTTGCGATCCTCAGATCCTGACCACACGAGCAGAGCTGCCAGGAGCTGCCAGGAGGATCCTCCCATCCTGACCCCCATCCAGCAACCATGGCGCCGAGCTATGTTCGCCAGTTTGATTCCACACCCTGTCGATCCGCCCTTCTGCCATCCCTCGTCGACTGCCGTTTTGGGAATATACTGTGTAGTCAGCATCCTTGATCGCCATGCCTGCAATACCGACCGCTTGGTCAGCACTCAGCCCTGGGCTGCTGGGCTCTACCGGTGCCTGTGCATGTCCGTCTGTGTGGCGCCGTCTGAGGTGACCCTTCCTGCGTGAGCCACTGCGCCGGCGGAAGCATGATACCTCCCCAGGGTGCCATCTGCTCACTACCACCCCAAACACCAAAGACACACTTGCCCAGAAGGTGCAATGTTCTCTGGTCTGTCTAACGGAGAACGCCAGAGCCTTAACGCTGCTAGCCGGCCGAGGGCTCCGACACGCCTCCCATCTTCCCAGTCCCACTCTGGCAGACGGGGATGCCCTCATGGAGGCAATGCGACCTAACACACATTTCCTTATAGCCCTCAGGTTCAACAGAAGCTCTGACCGGATGCATGCTCGCCTGCAACCTTTAACTCTATCCTGTCCTATTCGCGCTGACCCCCCC